>JAOPSE010000016.1:51548609-52148609 GCA_029449295.1 Zea luxurians
AACGGGTGACGCCTAAGAGGGGGGGGTGAATTAGGACTTCTAAAACTTTTACCAAACTAGGCCACAAATAAATCCCTAGAGCAAAACCTATGCCAATAATCAAACTAGAGAGTGCAATTTAGGTTTTGTCTAAGTGTTGCTATCTCTACCGCAAAGGAAGTTTCAATCTACACTGAATGAGTATGAATATAAGATTAAAACTTAAATGCTTAATATAAATGCGGAAACTTAAAGAGCATAGTAGAGAAGCAAACTCTCGTGGATGACGCCGGTATTTTTACCGAGGTATCCAGAACCACGCAAGTTCCCGACTAATCCTCGTTGGTGCCCCTACGCAAAGGGAAGCCCACGCGAGGGCCAAGCACCATGGTCGAGTAACTCCGTAGAGAGCCACGGGCCTTCTCCATGCTCAAGTGGTGCTCCGCTTCCGGCTCCTCTCGGACGCTCCCCGCCGTCTCCACTATCGAGCTTCCGGCCGAAGCGCCGCGGGCCTCGTTCCCTCCGGTACACGGTGGCGACCGTGACACAAACTCGGTTGTAACGGTCTCGCAAGACTCTCGCCCCACTCGGTACAATTACAACGACTCACGCAAGAGCCGAGGGGTTGTGTGGTTTTACAAAACTCACTCAACTAACTAGGGTTCACCTAGAGCAAGCGCTAAAGCGGTCTAACTAACCTAAGCACTTCGCAAAGCACCTACGCTAATCACCGAGTGATTCTATTAAGCACTTGGGTGTTTGAGCTCTTGGAAATATGCACTATGTGACTTGGTATGTTGCTTGAGCTCTCACACTTGAGAATGGTCGGTTGGGGTGGTATTTATAGCCTCCACACCCCAAACTAGCCGTTGGACAGAAAGCAGCAGCTTTCTATCGTCGGGTGCACCGGACAGTCCGGTGCACCACCGGACAGCTACTGTGCAGTGTCCGGTGCACGCCACGTCAGCCGACCGTTGGCGCCTGTAGCAGTCGACCGTTGGATCCGACCATTGTCGTCTGTCCGGTGCACACCGGACAGTCCGGTGCCGACTCACCGGATAGACCGGTGCTACAGCCAGAGAGCGCCTGTCTGTGGCCTCTCTGCGCAGATTGTCCGGTGCGCCACCAGGCGCTGGCTGACAGCCCGCTTCTTGGGTTTCTTTGCTGATTTCTTCGGGCTCCTTTTGTTCTTGAGTATTGGACTCCTATGCATCTTTTTATGTCTTCTTTTGAGGTGTTGCATCCTCATTGCCTTGGTCCAATTCTCTCCGCATCCTGTGAACTATAATTATAAACACTAGCAAACATATTAGTTCACGGATTGTGTTGTTCATCAAACACCAAAACTCGATTAGCCAAATGGCCCGGGGTCCATTTTCCTTACATCGCCAACCCTCCCGCGAACACCATTGAAGACGAGATGACTACAGAACCGCAGGGCCAGTGTCCCATCTGCTTTCCGTCATCTCGGTTGACGGACGAGCCAGATTACCACAAACTTTTTACCTTGTTGAGCGTTGTTTCAACCACTGCGACTCAAACGTCTCATCCACAGGGCAGGCTCGGGTACGCATCCGAGCCCCCGAGCCTGTCTCTTTACCTGGTCAAAGCACAGGCTACAAGGACCGGACATCCTTCTCCTGATCAAAAGCAGCGCCCAGGATAAGGGCCATCCCAAGGACCATACTACTATAGGGACTCGGATTCACCTCCTCTCAACATTACAACAGCCCAACTACCCTTGTAGCCCCCCTTGCGGCTATAAAAGGAGTCCAGATTCCCCAGGGGGAGAAGGGGACAACACTTCACCGTTTGCGCTCCACTTTCGATATTGTTACTTGCCTCAATCACTCTTAGAGACTTGGGATTCACTCCCTCTCTTGTCCAGCTTGTATCCCTACTACGAGCACCTAAGTGCAGGATAATATAAGTCTCATTCCCCTCACTGGAAGTAGGGCCTTCTCTTACCTGAACCAGGATAAACCTTGTGTCTTCTTGTATCACCCATCTGGATCAGGGCACGCAGCACAAATTCACTTGTTGGTTAGGATCCTCGTGTCGAAACACCAACACATATGGACTGTTATCTAGAATCGGCTAGCCGGCAAAGAAAAATAATTTGATTCGTCGCGGTGTCACGTCGTCAGATCAGCTAAAAGAAGTTTCTTAAAATTGAAATTTCTGAAAATTTATTTGTTATCAACTATGTTACAACAAAGACTAAATGGTTTGGCTATATGCAGCATTGACAAGGATATTTTAGATAACATTGATCTTTATATTATTCTTAATGATTTTGCATCAACAAACACCGGAGGAGATTTTTTAAAGGACTAAAGCATTATTATTCATAGGACTAGTTTGTATTATTGACATAGTTTTTACAAAATATATATATACACATATCATTATTAATATTATCTCTTTAATTATACGATAAATTTTAAAAAGAAAAATAGTCTAAATGGCCTATATTTTCTAGTTGGCCAGGGGCCATTGAAATCGTAGAGCCGGCCCTGGCTGTGATCATCGTACATGTACATGAGAAAGATTTAATCAAGAAAAACAAAGATCTGTGGTCTGCTTCGGGTCGGGTCGATGGATCGACCTGGCAAGGCCGCCGCTAGCAAACTAGGCGTAGGAGGGCATTCTACTGCTGGTGGCTGCTTTGCCTACCTCGGCCTCCAGCGTCTCCATCTGCTGCTCCAGCAGCCTCAACCTCCGGTGGATGCTGTCCAGCCTCCGCCGCTGCGCCTCATCTGCCAAAACACACAGCTGAAACCTGTCGATTTTCCGCACCCCAGGTTTTCATAGCGATCTCACTCAACTTATCATCATCGTCGTATCACTCTCACAGTCTCACTACAAAATTAAATTAATAATAGAGGGGGTGAAGTGGTGAACGATCTCTCCAGCTCGACCGGGGCTAACGAACCTAGCTGCGCGACGAACTGAGAGACGGTGACCTCCTGCCCGCAGTCGGTGACGACGATGGGGGTGCCGGCTCCGTGGACGGCGCCCGCCGCGTGGTCGGGCTTGGTCGTCGACGACGTCCCTGCTCTCGTCGCGCTGGCAAGCATGGCTCCACACGCGCCGTCTTGTTCAGCCGACCGGTTCGTCGGTTTCTTGCCCCAGGCAATAATGACAACTGACAGTAGTAGTGGTCAGTTAGCTAGTAATACATGCGCGCAGGTGAACAGCGGGGCCGATCAGCGGATGGGGGTTTCACATTTGCTTGTGCGCGGGGTCAAGAGAGGAGACTGTTTTAGTGGCTAGGAAAACCATCGATCGACCTCCCCCTTGCCTGGTTAATTAGCTATGCATGGATGCATGCTGGCCGTTCATGAATCCAAGTACCCGACGCGGCCGGAGACCTGGACACACGACCCGATGCAAGAAGCCGGGGCAAATTGGGCGTCCACGGACTAAAGTTTAGTTAGGAGATTAAGATTTAGCCTCTATCCTATTTGATTCTAGTGACTAAAATTATTCAAAATATATTAAACAAATCATAATTGAATTAAAATATCATTAGCATTCTCCCGCTATTAGTGCAGCTTAAATAAAGGATGGACAAAATGCGAAATTTATATAGTTTAGTCTCAGCTTAGTCTCTATTTTATTCTCACCATTTAGTAATTTAGAGACTAAATAAAACTAAAATAAAGAAACTAATATTTAGAGCATCTCTAAGAGATTAGCTAAAAGAATTAGTCAAATTTATTGATTTAGCTACTTTGTAAAATAGATTTAACACAAAAAAGTTAACTACTCCAACAGACTTTAAAATTCAGTTCCATGTTCAAAAGTGCCACGTCAATAGGCTTTCATCACCCTGTAAAGAAAAATAATCTGCAAACTCTTGCCAACGTGGGCTTGTGGTGACGGGACGGGAGGGAGGGCACATGCATGAAAAGGTCACACTGATGGCGAGGGACCTGACTCGAGAATTCTACCGAGCAAGAATAGCGTGAAAGGAAAAATGGAAAATGAAATGGAGAGGCTGTTGAACCTGATATGTGGCCTCAAATCTCTAAATCGGACTTTCTGGTAGAGGATAAGAGGCTGTTGGAGTTACCATCAAACCAAACGGAGCTAAGCTAGGCAGCCTAGGCTCAACCCAAGGCAACTGCCCGTCATGATGATCGGTGGCCCACGTCACGTACGTGTGTGCGTGGAAAGATCAAAAGATTCCCTATGGAGAACAACCGGTAAGACCATAGCAGCAGCACTAGGAATAATATAATCTACCGCTGGTTATATATAGACTAGTATAATAGACGTAAATTGTGAAAGTACATAATTGTCGGTGTTTCGGAACCCGGAGGGTCCCTGGACCGACGAGTAAATCGTCGCCGCGTGCCCCAGCCTAGATGGGTCGGCGCGAGGCGGAACGCGAAGGGGGAGAGAGCAGCCGGAGGGAGACAGACATAGGAGAGTGGAACCCGCGGCCTTCGTGTTAGCCCCGCGCCCAGATCGGGTGCGCTTGCAGTAGGGGGTTACAAGCGTCCACGCGGGAGGGAGCGAGCGGCCTTGCGCAAGCGCCGTCCCGTCCTTCCCCGCGCGGCCAACCCTCTGTAAGAGGGCCCTGGACCTCCCTTTTATAGTCGTAAGGAGAGGATCCAGGTATACAATGGGGGTGTAGCAGTGTGCTACCGTGTCTAGCGGGGGAGAGCTAGCGCCCTAAGTACATGCCATCGTGGCAGCCGGAGAGGTCTTGACACCCAGTTCACGTGGTGTCATGGCCGTCGGAGGAGCGCTGGAGCCTGGCGGAAGGACAGCTGTCGGGGCTGTCAAGTCCTTGCTGACGTCCTCTTGCTTCCGTAAGGGGGCTGAGAGCCGCCGTCGTCACAGGGCATGCGGGGCGCCATCATTACTCGTATGGTGGAGCGGATGGGACGCCGGTCTTGTTCCCCGCAGCCTGAGTCAGCTCGAGGTAGGGTAATGATGGCGCTTCCTGTTGACGTGGTCGGTCCGTGCCCTAGGCTGGGCGAGGTGGAGGCTCCTCCGAGGTCGAGGTCGAGTCTGTCTTCCGAGGTCGAGGTCGAGTCCGAGCCCCCGGGTCGGACGAGGCGGAGACCGTCGGCTTAGGCCAGGGTTGAGTCCGAGCCCTGGGGTCGGGCGAGGCGGAGTTCGTCGTCTTCCGGGGCCGAGCCCGAGTCCGAGCCCTGGGGTCGGGCGAGGCGGAGTTCGTCGTCTTCCGGGGCCGAGCCCGAGTCCGAGCCCTGGGGTCGGGCGGAGCGGAATTCGTCGTCTTCCGGGGCTGAGCCCGAGTCCGAGCCCTGGGGTCGGGCGGAGCGGAGTTCGCCGTCTTCCGGGGCTGAGCCCGAGTCCGAGCCCTGGGTCGGGCGAGGCGGAGTTTCCTATGACGCCTGAGGCCGGACTTGGCTGCTGTCAGCCTCGCTCTATCGAGTGGCTCAGCAGTTGGAGCGGCGCAGGCGGCGCTGTCTTCCTGTCAGACTGGTCAGTGGAGCGGCGAAGTGACGGTGGTCACTTCGGCTCTGTCGACTGGAGGGCGTGCGTCAGGATAAAGGTGTCAGGCCACCTTTGCATTAAATGCCCTTGCGATTTGGTCGGTTGGTGTGGCGATTTGGCCAAGGTTGCTTCTTGGTGAAGACTGGGCCTCGGGCGAGCCGAATGTGTGTCTGTTGCTGGAGGGGGGCCTCGGGCAAGACGTAGGTCCACCGGGGTCGGCTGCCCTTGCCCGAGGCTGGGCTCGGGCGAGGCGTGATCGCGTCCCTCGAATGGACCGATCCTTGACTTAATCGCACCCATCAGGCCTTTGCAGCTTTGTGCTGATGGGGGTTACTAGCTGAGATTTAGGAGCCTTGAGGGTACCCCTAATTATGGTCCCCGACAGTAGCCCCCGAGCCTCGAAGGGAGTGTTAATACTCGCTTGGAGGCTTTTGCCGCACTTTTTTGCAAGGGGACCAGCCTTTTCTTGGTTGCATTTTGTTCCGGTGGGTGCGCGCGAGCGCACCCGCCGGGTGTAGCCCCCGAGGCCTCGGAGGAGTAGTTTGACTCCTTCGAGGTCTTAGTGCGTTTCGCAACACTTCGGCTGGTCTGGTTGTTCCCTCATGCGAGCTGGCCGTAGCCCGGGTGCACGGTCGGGTCCCAAGTTCTCGGGCTGGTATGTTGACGCTGTCAACGGGTCGGCCGGAGCCAGGTTTGCGAGAGCAGCCCCCGAGCTTCTGCACAGGGCGAGAGGACGGTCAAGGACAGACTCGACTTTTTTACATACGCCCCTGCGTCGCCTTTCCGCAAGGAGGAGGGGGGGAAGCGCCATGTTGCCCTCGGAGGGCGCCGAACATGGTGTTTCCGGTGAGCTGCTGGCGGGTAATCCGAGCGGACGCCCGTGCCCCATTTGCTAGGGGTCGGCTAGAGGCCCGGAGGCGCGCTCCAAAAGTACCTGCGGGTGATCTGCCGGACCCGGTCCCCTTTGATGGGGTCCGAGGGCTCGATGCCTCCCTCTGATGGGATTCCGTTACAAGATCGTTCCCGCTGGTCTCAGAAATGTCCTAGGGTACCTCGGGAGCGTAGCCCGAGCCTTGGTTATGTATCGAACGTACCCAGGGTCATCCCTCGCTCTGTGTCTGAGGCGACTGTGAACCCTTCGAGGGCCAGCCTACGAACCCCTGATCAGTAGTGGGCACAGAGCCCGAGTGGCCTGAGGCGGCCGTTGAACCCTTCCGAGGGGCCGGCCATCGAACCTCTGACCAGTAGTGGGCGCAGAACCCAATCGCTCTGAGGCGGCCGTTGAACCCCTCCGAGGGGCCAGCCTTTGAACCTCTGATCAGTAGGGAGGCTCGGGGCCTGTTTCCTTCACGGAGAAGGATCCTTTTCGGGGTATCCCCCTTTCCCGGTCCCTATTGTAAGAGAGAGAAAGAGGAAAAGGATACAAAATCGAATGACGTGGCGTACCTTTTTCGACGCGGTCATTATGGCGAAGGCGAAGCGTCGCTTGCTTCTCCCGCCTGAGGCGCCGCCTATCCCGCCGCGGAGTTAATGTGACGGGGCGAGTGGTTCGCAAGGCGGTCGTTGCGTGTGTGCGAGCCGTTCGAGGAACGGATCACGGGCGCGCCGTCTTCACGCCGTGAGAGAGGGTTCCCTCGCTGCCCTAGGATGGGACATAGGCTTGGCTGACGACGTGACCGCTGCTCCTGCCTGCCACCGCCATTACTACCGGCCCATTTTTGCCCGTAATTGACCGTCGCGCCTGCCTGGCACTGCTGGGTCACACGCAGGGTTGCCTCGAGTCGCGGTATTGGCTTCGCAGTCGAGGAGGCGCGGTAGTGGCGCGAGTGGCGGTGCAGTTGCTCGCACGTAGCAACCGGCGCGCCGGTTGCATGACGTGTGGGCCTGGGCCTCCATGCTGGGCGTGTTGGAGTCGAAGGGGCACGCCCACTTGGCGCGGTTGCATGCCGACTGCATGGCTGTCCACCCTTTCTCCCGCTGGTCTGGGTGAAAGTGGAGGAATGCTTGTAACCGCCGGGCGGTTGCATGCACCGCGCGCGGCGGTTTGGCTTCTTCTGCCCTGGACCGGCTTGCATGACGCGTGGGACCCAGCCCCCGCGCCGTAAGGGGGAGGACCTTGGAGCGTGTTGGAGAAGACTCAGCCCGCAACGGCTGAGGACACAAGTGGGGAGAGTTGCCTTTAAAAGGAGGGCGACCCCCTTGAAAGACGACCATGTCTTCGCGCTCCCCTCATGCATCGTGTCTTTCCATCTTCCGAGCCCCCGGATGGGGGACGCCCGCAATCCTTCCGTCTTGTCGTCGGAGGGACGCAACTTCGAGGAAGTTGGTACCTTTCAGCCATCGTTCGGCTTCAAGGATTTTCATCATGCAGCCCGGCTGCATCCCCTCGCCGGTGGTCACCCAAGACGGTGACCACCAGTCTCTGGGTGGGGAGGAGCAAGCCAGGCTGCGATCTTGGTCCCGCCCTCAGCTTCAAGGATGTTCATCATCCTTGCTGGGGCGGAGGCCGGGCTGAGCCGGAGCTCTACCTCTCGCGCGGGCCGGCTGGTCACCTCCTCTTCTAGCTTCTGGTGGTGGAAACCATCCTCCGGTCCTGCGGAGGAGGCGTCCTCCAGCCATGTCGGGGAAGGCGAACTGTTGCTGTCCAGCTAGGATGCAACATTCCATCCTTCTCCTCGCTTTCATGGCGAGGACGGGAGTGAGGGCCTGCCGGTGCGCCTTCCCGACTGTCGGCGTTGGTGGAGAGGCAGACGCCGCCGTCCGTGCTGACGTGGTGGCAGCTGGAGGAAGCTTCCCCCTGTTAAGGCCGTCGGCGCCGCCGACGGACCGGCCCCCGGCTCTTTGGCTTTAATGTCTGGTTCGCGTCCCTTGAGTGGGGATGCGAACGAGAGCCTTCCGGTGACCGCGTCCGTCCTAGGACCATAGCTGCTGCTGTGGGGACGGAACCGGGGTTCCGTTTGTATTGGCACCTTGAATGCCGGTGTTTTGTTCAATGTGGCTGTCGAGGCCTGAACATGTATGTATTTTCGGCACGGAGCCGTGTTTTTCTTCATTTCGAGCACTAAGACTCGCCTGTTGGTTATCTGAACCGCTTCACTAAGCGTGAGTCGCCTCATGCGAAAGTGACGAGTGAGGTATCCGTATCCCGGAGGCGTAGGAGTCCCTCGGCTCGGTCGGCCTTGCTGTCCGAGGCTTCTCTTGCTCAGTTAAAGGAACTCTCGGCCGCTCTTTGATGAGCCGAAGCCGGAGGTAGCGGTGTCAGCACGGACAGAGGCAGAGTTGGCTTCGAAAAGAAGATGTGGTCGGTCAGAGCCTGGCCGGGTCGTCCGCTGGCGGAACCGACGCCGGAGTTGAGCTGCTGAGGCCTCAAGCGGGGCTGATGTCTTCGGGGGATAGCTGGCCGAGGCCTCGGGGTGGCCGGCCGAGCCGTCTGCTTGAGCCGAATTCCTGGAGAAGACTCTGGCGGCGATGGCCCGGGTGTGGTGCCGATGTCGTCCTTCAGAGTGGGGATCCTCCGACCGCGTCGCCGTCCGAGGCTAGGTCAGACCCCGCCGAAGGTGTAGTTGACGCCGAGGGTGCTGCTGCCCCCTTCAACTGTCGACGTCCGAGCCTGCAGGATCGGGTTGTCTTGTAGCGTGTGTATGTTTTCTGCGGCCACCGAGGCCCAAACACACTGTCGTCGTGTTGTAAAGCTGCGTTTCTTTTCCTCTTGTTTCGAGTATCCAGACTTATTTGTTGGTAACAGAATTGTTTGTGCGGGCGAGAGTTGATTTTTCACGGAAGGTGATGAGTGAGGTATCCGTATCTCGGAGGCGTAGGAATCCCTCGGCTCGGTCGGCCTTGCCGCTTACGCGCACTCTTACTCGTCCATAGGGTTCTGTCACCGACGCAGTCGAGAAGGCCCGAAAAATCATTTCGGCAGAGGAACTTACGAGCGTGAAGACTTGTTCGGTCCGCGGAATCACTTATCTGAGCGCGAGTTACTTATCGCAGAAGGTGATGAGTGAGGTATCCATATCCCGGAGGCGTGGGAGTCCCTCGGCTCGGTCAGCCTTGGCTGCTTACGTGTACTCCGTCGTTTTCAGGATCCACTTTCGAAGTAGTCGAAAAGCACGAAAGGCATTCTGGCAGAAAAGATTTTTTCTTTTTTCAAGGAAAATTTCGACGTAGAGGGGATTGCCCCCTTCTAGCCCCCGAGGGAGGGTCGGGCTTTGCCGAGGCAAGGCTGACCCTTCCTTGACGACCAGACTTTTTGTGTGTGAACGAGGTATACGAACAACTTGAAAGCATCTTAAGGGTAGAAGCGACGTAGCTGTTGGATGTTCCAAGCGTTGCTGTAGACCTCGCCTTGACTGTTGGCCAGCTTGTATGTTCCAGGCTTCAGAATTTTGGCGATGACGAACGGCCCCTCCCAGGGAGGCGTGAGCTTATGCCGCCCTCGGGCGTCTTGTCGCAGCCGAAGCACCAGGTCGCCCACCTGGAGGTCTCGGGACCGAACCCCTCGGGCGTGGTAGCGTCGCAGGGACTGCTGGTACCGCGCCGAGTGTAGTAAGGCCATATCTCGAGCCTCTTCCAGCTGGTCTAGTGAGTCTTCTCGATTAGCTCGATTGCTTTGGTCGGCGTAGGCCTTCGTCCTTGGGGAACCGTATTCTAAGTCTGTGGGCAAGATGGCCTCGGCCCCATAGACTAGAAAGAACGGTGTGAAGCCCGTGGCTCGGCTCGGCGTTGTCCTCAGACTCCAGACCACCGAGGGGAGTTCCTTCATCCACCGCTTGCCGAACTTGTTGAGGTCGTTGTAGATCCGCGGCTGGAGTCCTTGCAGAATCATGCCGTTGGCACGTTCTACCTGCCCATTCGTCATGGGGTGAGCCACGGCGGCCCAGTCCACCCGGATGTGGTGATCCTCGCAGAAGTCCAGGAACTTTCTGCTGGTGAACTGGGTGCCATTGTCGGTGATGATGGAGTTCGGGACCCCAAAGCGATGGATGATGTTGGTGAAGAACACCACCGCCTGTTCGAACCTGATGCTGTTTAGGGGTCGGACCTCGATCCACTTGGAGAATTTGTCAATGGCGACCAGCAGGTGCATGTAGCCCCCGGGTGCCTTCTGCAAGGGGCCGACGAGGTCCAGACGCCACATAGCAAATGGCCAGGTGATGGGTATGGTCTGCAGAGCCTGAGCGGGCAGGTGGGTCTGCCTTGCGTAGAACTGACACCCTTCGCAGGTGCGGACAATTCTAGTGGCGTCGGCCACCACCGTCGGCCAGTAGAAACCTTGTCGGAAGGCGTTTCCAACAAGGGTTCGAGGTGCTGCATGATGGCCGCAAGCCCCCGAGTGTATCTCTTGTAAGAGCTCCTGACCTTCGGCGATGGAAATGCATCGCTGGAGGATGCCCGAGGGGCTGCGGTGGTAGAGCTCCTTCCCATCTCCCAGCAAGACGAAAGACTTGGCGCGTCGCGCCACTCGCCGAGCTTTGGCTTGGTCGAGGGGCAGCTCTCCTTGGTGGAGATATTGCAGGTACGGGGTCTGCCAGTTTTGATTAGGCGCGACCTCGCTTTGCTCCCCCTCGACACGCAGTGCCTCACCCTCGGGGGCCGAGGGTACCTCGGACTGAGCCGAGGGTACCTCGGACTGAGCCGAGGGTACCTCGGACTGAGCCGAGGGTGCCTCGGGCTCGGGCGTGTCATCGGTCTTGACGGAGGGTTGATGCAGGTCTCAGGAGAATATGTCCGGGGGAACCGTTGTTCGTCCCGAGGCTATTTTAGCCAGCTCGTCTGCAGTCTCATTGTAGCGTCGGGCGATGTGGTTGAGCTCGAGCCCGTAGAACTTGTCTTCCAGGCGCCGAACCTCATCGCAGTAGGCTTCCATCTTCGGGTCGCGGCAGTGGGAGTTCTTCATGACTTGGTCGATGACGAGCTGCGAGTCACCGCGAGCGTCGAGGCGTCAGACCCCTAGCTCGATGGCGATTCGCAACCCGTTCACCAGAGCCTCGTACTCAGCCACGTTGTTGGACGCCGGGAAGTGGAGGCGTAGCACGTAGCGTAGGTGCTTCCCGAGGGGCGAGATGAAGAGCAGGCCCGCGCCGGCCCCCGTCTTCATCAGCGACCCGTCGAAAAACATGGTCCAGAGATCCGGTTGGATCGGAGCTGTTGGGAGCTGGGTGTCGACCCATTCAGCCACGAAGTCCGCCAAGACCTGGGACTTGATGGCCTCCCGAGGGGCGAATGAGATCGTCTCACCCATGATCTCCACCGCCCACTTCGCAATTCTACCCGAGGCCTCTCGGGACTGGATGATCTCCCCCAGGGGGAAGGATGACACCACAGTCACCGGATGAGACTCGAAGTAGTGTCGCAACTTCCGCCGCGTCACGATCACCGCGTACAGCAACTTCTGAATTCGTGGGTAGCAGATCTTGGTCTCGGACAGTACCTCACTGATGAAGTAGACTGGCCTCTAGACGGGCAATGCATGGCCCTCTTCTCGTCTCTCAACCACAATCGCGGCGCTAACCACCTGAGTGGTCGCGGCGACGTAGATCAAGAGGGCTTCTTCGGCAGCGGGGGGCACCAAGATGGGCGCGTTCGTGAGGAGCGCCTTCAGGTTCCCGAGGGCTTCCTCGGCCTCAGGGGTCCAAGCGAAGCACTCGGCCTTCCTTAAGAGGCGGTACAGAGGCAGGCCTCTTTCGCCGAGGCGCGAGATGAAACGGCTCAGAGCCGCGAGGCATCCCATGACCCTCTGTACGCCTTTCAAGTCCTTGATGGGCCCCATGCCGGTGATGGCAGCGATCTTCTCCGGGTTGGCCTTGATGCCCCGCTCAGAGACGATGAACCCCAAGAGCATGCCTCGGGGGACCCCGAAGACACACTTTTTGGGATTGAGTTTCACGCCTTTCGCCTTGAGACATCGGAATGTCACTTCAAGGTCGGAAAGGAGGTCAGAGGCTTTCCTTGTCTTGACTACGATGTCATCGACGTAGGCCTCGACCGTTCGGCCGATGTGTTCGCCGAACACATGGTTCATGCATCGCTGGTACGTTGCACCCGCATTCCTCAAACCAAACGACATGGTAACATAGCAGTACATGCCGAAGGGTGTGATGAAAGAAGTCGCGAGCTGGTCGGACTCTTTCATCCTGATCTGGTGATACCCTGAGTAGGCATCAAGGAAAGACAGGGTTTCGCACCCAGCAGTGGAATCCATGATTTGATCGATGCGAGGCAGAGGGTAGGGAACTTTTGGACATGCTTTGTTTAGACCAGTGTAGTCTACACACATCCGCCATTTCCCCCTTTCTTTCTCACAAGCACAAGGTTGGCAAGCCATTCGGGATGGAATACCTCTTTGATGAACCCTGCCGCCATTAGCTTGTGGATCTCCTCGCCTATGGCTCTGCGCTTTTCTTTGTCGAATCGGCGCAGATGCTGCTTCACGGGTCGGGCTCCAGCTCGGATATCCAGTGAGTGCTCGGCGACTTCCCTCGGTATGCCGGGCATGTCCGAGGGACTCCACGTGAAAACGTCAGCGTTTGCGCGGAGAAAGTCGACGAGCACTGCTTCCTATTTGGGGTCGAGCTCGGAGCCGATCCGGATCTGCTTGGAGGCGTCGTTGCAGGGGTCGAGAGGGTCGGACTTGACCGTCTCCGCTGGCTCGAAGTTGCCGGCGTGGCGCTTCACGTCAGGCGCCTCCCTAGAGAGGCTCTCCAGGTCGGCGATGAGGGCCTCGGACTCGGCGAGGGCCTCGGCGTACTCCACGCACTCCATGTCGCATTCGTACGTGTGTCGGTACGTGGGCCCGACGGTGATGACCCCGTTGGGGCCCGGCATCTTGAGCTTGAGGTAGGTGTAGTTGGGGACGACCACGAACTTGGCGTAGCACGGCCTCCCCAACATTGCGTGGTAGGTTCCTCGAAACCCGACCACTTCGAACGTGAGGGTCTCCCTTCGAAAGTTGGAGGGCGTCCCGAAGCAGACGGGTAGATCGAGTTGTCCGAGGGGCTGGACGCGCTTCCTGGGGATGATCCCGTGGAAAGGCGCAGCGCCTGTCCGGACCGAGGATAGATCGATCCGCAGGAGCCCGAGGGTCTCGGCGTAGATGATGTTGAGGCTGCTGCCTCCGTCCATGAGGACCTTGGTGAGCCTGACGTTGCCGATGATGGGGTCGACAACGAGCGGGTATTTCCCCGGGCTCGGCACATGGTCGGGATGGTCGACCTGGTCGAAGGTGATGGGCTTGTCGGACCAGTCTAGGTAGACTGGCGCCACCACCTTTACCGAGCAGACCTCCCGACGCTCTTGCTTGCGGTGCCGAGCCGAGGCGTTCGCCACTTGCCCGCCATAGATCATGAAGCAGTCGCGGACCTCGGAGAACTCTCCTGCCTTGTGATCTTCCTTCTTTGCGTCGTCGAGAGCCTTGCCACCCTCCGCGGGTGGCACGGCCTTGTGGAAGTGTCGTCGAAGCATGGCACACTCCTCAAGGGTGTGCTTGACGGGCCCCTGATGATAGGGACACGGCTCCTTGAGCATCTTGTCGAAGAGGTTGGCTCCTCCAGAAGGTTTCTGAGGGTTATTGTACTCGGCGGCAGCGACAAGGTCCGCGTCGGCGGCGTCGCATTTCGCTTGCGACTTATTCTTGCCCTTCTTCTTGGTGCCGCGCTGAGTTGACGCCTCGGGAAAATCTGCCGGTGGGCGGCCCTGGGGCTGCTTGTCCTTCCAGAAGATGGCCTCAACCGCCTCCTGGCCAGAGGCGAACTTGGTGGCGATGTCCATCAGCTCGCTCGCCCTGGTGGGGGTCTTGCGACCTAGCTTGCTCACCAGGTTGCGGCAGGTGGTGCCGGCGAGGAACGTGCCGATGACATCCGAATCGGTGACGTTGGGCAGCTCGGTGCGCTGCTTTGAGAATCGCCGGATGTAGTCCCGGAGAGACTCTCCCGGCTGCTGGCGGCAGCTTCGAAGATCCCAGGAGTTTCCAGGGCGCACATACGTGCCTTGGAAATTGCCGGCGAAGGCTTGGACCAGGTCGTCCCAGTTGGAGATCTGCCCCAGGGGCAGGTGCTCCAGCCAGGCTCGAGCGGTGTCAGAGAGGAACAGGGGGAGGTTGCGGATGATGAGATTATCATCGTCCGTTCCACCCAGTTGGTAGGCCAGCTGATAGTCCGCGAGCCACAGTTCCGGTCTCGTCTCCCCCGAGTACTTTGTGATAGTAGTCGGGGTTCGGAACCGGGTCGAGAATGGCGCCCGTCGTATGGCGCGGCTGAAAGCCTGCGGACCGGGTGGTTCGGGCGAAGGACTCCGATCCTCCCCGCTGTCGTAGCATCCCCCACGCCTAGGGTGGTAGCCTCGGCCTACCTTCTCGTCGAGGTGGGCACGACGGCTGTGGTGATGGTGCTCGTTGCCGAGGCGACCCGGTGCCGCAGGCGCTGTGTTGCGCGTGCGCCCGGTGTGGACCGAGGCTTCCCGCACGAATCGAGAAGTCGCGGCGCGATGCTCCGAGGTGTACCCCTGCCTTTGGGAGGCAGAGCTTTCGGCCCGTCGGACCGCGGCGTCCTCCAGGAGATTCTTGAGCTCTCCCTGGATACACCGCCCCTCGGTGGTTGATGGCTCCGGCATCGCGCGGAGAAGTATTGCCGCTGCAGCCAGGTTCTGGCCGACTCCACTGGAGTCCGGTGGTGGCCTTACCCTGACGTCGTCAGCGATGCGGTGCTGGATGCCCTGGGGGAGATGACGCGCTTCTCCGGCCGGAGGTTGGCCCGCCCATTCCTGCCCGATGTCCTGGCGGATCGGCACAAGCGTTCCTGTTCCCTCATCGAGCCTGGCCTGCCTCTCGTGGAGTTGCGCGAGCTGTGGGTCAGGACCCCCCGCCGGGACGGGGACCACAGCTAGCTCCCGAAGGATGTCAACGCGAGGCACGGGCCTAGGGGATCACCGTTCTCCGGCATACCAAGATGGTTGCCTTCGTCGGGACCCCCTAGATCGACGTGGAAACATTTGCGACTTGGGCTGCAGTCCTCGTCGTCGAGGCTGCGACTACCGTCAGAACAGTCAGAAAGGCAGTAGTCGCATGCAATCATGAAGTCCCGCATGGCACTGGGGTTACCAAGTCCGGAGAAATCCCAATAGAGGTCGGGCTCGCCATCTTCCTCGGACCCCGAGGGCCCGTAGGTCGAGACGGCTATCAGCCGGTCCCAGGGTGACCGCACACGATACCCCGGAGGGTTTGGACTCGCCTCTATGAGAGTGTCCACCGAAGCGGAGTTGCTTGGCGGGTTGAGGCCGAATCCAAAAGACGCGAGATGGGAATCGGTCGGTACCTTTTGGTCGACAGGCGGTGACGAAGTCACGTCAGGGACTGACTGCACCGTCGTCTCAGGTACGAGGGTGACGCCCAGCAAGTCCTTCGTGAGCGTGCTGGCGTCGTCTGTTTGCTCGAGGTTGATGTGTTGCGGGGAGATGGCGCTCGTCTTCGTCTCAGATGCGAGGCCGATGTCCGACGCGCCCTCCGTTGGGGCGCCGGCACCGTCGACTCGCTCGACAGCCAACGAGGTGTCGCCTCCTGCTTGGCCTTGGTTGCCCCGTCCCCTCCCCCGTCGGCGGGGGAGGGGACGGGACAAGCTCGAATGTCGTCCTTCCACCACGTGGGGAAGGCGTCGTCGATTTCCCCGCCGGCGAGCGGGTTGTCGACCGCCATTGTCGCTGTCGCGCAGAGGGGGAAGGAGTATCATGTCGTAGCTGCCGTCGAGGGACATGAACTCAAGACTCCCGAAACGGAGCACCGTCCCGGGTTGGAGAGGTTGCTGGAGACTGCCCATCTGGAGCTTGACGGGAAGCTGTTCGTCAACACGCAGCAGGCCCCTACCTGGCGCGCCAACTGTCGGTGTTTCGGAACCCGGGGGGTCCCTGGACCGACGAGTAAATCGTCGCCGCATGCCCCAGCCCAGATGAGTCGGCGCGAGGCGGAACGCGAAGGGGGGAGAGAGCAGCCAGAGGGAGACAGGCATAGGAGAGTGGAACCCGCGACCTTCGTGTTAGCCCCGCGCCCAGGTCGGGTGCGCTTGCAGTAGGGGGTTACAAGCGTCCATGCGGGAGGGAGCGAGCGGCCTTGCGCGAGCGCCGTCCCGTCCTTCCCCGCGCGACCAACCCTCTGTAAGAGGGCCCTGGACCTCCCTTTTATAGGCGTAAGGAGAGGATCCAGGTGTACAATGGGGGTGTAGCAGTGTGCTACCGTGTCTAGTGGGGGAGAGCTAGCGCCCTAAGTACATGCCATCGTGGCAGCCGGAGAGGTCTTGGCACCCAGTTCACGTGGTGTCGTGGCCGTCGGAGGAGCGCTGGAGCCTGGCGGAAGGACAACTGTCGGGGCTGTCAAGTCCTTGCTGACGTCCTCTTGCTTCCGTAAGGGGGCTGAGAGCCGCCGTCGTCACAGGGCATGCGGGGCGCCATCATTACTCGTATGGTGGAGCGAGCCAGATGGGACGCCGGTCTTGTTCCCCGCAGCCTGAGTCAGCTCGAGGTAAGGTAATGATGGCGCTTCCTGTTGACGTGGTCGGTCCGTGCCCTAGGCTGGGCGAGGTGGAGGCTCCTCCGAGGTCGAGGTCGAGTCTGTCTTCCGAGGTCGAGGTCGAGTCCGAACCCCCGGGTCGGACGAGGCGGAGACCGTCGGCTTAGGCCAGGGTTTTGTCCGAGCCCTGGGGTCGGGCGAGGCGAAGTTCGTCGTCTTCCGGGGCTAAGCCCGAGTCCGAGCCCTGGGGTCGGGCGAGGCGGAGTTCGTCGTCTTCCGGGGCTGAGCCCGAGTCCGAGCCCTGGGGTCGGGCGGAGCGGAGTTCGCCGTCTTCCGGGGCTGAGCTCGAGTCCGAGCCCTGGGGTCGGGCGGAGCGGAGTTCGCCGTCTTCTGGGGCTGAGCCCGAGTCCGAGCCCTGGGTCGGGCGAGGCGGAGTTTCCTATGACGCCTGAGGCCGGACTTGGCTGCTGTCAGCCTCGCTCTATCGAGTGGCTCAGCAGTCGGAGCGGCGCAGGCGGCGCTGTCTTCCTGTCAGACTGGTCAGTGGAGCGGCGAAGTGACGGCGGTCACTTCGGCTCTGTCGACTGGAGGGCGTGCGTCAGGATAAAGGTGTCAGGCCACCTTTGCATTAAATGCCCTTGCGATTTGGTCGGTTGGTGTGGCGATTTGGCCAAGGTTGCTTCTTGGTGAAGACTGGGCCTCGGGCGAGCCGAAGGTGTGTCTGTTGCTAGAGGGGGGCCTCGGGCGAGACGTAGGTCCTCCGGGGTCGGCTGCCCTTGCCCGAGGCTGGGCTCGGGCGAGGCGTGATCGCGTCCCTCGAATGGACCGATCCTTGACTTAATCGCACCCATCAGGCCTTTGCAGCTTTGTGCTGATGGGGGTTACCAGCTGAGATTTAGGAGCCTTGAGGGTACCCCTAATTATGGTCCCCGACAATAATCGTATTTTATGATATTGGTTCGGAACGGCAAGTGATGCGTCACGATGCCCGATCTTCACGACGTAGGATCAACCTTCAGATAACTAGCTTCGAAGAAGCCAAGATAACTTGCTGCAAGCAGCGATAACTAGTGCAACCTGACAAATAAAACTCGAAGCCAACCACTGTCTTTAACCGACAGCCTGAATCGAGGATTCGCCCAACCACACTCTCAAAGAACCAACACAGCCTACAATCAATCGAGGAGACCTCGAAGGGAGTAGGAGCACCAATTGGGAGCGGATGAAGCCGCCGCTTCTGCAATCCCGCGAAGAAATTCACAAGAGCGAAGGGGTAGAGATCACTCTCAATATTTGTTAGCGCACAACTGAACAAAAGGGGTTCTGTTTTTGTCGGCGTTTCGACCCCGGGGGGTCCCTGGACCGACGAGTAAATTGTCACCGCGTGCCCTAGCCCAGATGGGTCGGCGCGAGGCGGAACGCGAAGGGGGGAAAAGCAGCCGGAGGGAGACAGGCGTGGGAGGTGGAACCCGCGGCCTTCGTGTTAGCCCCGCGCCCAGGTCGGGTGCGCTTGCAGTAGGGGGTTACAAGCGTCCACGCGGGAGGGAGCGAGCGGCCTTGCGCGAGCGCCCTCCCATCCTTCCCCGCGCGGCCAACCTTCTGTAAGTGGGCCCTGGACCTCCCTTTTATAGGCGTAAGGAGAGGGTCCAGGTATACAATGGGGGGTGTAGCAGTGTGCTAACGTGTCTAGAGGAGGAGAGCTAGCGCCCTAAGTACATGCCATCGTGGCAGCCGGAGAGGTTTTGGCACCCAGTTCGTGTGATGTCGTGGCCGTCGGAGGAGCGCTGGAGCCTGGCAGAAGGACAGCTGTCGGGGCTGTCGAGTCCTTGCTAACGTCCTCTTGCTTCCGTAAGGGGGCTGAGAGCCGCCGCCGTCACGGGGCATGCGGGGCGCCATCATTACTCGTAAAGTGGAGCGAGCCAGATGGGACGCCGGTCTTGTTCCCCGTAGCCTGAGTCAGCTTGGGGTAGGGTAATGATGGCGCCTCCTGTCGACGTGGTCGGTCCGTGCCCTAGGTTGGGCGAGGTGGAGGCTCCTCCGAGGTCGAGGTCGAGTCTGTCTTCCAGGGTCGAGGTCGAGTCCGAGCCCCCGGGTCGGACAAGGCGGAGACCGTCGGCTGAGGCCAGGGCTGAGTCCGAGCCCTGGGGTCGGGCGAAGCGGAGTTTGTCGTCTTCCGGGGCTGAGCCCGAGTCCGAGCCCTGGGGTCGGGCGGAGCGGAGTTCGTCGTCTTCCGGGGCTGAGCCCGAGTCCGAGCCCTGGGGTCGGTCCGAGGATCGGGGCATACCCCTTCGTCATTTTAAATCCGAGCCGTCGAACTTCAATCGTGTGGATTCGGGGTAGTTTGGATCGTGGGCATTCGTGGGCCGTTGATCTCTAATCGTGCGACTCACGGCGCGTACCGGTTCGGTCGGGGGGAAGATCTAATCTGGGCCCTCGGTGTTTAATCCAACGGCTGAGATCGGCCCGTACCCCTTCGGTGGGTAATCTTCATAATGAGCCCCTCGGGTTCTGTGGAATCAACCCGCCGTCCACATTCACTGTTGACTGAGTCTCGGGATTTTTGCGCCGAGAACCCTGGACTTTCCTGAAATTGAGGCCCAGTCCAGAGAGTTATAAAATCAGGAAAATAAATTAGAAAATGAGTTTTTAATATAAAAATAATTCCTAGAATTTATATAATTCATAGAAAATGCATATGAACTCCAAATTAATCCATTAAACTTCCTATAATTTTGTAATATTATTGTTTATCAATTAGTGCCACTGGTTTTACATAAAAGTCACATTAAAATTGTTATCTTAACTAATCTTGTAATAAGCACATATAATCTTTGGAAAATCATAACTTAAAATCTACAACTCCAAATTTAGTGATTCCAGTTCCTGTGGTTTTATTTTAATGTGTAGATTATTAATATGTATTTTGCATATATGTTTGGTGTAATGTTAATTTTGCCTATACCATGTATGTTTGTATTGCTACGACTAGCAGTGAGGTCACGAGGATCTGAAGAATCATCCTGGTACCTGGAATCTCAAGTGCCAGGCAAGTTGTGCCCTTGATCACTTCTTTTTACCCAGCCATGTTCTAATTAATCATAATGATCTGCATAGGTTAATTTTGATGGGACCCAATAGGTTACCCTAGTTTGTCTATCTTTATACCTTGTTTAACCACTGAACTTTTTGGGTAGTACTTGCTAGTGCTATATGAGGTTTTGGGTATGAAGATTACACTATTCATGATTATACTTTTGTTATCAGTTGTTATTTATGGTTCATGTTGAGATCATTATGTTAATTGGAACATGGAGAACCACCCGGGAAAACAGTGCTACCACAAGGGTGGAATGGGACGCCCTTGGCTGATTAATTAGGAAAGCTAGTGGAAGACTACCTTACCCGAAAGGGGCAAGGGCAGTAGGGGAGAGGTCAGTGTAGGGAGGCCCTCGGGAGGATTTTGCTGCGATGGCGGTCCTGCAAGGGATTCCTGCACTGGATCTTCCTATAAACTGTAGCGGGTTTTTGGAAGCTAGTGGAACTTTGTAAAGGCCTCGTAGTGGATCCCTAGCCATTCACCTCGGAAGTGTCTAAGGGCCTTGCAAACCCTGGCGACATGGGATACACGACTTGTGGGTAAAGATGCGCAACCTCTGCAGAGTGTAAAACTGGTATACTAGCCGTGCTCACGGTCATGAGCAGCTCGGACCCTCACATGATTAAATTATGGAACTTAAACTCAATTTGTCATATGCATTGCATTGCAGGTGAAGTTGTTAACTTTTGTTCTACTATTTAATTGGGTTGGTATTTACTTATACTTAGTAATTGCTAATAAAATTTTGACCAACTTTAAAAGCAATGCTCAGCTCTAACCATCTTCTTTGGTAAGCCTTACACTTCACGTGAGCTCCCACCTTTGGCGAGTTCACGCACATTATTCCCCACAACTTGTTGAGCGATGAACGTATGTGAGCTCACTCTTGCTGTCTCACATACACCACAGGTCAAGAACAGGTACTGCAGGATGATGCTCATGGAGGATGCTGCGATGTGTTCGTGAGAGGTCTAGGTCGTCGTCTCCCAGTCAACTTTGGGTTGCTGGACCGTTGTCTCCTTATAATGTAACTACTTATTTGTATAGAACTCCTGTTATAAATAAAGTTGTGACATTCGATCCTGTGCCACTATACATCATATGTTTGAGACTTGGTCCCAGCATACCTGGTGTTTATGTTAACCCCGGGTTTTGGACCCCTAAAATCCGGGTGTTACAGGTCGGGCGGAGCGGAGTTCGTCGTCTTCCGGGGCTGAGCCCGAGTCCGAGCCCTGGGGTCGGGCGAAGCGGAGTTCGTCGTCTTCTGGGACTGAGCCCGAGTCCGAGCCCTGGGGTCGGGCGAAGCAGAGTTTCCTATGACGCCTGAGGCCGGACTTGGCTGATGTCAGCCTCACTCTATCGAGTGGCTCATCAGTCGGAGCGGCGCAGGCGGCGCTGTCCTCATGTCAGACCGGTCAGTGGAGCGGCAAAGTGACTGCGATCACTTTGGCTCTGTCGACTGGAGGGCGTGCGTTAGGATAAAGGTGTCAGGCCACCTTTGCATTAAATTCCCCTGCGATTTGGTCGGTTGGCGTGGCGATTTGGCCAAGGTTGCTTCTTGGCGAAGACTGGGCCTCGGGCGAGCCGAAGGCATGTCCGTTGCTGGAGGGGGTCCTCGGGCGAGACGTAGATCCTCCGGGGTCGGCTGCCCTTGCCCGAGGCTGGGCTCGGGCGAGGCATGATCGCGTCCCTCGAATGGACCGATCCTTGACTTAATCGCACCCATCAGGCCTTTGCAGCTTTGTGCTGATGGGGGTTACCAGCTGAGATTTAGGAGTCTTGAGGGTACCCCTAATTATGGTCCCCAATAGTAGCCCCCGAGCCTCGAAGGGAGTGTTAATACTCGCTTGGAGGCTTTTGCCGCACTTTTTTTGCAAGGGGACCAGCCTTTTTTGGTTGCATTTTGTTCCGGTGGGTGCGAGCGAGCGCACCCGCCGGGTGTAGCCCCCGAGGCCTCGGAGGAGTAGTTTGACTCCTTCGAGGTCTTAGTGCGTTTCGCAACACTTCGGCTGGTCTGGTTGTTCCCTCATGCGAGCTGGCCGTAGCCCGGGTGCACGGTCGGGTCCCAAGTTCTCGGGCTGGTATGTTGACTGTTGGGGGCCTTCGTCCTCCGAAGGTCCTCAAAAATATGATTTGACAATGTTTTCCAAGTGGATTATGTGAACAGGTATCTTCGGACTCAGAATTATGAACATGAAGTACGGTCAGGACGAAGCCTGAACCAGACGAAGGGGGATTAAAATGGAGGACGGGCTGATTACCAAGCTCCACGAAGGATGGTGCACAGCCGAAGCTGTGCGCAAGGAAGCTTCGTCGCGATAGCAGAGAGGGGAACCGACTTAAAGATGAAAAGACTACTTGGGCCTTGACAGATTTCCATAAGTCATTGGCAAATGTAATGGACATGAATGTAATTTTACGTGGGCTGCGTCCCGCATCTATAAATAGATGAACAGTGCTCCCGTACTGTTCACGCTGATCTGGCATTTTACTTTTGCGTCATCCGTGTACTTTTGTCTTTCTGCAACCCGAAGGTACACTTGTAATTTGAAGTCATTTCTATTGATATACGATAATAAAATAGAAATGACATGGTAATAAAGTTTAAATGTTTATATTACTTTTAATGTTGCTCATAAGTCCTTCGTCATTACTTATCGCACTTACGAAGGTATATTATTTGTGACCTTCGTCCGGAGTACATTATATCCTGAAGGGAAATAATGTTTCGAGGGACGAAGGACCTCATCATTTAACACTTTTTATGTTGCCTTGTTCTTAACCCGAAGCATTTGAGAACAAGTCCCCAACATTGACGCTGTCAACGGGTTGGCCGGAGCCGGGTTTGCGAGAGCAGCCCCTGAGCCTCTGCACAGGGCGAGAGGACGGTCAAGGACAGACTCGACTTTTTTACATACGCCCCTGCGTCGCCTTTCCGCAAGGAGGAGGGGGGGGGGGAAAGCGCCATGTTGCCCTCAGAGGGCGCCGAACATGGTGTCTCCGGTGAGCTGCTGGCGGGTAATCCGAGTGGACGCCCGTGCCCCATTTGTTAGGGGTCGGCTAGAGGCCCGGAGGCGCGCTCCAAAAGTACCTGTGGGTGATCTACCGGACCCAGTCCCCTTTTGACGGGGTCCGAGGGCTCGATGCCTCCCTCTGATGGGATTCCGTTACAAGATCGTTCCCGTTGGTCTCGAAAATGTCCTAGGGTACCTCGGGAGCGTAGCCCGAGCCTTGGTTATGTATCGAACGTACCCAGGGTCATCCCTCGCTCTGTGTCTGAGGCGACTGTGAACCCTTCGAGGGCCAGCCTACGAACCCCTGATCAGTAGTGGGCGCGGAGCCCGAGTGGCCTGAGGCAGCCGTTGAACCCTTCCGAGGGGCCGGCCATCGAACCTCTGACCAGTAGTGGGCGCAGAACCCAAGCGCTCTGAGGCGGCCGTTGAACCCCTCCGAGGGGCTAGCCTTTGAACCTCTGATCAGTAGGGAGGCTCGGGGCCTGTTTCCTTCGCGGAGAAGGATCCTTTTCGGGGTATCCCCCTTTCCCGGTCCCTATTGTAAGAGAGAGAAAGAGGAAAAGGAAAAGGATACGAAATCGAATGACGTGGCGTACCTTTTTCGACGCGGTCATTATGGCGACGGCGAAGCGTCGCTTGCTTCTCCTGCCTGAGGCGCCGCCTGTCCCGCCGCGGAGTTAATGCGATGGGGCGAGTGGTTCACGAGGCAGTCGTTGCGCGTGTGCGAGCCGTTCGAGGAACGGAACACGGGCGCGCCGTCTTCACGCCGTGAGAGAGGGTTCTCTCGCTGCCCCTGGATGGGACGTAAGCTTGACTGACGACGTGACCGCTGTTCGTGCCCGCCTGCCACCGCCATTACTGCCGGCCCATTTTTGGCCATATTGACCGTCGCGCCTGGCTGGCACTGCTGGGTCATATGCAGGGTTGCCTCGAGTCACGGTACTGGTTCCGCAGTCGAGGAGGCGCGGTAGTGGTGCGAGTGGCGGTGCAGTTGCTCGCACGTAGCAACCGGCGCGCCGGTTGCATGACGTGTGGGCTTGGGCCTCCATGCTGTGTTTTTCCTTCATTTCGAGCACCAAGACTCGCCTGTCGACTATCTGAACCGCTTCACCAAGCGTGAGTCGCCTCGTGCGAAGGTGACGAGTGAGGTATCCGTATCCCGGAGGCGTAGGAGTTCCTCGACTCGGCCGGCCTTGCTGTCCGAGGCTTCTCTTGCTTAGTAAAAGGAACCCCTCGGCCGCCTTTCGATGAGCCGAAGCCGGAGGTAGCAGTGTCAGCACGGACAGAGGCAGAGTTGGCTCGAAAAGAAGATTTGGTCGGCCGGAGCCTGGCCGGGTCGTCCACTGGCGGGACCGACGCCGGAGTTGAGCTGCCGAGGCCGCAAGCCGGGCTGATGTCTTCGGGGGACAGCTGGCCGAGGCCTCGGGGTGGCCGGCCGAGCCGTCTGCTCGAGCTGGATTCCTGGAGAAGACCCTGGCGGCGATGGCCCAGGTGTGGTGCTGACGTCGTCCTTCAGAGTGGGGATCCTCCGACCGCGTTGCCGTCCGAGGCTAGGTCAGACCCCGCCGAAGGTGTAGTTGACGCCGAGGGTGCTGCTGCCCCCTTCAACTGTCGACGTCCGAGCCTACAGGATCGGGTTGTCTTGTAGTGTGTGTATGTTTTCTACGGCCAGCGAGGCCCAAACACACTGTCGTCATGTTGTAAAGCTGCGTCCCTTTTCCTCTTGTTTCGAGTATCCAGACTTATTTGTCGGTAACAGAATTGTTTGTGCGGGCGAGAGTTGCTTTTCACGGAAGGTGATGAGTGAGGTATCCGTATCCCGGAGGCGTAGGAATCCCTCGGCTCGGTCGGCCTTGCCGCTTACGCGCACTCTTACTCATCCATAGGGTTCTGTCACCGACGCAGTCGAGAAGGCCCGAAAAATCGTTCCGGCAGAGGAGCTTATCCAAGCGCGAGTTACTTATCGCAGAAGGTGATGAGTGAGGTATCCGTATCCCGGAGGCGTAGGAGTCCCTCGGCTCGGTCGGCCTTGGCTGCTTACGTGTACTCCATCGTTTTAAGGATCCACTTTCGAAGTAGTCGAAAAGCACGAAAGGCATTCTGGCAGAAAAGATTTTTTTCTTTTTTCGAGGAAAATTTCGACGCAGAGGGGGTTCCCCCCTTCTAGTCCCCGAGGGAGGGTCGGGCTTTGCTGAGGCAAGGCTGACCCTTCCTTGACGACCAGACTTTGTGTGTGAACGGGGTGTACGAATAACTTGGAAGCATCTTAAGGGTAGAAGCAACGTAGCTGTTGGATGTTCCAAGCGTTGCTGTAGACCTCGCCTTGACTGTTGGCCAGCTTGTATGTCCCGGGCTTCAGAATTTTGGCGACGACGAACGGCCCTTCCCAGGGTGGCGTGAGTTTGTGCCGCCCTCGGGCGTCTTGTCGTAGCCGAAGCACCAGGTCGCCCACTTGGAGGTCTCGGGACCAAACCCCTCGGGCGTGGTAGCATCACAGGGACTGCTGGTACCGCGCCGAGTGTAGTAAGGCCATGTCTCGAGCCTCTTCCAGCTGGTCCAGTGAGTCTTCTCGATTGGCTCGATTGCTTTGGTCGGCGTAGGCCCTTGTCCTCGGGGAACCGTATTCTAAGTCTATGGGCAAGATGGCCTCGGCCCCATAGACTAGAAAGAACGGTGTGAAGCCCGTGGCTCGGCTCGGCGTTGTCCTTAGACTCCAGACCACCGAGGGGAGCTCCTTCATCTGTCGCTTGCCGAACTTGTTGAGGTCGTTGTAGATCCGAGGCTTGAGTCCTTGCAGAATCATGCCGTTGGCACGTTCTACCTGCCCATTTGTCATGGGGTGGGCCACGGCGGCCCAGTCCACCCGGATGTGGTGATCCTCGCAGAAGTCCAGGAACTTCCTGCCGGTGAACTGGGTGCCGTTGTCGGTGATGATGGAGTTCGGGACCCCAAAGCGATGGATGATGTTGGTGAAGAACGCCACCGCCTGTTCGGATCTGATGCTGTTTAGGGGTCGAACCTCGATCCACTTGGAGAATTTGTCGATGGCGACCAGCAGGTGCGTGTAGCCCCCGGGTGCCTTCTGCAAGGGGCCGACTAGGTCCAGACCCCACACAGCAAACAGCCAGGTGATGGGTATGGTCTGCAGAGCCTGAGCGGGCAGGTGGGTTTGCCTTGCGTAGAACTGACACCCTTCGCAGGTGCGGACAATTCTAGTGGCGTCGGCCACCGCCGTCGGCCAGTAGAAACCTTGTCGGAAGGCGTTTCCAACAAGGGCTCGAGGTGCTGCGTGATGGCCGCAAGCCCCCGAGTGTATCTCTTGTAAGAGCTCCTGACCTTCGGTGATGGAAATGCATCGCTGGAGGATGCCCGAGGGGCTGCGGTGGTAGAGCTCCTTCCCATCTCCCAGCAAGACGAAAGACTTGGCGCGTCGCGCCAACCGTCGAGCTTTGGCTTGGTCGAGGGGTAGCTCTCCTCGGTGGAGATATTGCAGGTACGGGGTCTGTCAGTTTTGATTAGGCGTGACCTCGCTCCGCTCCCCCTCGACGCGCAGTGCCTCACCCTTGGGGGCCGAGGGTACCTCGGGCCGAGTCGAGGGTACCTCGGACTGAGCCGAGGGTGCCTCGGGCTGGGCCGAGGCCTTCTCGGGCTCGGGCGTGTCGTCAGTCTTGACGGAGGGTTGATGCAGGTCTCGGGAGAATACGTCCGGGGGAACCGTTGTTCGCCCCGAGGCTATTTTAGCCAGCTCGTCCGCAGTCTCGTTGTAGCGTCGGGCGATGTGGTTGAGCTCGAGCCCGTAGAACTTGTCTTCCAGGCGCCAAACCTCATCGTAGTAGGCTTCCATCTTCGGGTCGCGGCAGTGGGAGTTCTTCATGACTTGGTCGATGACGAGCTGCGAGTCACCGCGAGCGTCGAGGCGTCGGACCCCTAGCTTGATGGCGATTCGCAGCCCGTTTACCAGAGCCTCATACTCAGCCACGTTGTTGGACGCCGGGAAGTGGAGGCGTAGCACGTAGCGTAGGTGCTTCCCGAGGGGCGAGATGAAGAGCAGGCCCGCGCCGGCCCCCATCTTCATCAGCGACCCGTCGAAGAACATGGTCCAGAGCTCCAGTTGGATCGGAGCTGTTGGGAGCTGGGTGTCGACCCATTCAGCCACGAAGTCCGCCAAGACCTGGGACTTGATGGCCTTCCGAGGGGCGAACGAGATCGTCTCGCCCATGATCTCCACCGCCCACTTTGCAATTCTACCCGAGGCCTCTCGGGACTGGATGATCTCCCCAGGGGGAAGGATGACACCATAGTTACCGGATGAGACTCGAAGTAGTGTCGCAGCTTCCGCCGCGTCAGGATCACCGCGTACAGCAGCTTCTGAATTTGTGGGTAGCGGATCTTGGTCTCGGACAGTACCTCACTGATGAAGTACACTGGCCTCTGGACGGGCAATGCATGCCCCTCTTCTCGTCTCTCAACCACAATCGCGGCGCTAACCACTTGAGTGGTCGCGGCGACGTAGATCAAGAGGGCTTCTCCGGCAGCGGGGGGCACCAAGATGGGCGCGTTCGTGAGGAGCGCCTTTAGGTTCCCGAGGGCTTCCTCGGCCTCAGGGGTCCAAGCGAAGCACTCGGCCTTCCTTAAGAGGCGGTACAGAGGCAGGCCTCTTTCACCGAGGTGCGAGATGAAACGGCTCAGAGCCGCGAGGCATCCCATGACCCTCTGTACGCCTTTCAAGTCCTTGATGGGCCCCATGCTGGTGATGGCTGCGATCTTCTCCGGTTTGGCCTTGATGCCCCGCTTGGGGACGATGAACCCCAAGAGCATGCCTCGGGGCACCCCGAAGACACACTTTTCTGGATTGAGCTTCACGCCTTTCGCCTTGAGACATTGGAATGTCACTTCAAGGTCGGAAAGGAGGTCAGAGGCTTTCCTCGTCTTGACTACGATGTCATCGACGTAGGCCTCGACCGTTCGGCCGATGTGTTCGCCGAACACATGGTTCATGCATCGCTGGTACGTTGCACCCGCATTCCTCAAACCAAACGACATGGTAACATAGCAGTACATGCCGAAGGGTGTGATGAAAGAAGTCGCGAGCTGGTCGGACTCTTTCATCCTGATCTGGTGATACCCTGAGTAGGCATCGAGGAAAGACAGGGTTTCGCACCCAGCAGTGGAATCCACGATTTGATCGATGCAAGGCAGAGGGTAGGGAACTTTCGGACATGCTTTGTTTAGACCAGTGTAGTCTACACACATTCGCCATTTCCCCCCTTTCTTTCTCACAAGCACAGGGTTGGCAAGCCATTCGGGATGGAATACCTCTTTGATGAACCCTGCCGCCATTAGCTTGTGGATCTCCTCGCCTATGGCTCTGCGCTTTTCTTCGTCGAATCGGTGTAGAGGCTGCTTCACGGGTCGGGCTCCAGCTCGGATATCCAGCGAGTGCTCGGCGACTTCCCTCGGTATGTCGGGCATGTTCGAGGGACTCCACGCGAAAACGTCGGCGTTCGCGCGAAGGAAGTCGACGAGCACTGCTTTTTATTTGGGGTCGAGCTCGGAGCCGATCCGGATCTGCTTGGAGGCGTCGTTGCAGGGGTCGAGAGGGACGGACTTAACCGTCTCCGCTGGCTCGAAGTTGCCGGCGTGGCGCTTCACGTCTGGCGCCTCCCTAGAGAGGTTCTCCAGGTCAGCGATGAGGGCCTCGGACTCAGCGAGGGCCTCGGCGTACTCCACGCACTCCACGTCGCATTCGTATGCGTGTCGGTACGTGGGCCCAACGGTGATGACCCCGTTGGGGCCTGACATCTTGAGCTTGAGGTAGGTGCAGTTGGGGACGGCCATGAACTTAGCGTAGCATGGCCTCCCCAACACTGCGTGGTAGGTTCCTCGGAACCCGACCACTTTGAACGTGAGGGTCTTCCTTCGAAAGTTGGAGGGCGTCACGAAGCAGACGGGTAGATCGAGTTGTCCGAGGGGTTGGACGCGCTTCCCGGGGATGATCCTGTAACACCCCTGGTGTTACTGTAACTAAAACTTGAGCATGGCATCATAAACATTGGCATTGCATATGTTTGCCACACCTAGAATGCATTCACTAGGTAAAAATTTCAAACAAGTGTATTGTTTTTGGTGTTTTGCAAATAGGACCCTGGATAGGGAACGTGACCCTAAATAAGGCTCAAGAGGCAAAACTTAACCCAAAAGAAGAAAACCTAAAGGCTTTGGGGGAATAGTCATAAAATGACCCCAAGACTTAAGTGGAATTACACTTAGACCCCTGGGATACCAGAAACCTTAATTGAAACCCTGGAAAACCCTAAATCCAAACCCTAGGGGCATATGTGCAAAATTAGTCCACTTTTGGACTAAAGTGCAAAAACCAAGTTAAATAAGTGTCTTAAGTCATTTGGGTCACTCATATGTGAATTTGCAATCCAAAACTTGAGATTTGGACTTAAGTGCAAAAGAGCCATACTTGACCCTTTTTGGTTAAGTCTGCATTTCAGTGTGATTGACTCAACTTTAGAGCCCTGTAACTTTCAAAGTATTGGGTGTTTTCCCTAGGTCACCACATCAACATTGTAGAGCAAACAAAGGAGAACAATTTTGCTTAAGAGTGCAAGCCATGTTCTTGTGAAAAATTTGGAGATAATTCAGCTCAAAGTCAGGCTGTCAGGCAATTCCTGGACTGAATTTTCAGTAGCAGTGTGATGGGGTGAACTTTGAGCTCGATTTTGAATGGGATTCAGTGACTATTTGATGGTAAGCATTGTGGCAAAGTTGAAGATTAATTTTAGCTCTACCACTTTGGTACAGAGGTTTGATGAAGTTCACATGCAAATTTTAGAGAAAATGTGACCTAAACATGATCTGTCAGGTGCTCTGATGAGGTCTCGCCATGGTACAGTAGACCAAAGTGGATCAGGTTGCCAGCGCGGCTGGCTCGTCGCCGGTGAGTCGTCACCGGTGGTCGATCTCTTGCTGCGATTCGTGCACGGTGTACAACAGATAAGCTTGACCAGGTAAAGATCCGGTACCGGATTGAGCTACGGCTAAGGCCGCCGTACTTCACGCCCCCAACTCATCGTCGATTGGATAGCCTCGTCGCCGATAAGCCACCGCCGTTGCGCACCACGTGTCTCAGCACGGGACTCCCTCGCGGTGACTCATTGGTTGCATGTCCGGCGATCACCGGAGTCACTGCCACGGTGAAAGTTACCTTTTTCCCCCGCACTGAGCTCGCCTCCCCTCACCGGCCGCCAGCACCCCTCGGCCGAATTCGTCACCGACCCTCGTTGCGCCTATAAATTGCGTGTGCCACCAGCTCCGTAGGGTAGTAAGCTAACCAGCCACCTCGAATCAGCCTTGACCATTCGCTGAGATCCGCGAATTTGGAGTTCTCCCCAAATCGGTCTCCGCCGCCGTGAAACCCACCCCACCGTGGCCAGACCACTCTGGTAAAGCTCTGCACCTCTCAAGTGTTGTTCTAGCAGCTATGTAGGCACGTAAAGCTCACCGTAGCATCCGCTTGACCAATTCAGACCTGGATAATTGAGAACATGGGATCGACACCGCGGTTTCCGCCGTGCACGTGGACCGGCCGTTCTCGGGGTGTTCGGGTCAAATTGATGTGTGTTCCGAGGCCGTCATAGGTCAGTGATGCCTCCCCGGTAGTTGGCCGTAACCGCCGTCGCTGGCCATGGCCTGTACGAACCACGTCGGGGATGATCGGCGTGCGCGCCGTGGACAGGGGCATTCGCGGGGAAGAGATAGAAGATAGAGGGCCTTTCTGCAATTGGTCAGTGGCACAGAGGAACAGTAAACAGACCCACTTCGATTTAATCAATAAACCGAGGGCCTCTGTGCAATATTGCCGCGGGCGCGCGCGCGTAAACGTGATTCTGCTGTAGTTGGGGCGACTTGGGCTGATTTCGGCCTGAGTCTGTTCATTGTTTTTCTTTTTCTATTTCTAGTAGAGCTTTAGAAATGTGTAGAAAACTGTAGAGAAATCCTAAAATTGTGAAACCAATTTTCCTAGGTTTCTTATTTTCCCTAGAATTTAATAAAAATAGTTTTATGATTTTTAGAGGAAATAAGGAATTTTAAGGCATTTAAAATATCTTAAAATAGTACTTTTGGATTTTTAAAAGATAAATGATAATCCCAAAAATGCTCAAACTTTTTATATGAGTTCCTCATATTATTTAGAAGCCTTGGGTAGAGTTTGGGTTGATTTGGACCTTGTTTGACACCTAAACCCCAAAACCCCCCTGCCCTGTGAACTCCTTTACTGACTCCGGAAACCCTAAGTTCTCGGAGTTCCGTGAAGGAAAATTGTATTCAAGACTTAGATGATAAGTTTATATCATCTTTGCATCCTCATGAGCATTACATGGCATTCATTCTTATACATATATGTGGTTATGATTAGAACACGAGGAAGAAGTGGAAGCCACTGAAGAGCAAGTACCACCACCTTTGGACACTCAGGCTGAGAATTGTTTCTACTTCGATATTTGTGGATCTGAGCCTAACTCACCCATAAACAAAGGCAAGCCCCGGTGCATTTGCCACCTTCCTTGATTTTAAAATCCTTCTCACTTGCTTGCTGCATTAAGTATAGGAGTTGAATGTTAAACAATTCCTGCATTACCTTCCTTGGATTCAATTACCTTCCTTTGTTACCCTTTTTACAAAAAGGATTTTTATGCTTAGTATTGCTCTAGCAAAACAAAAGATTTTGTTTACAAAATATGATTGGCAAAGTGGGAGGGATGTTTTTGAAAACAAAACTTGATGGTGGATCCATCATGGCCATGATGGGTCCAACATCGGAAAAGATGTACCTCTGCCAGGTACCAACCTTTGGGGTTAAATGATTAAGCTGAGACCGGGCGGGTGACTTGCACGAGAAAGAGAGTCTCGGTGTAGTGTCTCCGTCTGAGTCGATTAAGGGCCGTCTCGATGTAAGCCTGCTGACCGAGGACCCTTTAACTGGTCACATGCCTTGTCATGGGTAAGCTTTGCCTCGGGCAGACTAAGGCCAGAATAAGATAACACGAAATGGGCGTGGAGCGGTGGCGAGAGCAGCGTGTACCCTCCATGGCAAGAGGCTGGACGGTGGTGTATCTGTGCTCTCGGTTTGCGTGAACCTGATCTGGTCTTAAGAAACTCGGTGGCGGGTTGACATATGCAAGGGTTAAGTGCTACATATGTCGTATGATCGGAGATCCTCAGCTGAGTATAATCGATTCGGATCGCCGTACCTCCACGGTTATGGAGACTTGGCCACTGACTTACACGTAGCAATCCACTGAAGATGAAGGGTTAATAAGAAATTGGCTAGTGTAGGTCAAGTGATTGAACTAGGGTAGAAAGAACTCTAGCTGCAGGTAATTTTACTTAACCTGACAATAAAATTGGATTTTAAGGATCCACTTTAGTAAGCAATTCTGCAAATAGAGTCTTTGATTATTGAAAGGCCTCACCTTGACTCCCATATGACCAGCATATCTTTGAGAGTCTTTTCTTTAGTCGGGTAAGACTTGCTAAGTAATTCCATACTCAGGGTTTATTCCCCCGTTGTTTTTAGGTGAGGGGACAACAAACTTTTGTTGTTTTTGTACCAAGGTGGTGAAATATGAGGACAATCAAGAATGAAGCTGCTGGAGGACCGGGTCCTCCTTAAAAACTTTTATGTAAAGAACATAATGGGAGGAGTTTTTGCCTCCCAGGTATTGTAATAATACTTTTCAGCACTCGCTTTACACTCTGGTCTGTACTAAATAACTTACTCTTACTTTTTAAATAAATGTAAGTTTATGTAATCACTTCCGCATTTCCGCATTCTCCGATGAACATACTGTCTGTCAGACGGGTGAAACGTTCCTGGAAAGGTAAGGAAAAAGATACCGAACTTGTCAAGTGATTCAGGAACATCTACAGGGTCGTCTGATGTCTGTTTGGACAAGGACAACTGTAGGTGGGCCTAATGACTTGGGAGGTTCCGTCACAGCTGGTATCGGAGCGTAGCCCTTCTTGGCAGATCTTATGTACCATCTTCAAAAAGATTTTCTTAAACTTACCTAGGAAAATTTCTTCTCTTCTTACCTAAGCATCTCTGAAGAGTTTATTTCAAAGACCAGATAGGAAGAGTGCAATGTATAGAAGGTTGAATCAACCAAGGTTGATTCTGTAATTAATCATGCATCATGCTAAGAATTGTACTAATAAATTTCCCCCTTAGAAAATGCCGCTGCGTACAAGGAAAACGACGCGAAAGCATACTGGGCCTATCGGTGTACCTCGACACCAACTTGCCCCATGGGAGCAAGATAGCAGTAGCGGGAGCAACGATCCAATTGGAGATCTCGAAGCCCGCGTGAATCAACTCCAAACAGAGTTACAACGCAGGACCAATTTATGGGTTGCGGATGGCGACCGAATAAATGAATTAAGAAGTTACATCCGCACCCTGCAAGATCAACTTGCTGATCGAGATTTGGCGCTTGATTGGGCGGTACAGTCTCGTTCAGTAGCATGGGCTAAGGAAGCGAAGGCTCGAGCACGAGTCGAAGAACTTAGCACTACTATTGACAACTTGCAGGTATATTGCAATACTTTACATGAGGAAGTTCATGTACTGTATTCGCAATTACACCCAAATGGCCCTGCGAATCCCGTCAGGTCGGAAGCTGGACCCTCACATGATGCGGGAGAAGCGCTTGGTGCAGAGTTAGACCTTTTTAGGCCCCTCCTTCCTTGAGGTTGGTTGATGAATGGTCTCCCACACCTGACGATGAAGCTTTTGAGCAATTGAAGACATTATTAACCACTGCTCCGGTATTGGCTCAACCGGACATCACTAAGCCTTTTGATGTATATTGTGATGCGTCAGGCAGTGGACTCGGCTATGTATTAATGCAAGAGGGCTGAGTAATTGCATATGCTTCAAGGCAGTTGCGCCGACATGAGGAGCATTACCCGACTCATGATCTGGAGCTAGCTGCTGTGGTTCATGCCCTGAAAATTTGGCGTCACTATCTGTTGGGAAATATCTGTCACATATATACAGATCATAAAAGCTTGAAGTATATCTTCACCCAGTCAGAATTGAATATGAGGCAAAGGCGATGGCTTGAGCTTATTAAGGACTATGAACTAGAAATTCACTATCACCCAGGCAAAGCCAATGTTGTGGCAGATGCACTGAGCCGTAAGGTTTCCTGCCACTGTCTTATGGTGAAGACCTCTGACAACACTTTATGTCAAGAGATGGAAAAGCTAAACCTGGGGATGGTCCAACAAGGGACCCTGAATCAGCTAAAGCTTGAGTCAATCATCTTGCAAAGGATAATTGATGCTCAAAAGGATAATTTGGGTATGAAGCACATACGGGAGAAAATAAGGGCTGGAACAGCCACATGTTTCAAAGAAGACGATCAAGGTGTGATATGGTTCAATAACCGCATAGTAGTGCCGAAGAATGAAGAACTCCGCTAGCAAATTTTAGATGAAGCGCATCTTAGTCGCTATTCTATTCATCCGGGAAGCACTAAGATGTATCATGATCTAAAACAGCACTAATGGTGGACGAAGATGAAAATTGAAATTGCACGCTATGTGGCTAAGTGTGACACTTGCAGACGTGTCAAAGCCATACACATGAAAACTGCTGGTCCATTACAATCTTTGCCAATCCCAACATGGAAATGAGAAGACATAAGTATGGACTTTATCGTGGGATTGCCCAGGACTGCAAAAGGGTATGATTCTATCTGGGTTATAATTGATCGGCTTACGACGATTGCTCACTTTCTGCCGGTCAAGACAGATTCCCCGGTTACTGTCTATGCCCAATTGTACATTGCTCGTATTCTTAGTCTGCATGGTGTTCCGAAGACCATAGTGTCGGATCGTGGACCTCGATTTGTAGCCAAGTTTTGGGAAGCACTTCACAAATCCTTGGGTACTAAGTTGCTCCATAGTTCGGCATATCATCCACAAACCAGTGGACAGACTGAGAGGATTAATCAAGTACTCGAAGATATGTTGCGAGCATGTGTTCTGGACTTCTCACCAAAATGGGATGAATGTTTGCCTTTGGCGGAGTTTTCATATAATAACAGCTATCAAGAAAGTATCAAGATGGCACCTTTTGAAGCTTTATATGGGCGACGGTGTCGAACTCCGCTGAATTGGTCTGAACAAAGATACTTTTTTAGGCCTGATATAGTGAAGGAGGCCGAGGAAAAGGTTCAAAAAATTATTCATAATATGAAGAAAGCACAAGCCCGTCAGAAGGGTTATGCAGACAAACGGCGAATGCCCTTGTATTTTCTTGAAGGGGACTATGTCTACCTGAAAGTTTCACCAATGAAGGGAATATCGCGTTTCAGGGTTAAAGGGAAACTTGCACCCAGGTACATTGGTCCATTTCCTATACTTCAAAGATATGGGCCAGTGGCGTATCGACTTCAGCTCCCCGAAGCATTGTCTGTTGTACATAATGTGTTCCATGTGTCACAATTGAAGAAGTGTCTTCGGGTTCCCAACCGAACCGTTGAAGTAACAGATGTTGTCCTAGAACCAGATTTAACATACTCGGAACATCCTATTCGAGTTCTGGATCAAAAGGACAGGGTTACCCGGAGAAAAACTCTCATGTTTTATAAGATACTGTGGAACCAACATTCTGAAGAAGAGGCTACATGGGAAACTCAAAACTTTTTAGATAAGAATTTCCCAGGCTTTCTAGCCTCATGTAATTTGTAAAGTATATTTAGTATTGTAATAAAAAAGTGACCCCCACACCACCCCCTGCCTTGTACCAGAAATAAGGGAATAAAGATGTGACACATTTCCTTTTCCATTACTCACCCTAGGACTTTTAATCTCGGGACGAGATTCTTTTATGGGGGGAAGGATGTAACACCCCTGGTGTTACTGTAACTAAAACTTGAGCATGGCATCATAAACATTGGCATTGCATATGTTTGCCACACCTAGAATGCATTCACTAGGTAAAAATTTCAAACAAGTGTATTGTTTTTGGTGTTTTGCAAATAGGACCCTGGATAGGGAACCTGACCCTAAATAAGGCTCAAGAGGCAAAACTTAACCCAAATGAAGAAAACCTAAAGGCTTTGGGGGAATAGTCATAAAATGACCCCAAGACTTAAGTGGAATTACACTTAGACCCCTGGGATACCAGAAACCTTAATTGAAACCCTGGAAAACCCTAAATCCAAACCCTAGGGGCATATGTGCAAAATTAGTCCACTTTTGGACTAAAGTGCAAAAACCAAGTTAAATAAGTGTCTTAAGTCATTTGGGTCACTCATATGTGAATTTGCAATCCAAAACTTGAGATTTGGACTTAAGTGCAAAAGAGCCATACTTGACCCTTTTTGGTTAAGTCTGCATTTCAGTGTGATTGACTCAACTTTGGAGCCCTGTAACTTTCAAAGTATTGGGTGTTTGCCCTAGGTCACCACATCAACATTGTAGAGCAAACAAAGGAGAACAATTTTGCTTAAGAGTGCAAGCCATGTTCTTGTGAAAAATTTGGAGATAATTCAGCTCAAAGTCAGGCTGTCAGGCAATTCCTGGACTGAATTTTCAGTAGCAGTGTGATGGGGTGAACTTTGAGCTCGATTTTGAATGGGATTCAGTGACTATTTGATGGTAAGCATTGTGGCAAAGTTGAAGATTAATTTTAGCTCTACCACTTTGGTACAGAGGTTTGATGAAGTTCACATGCAAATTTTATAGAAAATGTGACCTAAACATGATCTGTCAGGTGCTCTGATGAGGTCTCGCCATGGTACAGTAGACCAAAGTGGATCAGGTTGCCAGCGCGGCTGGCTCGTCGCCGGTGAGTCGTCGCCGGTGGTCGATCTCTTGCTGCGATTCGTGCACGGTGTACAACAGATAAGCTTGACCGGGTAAAGATCCGGTACCGGATTGAGCTACGGCTAAGGCCGCCGTACTTCACCCCCCCCAGCTCATCGTCGATTGGATAGCCTCGTCGCCGATAAGCCACCGCCGTTGCGCACCACGTGTCTCAGCACGGGACTCCCTCGCGGTGACTCATTGGTTGCATGTCCGGCGATCACCGGAGTCACTGCCACGGTGAAAGTTACCTTTTTCCCCCGCACTGAGCTCGCCTCCCCTCGCCGGCCGCCAGCACCCCTCGGCCGAATTCGTCACCGACCCTCGTTGTGCCTATAAATTGCGTGTGCCACCAGCTCCGTAGGGTAGTAAGCTAACCAGCCACCTCGAATCAGCCTCGACCATTCGCTGAGATCCGCGAATTTGGAGTTCTCCCCAAATCGGTCTCCGCCGCCGTGAAACCCACCCCACCATGGCTAGACCACTCTGGTAAAGCTCTGCACCTCTCAAGTGTTGTTCTAGCAGCTATGTAGGCACGTAAAGCTCACCGTAGCATCCGCTTGACCAATTCGGACCTGGATAATTGAGAACATGGGATCGACACCGCGGTTTCCGCCGTGCACGTGGACCGGCCGTTCTCGGGGTGTTCGGGTCAAATTGATGTGTGTTCCGAGGCCGTCGTAGGTCAGTGATGCCTCCCCGGTAGTTGGCCGTAACCGCCGTCGCTGGCCATGGCCTGTACGAACCACGTCGGGGATGATCGGCGTGCGCGCCGTGGACAGGGGCATTCGCGGGGAAGAGATAGAAGATAGAGGGCCTTTCTGCAATTGGTCAGTGGCACAGAGGAACAGTAAACAGACCCACTTCGATTTAATCAATAAACCAAGGGCCTCTGTGCAATATTGCCGCGGGCGCGCGCGCGTAAACGTGATTCTGCTGTAGTTGGGGCGACTTGGGCTGATTTCGGCCTGAGTCTGTTCATTGTTTTTCTTTTTCTATTTCTAGTAGAGCTTTAGAAATGTGTAGAAAACTGTAGAGAAATCCTAAAATTGTGAAACCAATTTTCCTAGGTTTCTTATTTTCCCTAGAATTTAATAAAAATAGTTTTATGATTTTTAGAGGAAATAAGGAATTTTAAGGCATTTAAAATATCTTAAAATAGTACTTTTGGATTTTTAAAAGATAAATGATAATCCCAAAAATGCTCAAACTTTTTATATGAGTTCCTCATATTATTTAGAAGCCTTGGGTAGAGTTTGGGTTGATTTGGACCTTGTTTGACACCTAAACCCCAAAACCCCCCTGCCCTGTGAACTCCTTTACTGACTCCGGAAACCCTAAGTTCTCGGAGTTCCGTGAAGGAAAATTGTATTCAAGACTTAGATGATAAGTTTATATCATCTTTGCATCCTCATGAGCATTACATGGCATTCATTCTTATACATATATGTGGTTATGATTAGAACACGAGGAAGAAGTGGAAGCCACTGAAGAGCAAGTACCACCACCTTTGGACACTCAGGCTGAGAATTGTTTCTACTTCGATATTTGTGGATCTGAGCCTGACTCACCCATAAACAAAGGCAAGCCCCGGTGCATTTGCCACCTTCCTTGATTTTAAAATCCTTCTCACTTGCTTGCTGCATTAAGTATAGGAGTTGAATGTTAAACAATTCCTGCATTACCTTCCTTGGATTCAATTACCTTCCTTTGTTACCCTTTTTACAAAAAGGATTTTTATGCTTAGTATTGCTCTAGCAAAACAAAAGATTTTGTTTACAAAATATGATTGGCAAAGTGGGAGGGATGTTTTCGAAAACAAAACTTGATGGTGGATCCATCATGGCCATGATGGGTCCAACATCGGAAAAGATGTACCTCTGCCAGGTACCAACCTTTGGGGTTAAATGATTAAGCTGAGACCGGGCGGGTGACTTGCACGAGAAAGAGAGTCTCGGTGTAGTGTCTCCGTCTGAGTCGATTAAGGGTCGTCTCGATGTAAGCCTGCTGACCGAGGACCCTTTAACTGGTCACATGCCTCGTCATGGGTAAGCTTTGCCTCGGGCAGACTAAGGCCAGAATAAGATAACACGAAATGGGCGTGGAGCGGTGGCGAGAGCAGCGTGTACCCTCCGTGGCAAGAGGCTGGACGGTGGTGTATCTGTGCTCTCGGTTTGCGTGAACCTGATCTGGTCTTAAGAAACTCGGTGGCGGGTTGACATATGCAAGGGTTAAGTGCTACATATGTCGTGTGATCGGAGATCCTCAGCTGAGTATAATCGATTCGGATCGCCGTACCTCCGCGGTTATGGAGACTTGGCCACTGACTTACACGTAGCAATCCACTGAAGATGAAGGGTTAATAAGAAATTGGCTAGTGTAGGTCAAGTGATTGAACTAGGGTAGAAAGAACTCTAGCTGCAGGTAATTTTACTTAACCTGACAATAAAATTGGATTTTAAGGATCCACTTTAGTAAGCAATTCTGCAAACAGAGTCTTTGATTATTGAAAGGCCTTACCTTGACTCCCATATGACCAGCATATCCTTGAGAGTCTTTTCTTTAGTCGGGTAAGACTTGCTGAGTAATTCCATACTCAGGGTTTATTCCCCCGTTGTTTTTAGGTGAGGAGACAACAAACTTTTGTTGTTTTTGTACCAAGGTGGTGAAAAATGAGGACAATCAAGAATGAAGATGCTGGAGGACCGGGTCCTCCTTAAAAACTTTTATGTAAAGAACATAATGGGAGGAGTTTTTGCCTCCCAGGTATTGTAATAATACTTTTCAGCAATCGCTTTACACTCTGGTCTGTACTAAATAACTTACTCTTACTTTTTAAATAAATGTAAGTTTATGTAATCACTTCCGCATTTCCGCATTCTCCGATGAACATACTGTCTGTCAGACGGGTGAAACGTTCCTGGAAAGGTAAGGAAAAAGATACCGAACTTGTCAAGTGATTCAGGAACATCTACAGGGTTGTTTGATGTCTGTTTGGACAAGGACAACTGTAGGTGGGCCTAATGACTTGAGAGGTTCCGTTACAGATCCCGTGGAAAGGCGCAGCGCCCGTCCGGACCGAGGACAGATCGATCCGCAGGAGCCCGAGGGTCTCGGCGTAGATGATGTTGAGGCTGCTGCCTCCGTCCATGAGGACCTTGGTGAGCCTGACATTGCCGATGATGGGGTCGACAACGAGCGGGTATTTCCTCGGGCTCGGCACATGGTCGGGATGATCGGCCTGGTCGAAGGTGATGGGCTTATCGGACCAGTCTAGGTAGACTGGCGCCGCCACCTTTACCAAGTAGACCTCCCGATGCTCTTGCTTGCGGTGCCGAGCCGAGGCGTTTTCCACTTGCCCACCGTAGATCATGAAGCAGTCACGGACCTCGGGGAACTCTCCTACCTTGTGATCTTCCTTCTTAGCGTCGTCGAGAGCCTTGCCACCCTCCGCGGGTGGCCCGGCCTTGTGAAAGTGGCGTCGAAGCATGGCACACTTTTCAAGGGTATGCTTGACGGGCCCCTAATGATAGGGGCACGGCTCCTTGAGCATCTTGTCGAAGAGGTTGGCACCTCCGGGAGGTTTCCGAGGGTTCTTGTACTCGGCGGCGGCGACAAGGTCCGCGTCGGCGGCGTCGCGTTTCGCTTGTGACTTCTTCTTGCCTTTCTTCTTGGTGCCGTGCTGAGTTGACGCCTCGGGGACATCTTCCGGTGGGTGGCCCTGGGGCTGCTTGTCCTTCCGAAAGATGGCCTCGACCGCCTCCTGGCCAGAGGCGAACTTGGTGGCGATGTCCATCAGCTCGCTCGCCCTGGTGGGGATCTTGCGACCCAGCTTGCTCACCAGGTCGCGGCAAGTGGTGCCGGCGAGGAACGCGACGATGACATCCGAATCGGTGACGTTGGGCAGTTCGGTGCGCTGCTTCGAGAATCGCCGGATGTAGTCCCGGAGAGACTCTCCCGGCTGCTGGCGGCAGCTTTGGAGATCCCAGGAGTTTCCAGGGCGCACGTACGTGCCTTGGAAATTGCCGGCGAAGGCTTGGAGCCTTGGACCAGGTCGTCCCAGTTGGAGATCTGCCCCGGAGGCAGGTGCTCCAGCCAGGCTCGAGCGGTGTCGGAGAGGAACAGGGGGAGGTTGCGGATGATGAGATTATCATCGTCCGTTCCACCCAGTTGGCAGGCCAGCCGATAGTCCGCGAGCCACAGTTCTGGTCTCGTCTCCCCCGAGTACTTTGTGATAGTAGTCGGGGTTCGGAACCAGGTCGGGAACGGCGCCCGTCGTATGGCGCGGCTGAAAGCCTGCGGACCGGGTGGTTCGGGCGAAGGACTCCGATCCTCCCCGCTGTCGTAGCATCCCCCACGCCTGGGGTCGTAGCCTCGGCGCACCCTATCGTCGAGGTGGGCCCGACGGCTGTGGCGATGGTGCTCGTTGCCGGGGCGACCCGGGGCCGCAGGCGCTGTGTTGCGCGTGCGCCCGGTGTGGACCGAGGCTTCCCGCAGGAATCGGGAAGTCGCTGCACGATGTTCCGAGGGGTACCCCTGCCTTCGGGAGGCGGAGCTTTCGGCCCGTCGGACCGCGGCGTCCTCCAGGAGATTCTTGAGCTCTCCCTGGATGCGCCGCCCCTCGGTGGTTGATGGCTCCAGCATCGCGCGGAGAAGCATTGCCGCTGCAGCCAGGTTCTGGCCGACTTCACTGGAAACCGGTGGCGGCCTTACCCTGACGTCGTCGGCGATGCGGTGCTGGATGCCCTGGGGGAGATGACGCGCTTCTCCGGCTGGAGGTTGGCCCGCCCATTCCTGCCCGATGTCCCGGCGGATCGGCTCAAGCGTTCCTGCTCCCTCGTCGAGCCTGGCCTGTATCTCGCGGATTTGCTCGAGCTGTGGGTCATGACCCCCCGCCGGGACAGGGACCACAGCTAGCTCCCGAAGGATGTCAATGCGAGGCACGGGCCTAGGGGATCACCGTTCTCCGGCATACCAAGATGGTTGCCTTCGTCGGGACCCCCTAGATCGACGTGGAAACATTCGCGACTTGGGCCGCAGTCCTCGTCGTCGAGGCTGCGGCTACCGTCGGAACAGTCAGAAAGGCAGTAGTCGCATGCAATCATGAAGTCCCGCATGGCACTGGGGTTACCAAGTCCGGAGAAATCCCAATAGAGGTCGGGCACTGGGGTTACCAAGTCCGGAGAAATCCCCGAGGGCCCGTAGGTCGAGACGGCTGTCAGCCGGTCCTAGGGTGACCGCACACGATACCCCAGAGGGTTTGGACTCGCCTCTATGAGAGTGTCCACCGAAGCGGAGTTGCTTGGCGGGTCGAGGCCGAATCCAAAAGGCACGAGATGGGAATCGGTCGGTACCTTTTGGTCGACGGGCGGTGACGAAGTCACGTCAGGGACTGACTGCACCGTCGTCTCAGGTATGAGGGTGACGCCCAGCAAGTCCTTCACGAGCGTGCTGGTGTCGTCCGTTTGCTTGAGGTTGGTGTGTTGCGGGGAGACGGCGCTCGTCTTCGTCTCAGACGCGAGGCCGATGCCCGACGCGCTCTCTGTTGGGGCGCCGGCGCCGTCGACTCGCTCGAAAGCCAACGAGGTGCCGCCTCCTGCTTGGCCTTGGTTGCCCCACCTCCTCCTCCGTCGGCGGGGGAGGGGACGGGACAAGCCCGAATGTCGTCCTTCCACCACATGGGGAAGGTGTCGTCGATTTCCCCGCCGGCGGGCGGGTTGTCGACCGCCATTGTCGCTGTCGCGCGGCGGGGGAAGGAGTATCATGTCGTAGCTGCCATCGAGGGACATGAACTCAAGACTCCCGAAACGGAGCACCGTCCCGGGTTGGAGAGGTTGCTGGAGACTGTCCATCTGGAGCTTGACGGGAAGCTATTCGTCAACACGCAGCAGGCCCCTACCTGGCGCACCAACTGTCGGCGTTTCGACCCCGGGGGGGGGGTCCCTGGACCGACGAGTAAATTGTCGCCGCGTGCCCCAGCCCAGATGGGTCGGCGTGAGGCGGAATGCGAAGGGGGGAAAAGCAGCCGGAGGGAGACAGGCGTGGGAGGTGGAACCCGTGGCCTTCGTGTTAGCCCCGCGCCCAGGTCGGGTGCGCTTGTAGTAGGGGGTTACAAGCGTCCACGCGGGAGGGAGCGAGCGGCCTTGCGCGAGCGCCGTCCCGTCCTTCCCCGCGCGGCCAACCTTCAGTAAGAGGGCCCTGGACCTCCCTTTTATAGGCGTAAGGAGAGGGTCCAGGTATACAACGGGGGTGTAGCAGTGTGCTAACGTGTCTAGCGGAGGAGAGCTAGCGCCCTAAGTACATGCCATCGTGGCAGCCGGAGAGGTTTTGGCACCCAGTTCGTGTGATGTCGTGGCCGTCGGAGGAGCGCTGGAGCCTAGCGGAAGGACAGCTGTCGGGGCTGTCGAGTCCTTGCTGACGTCCTCTTGCTTCCGTAAGGGGGCTGAGAGCCTCCGTCGTCACGGGGAATGCGGGGCGCCATCATTACTCGTATAGTGGAGCGAGCCAGATGGGACGTCGGTCTTGTTCCCCGTAGCCTGAGTCAGCTTGGGGTAGGGTAATGATGGCGCCTCCTGTCGACGTGGTCGGTCCGTGCCCTAGGTTGGGCGAGGTGGAGGCTCCTCCGAGGTCGAGGTCGAGTCTGTTTTCCAGGGTCGAGGTCGAGTCCGAGCCCCCGAGTCAGACCAGGTGGAGACCGTCGGCTGAGGCCAGGGCTGAGTCCGAGCCCTGGGGTCGGGCGAAGCGGAGTTCATCGTCTTCCGGGGCTGAGCCCGAGTCCGAGCCCTGGGGTTGGGCGGAGCGGAGTTCGTCGTCTTCCGGGGCTGAGCCCGAGTCCGAGCCCTAGGGTCGGGCGGAGCAGAGTTCGTCGTCTTCCGGGGCTGAGCCCGAGTCCGAGCCCTAGGGTCGGGCGAAGCGGAGTTCGTCGTCTTCCGGGGCTGAGCCCAAGTCCGAGCCCTGGGGTCGGGCGAAGCGGAGTTTCCTATGACGCCTGAGGCCGGACTTGGCTGCTGTCAGCCTCACTCTGTCGAGTGGCTCAGCAGTCGGAGCGGCGCAGGCGGCGCTGTCCTCTTGTCAGACCGGTCAGTGGAGCGGCGAAGTGACTGCGGTCACTTCGGCTCTATCGACTGGAGGGCGTGCGTCAGGATAAAGGTGTCAGGCCACCTTTGCATTAAATGCCCCTGCGATTTGGTCGGTTGGCGTGGCGATTTGGCCAAGGTTGCTTCTTGGCGAAGACTGGGCCTCGGGCGAGCCGAAGGCTTGTCCGTTGTTGGAGGGGGTCCTCGGGCGAGACGTAGATCCTCCGGGGTCGGCTGCCCTTGCCCGAGGCTGGGCTCGGGCGAGGCGTGATCGCGTCCCTCGAATGGACCGATCCTTGACTTAATCGCACCCATCAGGCCTTTGCAGCTTTGTGCTGATGGGGGTTACCAGCTGAGATTTAGGAGTCTTGAGGGTACCCCTAATTATGGTCCCCGACAGTTTTAGATTATCAAAAGCTGCCTTATATCATAGACATAGGGGGTATTTATACTAGTAACAACCAGCCTTAGAGAGGTATAAACATGAAACAAAAGTATTTTCACGTGCTGATGTGAAGGAGCCTCTTCGGGAGATCTGCAGAGCTAAATTCTGTGTGGCTGTTTGACTTCTGCGCAGCCTTTAGTATTTTGATAATAACTTCTCCTAGGAATCTCCAAATGACGTGGGACTGGTTGCGTTGGAAAGCTAACTTGATAAGATTTCTCACCATATATAGCATACTTAATGAAACTTCGTAGAATGATGCAGTTTAATACGAAAACTTGGTCATCAAGCTAACTGTTGACCTTCTGACCAGTCGGCACTAAAGTAAGTCGGCTGCCTTTTTGGTAGATTTGATTAAGTCGGCTTTAGAAGCATTGAAAATTAGACTTCAAGAGCTTTCCAAAAAGTACTTATGGGCCTTCATAGCTTTTGGGAATCAAAAGATATGACTGTTTCTTCTGGACGGTTCTATTGCGCTGGACTGACTCGGACATAGCTCTTATTGCTGACTCGTCCTTGATATGTTTTGTCCTTCCTCTTTGGTGAACCTGTCGGTGTTTTGGGTCCGACCGCACACCTGGGGTTGCCCCTCGAGGTGTCTTTTTGGAGCAGGGTGGTGTCGCCGACTGTAGCAAAATGGTTCGTGCCAGATGCACGAGAGGCTAGAGACAATGTTTACAGGTTCGGGCCGCTTAGAGATGCGTAACACCCTACGTCCTGGCGAAGATGCTTTGTGTAATGGGTTACAAGGTGATTCTCTAGAGCGAGGATGTGGAAAGTTTAGGTAGATGGCTGGATAGTGTGTTCGATCGTTCTAAAGGGGTGCCCCTGGGCCTTATATATTCGGCCGTGGGGCGATACAGGTGGATATGATAACAACGTACGCCTAAAAGATAGTGAATTGTTCGAGTCTATCTCCCTATGATTCAGCCGACTTATCCTCGCCTGGTTCTACTGCATGATGCTCCAGCGCGGGGAAGTCGGATCTTCTGTTGTGATTTCTCGCTCAACGCTATGGGGCCTATCTGGACTTGCGTCGATCCAGCTTTACATCGGTTTGCCTTGCTGATTGTCCTCTCCTCCAGGCCCATGAAGAAATGATCTTACAATTTATCGGGCCCTTGGGCCTTTCGTGAGGTCTTTTACTCTGCTAGTGGACCCGGGGGATATCTGTCCCCCACAAGCCCCCAATCTTTGGGTTGATTTTGAGATAATCGGCCCAAAGATCCTAGGCCCAACTTGCAGGTTATCTTTACGACAAGAAATGCTTCTCGGTCAGTCTGGTGAAGATGGTTTCTTACTGTCTTCTTCTGCTTTTCTTCACTCGAAATCTGTGGTTCTGCCTCACATCTGTGCCTTAGAAGTCGGCTTATCATTTCGCAGGACCTTGAATTTCATTGGGTGCACCAGGGGTGCACCCAATGGGTGTAGCCTCCGAGCTTCGAGTAGATTTTAGAAGATAATCTACTCGAAGGTCTTCATCAGAAATCGTTTTTGTTTTCTTCTCGTGTTCTGATTGAGGTCCAGCCTTGTCTTTTAATCTCGTCTTATGCCTTAGAAGTCGGCACTACCTTGGCTTGAGATGGTGATCCATGGGGTGCACCGAAGGTGCACCCAATGGGTGTAGCCCCCGAGCTTTGAGTGGATTTTTGAAAACAATCCTCTCAAAGGTCTTTCCCTCGTGTCCTTTTACCGAGAGCCATACTTTCTCTCCTTTTTCATTTTTTGGATGCCTTAGAAGTCGGCATTATGTCATCCATATTATGCTTTAGAGGTAAGCATTATGTCATCACTATTTTGCATCTGAGGTCAGCATGTATTTTGTCTTTCGCAGCCGAGTTCGAGATCTACTCATATCTCGCTATGTGGTGCAATTTATTTGCTCTGTGACTGATTGGACATTTGATGGACGTTCCGTGGCTAGTCTTCACGTCGCTTCCATCGGTCCGATTTTGTACTTCACCGGCTATATTTGGCTTTCCTCTGATCCTTACTGATATCTCATTTTTGTCTTGGGGTGTTCATTGCACGCCCTGCACGGATGTGACAGTTTTTTGAAAAATATACTGATAATTCCTGGGCGTCCCCCCAATGGGTGTGGGTAAGAGACAGCTTGGTACGCTGAGTGTTTTAACCGGTTGCTTCTGAGCAGTAATGTGATGTGACGGCGGGTGTAATCATATCTTCTGTGCTGTTTGACTGGAGTCGCAATGGGTGTTTCATTGCGTGAAACGGCGTCAGCCGCGCGTCTTCAGACGGGTTGAAGTGTGTATTGAATGCTTCGCGACGCTGAGTGTGACGCTTATGTTGTTGATGAAAATGACAGGGAGGAAGAAGACGAAGTCCCTCTGACCCGGAAGAACAGTCGATAGTATATTGCCAGTGGGGAGAGCAGTGGAGTCCCTTCTCCTGCTTTGTCAGCCCTCGTTGGCCTACAGGAGTTATCTCTGGCAAACTTTGATCAGACCCTGGAGGATATGGTTCCAGAGGACCTTTTGTTAGAGTCAGCAGATGACGGTATGATGGAGGTTTGTGCTGATGTGCTTGATGCTGGGTTGAGGTCATCCTGCGCCTCATCGACCTTAGAGCGTGGTCCTGAAGGCCAGGAGACTGATTTGAATCATCTCGGTCCCATGGAAGCAACTGAGGGGCCTTTAGCCTTAGAAGTGGCCACTGCAGAGAACTCGGCTCTCAAGGATGGTGTTGACGCTTACCCAGCCCCCGAGGGTGTTGCCGAGGGTGACTCGGCTCGGTTGGAAAGTGCCAGCCACTGCCTAGCCCCCGAGGGTACTGCCGGGGATGATCCGGCTCGCGTGGGTAGTGAAAACTACGACCCAGCCCCCGTGGGTGTCCCAGCAAGGTCCCCCTCTTGTACTTCCATGGACGTTCATGCGGGATCGCCCCCGCACTCCGGCTGTATGGTGGTCGCCCAAGCTTCAAACCAGGGGGTCGCTTTGGAGGGCAGCGTCCCCGCTGGCCAAGTCTTGAGCCCTGTTGATGGCACTGAGTTGGTTTCTGCTGGTTTGTTGCCAACTGCTTCGGGTGGTGACCTTACGCCAGGCCATCAATTGATCCCTCATGATCTGGGAGCCCCTTCGTTCTTTTCCAATCTTCAGGTATTGTAATATATCTTGTCTTAACTTTCGCGCTATGTGAACTGCTGTCACTACACTCATCTGTTCTTCTTATCAGGCTTTGGTAGACGGAATGGCTAGTCAGCTGAGGTTGCGGGGTGCTTCTGTTCCAGAAGGAGCTTTGTCTCTTGCATGTTGGAATCCGGTGATACTTCAACAACGTGTTTCTGATTTGGAGGCGACCAATGCTGGTTAGTGCCTTTTTGCTTCTCTTTGTCCTGAATTACTGAACTGCTTTATATCCTGATCCTTTTTGCTTGATTATTTCCTGCTAGTTGTGACTCGGCAAATTACCACTCTTGAAGAAAAACATTCTCGGGATCAAGCTGAGCTGGTCCGGCGGTGCTCTGACTTTGAAGAAAAGTATTCTCAAAGCCAGACTGAACTAGCTCGGGTTTCTGCTGCTTTAGATGATGCCAATGCCCTGAGCTCTTCTCTGCGCATTCAGCTTGATTCTGAAAAGGTGACTTGTGAAACTGTACTTTTGCGTTGCTGTGTTCCTATTGTTTGTTTGGTATTTGAAAGGAGTTGATTCTTGTTTGCAGGAAGAAAAAAGCGCCCTTGCTGCATCTCGCGACAATCTCGACAGACTATATCGCGATTCTAGCAACTCGCTGACCATCCTGGAGAGGAGTCATCGCTTTTCCATGGAGGAGTTAGACAATCTTTGCTATAAGCTACAGGAGTCCTTGGATGATGTGATTCGTCTTAGGGAGTTGATATCGGCTAAAGACGTTGTCATCAAGAATCTGCGTGCTTCCAAGAAATCTGTTACCCAGGAGCTAGAGGCTGCCCAGTTGGCTGTCAAGGTTGCTAAAGAGACTTCCAGTACTCTGAGAGCCCAGCGCGACAGGGCCATGGATAAGGCCATTCGAGCAGGGCGAATCTTGATGAGGAGACCTGGTGTGGTCGTTCCTGAAGATATAAGGGCTGATGTGAATGCTGCGCTTGATTCCTCAAGTCGCCCCTCCTCGTCGGTTGCCCCTGAGAAAGACATCACGAAATAGAGGGATATTTTGCGTGCTTTGAGCACGCGGTGAGCACGATCATATATTTGTTTAGAGGACGCCAGTTTAGCTTTTGAATGATATTGCTATTCTCCTACTGCTGTAGAGTTCAACAGTGCATAAATTTGTAGCAGTAGAAAGGCTGTGTAATGGTTTTTGAGACTTGTTTGCGGGATATAGAAGTCATCCCTCGAGTTTCGTAAGCGTGAGTTTGTCGCATTGCCTTAAGTCGTTGTCAACTTAAGCCGATTGTTTCGTCAGTAGGGCATAGTGGTCACCTCGAGCTATGTAAGCGTGAGCATGTCGCACCGTCTTAAGTCTTTGCCGACTTAAGCCGATTGCTCTGTTAGCAGGGCATAGTGGTCACCCCGAGTTATGTAAGCGTGAGCATGTTGCACCGTCTTAAGTCTTTGCCGACTTAAGCCGATTGCTCCGTTAGCAGGGCATAGTGGTCACCCCGAGTTATGTAAGCGTGAGCATGTTGCACCGTCTTAGGTCTTTGCCGACTTAAGCCGATTGCTCCGTTAGCAGGGCATAGTGGTCACCCCGAGTTATGTAAGCGTGAGCATGTTGCACCGTCTTAAGTCTTTGCCGACTTAAGCCGATTGCTCCGTTGGCAGGGCATAGTGGTCACCCCGAGTTATGTAAGCGTGAGCATGTTGCACCGTCTTAAGTCTTTGCCGACTTAAGCCGATTGCTCCGTTAGCAGGGCATAGTGGTCACCCCGAGTTATGTAAGAGTGCTAGTCAATCATGAATAAATTGAGTATCTTTGAAGTCTTCTTTATTGATGACATATCTCCCGTTTTACAGAGTACATTGTCGTCCCGATAGCTTTTGAAATTCAGCTAGGGGTAAAACTTTCTGAGGTGTTCTATATTCCAGGAGTTCCCAACTTCTGTGCCGTCTATCTGAGTTAGATGATATGATCCCGGCCGAGTAATTTCTGCTACTATGAATGGTCCTTCCCATAAGGGCGACAACTTATGTCGTCCCTCCCCTGTAAGAATTCGGCGGAGGACGAGATCTCCCACTGAGAAGGATCGTTGTCGCACGGCCTTGTCATGATAGCATCTCAGAGTCTGCTGGTACCGCGCTGATTGAATTACTGCGTTCAGCCGTTCTTCTTCGAGTACATCGATGTCCTCCAGCCTAGTAGCTTCGGCTTCTGCTATGCTTTCGAAGACCAACCTTGGCGCCCCGAATTTGAGATCAGCGGGTAATACTGCCTCTGACCCATAAACCATGAAGAAAGGAGTATTTCCATGTAGAGCTCGGCTTGGCTGAGTTCTTAAGCTCCAAATGACGTAGGGCAATTCCCTTATCCACTTCCCTGCGAACTTCTCATTCTTTTCGAAGACCCTCTTCCTGAGTGCTTCCAGTATCATCCCGTTGGCTCGCTCAACCTGCCCGTTGGCCCTCGGGTGCGCTACCGAAGCATACTTGATCTGAATGCCTTTTTGCTCGCAGAAATCGAAGAATTCTGAACTTGTGAAATTGGATCCCAAGTCAGTTATAATGTTGTTTGGTATTCCGAATCTGAATATTATGTCTTGTATGAATTCCACGACCTTGGCTGAGGTTAAGGAAGCAATGGGTTTGAATTCTATCCATTTGGTGAACTTGTCGATTGCTACCAGTACATGAGTGTACCCTCCTTGAGCTTTCTTGAAAGGTCCAATCATATCCAGTCCCCAGCATGCGAAGGGCCAAGTTACTGGTATGGTCTGCAATTTCTGTGCTGGTAAATGTTGTTGCTTTGACAAGTACTGGTAGGTTTCGCACCTCTAAACTAACTCGGCTGCATCGTTTTTCGCTGTTGGCCAATAAAATCCTGACCTGAAGACCTTCCCGACTAGTGTCATGGATGCCGCGTGTATTCCACATTGCCCGGCATGGACCTCATCTAGAAGTTGCTTCCCAGTGGATGAAAGAATGCACTTCATGAAGACGCCCGATGCACCCCTTCTGTATAATGTTTCTCCAATGAGTGTGTAGTGGGCTGACTGTCTGGCGATGCGTTCGGCTGCATTTTTGTCATCTGGTTCCTCTTCATTCTTTATATATCTGATGATCGGCCTTCTCTAGTCATCAGGGTCTGACCCAGGTTGACCCACGATATTACATTCTTCTGCTTAATCTGTTGAGATGCTCGGTCGTGGTATTTCTTGCACGAAGACTCCGGGTGGGACCTGAGTTCGGCTGGATCCTAACTTGGACAATACATCGGCTGCCGTGTTTCGATCTCTCTCCACATGATGAAATTCTAGTCCTTCAAACTTATCTTCTAGTTTACGGATGGCGGTGCAGTATTTTCCCATCGAATCATTCGAACAGTCCCATTCTTTGTTTATTTGACTTATGACCACCAGAGAATCTTCGTATACCATTAATCTCTTGATGCCCAATGATATGGCGATGTTTAGTCCATGGACCAGGGCTTCATACTCGGCTGCATTGTTAGAGGCTGGAAATAACAGTTGGAGGGCATATTTGAGGTGTTCGCCTCCGGGCACGATGAAGAGAATTCCTGCACCTGCTCCCTGCAGCTTCAGCGAGCCGTCAAAATACATCTTCCATACTTCTGCAGTTTCCGGGCTCTCTGGTATTTGTTGTTCAGTCCATTCTAAGACGAAGTCTACCAATGCTTGAGACTTAATGGCAGTACGAGGTCGAAATTCGATGTCATGAGACCCCAGTTCACAGGCCCACTTGGCTATTCGGCCAATGGCTTCCTTATTGTGGAGGATATCCCCTATCGGAAAACTGGTGATTACTATGACTTTGTGGTCATCAAAGTAGTGACACAGCTTGCGGGCAGTTAGAAGTACTGCATATAATAGCTTCTGCACTTGAGGATACTTTTTCTTCGAGGGTCCCAGAACTTCACTGATGAAGGGTAGGCATGTCCTTCTTCCGCTCGCTCGACTACCAACGCGGTGCTTACCACGTGAGTCGTGCAAGAGATATATAGCAACAGATCTTCAGCCGGTTGAGTCGACGTGGCTCGCCGTGGTGGTTTCAGTACTGGTGGGGTTGTCAAGAATTTTTTCAGTGCGTCCAAGGCTTCCTGCGCTTCTGAAGTCCACTGAAACTTGTCCACCTTCTTGAGCAGCTTGTAGAACGGTAAACCTTTTTCTCCTAGCCTGGATATAAATCTGCTCAGAGCGGCCATACATCCGGTAAGTCGTTGAACCTTCTTTTGTGATCGTGGAGCTTCCATTTTCATGATAGCTTCAATCTTTTCCGGGTTAGCTTCAATTCCCCGGTGGCTGACAATAAATCCGAGTAGCTTCCCCGCTGGTACCCCGAAGACACATTTTTCGGGATTAAGCTTCCACCGATACCGTCGTAGACTGTTGAAAACCAGCTGCAAGTCTTCGATGAAGTTTTCCGAGTTTTCCGTTTTGATTACCACGTCGTCTATGTAGGCTTCCACACGCTTGCCCCAGTGATCGGCTAAGCATGTTTGAATGGCTCTCTGATAAGTCGCTCCAGCATTTTTGAGGCCGAACGGCATGGAGGTATAACAGAAAGCACCAAACGGAGTGATGAACGCCGTTTTTTTCCTCGTCTTCTTTTGCCAAGCTGATCTGATGGTATCCCGAATAGCAATCCAAGAAAGACAGCACCGAACATCCGGCGGTGGAGTCTACCACCTGATCTATCCTTGGGAGCCCGAAGGGATCCTTTGGACAATGTTTGTTGAGATCAGTATAGTCGACGCACATGCGCCAATCCACTTTATTCTTTTTGAGTACAAGAACAGGGTTGGCTAACCACTCGGGATGTAACACTTCTCTAATGAACCCAGCCGCGACCAAGCGGGTCAGCTCAGCGCGGATGGCCTCTCTCTTGTCGGGCGTGAAACGATGTAGCTTTTGCCGGATCGGTCTTGCTTGGGGATAGACCTTCAGTTTGTGCTCGGCCAGTTCTCTCGGGACTCCCGGCATATCCTCAGGTTGCCATGCAAATACGTCTCGGTTGTCTTGCAGAAACTGGACGAGCGCGCCTTCCTATTTATCATCCAGGCTAGAGCTGATGATGGCAGTTTTGCGTTCATCAGCAAACCCCAGATTGATCCTTTTAGTTTCTTCAGTCGGCCGCATAGAGGTCGCAGCTCGAGCTTCATTCGCCGGTGCTGTATGGTCTTCCTCAGGCTTAGAGTTTGCCTGGATCGAAGAAGTTGCCGACGGTTTAGTAGCGAGGGCTGCCTGGATGGCCACTCGGAAACATTCCGCGACGCCTTGGAGGTCGGCACGCACAGTTATGATTCCTTGCGGTCCCGGCATCTTCAATATCATGTACGTGTAATGCGGAATGGCCATGAATTTTGCCAGTCCCGGCCTCCCGACGATGGTGTTGTACCCGCAGTCGAAGTTTGCCACTTCAAACCTCAGGAACTCGGTTCTGTAGTTTTCCGGAGTCCCGAAGGTGACGGGCATGTAGATGTGGCCCAGCGGGTATTCTCCCTCAGTTGGCACGATGCCAAAGAAGGGAGTGTCTGACTCGTGGAGTTCTTTGAGGTGAACTCCCAAGCCTCGGAGTGTCCGGGGGAAGGTGACGTTGATGCTGCTCCCCCCGTCCACTAACACCTTCTTCACCCTGCTCTCTCGGATCACCGGATCGACGAGGAGCGGGTATTTGCCCGGATGGTCGAAGTTGAGCCATTGATCCGCCCGAGTGAAGGTGATCGGGTGCTCCGACCACCGGTATGGGGCGGGAGGGCCGGTGGTCGCCACCAATATCTGGCGATTGTTGAGCTTTTGTTGTCTTCTGTTCTCCTGCGATCTGTGTCCGCCGAAGATGACATTGACCTCCCTGTCAACGCACGGGAAGGCTCCTCCTCCTCCCTCCTCCTGCTGCTGGGGTTGTCGTGGTTCTTCTGGTCCTCCCCGCGGCGGAGGAGGAGGTAAAGGTTGGAAGGGTCGGTCGTGCCCAACGGAATGCTTGAAATCCCGGCAGTTCCGAAGAGTGTGGCGCATGTCCTTGTGGTATGGGCACTGGGCGTCGAGGATGTCGTCCAGCGTGCGCTCGCCTCTACGAGGTCCTCCTCGGGCGTGAGAGGCAGGTGGTCCGGCAGCGTGTACCTCTTCGCGCGGTCTCTTCTCCTAGCGTTTGTCAGGTTGCTGGTTCGCGTCGCGTCGTGGTGCTGCCAGTGCGGGCTTTGCTCCTCCGATGAGGTCCTGGGCTCGCTCGTCGGCGGTGATGTAGAGGTCGGCTTCCGGGAACAGCTCCTCGGAGGTAGTTGGTGCCTTCTGTAATATGGCTCGGACGAAGGCCGAGTCATTGGATCCTCTGTAGAAGTCCTCGATCACGGCCGCCTCCGTGACCTCAGGGATACGATTTCTCATGGTCTGGAACCTTTTGAGGTACGATCGGAGAGTTTCATCCCCCCGGCGCTTGATGGATTTGAGGTCCCATGGTTGCGCCGGTTTGTCGGAGAGGGACTGAAAATTGGCAGTGAAACGCCGGCTGAAGTCGCTCCAGTCGTCGATGCAGTGTCGAGGTAGATGTCGTAGCCATTGCAGTGCGTCTTGCCCGAGGACAATGGGTAAGTACGCAGTCATCACGTCCTCGGATGCTCCGGCGGCTCGAGCGGTGGTGGTGTAGACGGCCAGCCAGCCTCCTGGGTCCTGCTTAGGTTCATATTTATCGACATTGGATACCTTGAAGTTAGGGGGCCATTGAATGGCCCTAAGGCGTGGAGTAAGGGCAGACACTCCACATGTGTCCTCCTGTCGTCGGGGATGATGTCTGTCCCGGGGAGGGGAGTAGTTGTTGTGGTTCCTCGACCGTCCCCGGGCAGTTCCGCCAGTCGAGGCCGTCGTTGATTCGGCTCTGGTGGCTTGACTCTGAGTGGGGATGCCATGATCCCTGTCGTATTCCTCCCGGCGGCGTATCTCGTTCTCATGCCGTCGTTCGCGCGAAGCGTTGATAGAACTCCGCGTGTCTCGGCGACTGTTGATGGCGTGTCGCAAGTCGTTCGGCGGGTGAGCGAAAGGTAGAAGATGGTTGGCTGCCTGGGTGAGCAGGCGTCGATAGCCCTCGGCGTCTGGAGTCCGAGGGAGTCCGTCAGCTATCCGAGCTAGCACTCCTCCGACTTCACTCGGCGTGTTCATGGCTCAGGCGAAGTCGGGGTTCAGGTTACGGCCGAATAGTGGATTTTCCCGGCGCTGCCTCGCGTCTTGCTCGGCTTGTTCCTGAGCTCGTCGATGATCACGTCGTCGGGAGTTCCTTCGTTCCCTGAAGACGCGTTCTTCCAGAGTTTCTCCCATCTCCGAGACCTCGTCTCGCGAGACAGGCTACTCCAGATCCCGTTCTCCGGCTTGGTGATGTCTCCGGATGTTTCGACGCTGATTTCTTCGTCGACGGGATTCTCGCTGAGGTGGTTCCTCCCCAGGCGCGGTCGGCTCGTCGTCAGAGACGGGAGGCGACTCCACTCTTCCGATGAAGAGAACATCGGGGTAGAATGGCGTGGCTGTCATGGCGATCTTCTTTCGGAGAGCTGAGGGTAATGCTTCCCTGGTATTTTCGGAGTTCGTTGGAGGAGGCTTCCTTCCCGGCGGATCTGCAACGCGGTGTAGAATTCCCTTTTCGTCGGCTATGGATGAGATCGTTCCAAAGCAGAACATGGATCCAGGACGAAAGGTGATCCTGCTGTTGATGGTGACGGCCATTGAGCTAGCTTAGATTGTTGACACCCCCCTACCTGGCGCGCCAGCTGTCGGTGTTTTGGGTCCGACCGCACACCTAGGGTTGCCCCTCGAGGTGTCTTTTAGGAGCAGGGTGGTGTCGCCGATTGTAGCAAAATGGTTCGTGCCAGATGCACGAGAGGCTAGAGACAATGTTTACAGGTTCGGGCCACTTAGAGATGCGTAACACCCTACGTCCTAGCGAAGATGCTTTGTGTAATGGGTTACAAGGTGATTCTCTAGAGCGAGGATGTGGAAAGTTTAGGTAGATGGCTGGATAGTGTGTTCGATTGTTCTGAAGGGGTGCCCCCTGGGCCTTATATATTCGGCCATGGGGCGATACAGGTGGATATGATAACAACGTACGCCTAAAAGATAGTGAACTGTTTGAGTCTATCTCCCTATGATTCAGCCGACTTATCCTCGCCTGGTTCTACTGCATGATGCTCCAGCGCGGGGAAGTCGGATCTTCTGTTGTGATTTCTCGCTCAACGCTATGGGGCCTATCTGGACTTGCGTCGATCCGGCTTTACATCGGTTTGCCTTGCTGATTGTCCTCTCCTCCGGGCCCATGAAGAAATGATCTTACGATTTATCGGGCCCTTGGGCCTTTCGTGAGGTCTTTTACTCTGCTAGTGGACCCGGGGGATATCTGTCCCCCACAGAACCTAAGTAATATCAACATACACGACTTAGGTAGCATAAAGTTCTCATTAGTGTTTAATTGAAATTCATAAAGTAGCGCGTGCACCTCTTGTTGTAGCTTCTTAGCTCGGCTACGTGTAATTGGTCCATCAAAGGCTTGGGTTGGTGATGATGTTGGTTGTACTTGAGTTAATGTAGTATGACTTGGGGGTTGTAATGTGTTGCTTAATGGCGTGGTCGTATCATCCTCTCCCCCTTGAAAAGGAGTCATCCTCGACTCTAAAGTGTCTTCACTTGTATATGGTAAGACGTCAGCAACATTGAACGTGTTGCTCACGCCATAGCTCGGTGGAAAATCTATCTTGTATGTATTATCATTGATCTTGGCAAGAACACGAAATGGACCATCCCCTCGTGGCATCAATTTGGATTTGCGCTGAACAAGAAAATGCTCCTTGCGCAAGTGAATCCAAACCAAGTCCCCTGGTTCAAATAACACTTTCTTCCTATGCGTGTTCATGCTTGCAGCCTTGCGCACTGCTTTGAGATCAATTGCCTCCTTGGTCTTCTCATGTATCTTTTTTATATATGCAGCACGCTTGGAAGCTTCCATATTGGTTCTTTCCTGCAATGGAAGGGGCAACAAATCTATCGGAGCAATAGGTTTGAACCCAAATACAATTTCAAAGGGGCGTAAATTAGTTGTAGAATGTACTGCCCTGTTATAAGCAAACTCCACGTGTGACAAACATTTCTCCCAATCCTTCACGTTCTTCTTTACCATTGTACGCAGCAGCATTGACAATGTACGATTCACCACTTCAGTTTGTCCATCAATTTGGGGGTGTCATGTGGTGGAGAACAAAAGTTTAGTTCCAAGCTTTGCCCACAATGTTTTTCAAAAATAGCTCATGAACTTCACATCACGGTCAGATACGATGGTCTTGGGCATTCCATGTAGTCTCAAGATTTCTCTGAAAAATAAATTGGCAACATCTGAAGCATCGTCGCTCTTGTTGCATGGAATAAAATGAGCCATTTTTGAAAATCTATCAACCACAACAAAAATAGAATCTCTCTTTTTTGAGTCCTAGGCAACCCTAAAATAAAATCCATGCTTATGTCTTCCCAAGGAATTTTAGGAGCGGGTAAAGGAGTATATAAACCATGAGGGTTCAGTTTTGACTTAGCTTTGTGACAGGTGACACAATGCTTTACAAATCTGATGACGTCTCTCCTCATCTTGGGCCAATAGAAATTATCACTGAGCATGTCATAAGTCTTCTTTTGTCCAAAATTACCTGTTAGACCTCCTCCATGTGACTCCTGCAATAAAAGCAATCTAACCGAAGAATTTGGTACACAAAGTTTGTTAGCTCTAAACAAAAATCCATCATGTATATGATATTTTTCCCAACCTTTTCCATCTTTACAATGAATGTATGGTTCTGAAAATTCAGGATCATCATTATACATTTCTTTCAAATTTTCAAGACCCAAAACTTTTACCTCTAGTTGATTCAACAACACATTCCTTCGAGATAAGGCATCAGCGACCACATTGTCCTTACCTTTCTTATATTTCACAATGTATGGAAATGTTTCGATAAACTCAACCCATTTGGCATGGTGACGGTTTAGTTTGGCTTGCCCTTTCAAATACTTCAAAGCTTCATGATCGGAATGAATAACAAACTCTTTTGGCCATAAGTAGTGCTGCCATGTTTCAAGCGTTTGGACCAAAGCATACAATTCTTTGTCATACATAGAATAATTTAATTGAGCACCTCCCAATTTTTCACTAAAATATGCTATAGGTTTTCCTTGTTGCATTAAAACTCCTCCTATCCCAATCCCACTAGCATCACATTCTACTTCAAAAGTTTTAGTGAAATCAGGAAGAATAAGTACAGGTGTGTCGGCGTTTCGAGACCGGGGGTCCTTGAGCCGACGAGTGAAGTGTCGTCGCGTGCCCCAGCCCAGATGGGTCGACGCGAGGCCGAGCGCGAAGGGGGGAAAGCGAGGAGGCCGGAGATGGGCGTGAGAGAGGTGGAAATCCTGCGGCCTTCGTGTTCGTCCCGCGCCCAGGTCGGGTGCGCTTGCAGTAGGGGGTTACAAGCGTCCACACAGGGGAAGGAGCGAGCGGCCTTACGCGAGCGCCCGTCTCGTCCTCGCCCCCGTGCGGCCAACCCTCTCTAAGAGGGCCCTGGTCCTTCCTTTTATAGGCGCAAGGAGAGGATCTAGGTGTACAATGGGGGGTGTAGCAGAGTGCTACGTGTCTAGCGGAGGAGAGCTAGCGCCCTAAGTACACGCCATCGTGGCGGCCGGAGAGATCTTGGCACCCGGTTTGTGTGATGTCGTGGCCGTTGGAGGAGTGCTGGAGCCTGGCGGAGGGACAGCTGTCGGGGCCGTCGAGTCCTTGTTGACGTCCTCTTGCTTTCGTAAGGGGGCCAAGAGCCGCCATCGTCAGGGAACGTGCGGGGCGCCATCATCGCCTATCTGGCGGAGCGAGCCAGATGGGACTCCGGGCTTGTTCCCCGTAGCCTGAGTCAGCTTGGAGTAGGGTAATGATGGCGCCTCCTGTTGACGTGGCCGGCCCGCGCCCTAGGTTGGGCGATGTGGAGGCTTCTCCGAGGTCGAGGTCGAGTCCGTCTTCCGTGGCCGAGGCCGAGTCCGAGCCTCTGGGTCGGGCGAGGCGGAGGCTGTCGGCTGAGGCCAGGGCGGAATTTGAGTCCCGGGGTCGGGCGAAGCGGAGTTCGTCGTCTTCTGGGGCTGAGCCCAAGTCCGAGCCCTGGGTCGGGCGGAGCGGAGTTCGCCGTCTTCCGGGGCTTTGCCCGAGTCTGAGCCCTGGGTCGGGCGGAGCGGAGTTCGCCGTCTTCCGGGGCTTTGCCCGAGTCCGAGCCCTGGGTCGGGCGGAGGGGAGTTCGCCGTCTTCTGGGGCTTTGCTCGAGTCCGAGCCCTGGGTCGGGCGGAGCGGAGTTTCCTATGGTGCGTGCGGCCGGGCCTGACTGCCTGTCAGCCTCACTCTGTCAAGTGGCACCGCAGTCGGAGCGGCGCAGGCGGCGCTGTCTTTCTGACAGACCGGTCAGTGGAGCGGCAAAGTGACGGCAGTCACTTCGGCTCTGTCAGCTGAGGGGCGCGCGTCAGGATAAAGGTGTCAGGCCACCTTTGCATTAAATGCTCCTGCGATTTGGTCGGGGTTGCTTCTTGGCGAAGACAGGGCCTCGGGCGAGCCGGGAATGTGTTCGCCGCTGGAGGGGGGCCTCGGGCGAGGCGGAGATCCTCCGGGGTCGGCTGCCCTTGTCCGAGGCTAGGCTCGGGCGAGGCGTGATTGAGTCCCTCGAATGGACCGATCCCTGACTTGATCGCACCCATCAGGCCTTTGCAGCTTTGTGCTGATGGGGGTTACCAGCTGAGAATTAGGAGCCTTGAGGGTACCCCTAATTATGGTCCCCGACAGTAGCCCCCGAGCCTCGAAGGGAGTGTTAGCACTCGCTTGGAGGCTTTCGTCGCACTTTTTTGCAAGGGGACCAGCCTTTCTCGGTTGCGTTTTGTTCCGGTGGGTGCGCGCGAGCGCACCCGCCGGGTGTAGCCCCCGAGGCCTCGGAGGAGTGGTTTGACTCCTCCAAGGTCTTAACGCCTCGCGCAATGCTTCGGCTGGTCTGATCGTTCCCTCATGCGAGCTGGCCGTAGCCCGGGTGTACGGTCGGGTCCCAAGTTCTCGGGCTGGTATGTTGACGCTGTCAACGGTTTGGCCGGAGCCGGGTCTACGAGAGCAGCCCCCGAGTCTCTGCGCAGGGCGAGAGGGCGATCAGGGACAGACTCGACTTTTTTACATACGCCCCTGCGTCGCCTTTCCGCAAGGAGGAGGGGGGAGAGCGCCATGTTGCCCTCGGTGGGCGCCGAACATGGTGTCTCCGGTGAGCTGCAGGCGGGTGATCCGAGCGGACGTCCGTGCCCCATTCGTTAGGGGTCGGCTAGGGGCCCAGAGGCGCGCCCAAAAGTACCTGCGGGTGATCTGCCGGACCCGGTCCCCTGGTAACGGGGTCCGAGGGCTCGATGCCTCCCTCCGATGGGATTCCGTTACAAGATCGTTCCCGCTGGTCTCGGAAATGTCCTAGGGTACCTCGGGAGCGCAGCCCGAGCCTTGGTTATGTATCGAACGTACCCATGGTCATCCCTCGCTCTGTGTCTGAGGCGGCTGTGAACCCTTCGGGGGCCAGCCTTCGAACCCCTGATCAGTAGTGGGCGTGGAGCCCGAGTAGCCTGAGGCAGCCGTTGAACCCTTCCGAGGGGTCGGCCTTTGAACCTCTGACCAGTAGTGGGTGTGGAGCCCACGTGCTCTGAGGCGGCTGTTGAACCCTCCCGAGGGGACAGCCTTCGAACCTCTGATCAGTAGGGAGGCTCGGAGCCTGGTTCCTTCATAGGGAAGGATCCTTTCCGGGGTATCCCCCTTTCCCGGTCCCTGTTGCAAGAGAGAGAAAGAGGAAAAAAGGAAAAGGATACGAAATCGAACGACGCGGCGTACCTTTTTTGACGCGGTCATTATGGCGAAGGCGAAGCGTCGCTCGCTTCTCCTGCTAGAGGCGCCGCCTGTCCCGCCGTGGAGTTAATGCGATGGGGCGAGTGGTTCGTAGGGCAGCCGTTGCGCGTGAGCGAGCCGTTCGAAAAACGGAATACGGGTGCGTTGTCTTCACGCCGTGAGAGAGGGTTCTCTCGCTGCCCCCGGATGGGACGTAAGCTTGGCTGACGACGAGACCGCTGCTCCTGCCCGCCTGCCACCGCCATTACTGTCGGCCCGTCTTCGGCCGCATTGACCGTTGCGCCAGGCTGGAGCCGTTGGGTCGTGTGCTGGGTCGCCTCGAGTCACGGTATTGGTTCCGCAGTCGAGGAGGCGCGGTGGTGGCGCAGGTGGCGGTGCAGTTGCAGGCACGAAGCATTCGGCGCGCCAGTTGCATGACGCGTGGGTCTGGGCCTCCATGCTGGGCGTGTTGGGAGTCGGAGAAGCGCACCCACTTGGCGCGGTTGCATGCCGCCTGCATGGCTGCCCGCCCTTTCGCCCGCTGGTCTGGGCAAAAGTGGAGAGCCGCTTGTAACCACTGGGCGGTTGCACGCACCACGCGCGGCGGTTTGGCTTCTTCTGCTCTAGGCCGGCTTGCATGACGTGTGGGACCCAGCCCCCGCGCCGTAGGGGGAGGACCTTGGAGCGTGTTGGAGAAGAATCAGCCCACGATGGCTGGGGACGCAAGTAGGGAGAGCCGCCTTTAAAAGGAGGGTGACCCTCTTGGAAGGCGACCGTGTCTTCACGCTCCCTTATGCATCGTGTCTTTCCATCTTCCAAGCCCTCGGATGGGGGATATCCGCCGTCTTTCCGCTTCGTCGTTGGAGGAACGCAACTCTGCGGGAGTTGGTACCTTTCAGCCGTCGTTCGGCTTCAAGGATTTTCATCTTGCAGCCCGGTCGCACCCCTCCGCCGGCGGTCACCCAAGATGGTGACCTCCAGTTCGACGGCGGGGGAGAGCGAACCGGGCCGCAGCCTCTGCCCCTCCCTCAGCCTCAAGGATTTTCATCACCAGGGCTGGGGAGGGGAGTGTGCCGAGTTGGGGTCGGCCCCTGTGTGTGCGGTGGCTCGCTCCTTCCCTCGGTGATCGGGGGGAAGGGCGGGAGCCGTCCGTGGCGCTGGCAGCTGCACCGTGCCCGGCTCTCTGAGCCGAGCGGCTTCGGCGCCACTCCCAGTGCCGCCTCCCGCCACGGCAGCTGGAAGAGGTTCCGCCGCCGACGAGCTTGCCGGCGCCACCCGTGGACCGACCTCCAACTCCACGGCCTTCTGCCCGTCCTTGCCTCACGAGTTTGGGCACGGGCGGGGGCCTCCTGGCAGCAGCATCCGCCCTGAGGTCATCGCTGCTGCTGTTCGGCCCCCCGGAGCAGAAGTCTTCATCATCGCCGCTGCTGGGGCGGGCGACGGCGAGCCGTTCGTCGGTCTTCTGTTGCTCCGCAGGCCCCTCCCCCATCGAGTGGGGTTGTTCGTACCTGCGGAGGTGGAACCGGAGTTCCGTTTGTAATGGCACTTCGAATGCCAGTGTTTTTGTTCATTGTGGCTGTCGAGGCCTGAACATGTATGTAAATTCGGCACGGAGCCGTGTTTTTTCCCCATTTTCGAGCACTAAGACTCGCCTGTTGGTTGTCTGAACCGCTTCACCAAGCGTGAGTCGCCCCGTGTAAAGGTGACGAGTGAGGTATCCGTATCCCGGAGGCATAGGAGTCCCTCAGCTCGGTCAGCCTTGGCTGCTTACGTGTACTCCGTCGTTTTCAGGATCCACTTTCGAAGTAGTCGAAAAGCACGAAAGACATTCAGGCGGAAAAGATCTTTTTTCGAGGAAAATTTCGACGCAGAGGGGGTTCCCCCCTTTTAGCCCCCGAGGGAGGGTCGGGCTTTGCCGAGGCAAGGCTGACCCTTCCTTGATGACTAAACTTTGCGTGAGAGCGAGGTATATGAACAACTTGAAAACATCTTAAGGGTAGAAGCGACGTAGTTGTTGGATGTTTCAAGCGTTGCTGTAGACCTCGCCTTGACTATTGGCCAGCTTGTATGTTCTAGGTTTTAGAACTTTGGCGATGACGAACGGCCCCTCCTAGGGGGGCGTGAGCTTGTGTCGACCTCGGGCGTCTTGTCGTAGCTGAAGCACCAGGTCGCCCACCTGGAGGTCTTGGGACCGGACCCCTCGGGCGTGGTAGCGTCGCATGGACTGCTGGTACCGCGCCGAGTGTAGTAAGGCCTTGTCCCGAGCCTCTTCCAGCTGGTCCAGCGAGTCTTCTCGACTAGCTTGGTTGCTTTGGTCATCATAGGCCCTCGTCCTCGGGGAACCATATTCCAGGTCTGTGGGCAAGATGGCCTCGGCCCCATAGACTAGGAAGAACGGCGTGAAGCCCATGGCTCGGCTCGGTGTCGTTCTCAGGCTCCAGACCACCGAGGGGAGTTCCTTCATCCATCGCTTGCCGAACTTGTTGAGGTCGTTGTAAATCCGAGGCTTGAGTCCTTGTAGAATCATGCCATTGGCACGCTCTACTTGCCCATTCGTCATGGGATGAGCCACGGCGGCCCAGTCCACCCGGATGTGGTGATCCTCGCAGAAGTCCAGGAACTTTCTGCCGGTGAACTGGGTGCCGTTGTCGGTGATGATGGAGTTCGGGACCCCGAAACGATGGATGATGTTGGTGAAGAACGCCATCGCCTGCTCGGACCTGATGCTGTTCAGGGGTCGGACCTCGATCCACTTGGAAAATTTGTCGATGGCGACCAACAGGTGCATGTAGCCCCCGGGTGCCTTCTGCAAGGGGCCGACGAGGTCCAGACCCCACACAGCAAAAGGCCATGTGATGGGTATCATCTGCAGAGCCTGAGCGGGCAGGTGGGTCTGCCTTGCACAGAACTGACACCCTTCGTAGGCGCGGACAATTCTAGTGGCGTCGGCCACCGCCGTTGGCCAGTAGAAACCTTGTCGGAAAGCATTTCCGACAAGGGCTCGAGGTGCTGCGTGGTGGCCGCAAGCCCCCGAGTGTATTTGTCGGAGGAGTTCCTGACCTTCGGTGGTGGAGATTCATCGCTGGAGGATGCCTGAAGGGCTGGGGTGGTAGAGCTCCTTCCCTTCTCCCAGCAAGATGAACGACTTGGCTCGCCGCGCCAACCGCCGAGCTTCGGCTCGGTCAAGGGGTAGCTCTCCTCGGTGGAGATATTGCAGGTATGGGGTCTGCTAGTTTTGATCAGGCGTGACCCCGCTTTGCTCCCCCTCGACGCGCAGCGTCTCGCCCTCGGGGGCCGAGGGTACCTCGGGTCGAACCGAGGGTGCCTCGGGCCGAGCCGAGGGTGCCTCGGGCCGAGCCGAGGGTGCCTCGAACTGTGCCGAGGGTACCTCGGGCTGGGCCGAGGGTGCCTCAGGCTCGGGCGTGTCATCGATCTTGACGGAGGGTTGATGCAGATCTTGGGAGAAGACGTCCGGGGGAACTGTTGTTCGCCCCGAGGCTATTTTAGCCAGCTCGTCCGCAGTCTCGTTGTAGCGCCGAGCGATGTGGTTGAGCTCGAGCCCATAGAACTTGTCTTCTAGGCGCCGAACCTCATCGCAGTAGGCCTCCATCTTCGGGTCGCGGCAGTGGGAGTTCTTCATGACTTGGTCGATGACGAGCTGCGAGTCACCGCGAGCGTCGAGGCGTCGGACCCCTAGCTCGACGGCAATCCGCAACCCGTTGACCAGAGCCTCGTACTCAGCTACATTGTTGGACGCTGGGAAGTGGAGGCGTAGCACGTAGCGTAGGTGCTTCCCGAGGGGCGAGATGAAGAGTAGGCCTGCCCCGGCTCCTATCTTCATCAGCGACCCATCGAAGAGCATGGTCCAGAGCTCTGGTTGGATCGGAGCTGTTGGTAGCTGGGTGTCGACCCATTCAGCCACGAAGTCCGCCAAGACCTGGGATTTGATGGCCTTCCGAGGGGCGAACGAGATTGTTTCGCCCATGATTTCCACCGCCCACTTTGCAATCCTACCCGAGGCCTCTCGGCAATGGATGATCTCCCCCAGGGGGAAGGATGACACCACAGTCACCGGATGAGACTCGAAGTAGTGTCACAACTTCCGCCGTGTCAGGATCACCGCGTACAGCAGCTTCTGAACTTGTGGGTAGCGGATTTTGGTTTCGGACAGTACCTCGCTGACGAAGTAGACTGGCCTCTGAACGGGCAATGCATGCCCCTCTTCTTGCCTCTCGACCACAATCGCGGCGCTAACCACCTGAGTGGTCGCGACGACGTAGACCAAGAGGGCTTCTCCGGCAGCTGGGGCACCAAGATAGGCGCCTTCGTGAGGAGCGCCTTCAGGTTCCCGAGGGCTTCCTCGGCCTCAGGGGTCCAAGTGAAGCGCTCGGCCTTCCTTAAGAGGCGGTACAGGGGTAGACCTCTTTCGCCGAGGCGTGAGATGAAGCGGCTCAGAGCCGCGAAACATCCCATGACCCTCTATACGCCTTTCAAGTCCTGGATGGGCCCCATGCTGGTGATGGCTGCGATCTTCTCCGGGTTGGCTTCGATGCCCCGCTCGGAGACGATGAACCCCAAGAGCATGCCTCGGGGCACCCCGAGACACACTTTTCGGGATTGAGCTTGACACCTTTCGCCTTGAGACATCGGAATGTCACTTCAAGGTCGGAAAGGAGGTCGGAGGCTTTCCTCGTCTTGACTACGATGTCATCGACGTAGGCCTCGACCGTGCGGCCAATGTGTTCACCGAACACATGGTTCATGCACCGCTGGTACGTCGCGCCCGCATTCCTCAAGCCAAACGACATGGTGACATAGCAGTACATGCCGAAGGGTGTGATGAAAGAAGTCACGAGCTGGTCGGACTCTTTCATCCTGATTTGGTGATACCCTGAGTAGGCATCGAGGAAAGATAGGGTTTCGCACCCAGCAGTGGAATCCACGATCTGATCGAAGCGAGGCAGAGGGTAGGGAACCTTCGGACATGCTTTGTTGAGACCAGTGTAGTCTACACACATTCGGGATGGAATACCTCTTTGATGAACCCTGCCGCCATTAGCTTGTGGATCTCCTCGCCTATGGTTCTGCGCTTCTCCTCGTCGAATCGGCGCAGAGGCTGCTTGACGGGTCGGGCTCCGGCTCGGATGTCCAGCGAGTGCTCGGCGACATCCCTCGGTATGCCGGGCGTGTCCGAGGGACTCCACGCGAAGACGTTGGCGTTCGCACGGAGAAAGTCGACGAGCACTGCTTCCTATTTGGGATCGAGCCCGGAGCCGATCCGGACTTGCTTGGAGGCGTTGCTGCTGGGGTCGAGGGGGACGGACTTAACCGTCTCCGCTGGCTCGAAGTTGCCGACATGACGCTTCACGTCTGGCACCTCCTTAGAGAGGCTCTCCAGGTCGGCGATGAGGGCCTCGGACTCGGCGAGGGCCTCGGCGTGCTCCACGCACTCCACGTCGCATTCGAACGCGTGTTTGTACGTGGGGCCGATGGTGATGACCCCGTTGGGGCCTGGCATCTTGAGCTTGAGGCAGGTGTAGTTGGGGACGGCCATGAACTTCGCGTAGCAGGGCCTCCCCAATACCGCGTGGTAGGTTCCTCGGAACCCGACCACCTCGAACGTCAAGGTCTCCCTTCGGAAGTTGGAGGGTGTTCCGAAGCAGACGGGAAGATCGAGTTGTCCGAGGGGCTGGACGCGCTTCCCAGGGATGATCCCATGGAAAGGCGCAGTGCCCGCCCGGACCGAGGACAGATCGATACGCAGAAGCCCGAGAGTCTCGGCGTAGATGATGTTGAGGCTGCTGCCTCCGTCCATGAGGACCTTGGTGAGCCTGACGTCACCGATGACGGGGTCGACGACGAGCGGGTATTTCCCCGGGCTCGGCACATGGTCGGGGTGGTCGGCCTGGTCGAAGGTGATGGGCTTGTCGGACCAGTCTAGGTAGACTGGCGCCGCCACCTTCACCGAACAGACCTCCCGGTGCTCTTGCTTGCGGTGCCGAGCCGAGGCGTTCGCCGCTTGCCAGCCGTAGATCATGAAGCAGTCGCGGACCTCGGGGAACTCTCCTGCCTGGTGATCTTCCTTCTTGTCGTCGTCGCGGGCCCTGCCACCCTCCGCGGGTGGCCCGGCCCTATGGAAGTGGCACCGAAGCATGACGCACTCCTCAAGAGTGTGCTTGACGGGCCCCTGATGATAGGGGCACGGCTCCTTGAGCATCTTGTCGAAGAGGTTGGGACCTCCGGGGGGTTTCCGAGGGTTCTTGTACTCGGCGGCGGCGACAAGGTCCACGTCGGCGGCGTCACGTTTCGCTTGCGACTTCTTCTTGCCCTTCTTCTTGGCGCCGCGCTGAGCTGACGCCTCGGGGGCATCTTCTGATGGGCGGCCCTGGGGCTGCTTGTCCTTCCGGAAGATAGCCTCGACCGCCTCCTGGCCAGAGGCGAACTTGGTGGCGATGTCCATCAGCTCGCTCGCCCTGGTGGGGGTCTTGCGACCCAGCTTGCTCACTAGGTCACGGCGGGTGGTGCCGGCGAGGAACGTGCCGATGACGTCCGAGTCAGTGATGTTGGGCAGCTCGGTGCGCTGCTTCGAGAATCGCCGGATGTAGTCCCGGAGAGACTCTCCCGGCTGCTGTCGGCAGCTTCAGAGGTCCCAGGAATTCCCGGGGCGCACGTACGTGCCCTAGAAATTGCCGGCGAAAGCTTGGACTAGGTCGTCCCAGTTGGAGATCTGCCCCGGAGGCAGGTGCTCCAACCAGGCGCGAGCGGTGTTGGAGAGGAATAGGGGGAGGTTGCGGATGATGAGGTTGTCATCGTCCATTCCACCCAGTTGGCAGGCCAGACGGTAGTCCGCGAGCCACAGTTCCGGTCTCGTCTCCCCCGAGTACTTTGTGATAGTAGTCAGGGGTCGGAACCGGATCGGGAACGGCGCCCGTCGTATGGCCCGGCTGAAGGCCTGCGGACCAGGTGGTTCAGGCGAGGGACTCCGATCCTCCCTGCTGTCGTAGCGTCCCCCACGCCTGGGGTGGTAGCCTCGGCGCACCCTCTCGTCGAGGTGGGCCCAACGATCGCGGTGATGGTGCTCGTTGCCGAGGCGACCCGGGGCCGCAGGCGCTGTGTTGCGCGTGCGCCCGGTGCAGACCGAGGCTTCCCGCATGAATCGGGAAGTCGCGGCATGATGTTCCGAGGGGTACCCCTGCCTTCGGGAGGCGGAGCTCTCGGCCCGCCGGACCGTGGCGCCTTCCAGGAGATCCTTGAGCTCTCCCTGGATTCGCCGCCCCTCGGTGGTTGATGGCTCCAGCATCGCGCGGAGGAGCATTGCTGCTGCAGCCAGGTTCTGGCCGACCCCATGGATGCGGGTGGCGGCCTGACCCTGACATCGTCGGCGATGCGGTGCTGGAAGCCCTGGGGTAGATGACGCATTTCTCCAGCCGGAGGTTGGCCCGCCCATGCCTGCCCGACGTCCCGGCGGATTGGCTCGAGCGCTCCTGCTCCCTCGTCGAGCCTGGCCTGCACCCCGCGGTTTTGCTCGTGTTGTGGGTCGTGACCCCCCGCCGGAACGGGGACCACAGCTAGCTCCCGCGGGATGTCAACGCGAGGCACCGGCCTAGGGAGATCACCGTCCTCCGGCATGCCGAGATGGTTGCCTTCGGAGGGACCCCCTAGATCGACGTGGAAACATTCGCGGCTCGGGCCGCAGTCCTCGTCGCCGAGGCTACGGCTACCGTCGGAACAGTCGAAAAGGCAGCAGTCGCATGCGGTCATGAAGCCCCGCATGGCACTGGGGTTGCCAAGTCCGGAGAAATCCCAACAGACGCTGGGCTCGTCGTCTTCCTCGGACCCAGAGGGCCCGTAGGTCGAGACGTCCGCCAGCCGGTCCCAAGGTGACCGCATACGAAACCCCAGAGGGTTCGGATTCGCCTCTACGAGAGCGTCCACCAAAGCGGAGCCGCTAGGCGGGTCGAGGCTAAATCTGAAAGGCGTGGGATGGGAATCGGTCGGTACCTCTTGGTCGACGGGCGGTGATGAGGTCACGTCGGGGGCTGACTGCACCGTCGTCCTAGGTACGAGGGCAACACCCAGCAAGCCTTTCGCGAGCGTGCTGGCGTCGTCGGTTTGCTCGGGATTGACGTGTCGCGGGGAAACAGCGCTCGTCTTCGTCTCAAGCGCGAGGCCGATGCCCGGCGCGCCCCCCGTTTGAGTGCTGGCGTTGTCGACTCGCTCGACGGCCGACAAGGCACCGCCTCCTGCTTGGCCTTGGTTGCCCCGCCTCCTCCTCCTCCGTCGAAGGGAAGAAGACGGGGCGAGCTCGAAGGTTGTTCTTCCACCACGCGGGGAAGACGTCGTTGATTCCGCCGCCGGCGGGCGGACTGTCGGCCGCCATTGTCGCTGTCGCCCGGTGGTGGAAAGAGTATCATGTCGTAGCTGCCGTCGAGGGACATGAACTCAAGGCTCCCGAAACGGAGCACCGTCCCGGGCCGGAGAGGTTGCTGGAGACTACCCATCTGGAGCTTGACAGGAAGCTGATCGTCAACACGCAGCAGGCCCCTACCTGGCGCGCCAACTATCGGCGTTTCGAGACCGGGGGGTCCCTGAGCCGACGGGTGAAGTGTCGCCGCGTGCCCCAGCCCAGATGGGTCGACGCGAGGCCGGGCGCGAAGGGGGGAAAGCGAGGAGGCCGGAGATGGGCATGAGAGAGGTGGAAATCCCGCGGCCTTCGTGTTCGTCCCGCGCCCAGGTTGGGTGCGCTTGCAGTAGGGGGTTACAAGCGTCCACACGGGGGAAGGAGCGAGCGGCCTTACGCGAGCGCCCGTCTCGTCCTCGCCCCCGTGCGGCCAACCCTCTCTAAGAGGGCCCTGGTCCTTCCTTTTATAGGCGCAAGGAGAGGATCCAGGTGTACAATGGGGGGTGTAGCAGAGTGCTACGTGTCTAGCGGAGGAGAGCTAGCGCCCTAAGTACATGCCATCGTGGCGGCCGGAGAGATCTTGGCACCCGGTTTGTGTGATGTCGTGGCCGTCGGAGGAGTGCTGGAGCCTGGCGGAGGGACAGCTGTCGGGGCCGTCGAGTCCTTGCTGACGTCCTCTTGCTTTCGTAAGGGGGCCAAGAGCCGCCATCATCAGGGAACGTGCGGGGCGCCATCATCGCCTATCTGGCGGAGCGAGCCAGATGGGACGCCGGTCTTGTTCCCCGTAGCCTGAGTCAGCTTGGAGTAGGGTAATGATGGCGCCTCCTGTTGACGTGGCTGGCCCGCGCCCTAGGTTGGGCAATGTGGAGGCTTCTCCGAGGTCGAGGTCGAGTCCGTCTTCCGTGGCCGAGGCCAAGTCCGAGCCTCTGGGTCGGGCGAGGCGGAGGCCGTCGGCTGAGGCCAGGGCGAAATTTGAGTCCCGGGGTCGGGCGAAGCGGAGTTCGTCGTCTTCTGGGGTTGAGCCCAAGTTCGAGCCCTGGGTCGGGCGGAGCGGAGTTCGCCGTCTTCCGGGGCTTTGCCCGAGTCCGAGCCCTGGGTCGGGCGGAGCGGAGTTCGCCGTCTTCCGGGGCTTTGCCCGAGTCCGAGCCCTGGGTCGGGCGGAGGGGAGTTCACCGTCTTCCGGGGCTTTGCCCGAGTCCGAGCCCTGGGTCGGGCAGAGCGGAGTTTCCTATGGTGCGTGCGGCCGGGCCTGACTGCCTGTTAGCCTCACTCTCTCAAGTGGCACCGCAGGCGGAGCGGCGCTGGCGGCGCTGTCTTTCTGACAGACCGGTCAGTGGAGCGGCGAAGTGACGGCGGTCACTTCGGCTCTGTCAGCTGAGGGGCGCGCGTCAGGATAAAGGTGTCAGGCCACCTTTGCATTAAATGCTCCTGCGATTTGGTCGGGGTTGCTTCTTGGCAAAAACAGGGCCTCGGGCGAGCCGGGAACGTGTTCGCCGCTGGAGCGGGGCCTCAGGCGAGGCGGAGATCCTCCGGGGTCGGCTGCCCTTGTCCGAGGCTAGGCTCGGGCGAGGCGTGATCAAGTCCCTCGAATGGACCGATCCCTGACTTGATCGCACCCATCAGGCCTTTGCAGCTTTGTGCTGATGGGGGTTACCAGCTGAGAATTAGGAGCCTTAAGGGTACCCCTTATTATGGTCCCCGACAAGGTGCTTCAGTCAAACGTTTCTTCAATTCTTGAAAAGCATCTTCTTATGAGTTTCCCCATTTAAATTCAACACCTTTCTTTGTCAATTCATTTAAAGGGGAAGCGATGGTACTGAAATCTCGTACAAATCTTCTATAAAATACAGCAAGACCATGAAAACTTCTTACTTGACTTACATTCGTTGGAGCTGGCCAATCGTTGATGGCTTTCACCTTGGATTCATCCACCTCTATTCCTTTTGTTGAAACGACAAAGCCAAGAAACACAACATGGTCTGTGCAAAAACTGCACTTCTGAGAGCACCTAGAGGGGGGTGAATAGGTGATCCTGTAAAAATCAAACACTTGTAGCCACAAAAGCTTGGTTAAGTGTTAGCTCAATAGAAACAAGTGGCTAAGGACCGAGATCTTGTGAAACACAATAGTCACGAAGAAAATAGGCACAAGAGACACGATGATGTATCCCATGGTTCGGCCAAGTAGCACTTGCCTACTCCACGTTGTGGCATCCCAATGGACGAGGGTTGCACTCAACCCCTTTCAAGTGATCCAATGATCAACTTGAATACCACGGTGTTTTCCTTTGTTTCACGAGGAATCTCCACAACTTGGAGCCTCTCGCCCTTACAATTGATGATCACAAAGAAGCACGGAAGTAAGGGAAGGGAGAGCAACACACACAAGACTCAAAGCACGAACAAAAACACGCACATAAGCCACAACTTGAGCTCATAACACAATACGGGGAGTTCTCTACTCAACTAGAACTCAAGTCACTTACCACAAAGAATCGAATGCGCGAGAATGGAGTCTTGGTGCTTAGAGATGATCAAAGAATGCTTGGGTTACTCCTCCATGCGCCTAGGGGTCCCTTTTATAGCCCCAAGGCAGCTAGGAGCCGTCGGAGGCAATCTGGGAAGGTAATTCTTGCCTTCTATCAGGTGGCGCACCGGACAGTCCGGTGCACCACCGGACATGCACTGTTCATTGTTCGGTGCAGATCTCCTACCTAAAATGGCACAGCCGACCGTTGCAGAATTGTAGCCGTTGGCGCACCGGACACTGTCCGGTGCTCCCTGCCGACCGTTGGCGCGCCCACGCGTCGCGCGCGGATTGCGCGACCGACCGTTGGCGCAGTCGGCCGTTGGCTCACCGGACAGTCCGGTGCCTCACCGGACCGTCCGGTGAATTTTAGCCGTACGCCGTTGAATTATTCCCGAGAGCGACGACTTCGCCGCAGATGACTCACCGGACAGTCCGATGCACCACTGGACAGTCTGGTGAATTATAGTCGTACACCGCTGTAAGTTCCCGAGAGTGGCCTGTTCACCGGAGGCTGGCCTGGCGCACCAGACACTGTCCGGTGCACCACCGGACAGTCCGGTGTGCCAGACTGCGTTGAGTCTTGGTTGCTTCAAGCCAAGTTCTTTTCTTCTTCTCTTTTCTCTGATTCCAGCACTTAGACAAATATATTAGTACACAAAAACCAATGTACTAAGTCTAGAATCATACCTTTGCTTTGATTATCACTTTTCTCTTGATTTAGCACAAGAGGGCTCATTTAAATGTGTTGGGCACTTAATCACCAAAACATAATGGAAATTGCCCAAAGGCACATTTCCCTTTCAATCTCCCGCTTTTTGGTGATTTATGCCAACACATCCAAAAGCAATGCAAAACATGCAACATCGATTCAAATTGAAGCCCAAATTGTTTTAAACTCTAATTTGGCATATTTGGATCATTCTTTGCCACCACTTGGTTTGTTTTTGAAATCAAACTCATTTTCCTATCTCTAAGTCAAACACACTTGTTTAGGCATAAATAGAGGTATTCCATGAGAAAAATTGATCAAGAGCCACAAACTCCCCCTTTTTCCCATAATCCTACATTCTCCCCACAAGAGGCCAAATTTTGCACATAAGAGTATTTTGACAAAACAAAAGTTCTAGCTCTATTATTTTCAAAATTTCTCAAGTGGTAGCTGATCCATTTTGCTTTGGCCTTTAATTTCTCCCCCATTGGCATTAAGCACCAAAACAGGATCATTCTTGGCCCTTAAACCCCATTGCCTCACCAAAATCGTCAATTAAGAGTAAAATGGCAATAAGAGCATGGAGATGAACTTGGAGTAAATTACCCTCTCATCGGAGTGCAGTGGAAGTCTTGCATGGTCCAAGTTCACCTTTTCCCTTTCAATCCACCTTTGAGACTAAATTAAGTAAACTCAAGCACACAGTTAGTCTCAAAGGGTCAAGTTGTAGCATTTCTCCCCCTAAATATGTGCATCATTCACACATGGACTTGTGAGATCCGGGGATCTCTTGCACAACTTGAGCACCATAAATAAGCAATAATATGCATAAAGGAACATGATCAAAGGCATAAAACACATGTATGCTCTAGATCAATCCAAGTTACACGAATCTAAGACATTTAGCTCACTACGCAGCCTGCAAAAGGTCTTCTCATCTAAAGGTTTGGTAAAGATATCGGCTAGCTGGTTCTCGGTGCTAACATAAAACACTTCGATATCTCCCTTTTGCTGGTGGTCTCTCAAAAAGTGATGCCGGATGTCTATGTGCTTTGTGCGGCTGTGTTCAACAGGATTATCCGCCATGCAGATTGAACTCTCATTGTCACATAGGAGTGGGACTTTGCTCAGATTGTATCCAAAGTCCCGGAGGGTTTGCCTCATCCAGAGTAGTTGCGTGCAACACTGTCCTGCGGCAACGTACTCGGCCTCAGCGGTGGATAGGGCAACGGAAGTTTGTTTCTTAGAACTCCAAGACACCAGAGACCTTCCTAGGAATTGGCACGTCCATGATGTACTCTTCCTATCAACCTTGCACCCGACATAATCGAAGTCTGAATATCCAATTAAGTCAAAGGTAGACCCCTTTGGATACCAGATCCCGAAGCAAGGCGTAGCAACTAAATATCTAAGAATTCGCTTAACGGCCACAAGGTGACACTCCCTTGGGTCAGATTGAAATCTAGCACACATGCATACGCTAAGCATAATATCCGGTCTACTAGCACATAAATAAAGTAAAGACCCTATCATAGACCGGTATGCCTTTTGATCAACGGACTTACCTCCTTTGTTGAGGTCGACATGTCCGTCGGTTCCCATTGGAGTCTTTGTGGGCTTGGCGTCCTTCATCCCGAACTGCTTGAGCAAGTCTTGCGTGTACTTCGTTTGAGAGATGAAGGTGCCATCCTTGAGTTGCTTCACTTGGAACCCAAGGAAGTAGTTCAACTCACCCATCATCGACATCTCGAATTTCTATGTCATCACCCTGCTAAACTCTTCACAAGGATTTTGGTTAGTAGAACCAAATATTATGTCATCGACATAAATTTGGCACACAAATAGATCACCATCACAAGTCTTAGTGAAAAGAGTTGGATCGGCTTTCCCAACCTTGAAAGCATTAGCAATTAGAAAATCTCTAAGGCATTCATACCATGCTCTTGGGGCTTGCTTAAGTCCATAGAGCGCCTTACAGAGCTTAAACACGTGGTTGGGGTACCGTTCATCCTCAAAGCCAGGGGGTTGCTCCACGTACACCTCCTCCTTGATTGGCCCGTTGAGGAAAGCGCTCTTCACGTCCATTTGGAACAACCTGAAAGAATGGTGAGTGGCATAGGCTAACAAAATGCGAATCGACTCTAGCCTAGCCACAGGAGCAAAAGTCTCCTCGAAATCCAAACCTGCGACTTGGGCATAACCTTTTGTCATAAGTCGAGCCTTGTTTCGTGTCACCACCCCGTGCTCGTCCTGCTTGTTGCGGAACACCCACTTGGTTCCCACAACGTTTTGCTTGGGACGTGGCACCAGCGTCCAAACTTCATTTCGCTTGAAGTTGTTGAGCTCTTCTTGCATGGCCAACACCCAGTCCGGATCTAGCAAGGCCTCTTCTACCCTGAAAGGCTCAATGGAAGAGAGAAAAGAGTAATGCTCACAAAAATTAGCTAGACGTGAGCGAGTAGTTACTCCCTTGCTTATATCACCCAAAATCTGGTCGACGGGATGATTCCTTTGAATCGTCGCTCGAACTTGAGTTGGAGGGGGCCGTGGTGCTTCTTCCTCCTCTTCTTGGACATCTTGTGCTCCCCCTTGATCACATGCCTCCTCTTGAGGAACCTGTTCATCATCTTGAGTTGGGGGGTGCACCATTGTTGAGGAAGAAGGTTGATCTTGCACTTGGTGCTCTTGTGGTTGCACCTCTCCAATCGCCATGGTGCGAATTGCGTCCGTTGGAACATCGCTTTCATCTATATCATCAAGATCAACTTGCTCTCTTGGAGAGCCATTAGTTTCATCAAATACAACGTCGCTAGAGACTTCAACCAAACCCGATGATTTGTTGAAGACTCTATACACCTTTGTACTTGAGTCATAACCTAACAAAAACCCTTCTACAACTTTGGGAGTAAATTTTGAATTCCTACTGTCGAGTGCTGTAATTAGGGGTACCACCAACACTCCTAAACACGGCTGGTGAACACCTTCAGAGCAAACCATAAAGACTGACAGTTCGGGTCAAATTCAAAGCTTCGTCTACCAAGGGACGCGATCTTGCCTCGTCCGAGCCCGGCCTCGGCGGGAACAGTGGTCCCGGACGAGTTCACGTCTCGCTCGAGGGTCTCCTCAGGCAGTGAGCACATCCTCGGCTTAGCCAAAGGCAAGCCTTGTCATGCAAGCGACCCTGGCCAAATCGCCTTACCAGCCGACCATATTGCATGAGCATTTAATGCTGGGATCGCCTGACACCTCATCCTGACACGCGTGCCTCAGTCGACAAGGTCGAAGTGACCGCAGTCACTTCGCCCTTTCACTGACCGATCTAACAGGAAAACAGCGCCGCCCGCCCCGCTCCGGCTGCTGTGCCAACCACCCGGGTGAAACCGACAATAGCCAAGTTTAGCCTCGGGCACAGCAGGAAGCTCCGCCTCGCTCGACCTTAGGCCTCGGCCTCGACCTCGGCCTCGGGAGGAGATCTCCGCCTCGCCTGACCCCAGGGCTTGGCCTCAGCCTCGGCCTTAGGAAGAGTCACGTCCTCGCCCGACCCTGGGCCTCGGCCTCAGCCTCGGCCTCGGAGGAGCCGCCGCCTCACCCGACCTCAGGCTCAGATCGACCGTGCCACAAGGGATACATCATTACCCTACTCCTAGCTAGCTCAGGCTACGAAGGAACAAGACCGGCGTCCCATCTAGCTTACCCCGGTAACAGGCAATGATGGTTCCCCGCATGCGTCCATGACGTCAGTGGTTCTCAAGCCCCCTATGGAAGCAAGGAGACGTCAGCAGGATCCATGCAGCGCCAACAGCTGTGCTTCTACAGGGCTCATGCACTTCTCCAACGGACACGTTAACACGTGCATAGCGACCAGGCACTTCCCCGCTGGCCACGTAGCACATAGCTACACCCCATTGTATAGCTGGGCCATCTCCTTATGTCTATAAAAGGGGATGTCCAGGAGCACGGTGGGAGAAAAGAGAGGGGAGACGCACGGCAAGAGGACGAGTAGACGCACGACAAAGGGACGGGAGAAGACGAGCAGGGCCGGACCCTCTCTCTCTCTCTCTCTCTCTCTCTCTCTCTCTCTCTCTCGTGCTCGCTCTCGCTCTCTCGCAACGCTTGTAACCCCTACTACGAGCACCCTGGTGCAGGATAATACAAGGCTCATTTCCCCCCTTGTGTTCCATCTCGCACCAACCCATCTGGGCAGGGACACGCAGTGACAAATTTACTAGTCCGAAACGCCGACAGTTGGCACGCCAGGTAGGGGCCTGCTGCGTGTTAACGAACACTTTCGCGTTGAGTTCTAGATGGGTAGACTTCAGCAACCTCTTCAGCTCGGGATGGTGCTCCGCTTCGGGAGTCTCGAGTTCATATCCCTCGACGGCAGCTACGACATGGTACTCCTCCCCTCGCAGCACGACAACAATGACAATCAGCTCGCCCGGCGGCGACGAACTCGACGACGGCATCCCTCCGTGGCAGAGGAGGAACACTCGGGTCGTCCCCGCCACCCTCCTCGCTGGAGGAGACGGAGACGGGGCAACCGTGGCCACGCAGGAGGCTGCACCTTATCGGCTGTCAAACCGGAGCGAGTCGACGACGCCGGCACTCCTCCGGAGGACATGTCGGGTGTTGTCCTCGCGCCTGAGACAACGACGAGCGTCGCTTCCCTGCAACGTGCCAGCCCCAAGCGGGCTGACGACGCCAGCACCCTCGCAAAGGACCTGCTGGGCGTTAGCCTCGTACCTGAGATGACGGTGCGCTCCGTCCCCGACACGACTTCACCACCATCCATCGACCAAGAGGTACTGTCCGTATTCCACCCTGTTCCCTTTCGATTCAGCTTCGATCCACCTAGCGACCCCGCTTCGGTGAGCGCTTTCGCAAGGGCGCATCCAGACCTTCTGGGGTACCATATATGGTCAACCTGGGACTGACTGACAGCCGTCTCAACCTCCGGACCGGCGGGTTCCAAGGAAGAGGACGGCCCTGACTTCGGTTGGGATTTCTCTGGCCTCGGTGATCCCGGTGCCATGCGGGACTTCATGTCCGCATGTGACCACTGCCTCTCCGGTTGCTCTGATGATGGCCATGGCCTTGACGATGAGGGTTATGGCCCAAGTCGCGAATGTTTCCATGTCGATCAGGGAGATCACGATGAAGGCAACCACCTCGGCATGCCGAAGATTGGCGATCCCCCTAGGCCCGCATCTCGCGTTGACATCCCGCGGGAGCTAGCTGTGGTCCCAGTCCCTGCGGAGGGTCAGGACACACAGCTCGAGCAAATCCGTGAGATGCAGGCCAAGGTCGACGAGGAAGCAGGGCGACTTGTGTAGCTCCGACAGAACATCGAGCAGGAGTGGGCACGCTGATCACTCGCCGGAGGAGCCCGGGACGTCAGCGGGTCCGGCCAGGACCTAGCTGCAGCGGCGATGCTGCTTTGAACCATGCCGGAGCCATCCACCACCGAGGGACGGCGTATCCAGGGCGAACTCAAGGATCTCCTGGAAGGTGCCGTAGTTCGACGAGCCGAAAGCTCTGCCTCCCGAAGGCGAGCTGACCCCTCGGAGCATCACGCGGCGTCCTCCCGATGCATGCAGGAGGCCTCGGTCCATCCCGAGCGCACACGGGACAAGACACCTACCGCCCGGGATCGCCTCGGCAACGAACAACACCGTCGCGACCGTCGAGCCTGCCTCGAGGAGAAGGTGCGCCATGGCTACCACCCCAGGCGCGGGGGACGCTACGACAGTGAGGAGGATCGGAGTCCCTCGCCCGAGCCACCCGGTCCGCGAGTCTTCAGCCAGGCCATACGACGAGCGCCGTTCCCCGCCCGGTTTCGAGCCTCGACTACCATCACCAACTACTCGGGGGAGACGAGGCCGGAGTTGTGGCTCGCAGATTACCGGCTGGCATGCCAGTTGGGAGGGGCGGACGACGACAACCTCATCATCCGCAACCTCCCCCTTTTCCTCTCCGACGTTGCCCGGGCCTGGCTGGAGCATCTGCCTCCTGCGCAGATCTCTGACTAGGACGACCTGGTCAAGGCTTTTGCGGGAAATTTCCAAGGCACATACGTACGCCCTGGGAACTCATGGGATCTCTGAAGCTGCCGCCAGCAGCCAGGGGAATCCCTCCGAGAGTACATCCGGCGGTTTTCAAAGCAGCGCACCGAGCTGCCCAACATCACCGACTCGGACGTCATCGAAGCTTTCCTCGCCGGCACCACTTGCCGAGAACTAGTGAGCAAACTGGGGTGCAAGACTACCACCAAGGCGAGCGAATTGATGGACGTCGCCACCAAGTTCGCCTCGGGTCAGGAGGCGGTCGAAGCCATCTTCCGGAAAGACAAGCAGCCTCAGGGAGAGCCAAAGGAAGACGCCCCCGAGGCGTCCGCCCAGCGTGGCGCGAAGAAGAAGACTAGGAAGAAGGCGCAAGCAAAGCACGACGCTGCTGACGCAAATCTCGTCGCTGCTGCCGAGCACAGGAACCCTCGGAAGCCTCCTAGAGGGGCCGGCGCGTTCGACAAGATGCTCAAGGAGCCGTGCCCCTATCACCAGGGTCCCGTCAAGCACACCCTTGAAGAATGTGTCATGCTCCAGGGCTACTTCCATAAGGCTGGGCCCCCGGCGGAAGATGGCAAGGGCCAAGGCAACAACAAGAAGGAGGGCGACAAGGAAGAGTTCCTGGAGGTCCACAACTGCTTCAGCTCGGCACCGCAAGCAAGAGCGCCGGGAGGTCTGCTCGGTGAAGGTGGCAGCACCAGTCTACCTAGACTGGTCCGACAAGCCTATCACCTTCGACCGAGGCGACCATCCCGACTTCGTGCCAAGCCCAGGGAGGTACCCACTCGTTGTCGATCCGATCATCGACAATGTTAGGCTCTCCAAGGTCCTCATGGACGGAGGTAGTAGCCTCAACATCATCTACACCGAGACCCTAGAACTCTTGGGGATTGATCGGTCCGAGGTCCAGGCCGGTGCGGCACCCTTCCACTGGATCGCACCCGGAAAGAGTATCCTGCCCCTCGGGCAGATTGACTTACCTGTCTGCTTAGGAACTCCCTCCAACTTCCAAAAGGAAACCCTCACCTTCGAGGTAGTTGGGTTCCGAGGGACGTACCATGCGGTGTTGGTAAGACCGTGCTACGCCAAGTTCATGGTCGTCCCCAACTACACCTACCTCAAGCTCAAGATGTCAGGCCCCAACGGGATCATCACCGTCGAAATCCACGTACCGCCACGCGTACGAATGCGACGTGGAATACGTGGAGTACGCTGAGGCCCTAAAAGGGAAATGTGCCCTTGGGCCATTTCTAAGTATTTTGGTGATTGAGTGCCAACACAAGTGGACTTGTGGTAATCTATGCGAAGTGATGGACAAAGTGCAAATCAAGTCTAAAGGTATATATCTAGACTTAGTACATTGTTTTAAGAACTAATGTATTGTGTCTAAGTGCTGGAAACAGGAGAAATCACTTCGAAATAGAGATGGCTTTGTTCAGCCAAAGTCTGCGCAGTCTGGGTGCACCGGACTGTCCGGTGGTGCACCGGACAGTGTCCGGTACGCCAGGCTGGCGACTGTCAACTGGCTGCTCTCGGGAAGCGATTAACGACGTACGGCTATAAATCACCGGACTGTCCGGTGAGCCATTCACAGGCGAAGTCGTCGCTCTCGGGAAGCGATTAACGGCGTACGGCTATAAATCACCAGACTGTCCGGTGGTGCACCGGACTGTCCGGTGAGCCAACGGTCAGCCGGGCCAACGGTCGGCCGAGGATTCCGCGCGTGACGCGTGGCCGAGCCAACGGTCACAAGGGGGCACCGGACTGTCCGGTGTGCACCGGACAGTGTCCGATGCGCCAACGGCTCTGGATCTTCAACGGTCGGCTGCGCCACAGAAGGAAAGAAATCCACACCAGACTGTCCGGTGTGCCAGTCGACTGAAGGCAAGAATTGCCTTCCTGGAATGCTCTCAATGGCTCCTAGCTGCCTTGGGGCTATAAAAGGGACCCCTAGGCGCATGGAGGAGAACACCAAGCATTCTCTAAGCATTCCCAAGCACCAAGACTTCAATTCCGCGCATTCGATTCTTTGTGATAGCAACTAGAGCTCCATTTGAGTAGTGTACTCTTCAGGTTGTGTTGAGAGCTCATGTTGTGACTTGTGTGCGTGTTGTTGCTCTGATTTTGTGTCTTGTGTGCGTTGCTCATCCCAATCTTACTTCCATGACTCTTTGTGAACATCTTCGTAAGGGCGAGAGGCTCCAAGTTGTGGAGATTCCTCGCAAACGGGATATAGTAAAGTGCAAGCAAAACACCGTGGTATTCAAGTGGGTCTTTGGACCGCTTAAGAGGGGTTGAGTGCAACCCTCGTCCGTTGGGACGCCACAACGTGGAGTAGGCAAGTATTGGACTTGGCCGAACCACGGGATAAACCACTGTGCCATCTCTGTGTTGATCTCTTTGTGGTTATTGTGTTTTGCTAAGACTCCTCTCTAGCCACTTGGCCTTATTGTGCTAACCCCTAATCAAGTTTTTGTGGCACTAAGTTTCAAGTTTTACAGGATCACCTATTCACCCCCCTCTTGGTGCTTTCAATTGGTATCAGAGCTGTTCTCTTCACGAAGGGACTAATCGCCCGAAGAGATGGATCCTAAGGGCAAGGGGATGGTGGTCAATGTAAGGAGAAGGAGTCCTTCGTCAATGATCCAAAGGATGACAAGCCTACTGACTCGAGGTCGGGCCACAAAAGAAAAGACAGGAGGAAGAAGAAAACAAGGCGCATCAAGGAGATAATCTACTACGACAGTGACGAATCTTCCTCTTCCCAAAAGGACGACGACAACGACTACAGGAAGACGGTTAATTCAAACTTTTCCTTTGATTATTCTCGTATTCCGCAAAGTTCCAATGCTCATTTTCTTTCCATTCCTCTCGGCAAACCTCCTCACTTTGATGGAGAGGACTACGGATTTTGGAGTCACAAAATGCGTAGTCACTTGTTCTCTCTCCATCCAAGCATATGGGAGATAGTAGAGAGTGGAATGAAATTTGATAGTACTGATAGTCCCATGTTCATTAATGAGCAAATTCACAAAAATGCACAAGCTACTACTATTCTTCTAGCTTCATTGTGCAGGGATGAATACCATAAGGTGAGCGGCTTGGATAACGCCAAGCAGATTTGGGACACCCTCAAGATCTCACATGAGGGGAACGACGTCACCATGCTCACCAAGATGGAGTTGGTGGAGGGCGAACTTGGGAGATTCGCAATGATCAGGAGCGAGGAGCCAACCCAAACATACAATCGGCTCAAGACCCTCGTCAACAAAATAAGGAGCTATGGAAGCACGCGATGGATGGACCATGACGTCGTCCGCCTAATGCTAAGGTCTTTTACTGTCCTCAATCCACATCTTGTGAACAATATTCATGAGAATCCTAGGTACACCAAGATGTCGCCCGAGGAGATACTTGGAAAGTTCGTAAGCGGGCGGATGATGATAAAGGAGGCTAGATACGTTGATGATGCGTTGAATGGCCCAATCCAAGAGCCCCAAACCATTGCTCTCAAAGCAACGAGGAGCAAGGAGGCGCTACCTAGCAAGGTGGCGCAAGTTGAGGCGGCAGGGCTTAATGATGAAGAAATGGCCCTCATCATCAAGCGTTTCAAGACGGCGCTAAAAGGTCGCAAGGGGCTTCCCAACAAGAACAAGACAAAGGGGAAGCGCTCATGCTTCAAATGTGGTAAGATTGGTCATTTTATCGCTAATTGTCCCGATAATATAGTGACCAGGAACAAGGGAACAAGAGGGAAAAGGAGAAGACTTACAAGAAGGCTAAGGGCGAGGCACACCTTGGCAAGGAGTGGGACTCGGATTGTTCGTCGTCCAACTCCGACAATGAAGGACTCGCCGCCACCGCCTTCAACAAATCGTTCCTCTTCCCCAATGAGCATCACACCTGCCTCATGGCAAGGGAAAAGAAGGTAAGCACTCGTGATACTAGTACTTACGCTTCCTCAAGTGATGAAGAATCTAGCGATGATGAAATAGACTATTCATGTTTATTCAAGGGCCTAGATAGAACTAAGGTTGATAAGATTAATGAATTAATTGATGCCTTGAATGATAAGAATAGGTTATTAGAAAAGCAAGAGGATCTTTTGTATGAAGAACATGATAAGTTTGTAGAGGCACAAAATCCCTTGCTTTAGAAATTAAAAGGAATGAAATGCTCTCTTGTGAATTGTCTACATGCCATGACTCTATTTCTAGCTTAAAGAGCATAAATGATGATTTAAATGCTAAGTTAGAAGTAGCTAATAAATCAACATCTTGTGTAGAACATGTTGCAATTTGCAATAGGTGTAAAGATTTTAATGTTGATGCTTGTAGTGAACACCTAGTTTTAATTTCTAAATTGAATGATGAAGTGGCTAGTCTTAATGCCCAACTTAAGACTAGCAAGAGTGAACTTGACAAAATAAAATTTGCAAGGGATGCCTACACGATTGGTAGACACCCCTCAATTAAGGATGGTCTTGGCTTCAAGAGGGAAGTCAAGAACTTAACAAGCCATAAGGCTCCCATCTCCGCCAAGGAGAAAGGGAAGGCCCCTATGGCTAGTAGTACTCAAAAGAACCATGCTTTCATGTATCATGATAGGAGACATTCTAGGAATGCTTATAGAAGTTATGATGCTTTTGATTCCTATGCCATGTTTGCTTCTAGTTCTTCTATTATGCATGATAGAAATTTGGCTAGGAAAAATGCTATGCCTAGAAGGAATGTTGTTCATATTCCTAGAAAAGTAAACAATGAACCTTCTACAATTTTTCATACTTGCAATGCTTCCTTTGCTATTTGTAGAAAGGATAAGAAGGTGATTGCTAGGAAGTTAGGGGCAAGATGCAAGGGAGATAAAACTTGCATTTGGGTCCCTAAGACCATTGTGACTAACCTTGTAGGACCCAACAAGAGTTGGGTACCTAAAACCCAAGCCTAAATTTGCCTTGCAGGTTTATGCATCCGGGGGTTCAAGCTAGATTATCGACAGCGGATGCACAAACCACATGACGGGGGAGAAGAAGATGTTCACCTCCTACGTCAAGAACAAAGATTCCCAAGACTCAATCATATTCGGTGACGGGAATCAAGGCAAGGTGAAAGGGTTAGGAAAAATAGCTATTTCATCCGAGCACTCCATTTCCAATGTGTTTTTAGTTGAGTCGCTTGGATATAACTTGCTATCAGTGAGTCAGCTTTGTAACATGGGATATAACTTCTTATTCACAAATGTAGATGTGTCTGTCTTTAGAAGAAGTGATGGTTCATTAGCTTTTAAGGGTGTATTAGACGCCAAACTCTATTTAGTTGATTTTGCAAAAGAGGAGGCCGGTCTAGATGCATGCTTAATTGCTAAGACTAGCATGGGTTGGCTGTGGCATCGCCGTTTAGCTCATGTGGGGATGAAGAACCTTCACAAGCTTCTAAAGGGAGAACACGTGATAGGTCTAACTAATGTAACTTTCGAAAAAGATAGATCTTGTGCAGCTTGTCAAGCAGGTAAACAGGTGGGAAGCTCTCATCATACCAAAAATGTGATGACCACATCAAGACCTTTGGAGTTGCTTCATATGGACCTCTTCGGACCCGTCGCCTATCTCAGCATAGGAGGAAGTAAGTATGGTCTTGTTATAGTTGATGATTTTTCCCGCTTCACTTGGGTATCCTTTTTGCAGGATAAATCTGAAACCCAAGGGACCCTTAAGCGCTTCCTAAGAAGAGCTCAAAATGAGTTTGAGCTCAAGGTGAAGAAGATAAGGAGCGACAATGGGTCCGAATTCAAGAACCTTCAAGTGGAGGAGTACCTTGAGGAGGAAGGGATCAAGCACGGGTTCTCCGCTCCCTACACACCACAGCAAAATGGTGTGGTAGAGAGGAAGAACAGGACGCTCATAGACATGGCAAGGACAATGCTTGGAGAGTTCAAGACCCCCGAGCGGTTTTGGTCGGAAGCCGTGAACACGGCTTGCCACGTCATCAACCGGGTCTACCTTCACCGCCTCCTCAAGAAGACTTCGTATGAGCTTCTAACCGGTAACAAACCCAATGTGTCTTACTTTCGTGTATTTGGGAGCAAATGTTACATTCTAGTAAAGAGAGGTAGAAATTCTAAGTTTGCTCCCAAAGCTGTAGAAGGGTTTTTATTAGGTTATGACTCAAATACAAAGGCGTATAGAGTCTTCAACAAATCATCGGGTTTGGTTGAAGTCTCAGCGACGTTGTATTTGATGAGACTAATGGCTCTCCAAGAGAGCAAGTTGTTGATATTGATGATGTAGATGAAGAAGACGTTCCAACGGCCGCAATACGCACCATGGTGATTGGAGATGTGCGGCCACAGGAACAAAAGGAGCAAGATCAACCTTCTTCCTCAACAATGGTGCATCCCCCAACTCAAGACGATGAACAGGTTCGTCAAGAAGAGGCGTGTGATCAAGGGGGAGCACAAGATGATCATGTGATGGAGGAAGAAGCACAACCGGCACCTCCAACCCAAGTTCGAGCGACGATTCAAAGGAATCATCCCGTCGACCAAATTTTGGGTGACATTAGCAAGGGAGTAACTACTCGTTCTAGATTAGTTAATTTTTGTGAGCATTACTCCTTTGTCTCTTCTATTGAGCCTTTCAGGGTAGAAGAGGCCTTGCTAGATCCGGACTGGGTGTTGGCCATGCAGGAAGAGCTCAACAACTTCAAGAGAAATGAAGTCTGGACACTGGTGCCTCGTCCCAAGCAAAATGTTGTGGGAACCAAGTGGGTGTTCCGCAACAAACAAGACAAGCACGGAGTGGTGACAAGGAACAAGGCTCGACTTGTGGCAAAAGGTTATGCCCAAGTCGCAGGTTTGGACTTTGAGGAGACTTTTGCTCCTGTGGCTAGGCTAGAGTCCATTCGTATTTTGCTAGCATATGCCGCTCACCATTCTTTCAGGTTATTCCAAATGGATGTGAAGAGCGCTTTCCTCAACGGGCCAATCAAGGAGGAGGTTTACGTGGAGCAACCACCTGGCTTCGAGGATGAACGGTACCCCGACCACGTATGTAAGCTCTCTAAGGCGCTCTATGGACTTAAGCAAGCCCCAAGAGCATGGTATGAATGCCTTAGAGACTTTTTAATTGCTAATGCTTTCAAGGTTGGGAAAGCCGATCCAACTTTATTCACTAAGACTAGTGATGGTGACTTATTTGTGTGCCAAATTTATGTCGATGACATAATATTTGGTTCTACTAACCTAAAGTCTTGTGAAGAGTTTAGCAGGGTGATGGCTCAAAAGTTTGAGATGTCGATGATGGGCGAGTTGAACTACTTCCTTGGGTTCCAAGTGAAGCAACTCAAGGACGGCACGTTCATCTCCCAAACGAAGTACACGCATGACTTGCTAAAGCGGTTTGGGATGAAGGACGCCAAGCCTGCAAAGACTCCGATGGGAACTGACGGACACGTCGACCTCAACAAAGGAGGTAAGTCCGTTGATCAAAAAGCATACCGGCCCATGATAGGTTCTTTGCTTTATTTATGTGCTAGTAGACCGGATATTATGCTTAGTGTATGCATGTGTGCTAGATTTCAATTCGATCCAAGGGAGTGTCACTTAGTGGCCGTGAAGCGAATTCTTAGATATTTAGTCGCTACGCCTTGCTTCGGGATCTAGTATCCAAAGGGGTCTACCTTTGACTTAATTGGATATTCAGACTCCGATTATGCTGGATGTAAGGTCGATAGGAAGAGTACATCAGGGACGTGCCAATTCTTAGGAAGGTCCCTGGTGTTGTGGAGCTCTAAGAAACAAACCTCTGTTGCCCTATCCACCGCTGAGGCCGAGTATGTTGCCGTAGGACAGTGTTGCGCGCAACTACTTTGGATGAGGCAAACCCTCCGGGACTTTGGCTACAATCTGAGCAAAGTCCCACTCCTATGTAACAATGAGAGTGCTATCCGCATAGCGGACAATCCTGTTGAGTACAGCCGCACAAAGCACATTGACATCCGGCATCACTTTTTGAGAGACCACCAGCAAAAGGGAGATATCGAAGTTTTTTATATTAGCACTGAGAACCAGCTAGCCAATATCTTTACCAAGCCTTTAGATGAGAAGACCTTTTGCAGGCTGCGTAGTGAGCTAAATGTCTTAGATTCGCGGAACTTGGATTGACGTGTAGCATACATGTGTATTATGCTTTGATCATGTTCCCTTATGCATTTTGTTTGTTTATGGTGCTCAAGTTGTACAAACTCTCCCTAGACCTCAAAAGTCCATGTGTAAGTGATGCACATATTCAGGGGAAGATGTGCTACAACTTGACCCTTTGAGACTAACCATGTGTTTGAGCTTGCTTGATTTAGCCTCAAAGGAGGATTGAAAGGGAAAAGGTGAACTTGGACCATGCAAGACTTCCACTGCACTCCGATGAGAGGGTAACTCACTCCAAGTTCATCCCCATCTTCTTATTGCCTTTGTACTCTTATGTGAAGATTTTGGTGAGGCAATGAGGTTTAAGGGCCAAGATTGATCCTGTTTTGGTGCTTGATGCCAAAGGGGGAGAAAATAAGGCCAAAAGCAATAAATGGATCAGCTACCACTTGAGAATTTTGAAAATAGAGCTTTTGGTTTGTCAAAACTCTCTTGTTGTCTCTTTCGTCAAAAGTTGGCTTCTTGTGGGGAGAATGGTTGATTATGGGAAAAGGGGGAGTTTTTGAAATCTTTGATCAATTTCTCTTGGAACAACTCTCTTTATGTCTCAACAAGTGTGTTTGACTTAGAGATAGGAAATTGAGGTTGATTTGCAAAAAACAAAACCAAGTGGTGACAAAGGATGATCCAAATATGCCAAATTTGAATCAAAACAAATTTGTGTTTTCAGTTGCATTGATGTTGCACTTCTTTTAGTTGCTTTTTGTTGTGTTGGCATAAATCACCAAAAAGGGGGAGATTGAAAGGGAAATGTGCCCTTGGGCCATTTCTAAGTATTTTGGTGATTGAGTGCCAACACAAGTGGACTTGTGGTAATCTATGCGAAGTGATGGACAAAGTGCAAATCAAGTCTAAAGGTATGTATCTAGACTTAGTACATTGTTTAAGAACTAATGTATTGTGTCTAAGTGCTGGAAACAGGAGAAATCACTTTGGAATAGAGATGGCTTTGTTCAGCCAAAGTCTGCGCAGTCTGGGTGCACCGGACAGTGTCCGGTGCACCAGGCTGGCGACTGTCAACTGGCTGCTCTCGGGAAGCGATTAACGACGTACGGCTATAAAACACCGGACTGTCCGGTGGTGCACCGGACTGTCCGGTGAGCCATTCACAGGCGAAGTCGTCGCTCTCGGGAAGCGATTAACGGTGTACGGCTATAAATCACCAGACTGTCTGGTGGTGCACCGGACTGTCCGGTGAGCCAACGGTCAGCCGGGCCAACGGTCGGCCGAGGATTCCGCGCATGATGTGTGGCCGAGCCAACGGTCACAAGGGGGCACCGGACTGTCCGGTGTGCACCGGACAGTGTCCGGTGCGCCAACGGCTCTGGATCTTCAACGGTCGGCTGCGCCATAGAAGGAAAGAAATCCGCACCGGACAGTGTCCGGTGGTGCACCGGACTGTCCGGTGCGCCAGTCGACTGAAGGCAAGAATTGTCTTCCTGGAATGCTCTCAACGGCTCCTAGCTGCCTTGGGGCTATAAAAGGGACCCCTAGGCGCATGGAGGAGAACACCACGCATTCTCTAAGCATTCCCAAGCACCAAGACTTCAATTCCGCGCATTCGATTCTTTGTGATAGCAACTAGAGCTCCATTTGAGTAGTGTACTCTTCAGGTTGTGTTGAGAGCTCATGTTGTGACTTGTGTGCGTGTTGTTGCTCTGATTTTGTGTCTTGTGTGCGTTGCTCATCCCAATCTTACTTCCATGACTCTTTGTGAACATCTTCGTAAGGGCGAGAGGCTCCAAGTTGTGGAGATTCCTCGCAAACGGGATATAGTAAAGTGCAAGCAAAACACCGTGGTATTCAAGTGGGTCTTTGGACCGCTTAAGAGGGGTTGAGTGCAACCATCGTCCGTTGGGACGCCACAACGTGGAGTAGGCAAGTATTGGACTTGGCCGAACCATGGGATAAACCACTGTGCCATCTCTGTGTTGATCTCTTTGTGGTTATTGTGTTTTGCTAAGACTCCTCTCTAGCCACTTGGCCTTATTGTGCTAACCCCTAATCAAGTTTTTGTGGAACTAAGTTTCAAGTTTTATAGGATCACCTATTCACCCCCCCCCCCCCCCTCTAGGTGCTTTCAGGCCCTCGCCGAGTCCGAGGCCCTCATCGCCGATCTGGAACGCCTCTCCAATGAGGCGCCCGACGCGAAGCGGCACGCCGGCAACTTCGAACCAGCTGAGGCGGTTAAGTCCGTCCCTCTCGACCCCAGCAACGACGCCAGCAAGAAAGTCTGGATCGGCTCCAAGCTCGACCCCAAATAGGAAGCAGTGCTCGTCGACTTTCTCCGTGTAAACGCCGAAGTTTTTGCGTGGAGCCCCTCGGACATGTCAGGCATACCAAGGGAGGTCGCCGAGCACTCACTGGACATCAGAGCTGGAGCCCGACCCGTGAAGCAGTCCCTGCGCCGTTTTGATGAAGAAAAGTGTAGGGCCATAGGCGAGGAGGTCCACAAGCTACTGGCTGCAGGGTTCATCAAAGAGGTATTCCATCCCGAATGGTTAGCTAACCCTGTTCTTGTAAAGAAAAAGGGTGGGAAATGGAGGATGTGCGTAGACTACACTGGTCTAAACAAAGCATGTCCAAAGGTTCCCTACCCTCTGTCTCGCATCGATCAAATTGTGGACTCCACTGCTGGGTGCGAAACCCTGTCATTCCTCGATGCCTACTCAGGCTATCACCAAATCAAGATGAAAGAGTCCGACCAGCTCGCGACTTCTTTTATCACACCTTTTGGCATGTATTGTTATACTACAATGCCATTTGGCTTGAGGAATGCAGGTGCCACCTACCAGAGGTGCATGAACCATGTGTTCGGAGAGCACATCGGCAGAACGGTCGAGGCTTACGTCGATGACATCATTGTCAAGACAAAGAAAGCCTCCGACCTCCTCTCTGACCTTGAGACAACATTCAAGTGTCTAAGAGCGAAAGGCGTGAAGCTCAATCCCAAAAAGTGTGTCTTTGGAGTCCCCCGAGGCATGCTCCTGGGATTCATCATCTCCGAGCGGGGTATAGAGGCCAACCTGGAGAAAATCGTGGCCATCACCAACATGGGACAAATCAAAGATTTAAAAGGAGTACAGAGGGTCATGGGATGCCTTGCGGCTCTGAGCCGCTTCATCTCACGCCTTGGCGAAAAAGGATTGCCCCTGTACCGCCTCTTAAGGAAGGCCGAGCGCTTCACTTGGACCCCCGAGGCCGAGGAAGCCCTCGGAAACTTAAAGGCACTCCTTACCATTGCACCCATCTTGGTGCCCCCCGCTCCGGAAGAAGCCCTCTTGATTTACGTCGCCGCAACCACTCAGGTGGCCAGTGCCGCGGTCGTCGTCAAGAGACGAGAAGAAGGGCACACACTGCTCGTCCAGAGACCAGTCTACTTCATCAGCGAAGTGCTATCCGAGACCAAAGTCCGCTACCCGCAGATCCAGAAGCTGCTCTACACAGTGATTTTGACACGGCAAAAGCTGCGACACTACTTCGAGTCCCATCCGGTGACTGTGGTGTCATCCTTCCCTCTGGGAGAAATCATCCAGTCCCGAGAAGCCTCGGGTAGGATAGCAAAATGGGCAGTGGAACTCATGGGTGAAACACTCTCATTCGCCCCTCGGAAGGCCATAAAATCCCAAGTCTTGGCCGACTTCCTGGCTGAATGGACTGACACCCAGTTACCGACAGCCTCAATACAGCCTGAACTTTGGACCATGTACTTCGACGGGTCGCTGATGAAAACAGGAGCAGGTGCTGGCTTGCTCTTCATCTCACCCCTCAGGAAACATGTACGCTACGTACTGCGCCTCCATTTTTCGGCGTCAAACAACGTGGCCGAGTACGAGGCCTTGGTTAATGGCCTGCGCATCACCGTCGAGCTGGGGGTTCGGCGCCTCGACGCTCGTGGCGACTCGCAGCTCGTCATTGACCAAGTCATGAAGAACTCCCACTGCCGCGACCAAAAAATGTAGGCCTACTACGACGAAGTTCGGCGTTTGGAAGACAAGTTCTACGGGCTGGAACTCAACCATGTTGCTCGACGGTACAACGAAACCACAGATGAGCTGGCGAAAATAGCCTCGGGGCGAATGACAGTTCCCCCGGATGTCTTCTCCAAGGATATATGTCAGCCATCCATCAAAGTCAACGACGCGCCCGAGCCCGAGGTACCTTCGGCCACCGAGGGTGAGGCCCTGCGCGTTGAGGGGGAGCGGAATGGGGTCACACCGGTCCCGAACTGGCAGACCCCGTACCTGGAATATCTCCTCCGAGGAGAGCTGCCCCTCGATAAGGCCGAAGCTCGGTGACTGGCTCGGCGTGCCAAGTCGTTCGTTTTATTGGGTGATGAAAAGGAGTTGTACCACCGCAGCCCCTCAGGCATTCACCAACGATGCATATCCATCGCCCAAGAACAAGAGCTGTTACAAGAAATACACTAGAGGGCTTGTGGTCACCATGCAACACCTCGAGCCCTCGTGGGAAACGATTTCCAACAAGGTTTCTACTGGCCAACCGCAGTGGCCGATGCCACTATGATTGTACGCTCCTGTCGGGGGTGTCAGTTCTACGCGAGACAGACGCACCTGCCCGCTCAGGCCCTGCAGACAATACCCATCACTTGGTCGTTTGCCGTTTGGGGTCTGGACCTCGTCGGTCCCTTGCAGAAGGCACCCGGGGGCTTCAGGCACCTGCTGGTCGCCATCGACAAATTCTCCAAGTGGATCGAGGTCCAACCCTTAACCAGCATCAAGTCTGAGCAGGCAGTGGCGTTCTTCACAAATATCATCCATCGCTTTGGGGTCCCAAACTCAATCATCACCGACAATGGCGCACAGTTCACTAGGAAAAAGTTCTTGGACTTCTGCGAGGACCACCACATCCGTGTGGACTGGGTCGTCGTAGCTCACCCGATGACAAATGGGCAGGTGGAGCGCGCCAACGGTATGATTTTGCAGGGACTAAAACCAAGGATCTACAACGACCTCAATAAGTTTGGCAAGCGGTGGATGAAAGAGCTACCCTCGGTGGTTTGGAGTCTGAGGACGACGCCGAGCCGGGCCACGGGCTTCATGCCATTTTTCCTAGTCTATGGGGCCGAGGCCATCTTACCCACGGACTTAGAATACGGTTCCCCGAGGACAAAGGCGTACGACGACCGAGGCAACCAGACCAGCAGAGAAGATTCCTTGGACCAGCTGGAAGAGGATCGAGACGTGGCCTTACTACACTCGGCACGGTATCAACAGTCTCTGCGACGCTACCACGCCTGAAGGGTTCGGCCCCGAGGCTTCCAAGTGGGAGACTTGGTACTTCAGCTGCGACAAGACGCCCGAGGACGCCACAAGCTTACTCCTCCCTGGGAAGGGTCGTTCGTCATCGCCAAGATTTTGAAGCCAGGATCATACAAGCTAGCCAATGATCAAGGCGAGGTCTACGGCAATGCTTGGAACATCGAACAGCTACGTCGCTTCTACCCCCAAAAAATTTCGAGTCGTTTGTGTTCCTCGCTTTTCTTTACATACACAAATAAAGTCTAACCGTCAAGGAAGGATCAGCCTTGCCTCGGCAAAGCCCGACCCTCCCTCGGGGGCTAGAAGGGGGGAACCCCTCTGCGTCAAAATTTTCTTCGGAAAAATTTTCTACCAAGAAAAGTTTTCTACCAAAACGACTTTCGTGCTTTCGACTATATCGCTAGCAGGATCCTACAAACGAGTGAGAGAGCACGTAAACGGCAAGGCCGACCGAGCCGAGGGACTCCTACGCCTCCGGGATACGGATACCTCACTCCTCACCTTCCGCGAAAAGTAACTCACGCTCGGATAAGCGATCCTGCTTCCGAACAAGTCCTAATGCTCGGGTAGAAAATGACTTTCGTGCTTTCGACTATATCGATAGCAGGATCCTACAAACGAGTGAGAGAGCACGTAAACGGTAAGGCTGACCGAGCCGAGGGACTCCTACGCCTCTGGGATACGGATACCTCACTCCTCACGTTCCACGAAAAGTAACTCACGCTCGGATAAGCGATCCTGCTTCCGAACAAGTCCTAACGCTCGGGTAGAAAACGACTTTCGTGCATTTTCGACTATATCGATAACAGGATCCTAAAAACGAGTGAGAGAGCACGTAAACGGCAAGGCCGACCGAGCCGAGGGACTCCTACGCCTCCGGGATACGGATACCTCACTCATCACCTTCCGCGAAAAGTAACTCTTGCTCGGATAAAGCGATTCTGCTACCGACGAACAAGTCCTGATGCTCGAAACGAGAGGAAAGAAAACGCAGCTTTATAATCCAAACGCTAAATATGTTTAAGCCTAAGCGGCCGCAAAAAACATACACATACTTCAAGCAAACTGTTTTTGCAGGCTCAGACATCGGCAGGGGGAGGAACAGCACGCTCGGTGTCATTTCCACCCTCAGCAGAATCCGGCCCGGCCTCGGGCAGCGACACGAGCGGAAGGACCTCCACCTCGAAGGAGGAGGCCAGCGCCACACTTGGGCCCTCGACGGCCGCGTCAAGCCTCTGGACCTTGGCTAAGGCAGCCTCCTCTTCGTCGGGTAGGCAGTACCCCTCGCTGACCCGCTCCAGATCCACGTCATAGTGGGAAGCGAGCACGGCGAAGGCCCGCCTAATGCCGTGGTGTAGCGCCCCACAGAGTCTGTTGCATGGCTGCCCAAGGCCCACAGATGACTCTGGGGGGAGCTACCCGAGGGGACGCCGTCAAGGCCAAAGGCCCGACAGAAAGCTGAGATAGCCTCGGACATGGCCGCGCGCTCGGCCTCCTTCCGCCCAGCCGCCTCGGCAAGCACCTTGCAGTTCTTGACGGACTCGTCAAGAGCCATCTCGAACTTTGCAGACAGCAGGACAATATTCTTCATACGCAAGGAGAAGAATGGAGACAAAAACAAAGTCTCAGAGCGGGGAAAACGCCCCTTCGGCCCGGACACCCTAGCTTGGGTGGACCAAGCAGACCCGACGGCCACAGCCAGACCCCCCGCAAGGGTCTCGGCCCGAGCGGTCGCCTCAGGGTCCGGAAAAGGGGAGCACCCTCTGCGCCGAAACTTTCCTCGGAAAAGTTTTTCCACCAAAAAAACTTTCGTGCATCTCGACTATGTCAGTGGCGGAGTCCCAAAAACGAGCGACTGAGACCTTGAACGGCAAGGCCGACCGAGCCGAGGGACTCCTATGCCTCCGGGATACGGATACCTCACTCGTCACCTTCCAGGAAAGGCGGCTCACGCTCGGATAGGTAATTCTGCTACCGATGAACAAAGTCTTGATGCTCGAAACAAGAGGAAAGAAAACACAGCTTTATACCCAAATGTTCAGGCCTCAGCAGCCACAACGAACAAACACACGTGCTTGGGGGAACAATGGTACCCAGACTTAGACGTCGGCAGCGCCCTCGGCGGTTGTCCTGACCTACGACAGATGTCTTAGTACTCAAAGCTATTACATCTCGCTCTCAAGAGGGTACCATTACAAACAGGACTCCGGGTCCATTCCCGCAGGAATGAACAACCTCCACACCAGAAAGCCTGCGGGATAACGAGCCCCGAGTAGCTCGCCGGCGACCGCTGCCCCAGCAGCGCGACAACGACCTCCGCCTCGGGCGGCTAAACAGCAGCAGTGGTGACCTTAGGGCAAACGCTACTCCTAAGAGGCCCTCGTCCACGTCCACGTCCACGTCCCCTCACGGGGGACGAGAACCAAACATTAAAGCCAAAGAGCCGGAGGTCCGGAGCGCAGCTGGCACCATCGGTCTCGTCGGCAGAGGCAACCGCTGCGGTGGGAAGCCTCATCAGCGGCAGTCCCCACTCCAGCGCCGGTGACAGCAGCCACCTGCGCGCGGCACGACCATCGCCCGGGTAGAGGACGGACAGCTGCACCCTGGCCAAGCAGCAACAGTTCGCCTTATCCCGCATGGCTGGAGGACGCCTCCGTAGGGCTGGAGGATGCCCTTCTCCCCCGAATGCTGGAGGAAGAAGCGGGTCACCAGCCCACGCAGGAGGCAGGACCCCCCTCGGCGCGCCCCCTCCTCAGCCTAGATGGTGAACATCCTTGAAGCTGAGGGCGGGGCAGAGGCCGTAGCCCGGCTTGCTTCTCCCCACACCAGGCTGGTGATCATCCCTACGGATGACCATTGGTGGGGGAATGCAGTCGGGCTACATGATGAAAATCCTTGAAGCTGAGCGATGACTGGAGAGCGCCAACCCCCACGGGGTCACGCTTCTCAAACAGCAGCAAGAAGAAAGCCACATAGCTACGCCCCATTTGGGGGCTCGAAAGGTGGAAGGGAGCGATGCAAGAGAGGAGTGCGAAGGCATGGCTACTGCCCGGGGGATCGATCCCCTTTTATAGGCAGATCTCCTCACTCGCACCCCAAGCGTCACGGGCAAAGTCTCCACCGACGTGCTCCAGGATTCCCACCTTGCGACACGGGGGCTGGGTCCCACACGTCATGAGAAGCTGACCCGAAACGCGAAGGAGGCAAACCGCCGCACGCATGTAACCGCCTTGCGGTTATAAGGGTTCCCTCATCCTCGCTGAAACTAGCAGACGAAAGGGCGAGCCGCCACGCAGGGAGCATGCAACCGCTCCGCGGTTATGCACCCTTTCGGCTTCGTCACATTCGGTGGACTAGCACGGAGGCCCGGTCCCACATATCATGTAACTGGCGCGACGGTCACTATGTGCAAGGAAACCGCACCGCCACCTGCGCCAATGCTGCGTCTTCTCGACTGCGGAACCAGTGCCGCGGCTCAAGGAAGCCCCGCGTGTGACCCAACAGTGCCAATTAAGTGCAACGATCACGGGTCAGTCAGCCGCGGGGGTAGGCGCGGCAGTTGATATGGCCAAAAGCGGACCGACAATAACTACTGCAGCAGACGAGTGGAAGCAGTGGTCAAATCACCCCCAGGCTCGCATCCTTTCCTGAATCGGCAGGGGAGCCCTCTCCCACGGCATAAAAATGACGCGCCCGTGCTCTGTTCCTCGAACGGCTCGTGCACGCGCAACAGACGCCCCGCGAATCGCACGTTCCGTCGCATTAACTCCTTGGCAGAGCAAGCGACACCTTTGGTAGGCGAAGCGGGCGACGTTTCACCTCCGTCATGATGACCGCGTCAAAAAAGGTGTGCCACATTATTTAAATTCATATCCTTTTCCGTTTCCCCTCTCTCTTGCCACAGGGACCAGGAAAGGGGATATTCCGAAAAGGATCCTTCTCCGTGAAGGAAACGAGCACCCGAGCCCTCCTACTGATCAGGGGTTCGAAGGTTGCGCCCTGCGGGGTCCAGCAGCCACCCCAGAGCACATGGGCCCTCGAGCTCTCCTACTGATCAGGGGTTCAAAGGTTGCGCCCTGCGGGGTCCAGCAACCGCCCCAGAGCACTTGGGCTCCGCGCCCATTACTAATCAGGGGTTCGAAGGCTGGCCCCTCGGAAGGGCTCGACAGCCGCCCCAGAGCACTCAGGCTCCGCGCCCATTACTGATCAGGGGTTCGAAGGCTGGCCCCTCGAAAGGGCTCGACAACCGCCCCAGAGCACTCAGGCTCCGCGCCCATTACTGATCAGGGGTTTGAAGGCTGGCCCCTCGGAAGGGCTCGACAGCCGCCCCAGAGCACTCAGGCTCCGCGCCCATTACTGATCAGGGGTTCGAAGGCTGGCCCCTCGGAAGGGTTCGACAGCCGCCCTAGAGCATGCGGAGTGAGGGATAACCCTAGGTACGTCCGTTACATAGCCGAGGCTCGTGCTACGCTCCCGAGGTACACTAGGACATTTTCGAGACCAGCGGGCATGATTTGTAATGGAATCCCACCAGAGGGAGGCACCGAGCCCTCGGACCCTATCGAAATGGGTCCGGGTCCAGCAAATCTCCTGCAGGTACTTTTGGAGCGCGCCTCTGGGCCACTAGCCGACCCTTAATGAACGAGGCACGGGCGTCCACTTGGATCACCCGTTAGCAACTCACTGGAAACACCATGATCGATACCCTCCGAGGGTAACGTGGCGCTTCCCCCCCCCCCCTTCCTCCTTGCGAAAAGGCGACGAAGGGGCGTATAATAAAAGTCGAGACAGTCCTTGATCGTCCTCTCGCTCCGTGCAGAGGCTCGGGGGCTGCCCTCGCACCCGGCTGCGGCCAAAACTGTTGACAGCGTCAACAAACCAGCTCAAAAACTCGGAGCCTGACCATGCACCCGGGTTGTGGCCAGGCCGCATGAGGGAACAACCAGGCCGACCGAGGCATCACAACAAGAATTAAGACCTCAGAGGAGTCAAACCACTCCTCCGAGGCCTCGGGGGCTACACCCGGCGGGTGCGCTCGCGCGCACCCACCGGAACGAAACATAACCGAGAAAGCCTGGTCCCCTCGCAAAAATCCGGCAGAACCTCCAAGCGAGTGCCTACACTCCCTTCAAGACTCAGGGGCTATTGTCGGGTACCGTAATTAGGGGTACCCCCAACACTCCTAAACACAGCTAGTGAACACCTTGAGAGCAAACCATAAAGACTGACAGTTCGGGTCAAAGTCAAAGCTTTGTCTACCAAGGGACGCGATCTCGTCTCGTCCGAGCCTGGCCTCGGGCGGGAACAGTGGTCCCGAATGAGTTCACGTCTCGCCCGAGGGTCTCCTCAGGCAGTGAGCACATCCTCGGCTCAGCCAAAGGCAAGCCTTGTCGTGCAAGCGACCCTGGCCAAATCGCCTTACCAGCTGACCGTATTGCATGAGCATTTAATGCTGGGATTGCCTGACACCTCATCCTGAGACGCGTGCCTCAGTCGACAAGGTCGAAGTGACCGCAGTCACTTCGCCCTTTCACTGACCGATCTGATAGGAAAACAGCGCCGCCCGCCCCGCTCCGGCTGCTGTGCCAACCACCCGGGTGAAACCGACAACAGCCAAGTTCAGCCTCGGGCGCAGCAGGAAGCTCCGCCTTGCCAGACCTTAGGCCTCGGCCTCGGCCTCGGGAGGAGATCTCCGCCTCGCCCGACCCCAGGGCTCGGCCTCAACCTCAACCTCAGGAAGAGTCACGTCCTCGCCCGACCCTAGGCCTCGGCCTCAGCCTCGGCCTCGGAGGAGCCGCCGCCTCGCCCGACCTCAGGCTCAGATTGACCGCGCCACAAGGGATACATCATTACCCTACTCCTAGCTAGCTCAGGCTACGAAGGAACAAGACCGGCGTCCCATCTAGCTTACCCCGGTAACTGGCAATGATGGTTCCCCGCATGTGTCCATGACGTCAGTGGTTCTCAAGCCCCCTACGGAAGCAAGGAGACGTCAGTAGGATCCATGCAACGCCAACAACTGTGCTTCTATAGGGCTCATGCACTTCTCCAACGGACACGTTAACACGTGCATAGCGACCAGGCACTTCCCCGCTGGCCACGTAGCACATAGCTACACCCCCATAGTACAGCTGGGCCATCTCCTTATGTCTATAAAAGGGGATGTCCAGGAGCACGGTGGGAGAAAAGAGAGGGGAGACGCACGGCAGGAGGACGAGTAGACGCACGACAAAGGGACGGGAGAAGACGAGCAGGGTTGGACCCTCTCTCTCTGTCTCTCATGCTCGCTCTCTCACTCTCGCTCTCTCGCAATGCTTGTAACCCCTACTACGAGCACCCTGGTGCAGGATAATACAAGGCTCATTTCCCCCCTTGTGTTCCATCTCGCACCAACCCATCTGGGCAGGGACACGCAGTGAAAAATTTACTAGTCGGTCCAGGGACCCCCCGGGTCCGAAACACCGACACCTACCTTTCTTCACTAGAATGTAACATTTACTCCCAAATACACGAAAATATGAAACGTTGGGTTTGTTACCGGTTAGAAGTTCATACGACATCTTCTTGAGGAGGCGATGAAGGTAGACCCGGTTTATGGCGTGGCAAGTTGTGTTCACAGCTTCCGACCAAAACCGCTCGGGCGTCTTGAATTCTCCAAGCATCGTCTTCGCCATGTCTATAAGCGTCTTGTTCTTCCTCTCTACCACACCATTTTGTTGTGGTGTATAGGGAGCGGGGAACTCGTGCTTGATTCCTTCCTCCTCAAGAAACTCCTCCACTTGAAGGTTCTTGAACTCGGACCCGTTGTCGCTTCTAATCTTTTTCACTTTGAGTTCAAACTCGTTTTGAGCTCGCCTTAGAAAGCGCTTGAGGGTCCCTTGGGTTTCTGATTTATCCTGCAAAAAGAATACCTAAGTGAAGCGGGAAAAATCATCAACAACAACAAGACCATACTTACTTCCCCCTATGCTGAGGTAGGCGATGGGTCCGAAGAGGTCCATGTGAAGTAGCTCCAAAGGTCTTGATGTGGTCATCACGTTCTTGATGTGATGAGCGCTTCCCACCTGTTTGCCTGCTTGACAAGCTGCACAAGGTCTATCTTTTTCAAAAAACACATTTGTTAGACCTAACACATGTTGTCCCTTTAGAAGTTTGTGAAGGTTCATCATCCCAACATGTGCTAGACGGCGATGCCACAGCCAGCCCATGCTAGTCTTAGCAATTAAGCATGCATCTAGATCGGCCTCCTCTTTCGAAAAATCCACTAAATAGAGTTTGCCACATCTACTACACCCTTAGAAGCTAGTGAACCATCACTCCTTCTAAAGACAAACACATCTACATTTGTAAATATACAATTATAACCCATGTGGCATAATTGACTAACAGACAGCAGATTATAGCCTAGCGACTCTACTAGAAATACATTAGAGATAGAGTGCTCATTGGTGATGGCTATCTTGCCTAAGCCTTTGACCTTGCCTTGATTCCCATCTCCAAATATGATTGTATCTTGGGAATCCTTGTTCTTGACTTAGGAGGTGAACATCTTCTTCTCCCCCGTCATGTGGTTTGTGCATCCGCTGTCGATAATCCAGCTTGAGCCCCCGGATGCATAAACCTGCAAGGCAAATTAGGCTTGGGTTTTAGGTACCCAACTCTTGTTGGGTCCTACAAGGTTAGTTATAACAGTCTTTGGGACCCAAATGCAAGTCTTGTCTCCTTTGCATTTGGCCCCCAACTTCCTAGCAATCACTTTCTTATTCTTACGACAAATTGCAAAAGAAGTATTGCAAGCATGGTAAATTGTAGAAGGTTCATTACAAACTTTCCTAGGCACATGAGCAACATTTTTCCTAGGCATATTTCTACCATGCACAAAAGAAGAACTTGATGCAATCATAGCATGTGAATCATAAGCATAACTCCTATGAGCATTTCTAGAAAACTTTCTATCACTATAGATGAAAGCATGATTTCTTTGAGCACTATTTGCCATAGGGGCCTTCCCTTTCTCCTTGGCGGAAATGGGAGCCCTTTGACTTGTTAAGTTCTTGGCTTCCTTTCGAAAGCCAAGCCCATCCTTAATAGAGGGGTGTCTACCAATAGTGTAGGCATCCCTTGCAAATTTTAGTTTATAAAAGTCATTTTTGCTAGTCTTAAGTTGGGCATTAAGACTAGCCACTTCACCATTTAATTTTGTAATAGAGGTAAGGTGCTCAACACATGCATCAACATCAAAATCCTTACATCTGTTGCAGATAACAACATGCTCTACACAAGAACTAGATTTATTAACTACTTCAAGCTTAGCATTTAAATCATCATTAATACTTCTTAAGCTAGACACAGTTTCATGGCAAGTAGATAATTCGGAGGAAAGCATCTCATTCCTTTTTACTTCTAAAGCAAGAGATTTTTGCACACTAATGAATTTGTCATGTTCTTCATATAAAATATCTTCTTGCTTCTCTAACAATCTATTCTTCTCATTTAAGGCATCAATCAATTCATTGATCTTATCAATTTTAGTTCTATCTAAACCTTTGAATAAACTTGTGTAGTCTACTTCATCATCACTAGATTCATCATCACTTGAAGAAGCATACGTAGGGGTATCTCAAGCGTTTACCTTTTTCTCCTTTGCCATGAGGCAGGTGTGGCGCTCGTTTGGGAAGAGAGACGACTTGTTGAAGGCCGAGGCGGTGAGTCCTTCATCGTCGGAGTCGGACGAAGAGCAATCCGAATCCCACTCCTTGCCAAGGTGCGCCTCGCCCTTCACCTTCTTGTAGGACTTCTTTTTCTCCCTCTTCCCGCTCTTTTCTTGTCCCTGGTCACTATCATTATCGAGACAGTTAGCAATAAAGTGACCAGTCTTACCACACTTGAAGCAGGAGCGCTTTCCCTTTGTCTTGCTTTTGTTGAGATGCTCCTTGCGTCCTTTTAGCGTTGTCTTGAAGCGCTTGATGATGAGGGCCATTTCATCTTCGTTTAGCCCGGCCGCCTGAACTTACGCCACCTTGCTAGGTAGCGCCTCCCTGCTGCTTGTTGCTTTGAGAGCAACAGTTTGAGGCTCGTAGATAGGCATTGGGCCATTCAATGCCTCATCAACATATCTTGCCTCCTTGATCATCATACGCCCGCTTACAAACTTTCCGAGTATTTCCTTGGGCGTCATCTTTGTGTACCTAGGATTCTCACGGATTGAATTCACAAGATGAGGATCAAGAACAGTGAAGGACCTGAGCATAAGCCGGACGACGTCGTGATCGGTCCATCTCGTGCTTCCATAGCTCCTGATTTTGTTGACCAGGGTCTTGAGCCGGTTGTACGTTTGTGTTGTCTCCTCTCCTCTGATCATTGCGAACCTCCCTAGTTCGCCTACCACCAACTCCATCTTGGTGATCATGGTGGCGTCGTTCCCCTCATGAGAGATCTTGAGGGTGTCCCAGATTTGCTTGGCGTTGTCCAAGCCGCTCACCTTATTGTACTCGTCCCTACACAAGGATGCTAACAAAATAGTGGTAGCTTGTGCATTTTTATGGATTTGCTCATTAATGAAAACAGGGTTGTCAGTACTATCAAAAAGCATTCCGTTTTCAACAATCTCCCAAATGCTTGGATGGAGAGAGAATAGGTGACTATGAATTTTGTGACTCCAAAATGGGTAGTCTTCTCCACCAAAGTGCGGAGGTTTCCTAAGTGGAATTGAAAGTAAATGGGCATTAGAGTTAAATGGAATACAAGAATAATCAAAAGAAAAGTTTGAGTTGACCGTTTTCTTTTTCTCGTCGTAGTCGTCGTCTCTTTGGGAAGAAGAAGACTCGTCGCTGTCGTAGTAGACGATCTTCTTGATGCGCCTCTTCTTCTTCCCGTCCTTCTTCTTATGACTCGAGCCAGAGTCAGTAGGTTTGTCGTCCCTTGGCTCGTTGAAGATGGATTCCTTCTCCTTATCGTTGACCACCATCCCATTTTCCTTAGGATCCCTCTTCGGGCGATTAGTCCCTTTTGTGAAGAGAACGATCCTGATACCAATTGAGAACACCTAGAGGGGGGGTGAATAGGTGATCCTGTAAAAATCAAACACTTGTAGCCACAAAAACTTGGTTAAGTGTTGCTCAATAGAAACAAGTGGCTAAGGACCGAGCTCTTGTGAAACACAATAGTCACGAAGAAAATAGGCACAAGAGACACGATGATTTATCTCGTGGTTCGGCCAAGTAGCACTTGCCTACTCCACGTTGTGGCGTCCCAATGGACGAGGGTTGCACTCAACCCCTTTCAAGTGATCCAATGATCAACTTAAATACCACGATGTTTTCCTTTCTTTTACTATCTCCCGTTCGCGAGGAATCTCCACAACTTGGAGCCTCTCGCCCTTACAATTGATGATCACAAAGAAGCACGGAAGTAAGGGAAGGGAGAGCAACACACACAAGACTCAAAGCACGAACACAAACACGCACACAAGCCACAACTTGAGCTCACAACACAATGTGGGGAGTTCTCTACTAACTAGAGCTCAAGTCACTTATCATAAAGAATCGAATGCGCGAGAATGGAGTCTTGGTGCTTAGAGATGATCAAAGAATGTTTGGGTTACTCCTCCATGCGCCTAGGGGTCCCTTTTATAGCCCCAAGGCAGCTAGGAGCCGTTGGAGGCAATCTGGGAAGGCAATTCTTGCCTTCTGTCGAGTGGCGCACCGGACAGTCCCGTGCACCACCGGACATGCACTGTTCATTGTCCGGTGCAGATCTCCATCCTAAAATGGCACAGCCGACCGTTGCAGAATTGTAGCCGTTGGCGCACCGGACACTGTCCGGTGCACACCGGACAGTCCGGTGCTCCCTGCCGACCATTGGCGCGCCCACGCGTCGCGCGCGGGTTGCGCGGCCGACCGTTGGCGCAGTCGACCGTTGGCTCACCGGACAGTCCGGTGCCTCACTGGACCGTCCGGTGAAATTTAGCCGTACGCCGTTGAACGATTCCCGAGAGCGACGACTTCGCCGCAGACGGCTCACCGGACAGTCCAGTGCACCACCGGACAGTCCGGTGAATTATAGCCGTACACCGCCGTCAGTTCCCGAGAGTGGCCTGTTCACCGGAGGCTGGCCTGGCGCAACGGACACTGTCCGGTGCACCACCGAACAGTCCGGTGTGGCAGACTGCGCTGAGTCTTGGCTGCTTTGAGCCAAGTTCTTTTCTTCTTCTCTTTTCTCTGATTCCAGCACTTAGACAAATATATTAGTACACAAAAACCAATGTACTAAGTCTAGAATCATACCTTTGCTTTGATTATCACTTTTCTCTTAATTTAGCACAAGAGGGCTCATTTAAATGTGTTGGGCACTTAATCACCAAAACATAATGGAAATTGCCCAAAGGCACATTTCCCTTTCAACTTCTCAAGATTAGCAAATAATTTCTCCTTTCTTAGCTCATCTAAAACTTGTCGAATGTGTTTCACATGTTCATCAAAAGACTTGTTGTAAATTAGAATATCATCGAAGTAGACAACAACGAATTTTCCAATGAAAGTTCTTAAGACATGGTTCATTAATCTCATAAAGGTACTATGAGCATTAGTTAACCCAAAGGGCATAACTAACCATTCATACAACCCAAATTTTGTTTTAAATGCAGTCTTCCATTCATCTCCAGTTTTCATTCTTATTTGATGGTATCCACTTCTCAAATCAATTTTAGTAAAAATTGTGGAACCACTTAATTCATCAAGCATATCATCTAGCCGTGGAATAGGATGGCGATAGCGAACGGTAATATTATTTATAGCTCTACAATCAACACACATCCTCCAAGATCCATCTTTCTTAGGTACTAAAATCACAGGAACAGCACAAGGGCTTAAGCTTTCACGAACAAAACCTTTATCAAGAAGTTCTTGCACTTGCCTTTGTATTTCCTTAGTTTCTTCAGGATTGGTTCGATATGGTGGACGGTTAGGAAGTGCAGCCCCTGGAATAAGATCGATTTGATGCTCAATCCCTCAAATTGGAGGTAGTCCAGCCGGTGTTTCTTGTGGAAACACGTCTTCAAAGTCCTGTAAAAGATCAGCCACAACACTAGGAAGAGATGTTATGTCGTTAGGAGAAATCAAAACATCTTTGTTCACAAGTACGAAGAGCACTTGATATGGGTTGTTCCTCACTTCTCTCAGCTCAGATTTTGTGGCTAGCAAACTAGATGTTCTCCCTCTTCCTTCTTTTTATCTCTTGAATTTGGCTTGTAGCACTCGCTCACCGAATTGTGGATGGCACTTGTAAGGAAAATGGACCCCGGGCCTTTTGGCTAATTGAGTTTTGGTGTTTGATGAACAACACAATCCGTGAACTAATAAGTTTTCTAGTGTTTGTGTTTGTAGTTCACAGGATGCGAAGAGAATTGGACCAAGGCAATGAGGATGCAACACCTCAAAAGAAGACATAAAAAGATGCATAGGAGTCCAATACTCAAGAACAAAGAAGCCCGAAGAAATCAGCGAAGAAATCCAAGACAAGGGCTGTCAGCCAGCGCCTGGTGGCGCACCGGACATCGGTGTCCGGTGTGCACCGGACTGTCCGGTGAGGTACCGGACAGTCTGCGCAAAGAGGCCGCAGAAAGGCGCGTAGCACCGGACTGTCCGGTGTGCACCGGACTGTCCGGTGTGCCAACGGGCAGACGGCAAAGGTCGAATCCAACGGTCGGATCCAACGGTCGACTGCTACAGGCGCCAACGGTCGGCTGACGTGGTGGCACCGGACATACTACAGTGCAGTGTCCGGTGTGCACCGGACTGTCCGGTGCACCCGTCGACAGAAAGCTGCTGCTTTCTGTCCAACGGCTAGTTGGGGGCTTGGAGGCTATAAATACCACCCCAACCGGCCATTCTCAAGTGTGAGAGCCCAAGCAACATACCAATACACATAGTGCATATTTCCAAGAGCTCAAACACCCAAGTGCTTAATAGAATCACTCGGTGATTAGCGTAGGTGCTTTGCGAAGTGCTTAAGTTAGTTAGACCGCTTTAGCGCTTGCTCTAGGTGAATCCTAGTTAGTTGAGTGAGTTTTGTAAAACCACACAACCCCTCGGCTCTTGCGCGAGCCGTTGTAATTGTACCGAGTGGGGCGAGAGTCTTGCGAGACCGTGACAACCGCGTTTGTGTCACGGCCGCCACCGTGTACCGGAGGGAACGAGGCCCGCGGCGTTTCGGCCGGAAGCTCGATAGTGGAGACGGCGGGGAGCGTCCGAGAGGAGCCGGAAGCGGAGCACCACTTGCGCGTGGAGAAGGCCCGCGGCTCTCTACGGAGTTACTCGACCGTGGTGCTTGGCCCTCGCGTGGGCTTCCCTTTGCGTAGGGGCACCAACGAGGATTAGTCGGGACCTTGCGTGGTTCCGGATACCTCGGTAAAAATACCGGCGTCATCCACGAGAGTTTGCTTCTCTACTTAGCTCTTTCCATTCCGCATTTATATTAAGCATTTAAGTTTCAATCTTGTTGTCATACTTATTTAGTGTAGATTGAAACTTAGCCTTTTGCGGTAGAGATAGCAACACTTAGACAAAACCTAGTTTGCACATTCTAGTTTTGATTAGGTTTTGCTCTAGGGATTTATTTGTGGCCTAGTTTAGTAAAAGTTTTAGAAGTCCTAATTCACCCCCCCCCTCTTAGGCGTCACCCGTTTCCTACAAGTGGTATCAAAGCCCGGTTTGGCTCATTTGAAACGCTTTAGCTTCACCGCTAAAAGAGCCGACGTTTTTTAGAGGAAGGGATGGATACCCATAGGCCACCACACTTTGACGGCACTAACTTCCCATATTATAGTGCTAGAATGGCTTGTTACCTAGAGGCCGTTGATCTAGGTGTTTGGAGAGTCACTCGTGACGGGATGAAACCCCTCAAGAATCCCGAGAAACCCACCACGAGTGAGGAAAAAGAAATCCATTTAAATGCTAGAGCCAAAAATTGCTTGTATGAATCTCTTAGCATGGATATTTTCAATCAAGTATTTACCCTGAAAACTGCTAATGAGATTTGGCTAAAATTGCATGAGCTCCATGACGGCACATCAAATGTCCGTGAGCAAAAACATTGCCTAGTCTTAAATGAGTATAATTCTTTTGCTATGAAAGATGATGAGCTTGTTAGAGACATGTATTCTCATTTGAATCTAATTATCAATGAGCTCAATTCAATTGGCATTAATAAGCTAGGTGATGCGGACATTGTGAGGAAGATTATCTCCCTGCTACCACAACAAAGATATGGGAGCATCATCACCATCCTTCACAACATGGAGGACTTGAGCAACATGACCCCGACCATCGTGATTGGGAAAATCGCGGCTTTTGAGATGTCGCGAAAAATGAGTCGGGGAGAGGAGCCAACTTCCTCAAGGCCATATGCTTTTGCATGTGATGAAAGGAAGGGCAAAAAGAAGGCTCCCACTCCAAGTTCCTCAAGCGAAGAAGAGGAAGAAGAAGAAGAAAGTGATGATGATGAAGATAATCAACCATGCACATCATCCTCCGAGGACGAAGAAACAATCCGACGCGTCGGAAAGGTAATGAGGATGATCCGCAAGATTAATCTAATGGGTGTGCCCCTGCAGGTCGAGGATCTTCTCTTTAACATTGACAGGAAAAGCAAAGGAAGAGAGGATGCTTCGTATGTGGGGAGAAGGGCCACTTCAGGGACAACTGTCCAAATATGGCCAAGCCCAAAAAGGAGAGGAGCAAAGGCAAGGCGCTAACAAGTGTTAGAACTTGGGATGATTCTTCAAGTGAAGATGAACCTCCAAGGACGCGCAGCCACCGGTCCTCGTCACGATCATCACGGTCATCACACAAATGCCTTATGGCAAGAGGTAACAAAAGCATTCCATCCTCTAGTGATGAAAGTAGTAGTGATGATGAAGGTGAGGGAAAGCCCTCTCTAGAAGAGCTTGCGGAAGCCGTAAAATTTTTCCAGGATGTTTGCACTAAGCAAAAAGCTCAACTTAAAACCTTGAAAAATAAGTTGGTTAGCTCTCAAAATGATTACAAAGGTTTGCTAGAAAAATTTGAAACTTTTGCAAACTTAAATAGTGAGCTATCAACTAAAATTGAGCTATTAGAATCTAGTGCTCCATCCACTGCTACCGATGATAGCCTTATTAAAAAGAATGAAAAACTTAAGGCTAAGTTAGCTAGCTCCCAAGATGCTATTGAAAATTTGCTAGAGAAAATGGAAATTCTTAGCATACACAATAATGAGCTAACTACTAAGCTAGAAAACTTTGGTAGCACCCCAGCAGCATCTTTAGTTGAAATACCTGAAATAATTAAGAAAGATGCTTCTACTTCCTGCTTTGACTTCCTGCTTTGATTTAATTGATGATTCTAACCCCTGCAACCAAGTCGCTGTTGAGAATATTATTGTAGAGACATGTACGGATGAGGTTGCAAAGGAAAATGAACAATTAAAGCAAGAAGTGGCTCGCCTTGGCAAGGCTTTGTATGACAAGAAAGGCAAAGCCAAACAAATCCGACCTCCACAGGATAACACCACTGCGGGAGTGAACAAGCCTGTAGAGGGAGAAACTGTGATTTGTAGGCTATGCCACAAGGAAGGCCACAAGTCTTTCCAATGCAAGGCGATGACCGGGGATAAACAAAGGCAAAAGCTCAAGCAAAAGCCATCAAGCAAAATCTCCAACACCTACATCAAAAAGGTGAACAAAAAGGATGCTACACCATATTTGATCAAGAAGAAAAAGAACGGAAAGGTGATAGCAATCAAGGCCAACAAGCAAGCCAACAAAGGAAAAGGGGCCAAACGCATCTGGGTGCCAAAAGAGATAATTTCAACCATGAAAAGCACCAAGAAGGTTTGGATCCCGAAAGGGAAGTGAGTGGACCAAAGGTCTTCGGGAAATTTGGAGACTTGGCTAAATTGGGATGTATATCATGGGATACATCATATTGGATCAAGTTTATTGCCAAGTGGGTTAGTGAAAACTTTGGACCCAAATTTCCCACCCATGACTAAGGTAACTAGTTTTATTGTATTTTTCATTTTTAGATATGCGTATCTATTTACCTTCTATCTAGTTTACCTTTCTTGCCTAGTATAACAATTGTTATGTACTTTTGTTTAAAATCATGCATACTAGGTAAATCACATGGTAGGATTGCTTGCTTTCAATTCATATACTTAAGCAAACCTACATGGTTTAAAATGTTCATTTAAGCACGGCACATAGCTTCTATATCACTCCATAGTAAATGATGCATAAATTGAAAATTTTGATTTCTACAAAGTGTATCATTTAACTTATATGTGCCAAAGTTTGGATTATGGATAATTTGTCCCTCTTGATATCAAATCAAAGTGCTTGTCTCCTACAAGTATTCAAAACTTGTATGCACACTTTTAGGGGGAGGTTACTCTATAATCTAACACTTTGAGACTAACACCTTTTCAAGTCTATTTCATGTGATAGTCTCATTGTAAGGAAAATGAAGTCCCCGGAGAAAGACAACAATCTTCCACTGCAAAATCTCCAAGAATTCTCATGTCTCTCAAGCTCGCCATTGATTTTCAATTGGTATCTTTTGAGACTACATTCAGTATCATTTACATGTCTTCTCCAATATTTGATTAGACTATATTTCATATCATATGCTTCCATGTTGCAAAAATGCATAAGCAGTTAACTCATATTCTGTTACCTATGCATAAGGGAAGTTAGTCTTTTCAAATCATGTCTTGCACCTCTAATTTTCATATGCTTTTTCCTAAGTTGAGGATCTCTGTCAGGGGGAGTATTTCTTCATCTCTAAAGGGGGAGAAAAACTCTTTCTAAAGGAGAATACTCATTTAGGGGGAGTAATCTTTCGAGGACTCCTTCAAGTGGTATCATACATATTGTTTAAATTAATATCCTGCAATTGTGGTATCATTTGATAGATTTCTTGATGAGGGCAAGCTTTTATTTACTTCCTACATGCTTTTAATGTCTTCCTTTTCGGTGGTTGATGCCAAAGGGGGAGAAGTTCAGGGACCAAAGCAATGAAAACTATATCAAACACCAAACACCACAAACTTAAAATTTCATATCTTCAAATAAGTTCTCCAAGTGGTTTTGGTTATTTGGTCCAAAAATAGGAAGTAAGTGAATTATGGAGTTAGGGGGAGGCTTAAGTCCATAATATCACATTGTGGGGACAATCATGCATCTTAGCAAGTAGATTGCATATTTTCACTCAAATACTTGTATTATTTGCTTGCTTTGGTTGTGTTGTCATCAATCACCAAAAAGGGGGAGATTGTAAGGAAAATGGACCCCGGGCCTTTTGGCTAATTGAGTTTTGGTGTTTGATGAACAACACAATCCGTGAACTAATAAGTTTTCTAGTGTTTGTGTTTGTAGTTCACAGGATGCGAAGAGAATTGGACCAAGGCAATGAGGATGCAACACCTCAAAAGAAGACATAAAAAGATGCATAGGAGTCCAATACTCAAGAACAAAGAAGCCCGAAGAAATCCAAGACAAGGGCTGTCAGCCAGCGCCTGGTGGCGCACCGGACATCGGTGTCCGGTGTGCACCGGACTGTCCGGTGAGGTACCGGACAGTCTGCGCAAAGAGGCCGCAGAAAGGCGCGTAGCACCGGACTGTCCGGTGTGCACCGGACTGTCCGGTGTGCCAACGGGCAGACGGCAAAGGTCGAATCCAACGGTCGGATCCAACGGTCGACTGCTACAGGCGCCAACGGTCGGCTGACGTGGCGGCACCGGACATACTACAGTGCAGTGTCCGGTGTGCACCGGACTGTCCGGTGCACCCGTCGACAGAAAGCTGCTGCTTTCTGTCCAACGGCTAGTTGGGGGCTTGGAGGCTATAAATACCACCCCAACCGGCCATTCTCAAGTGTGAGAGCCCAAGCAACATACCAATACACATAGTGCATATTTCCAAGAGCTCAAACACCCAAGTGCTTAATAGAATCACTCGGTGATTAGCGTAGGTGCTTTGCGAAGTGCTTAAGTTAGTTAGACCGCTTTAGCGCTTGCTCTAGGTGAATCCTAGTTAGTTGAGTGAGTTTTGTAAAACCACACAACCCCTCGGCTCTTGCGCGAGCCGTTGTAATTGTACCGAGTGGGGCGAGAGTCTTGCGAGACCGTGACAACCGCGTTTGTGTCACGGCCGCCACCGTGTACCGGAGGGAACGAGGCCCGCGGCGTTTCGGCCGGAAGCTCGATAGTGGAGACGGCGGGGAGCGTCCGAGAGGAGCCGGAAGCGGAGCACCACTTGCGCGTGGAGAAGGCCCGCGGCTCTCTACGGAGTTACTCGACCGTGGTGCTTGGCCCTCGCGTGGGCTTCCCTTTGCGTAGGGGCACCAACGAGGATTAGTCGGGACCTTGCGTGGTTCCGGATACCTCGGTAAAAATACCGGCGTCATCCACGAGAGTTTGCTTCTCTACTTAGCTCTTTCCATTCCGCATTTATATTAAGCATTTAAGTTTCAATCTTGTTGTCATACTTATTTAGTGTAGATTGAAACTTAGCCTTTTGCGGTAGAGATAGCAACACTTAGACAAAACCTAGTTTGCACATTCTAGTTTTGATTAGGTTTTGCTCTAGGGATTTATTTGTGGCCTAGTTTAGTAAAAGTTTTAGAAGTCCTAATTCACCCCCCCCCTCTTAGGCGTCACCCGTTTCCTACAGCACTCAATTTATTTTGCTCTTCTCCTCCTCTACTTGCTGTACTAATTTCAGTTTTCTTTTGTAAATGTTCAGCCATGATTTGTTGAGGGGTCATAGGCTTGAGTACAAACTTTCTCCCTTTCAGATCTAGCGTGTATTGATTTGTTCTTCCACAATGCTGAGAATATCTGTCATATTGCCAAGGTCTTCCTAGTAGCATGTGACACACAGACATGGGTGCAACATCGCACTCCACTGTGTCAACATACTCTCCAATCTTGAACGGAACTTTCACCTTATAACCAATCTTGATATCTCCCGATTCATTCAACCATTGGACATGACATGGATGAGGGTGTCGCTGCAACTTCAAACCAAGCTTTTCAACCATCTCACGACTTGCAAGATTATGGCAGCTCCCTCCATCAATGATCACCTTTACTACTTTGTCTTGCACTTTGGCTCGTGTTTGAAAAAGATTATGTCGTTGTCCAATTTCAGCTTCTTTCATTTGAACACTCAAGATTTGTGTAACCACAAGAGTAGTACCATGCTCAAATTCACATCTCGTATGTTCTTCAGATTTATCAATGTCATCTTCATTTCCTGCTTTAGCTTCCTCTTCACTAGCTGATGTATATTCTCCATCATCAGTCACAAGCATCACACGATTATTTGGACACTCCTTTATGACATGACCACGATCTCCACACTTGAAGCACTGAATACCACTACTCTTGGCTGTTGAACCCACTGATGTTGAAGTGGATGCTACTGGTTTATAACTCGTGTTTGGAGCAGCACCGTTCTTTCCACTAGAATTGCTTTGAATATTGGATCACAAGCCCCTAGTTGAATCAAATCAATAAGACATTGGTACGGCTGAAACTCAACAATTCGCTGAATGTTGCAGTGTAACCTAGCCATGAAACGTGCAATGGTTTGCTCTTCATCTTCATACACATTGGCTCTAATCATGGCCTTCTCCATCTCCATATAATATTCCTCAACAGAGAAACTTCCTTGCCTCAAATTCTACAATTTATCAAAAAGATCACGTCGATAATGCTTCGGCACAAAACGAATTCTCATTTCTCGCTTCATCTCTTGCCAAGTAACAATAGGGTCCTCTCCATCTTCTTCACGATCATGAAGAAGTTGCTCCCACCAAATCAGAGCATATCCTTCAAACTCAAGAGATGCCATTGCAAGTTTCTTCTCCTATGAATAATTATGTAGGCGGAAGATTTTCTCCACCTTCAATTCCTATGTGAAATAATCTTCAGGATCAGATCTACCATCAAATTTTGGCATGGTAAACTTAAGTTTTCCAAATCTTTCTTCTTGGTTGACGCCTCTATGATGACGACGACCATAGCGATGTTGGGACTGATCATCATCCCCAAATTCAGATTCTTTATTGTCATCATTTCTTTGATTCCGTCCTCTTCCTCTACCACGTGCAGCACCTTGATTCCTCCTCCCATGTTCACTTGCTCTTCTAGAATAATTTCCTTCACCTTCTTCCCCATCTTCATCATGGTTTCTTGCATCATCAGGGAGTCGACGTCGACCTCTGATTTCAGCCATAAGTGTCTGAAGATCTTGTGCCAACCGATCTTGCTTGTCTTCTATGCTTCGTTTGAGCTCATTGAATTGTATCAGGGTGACACATTCTTCAATCTCAGCGTTGGGATCCATCTTCCTGCGAAATTAGTGGCAACAAGGCAACAAATATAGGTGGAATATGAAGCTATATAGAATCTCACAACCTCACCACTCTTACCAACCAAAGCTCTTATGAGGTCCCTGCGGGTTGCAAGAAAAATGTGTGGTGGTAACAAGAAAGTGATAGTTAAGCGAATACAAGACCAGAGTACCGATTACGATGGCTTATATGTGGAGCTTAGTGGGGAATAATAAACAAGGAATGCAATATAAATCCTAGTTGTTGTAAAGTTAAATAACCATCCAACTAGAAGTTCTATGCCTAGTGCTAACCACAAGATTCGAGTGACGTAAGTAGATCAAACACACGTGCAAAGAAATTTCAGATTTGATGCAAATCAAGGAGTATGATTGGAATGCAAGTGTTGCGATCAGACCCAACCAAAATTTTGCACTAAATGACAATAGCAAACTGGTTGAACAACTTGATGAACTTTCAGCACTTGTGCACATAAACAAACTGATTGTTCTTCTTTTCTTTCATAATCTTGCTCAACACTTTTTTGGGGTACTTTTCTTTCTTCTCTTTTTTTGATACTCTTTTTTTATAGAACTAAACACAGAGATCTGATATGGTATTGCACACTTTATAATAATTAACAAAGAACTCAACCAACAGTTATAACTTAAATAGGATCAAAGTTAACGTGAAGGAAATGATGAGGGTTTTCAGATTTTTCTTTTTGTGGATATTTTCATATATATATATATATAAGAGGCTCAAAGGGAACACAAAGGATAGAGTGACCAGCAACTAAACAAAGACTCTAAGGACTGAAACTTAACAAAACTCACTGGAACAACAGATTGAAACAAAGGGCTATGACAAAATATTTTATGGCTTTTTGGTGGATAGGACGAACACAAAATATATGTAGCTAAGTGTAAAGAATCCTACCGTGGCAACTGAGGCTTTGATACTAGATGATGCGTCACGATTCCCGATCTTCACGACGTAGGATCAACCTTCAGATAACTAGCTTCGAAGAAGCCAAGATAACTTGCTGCAAGCAGCGATAACTAGTGCAACCTGACAAATAAAACTCGAAGCCAACCACCGTCTTTAACCGACAGCCTGAATCGAGGATTCGCCCAACCACACTCTCAAAGAACCAACCAACACAGCCTACAATCAATCGAGGAGACCTCGAAGGGAGTAGGAGCACCAATTGGGAGTAGATGAAGTCGTCGCTTCTGCAATCCCGTGAAGAAATTCACAAGAGCAAAGGGGTAGAGATCACTCTCAATATTTGTTAGCGCATAACTGAATAAAAGGGGTTCTGTTTTAGATTATCAAAAGGTGCCTTACATCATAGACATAGGGGGGTATTTATACTAGTAACAACCAGCCTTAGAGAGGTATAAACACGAAACAAAAGTATTTTCACGTGCTGATGTGAAGGAGCCTCTTCGGGAGATCTGCAGAGCTGAATTCTGTGTGGCTGTTTGACTTATGCGCAGCGTTCAATATTTTGATAATAACTTTTCCTAGGAATCTCCAAATGACGTGGGACTAGTTGTGTTGGAAAGCTAACTTGATAAGCTTTCTCACAATATATAGCATGCTTAATGAAACTTCGTAGAATGATGCAGTTTAATACGAAAACTTGGTCATCAAGCTGACTGTTGACCTTCTGACCAGTCGGCACTAAAGTAAGTCGGCTGCCTTTCTGGTAGATTTGATTAAGTCGGCTTTAGAAGCATTGGAAACTAGACTTCAAGATCTTTCCAAAAAGTACTTATGGACCTTCATAGCTTTTGGGAATCAAAAGATATGATTGTTTCTTCTGGACGGTTATGTTGCGCTGCACTGACTCGGACATAGCTCTTCTTGTTGACTCGTCCTTGATATGTTTTGTCCTTCCTCTTTGGTGAACCTAAGTAATATCAACATACACGACTTAGCTAACATAAAGTTATCATTAGTGTTTAATTGAAATTCATAAAGTAGCGCGTGCACCTCTTGCTGTAGCTTCTTAGCTCGGCTACGTGTAATTGGTCCATCAAAGGCTTGGGTTGGTGATGATGTTGGTTGTATTTGAGTTGATGTAGTATGACTTGGGGGTTGTAATGTGTTGCTTAATGGCGTGGTCGTATCAGCAAGGCCGTACCCACAATACAATCAATGGTTAAGCGAAATAAACCAGTTATATAAACCCTCCCAAAAATATTAATAATAAATAAATTTAATATCAAAGTGAGCATATTATCTATAGACCAGATATTAAATTGATATGAATAAATATTACACGTTATTTTAGCTAAAAGGCCTAGAAAGATATGAGTTGAAAAATAATTCAATCCCTATTTTTATAGAGCTCTTTGTAGCTCGTCCTGCTTCAGCTAATAGGGTATTACTATATGTGTACGACTTCCTGTCGTAGTGGACTTTTTAGCTTCTCACGGTCTATATATGTTGTAACAACCTTGATAACTTGTAACTCAAGACATTGACTCCATATAAACACACGGTATGACTGCCGGTTTTAAAGACCCACAACATGTTTCATTGAACCTATGCTCTTTTATTTTCTCTTAGACACATGCATTAAACACACAATTTATGGATAGATAGAACCATAAAGATGTCTCTGTCTATTGCACAATAACCTGATAGAGAAGATAACATACCTCAACAATTATCAAATAGAGGCCATGCAGGGATTCATGATGCACCATACATGAGCCATGCATGAGTTGAGCAGTGTCCATTATCGTCTTGTGTCATGCATGAGGGGTGGTTAATTTCGATCCAGCTACAAGAAACAGATAAGCTAATGAACCAAATGCCTCGAACAAAAGCCATTTACTACGTATATGTCGTCCATGCTTTGCATCGGAAGGTCACCAACCATCTCTATCTCGTTCCCAACTGGCCTAGCTCTGGAGAAACAGTACACGCTCAATTTCGAATGGAGCTACAATAAAATGCTCGCCAAGGACCCGTCGCAAGCGCGCGACGGCCTTGTAGCTCCTCAATCCTGAGGAAGCAAAACTTCTCCTAGCCGCTAGCGATTACTTGTGACGCTTCATCTATCTTCTCCGCCACAGCGCTCGTGATGATGGCGCTCATCATGTTCATCAGTGACGGCAGCACTACGTGCCACAGCCGTGCGACATCTTGTTCACGCCCTCCTCCCCGTCGCTCCTGTTGTCGTCTCAGGCATTCCTGTCATATCGAAGTCGTCGATCGTGCCCGTGGCCACCCTTCCACTGATGCTCGCCATACCAACGGTTCCCACGATGGGCGCCGTGTAGCATCTTGTTCATGCTTTGCCCCTGTCGCTCCTGTTGCCGTCCCAAGCATTCCTGTCGTGTCGAAGCCGTCGATCGTGCCCGTGGCCACCCTTCCACTGATGCTCGCCATACTGACGGTTCCCACGGTAGGGCCGTGCCACAAATCCATGTGGTGCCGAACACCGCCGCGTTGCCCCCTATGTCGGCTGCAGTACCCCCCTCATGCCAAAAGTGACGCTGTCGCCAATGCCCACCGTCGTGCCGAAGGTTGGTGCCTTGTCGCCAATACCCGTCGTCGTGCCTAAGGGTGGTGATTTGCCGTCGATGCCCTCCGTGTGGCCCATGCCTCACCGCCGATGCCCTCCATCTCGGCAGCGTCAGTCTCCATTAGGTCCCACGAACGCAACACGAACTCAGTGGACAGGCCTATGAAGATGCACGTGGAGTCAGTGAGCGAGGAAATCAGATCTACGTACGTGCGTACCTTGGAGGACGTAGGCGAGTCGGAGTAGCTGGAGAGCGTCAGGCCACCGGCGGCGAGCAGACCCACCACCACTATCGTTTGAGAGACCTCGGTACGACTTTTTGTATCCATGTTGGTGGACGGATTAGGATGAGTAAAATGGCGCCATCCCGCAGCAGCTGAAACCGATTTCCCCTCGTTTCTATGCATGGAAGATGCGGCATATGTGGGTCTACTGAAACCGCTTTCCCCGTCCCCTACGGAGCGGCGTGTATGGGACGGCCGTCGAAACTGGTGCTTTAATATAGTAGAGATAGAGATTTTTAAAGTCTATTTTTTAAAAATTTATATAGTAGCTAGCTTTTTAGTAATAATATCTTTTTTTACAATTGTTTTTATTACTGTTCGTTCTATTTTCCCCCTTCCTTTTTTTGTCCCCTTCACCACTGGGTTCAGCCAGGGGCGGATATTGAGCCTGGGCCACCTGGGTCGCGGCCCAGGTCATAGCCCAAAAAAATTATATATATAGTAGAGATTTTGGCAAAAAAAACCCTAATAGGCTGTTTTCTGTGTGTCTGTGTGCCAAAGCCAACCGCTAGCCACGAGATCGACGAGAGCACGGCTAGCAGAGGGAGGCGTAGGCCGCGCAGTCACGCAGAGGCGGTACCGGTACCGCGACAGAGCACAGGAGCTATGAGCAGCAGGGAGCAGCAACACGCCACTGCAGAGGCCAGAGGGCGTAGCTGCGCAGGGGCCAGGCCACCAAGCACCAGGGCGTAGCCGCGTGCCCACGTTACCCGCCATTTGCCTCTGCTAGCCGCGTAGGCCGAGCAGCAGACTAGCAGAGCGCCTCTGCTAGCCGCCAGGGGGCCAGGCCAGCATGCTGCGTGGCTACGTGCCTTCTCTGCCTCTCTGCCAGTCTGCCTCTCTGCGCTGCTGCGCGCCAGGCAGCTACCGGCCGGTACGTCCCTAACTCCTGAGCTCTTGCGTCTCTTTTTCTCATATTTTTTTAACTAGTAAATAACAAGCTAAATACTAGATCGTTAAATGTTTCTCAAAATTCAGAATCAAAGAATGAAGAGGACAAAAACATTGAGATCGTTTTATTGTCCGGCTCCTACACCTTTGATACAAACTGATTCATCAACACCAAACCAACCTTCCCAAGAAGAATATGCTATAGAATCAGAAACATTAGGTGTTGAGGAGGGACAAGCATCATTAGAGACAGAAGGTAGCAATGCAAATGAATCAGTGGGTTTAAGAGATAGCAATATCAATAATATCGATCAAGTTATAGCTGATCCTGGTCTTCGCATGCCAATTGAGCAAATTGATGCAAACATTAGGGATGCTATCAGAAGAGCATATATTGCGAAGGGTCCATGCTAACCAAAAGGTCATAAGTATCCTAAAAGAATGATAGGCAATCGCAATAGATCTTTTCATGATGAATGTTATGTAAATAATCCATGGTTGGAGTATAGCATTGCTAAGGATGCGGCCTTTTGTTTTTATTGCTACCTTTTTAAACAACAAAGAGCTGAAAATTATGGTGTTGATGCCTTCATGGTTGTTGGGTTTCGTCGATGAAAAGATGGACGTGAAACCATTGGAGCTCATGGTAATGGCATAGATCACAAATTCACAATAAGTCTAGAAGGTTCTATGAGGACTACAAAAATCAGAGGCAAAGTGTGTCTCATGTGATGAATCAAGGGGGTAAAAAGATGGAAGAGGAATACAAAGGTCGTTTGCTTGTCATATTGGGAGTTGCAAGATTTCTTTTATTGCAAGCACTTGCTTTTCATGGACATGATGAATACTCTACCTCAAGCAATAAGGTAAACTTTTTAGAGTTGCTACATTGGTACAAAGACAAGGATAAAAATGTAGCAAATTTGCTTCATACTAATCAGATGACTTCACCTGATATCCAAAAAGACATTTGTAGAGCTTGTGCAGAGCAGACCACCAAAGCTATTATTTCAGATATTGGGAATGGAAACTTTTCCATTCTTGTCGATGAGGCTCGAGATGCTTCTATCAAGGAGCAAATTGTGGTTGTTTTGAGGTTAGTCTATAATTGAATGGTTGCTATTTTTTGTCAATGCCAAATTTTTAACCATGCATATATTGTTTTCTTTTAGGTATGTCAACGAACGAGGTGAAGTGATTGAGAGATTTATTGGGTTACAAGAGGTACCCGACACTACATCATCATCTCTAAAAATTGCTTTGGATGGTATGTTTTCTTTCTATGGGTTGTCAATGGATAGACTACGAGGACAAGGTTATGATGGGGCATCAAACATGAGGGGTGAATTTCATGGGTTGCAAAGAAGAATATTAGATGAGAGTCCACATGCTTTTTACATACATTGCTTTGCACACCAATTGTAATTAGTGGTTGTTTCAGTTGCTAAGTGTTGCGCTTCTGTATTTGATTTCTTCCAAACGTGCAACTTGATTGTGAATAGTGTTAATGCTTCTTGTAAGAGAAGGGATCAATTGGCTCAACAACACCATAACAAACTTGTGAACATGTTGGAAAGGGGGGGATTTTTTCAGGTAGAGGGAAAAATCAAGAAACCAACCTAGTACGACCTGGGGATACTCGATGGGGTTCACATCATAAAACTTTATGTCGTATTCTCATGTGGGATGCTATTCTAGAGGTATTAGAGGTTGTGGCTGATGATGGCTCTAATGGGGATAAGAAATATATGGCTTCTGGTTTGTTGAAACAAATGGAGAGCTATGACAAAGCTCAGCTGATAGAATTGGCTAAGATTTATTTTGCATACTTCTCTCAATATGACCTCTTGATCCTTAGAGACCAACTCGATATATTTATTGTTGATGTGAGGGGTAATTCTGATTTTGCAAATTGTGAAGACATTGGTAATCTGGCTATTAAGATGGTGCAAACCGAGAGACACCTAGTTTTTGCACTGGTTTATCGTCTCATTGAATTAGCCTTAATTTTGCCTGTTGCAACTGCCACGATTGAAAGAGCCTTCTCAGCTATGAAAATCATCAAGACAGAATTGAGAAATAAGATGGGAAATGATTGGTTAAATCATAGAATGGTATGCTATATAGAAAGAGATATCTTTGCAAGAACTCAAAGTGATGATATTTTATATCATTTTCAAGAATTGAAGAGTCGTATGAAAAAGCTACCTCCGCAAAGTTCAAGTGGTATATTTTTGTGCTCACTTATACATTTTTGCATTCATTAGTTATATTGTCATGTTGTATCTCTCATTTTATACAAATATTTAACTTGCAATGTGTAGGTTCAAATTCACGTGCTAATGTTGATGAAGTTATTAGAGGCGGGGAAGGACCAAATCGTCTCTAATTAGGTACTTTTAAATTTTTTTTACCAAGTTTATTGTATTTTTAGATGCTGAATTGAAGTAAATACTATCTTAGTCTATGTTTGTGGTATATCTTGTTTTAGCGGTGTTGGAGACTTGTTCTCAAGTGCTATGAATTAAGAACAAGGCAACACGAGATGTTAAATGTTAATGCCCTTCGTCCTTCGAAGCATTATTTCCCTTAGGATATAATGATCTTCAAACGAAGGTCATGAAGGACATACCTTCATCATTGTGGTATGAATTAATAAAAGGAGAAGCATATGGAATGCAGGAAATTACATAGACAATTATATAGCGTTATCAATTTGCCCTCATTATATTATCATGGAAAAATAAAAACAAAATTAGATTACATATATACCTTCGACCTGACAGAAAGTAAAAGTACAAGTGTGACGCACGAGCCAGTACTAGTCAGCGTGAACAGTATCGGGGAACTGTTCATCTATTTATAGGCACAGGACGCAGCCTGTGAGAAATTACATTCATGCCCTTTACATTTATTGTTAACTAATAGACAATTCTATAAGGACTAGATAACCTTTTCCCTTTAGGTCGGTTCCTTTCTCCGCTATTTAGCCGAAGCTCCCCTTCACGTAGCTTCGGAGCAACTCTAACCTTCGTCACGATCATGTTTTTTACGTCGTATATGCTTTTAGCCCGAGTCCGAAGGTACCTATTCACATGTCACACTTGAAGATTTTGTTAAATCACGTTTTTGAGGACCTTTGGAGGACGAAAGCTCCCAACAAACGGTATATTTAGCTGCACAATATATTAGATGCTGTTTAAAGTAACCTTAGAGTGGCCTGAGACGTTAATTTTATAGAGCTCCGCCACTGAGTTCAGCTTAGCTATATCCTAGTAGTATATTATTCTACTTGCGCTAAAAGGTAATCACCCATGCTGCCATGCATCTCGATCAGAGGTTGGCCGCTTCCGCTTGACCATTCATAGGTACGATTAGATTATGCGTACGTGCGTTCACTGTTCGCCCGTCGAAAAAGGGACGTCCATCCATCGGTATATAGTAATAATTTGGCCTACCGTGAATGGATCGCTGTATGCAATGCATGCATGGGTCGTCATTTGCGCATGTACGTGCTCGAGATATCTCGAATTCTCTCTCGATCGATCATGCTGATCCACGGGGAGGATTTTTCTTTTCTTTTCTCTGTCTGGGCCTCGAAGACGGCGATGCATAAATGCTAACGTGGGCCGTGAGGTGGATGTGCATGCATGATGCATCCATCCTAAACTGGAATGAGGGGGCCGTTGCGTCATTGCTTGCGTACTGGCTTCCGATGCGCATCCATCCTAAATCGAACCCTGGTTCATCCTTTTTTGTTTTTATTGTTCCAAAATTTTGTTTTGACAAAAAATGTTGGCTTTTGTATTTTAAAATTAGGAACCGAAATACATAGAAAACGGGAAAATCGGACCAAAAACTATATATATTTTGTATTCAATTGAAAACGGTAAATTTACTGAGAAACCGGTCCTCTCGCTCGAGAAATCGAACCCTGAGACCAACCGACCCGGCATAGCATATGCAGGCAGGCATCCTGGACTGTTGAGCGGAATGAATGTCAGCTTCAACATGGTGTCTGTCTCTACCTCTGGCTCCCTCACAGTTGAAGTGTATAAGTGGGATTGTCTACCTTCTCATAACAGCTTAATCTTTTGGATTGAAATGATTAGTGCATGAACTCTAATATGTTATCAAAGATAGAAGTCTCGAGTTCGAATCATGAACTAACTAGTTTTAGCTGTTTGAACTTATCGTTTAGTCCTAATTATCTGTGTAATTAGTTTTACGATTAGAGTATTAGACTATATATTTATAATTTCTAACTAGGGTCTAAACCTTCGATGATGTGATAGTGAGTAAAGTTTAGTGAGGGGATCCAAACACCTCCTTGCTCACGGGAACCAAACACCTTCAAGAACCCAACACTTTCAGTCCCTATTCGTTTCTTCCGTATTCCACTTTAGAATCGTTCCAGTTAATCAAAAGTTATACAAATTAGACAAGCAGTTAGAAATCATTCTCAAAGGCCACGATTCTAAAGAACCGAACGGGCGACTACCAGTACCCAGAGGCGGGCCCAGGGGGTATTCATGGGTATTCATTGAATACCCAAAATTTTTGTGATCTATAATAATTTATCAATAATGTATTACACAAAATAGCGTTAGAGCATTAATTTCTTTAATCTTTTGAATTTTTGAATACCCAATATCAAATTTCTGGGCCCGCTTCTGAGTACCAAAGGGTTTGTGGCAGTAGAGGGCCGGATCGGAGGCGAAGATGAGATGTTAAGGGAGCAACTGCCCGCGTCCGTGCCAGTTCCGGCCAGCAAAGCAAATAATTTTTTTCGAGAAGCTCAGTTATCGGTCAGCCAAAGCCAGCCGGCGGCCGATGGCTTTCAATCGAGAACCCGAGATCGTGTAAATCATATCGTATATACTCGGGCCATGTTCCGAACCGGTCGCGATCTAGCTGCTAGCCTTGCGAATCGTCGCCGCGCCGCATCAATCTGCCTCTATATCCGCGCGATCCCCCGTCCGCGTCAGCCCGCACGTGAACAGAACGAAAGCGAGGGAAACCAGCACAACTCAATCACAAGGACAAAGCAAGAAAAAAAAAGTTTTGAGGGAAGACGGAAGTGGACATGGATAGCGTATGGGTCGGATGCGGGATTGCGGGGTGCAGCCCCGTGCTCGCTGCTTTGCTTTCTGGCCCGTCATCTGCCACGCCAGACCGTCACACGCGCGCAGCAGGCCCGCCGGCGCAAAGTTGACAACAACGCCGCGCCCGCGCCCGTCGTCTCCGTGAGGGACCCGCGCGCGATCCACGCGCCTGGCCATTGCATGCTTCGGATTTTGATGGTGTTGTGGCCTTGTGGGTGACGCGGCCAGGCGTCAGGTGAGGGGCGAGCCCGATCGACCTCTCTCTGTTCGTCCGGCCACCGTGATCGACCTCTCTCTGTTCGTCCGGCCGCCGTGGAGGGCTCTCGCGACGCATCTGCTGGTCTGCAGATCAAGCTACCTGCTGCTGTACGATTATACCTGTAACTGTGATCGAGTTTGGAATCATAGAGCTAATCGTTATTCAACCAACAAATTATCATCTGAGTTGAGCTACTAATAATTAGCTAGAGTATTAGGTATGAAGTTTAGAATCTCTGTAGCTAATTTTAGTAGCTCTAAGGGCTTGTTTGGGAGCAAGTGAAATGAAGGGGATTGAGGGGGCTATAATCCCCCACTATTTAAAATTGAATAGTGGGGGATTCTAACCCCTCCAATCCCCTCTATTACCCTTACTCCCAAACAAGCCCTAAAGGTTCTAAACACCGACGAATGCATGGGACCTCGGAGGCTCGGACAGATGCCAGGGCTATGCTATATATATACATTATCGTTTTTTTAATGGTCTAGTATTTGAATTGTCGAAGAGGAAATCTCCGGCCGGGTGGCGGAACGCACCCGCCCTAAATCCTGAGGAGGGGCCTAAGCGTTTTGCTAGATCGTGGAAGAACACACAAGATGACACGAGGATTTAGAGTGGTTCAGGCTGCCGGAGCATAATACCCTACTCCACTGTGTGTTGTATTGCTGGTGCTCGAAAGCTTGGAGAACTTCCCGAGGGTCTAAGTGACTTGTGAGCTTGAACGTCTAAGTTGGCTCTGAGTGAGTGTGAGTGAGACTGTCTTGTAACGTTATGTGCCTTCCTTTTTATAGCTCAAGGGAGGCACATACAAGGTTGTTGAGCCCCGACATGTGGGCCCAGGAACATAATGGAAGAAATACACGGAGCAACTAATGCAGGTGACGCCTGAGAGATCTCCTGGTGCCATGGTGTCTACAGCCCGCACAGCGTTGACATACGGCGACAGCTTCCTTGGTAACGTACGAGTAATGATGGGCATAGGGCACGCGACAGCATGGGCGTGCAGTCTGCCAGTGGAACGGACAGGCATGCCGCCTGTAAGATGGACAAGTTGCTGCTTGCCAACGGAATGGACAGGTCTCATTAAATGCAGAGGCGGCACATCGCCTGCCAGTGGAATGGACAGGCACGCCGCCTGCGGTCTGGACAGGTCTCATTAAATGCCGAGGCGACACATCGCCTGTCAGGCGGCGCGCCTTATCCGCAATAAATGCATGGGCCGCGTAACCTGGAGGCCCTACGTTAGGCTCCGCCCGCTGGCTTACGTCACGCACAGTAGGTCACGTGGCAGCATCGGGTCTCTGCCTGGGCGGGGAGCAGTAGCGTATGCAGACAGGTCCGCACCAGACCGGGTCTGGACACATGTCAACACCGGACCCCTGCCTGGGTCTTGTTCGAGGCCCGGGTATGTACTGTCCTAGGACCTTGGGACCCCTCTGTGGGGACCCGGACCCCATACGGGGGGGGGGGGGGGGGTTCGGATCCCATTCCAGGGGTCCAGCTTGCACACGTGGAGGTCCAGGACAACCCTTGGGGTCCGGACTGTATATCCGGGGGTCTGGGACCAACCCTAGGGGTCCGGACTGTATATCCGGGGGTCCGGCGCTCTCCCGTGGGGTCCGGACCACTGTTGATGCCTTGGAGTATATCACCTTCTCTGAACACGTGGCGGCTCTGGACCCGCCCACGTGGTGGACTCGGGCGCTACTGTGGACCCAGAATAGCCGCTTGAGATTGGGGTGAGTCGTGGCCTGGTCCCACACACAACACTTCTTCCACGTGACTAAGGGATAGCCACGTGGGTTCTTCGTCTTTGTACAGTAGCAGGGGGTACCCTAGTTTTAGGGTATCGATAGTGGCCCCTGGGCCCACCTTAGGGGAGGATGCGAGCCTGCAGGTGGGGCCAAAACTTGTACTTCGCGTCAACATGGCATGACCGGTGACTGGGGCACCACCTCAGCGTGTGCCGCATTAACTCGGCACATCTGGTGATGCACGCGCTGTCAGTCTGCCCTCGGTCACGTCAACTGCCACATCTGTCCCCGCGGCTGACTGACCCACGGCCCCACGTCTGGCGGTTCCGTCGGGCCATGCGCGGGGCGCCTTGTTGCCGCTGTCGTGGTTAATAAATATCTTTCTGCAGCAGCCCTGAGGCGGTGCGCGATCGTGCGTGGCGGTTTGCTCTTCGCACGGCGGTTCGCCTTTTTCGCACTCGGGGACCGGCACAGCAGCTGCATGACTTGTGGGCCCAGGCCCCCATGTCAAAGACTGGGTCGGTTGGGCGCTAGGTGCGCGTCGGACGGGATTTCTCGGGGCACGAGCGGGGGAGTCTTCCTTGAAAAGGGATTCTCCCCGTGTGCAGCAGTTACGCTTTCGCATTCTCTCCCACTGCTACGCCCTTTCGCCTCCGAGCCCTCTACGCCCCTTTGCATTCGCGCTCCTCTGCCTTTCGCCGCCGCAGTCGCCATGGCCTCACTGGTTCATCCCGAGCATTTCCAGAACGAGGGGGCTCTCAACTTGGTGCGCAACCTGCTCGGATGGAGCGCGCTGGCGTTCGCCGAACGGATCCACGCCGGCGCCACTCCCCTTGGCGATCTCGCCGCTGGGGAGTTCGTGTTCTTCGTCTCCTACCTCTCCTACGGGTTGGCGCTACCGATCTCGCCATTCTTCCTGCTGCTGCTGGAGGAGCTCGGCCTTTAGCTTCAGCACCTCACGCCCCACTCCATCCTCTAGCTAGGCAGTCATCTTCGCCCACCTGTGCGAGATGTTCATGGGGGTGGTGCCCTGTACCTCCCTCTTCTGCCATTTCTTCGTGCTAGTGAAGTCCGGAAAGGCCAAGGACCACCTCAGCGTGTACTACTTCCAGACGAGGCTGGACTCGACCGGCACCTACATCTCCTCCCTCGACGACGCGAGGTGGGAAAACTGGCGCACCGACTAGGTGATCGTCAGCGCCGAGGCCAACGACCGCCTCGCGCTGCTGAGCGATGGGCCAAGGCTTGACTGGAAGCAATGGAGGGCCAAGCCGTCGCTGGCGCCGGAGTTCGAGCCCGTACTAGACAGGATCAAGACCCTGGCGATCGGCGGCCTGACATCGATGCACGTGGTTGGCGACTTCCTGAAGCACCGGGTCGCGCCGCTGCAGAGGAGGGCGCGTCTGTGCTGCTGGTTCACCAGCTCAAACGACATCGGCCGGATCCAGCGCGGGCCAGGCACTGACCTGTCCTGGGAGGAACTGGAACTCCTGGTGAAGGGGATCACTGGTGAGTCCTTCGTCCCTGAGTCCCTAATCCCTCCCTAAGGCATCCCTCCGCTTTGCGACGACCCAGGGTTGAGGGCAGCGATCTTGGACTGGCTGCCGACCCTCGACGAGAGCGGCGTGGCGGTTCGCCAGACCAGCGGCTGGGACCCCCACCGCAGGATTCAGATCCCCGGTGTACCGGCCGGAGGTTCCTAGCCCGCTGGTGCGGGCTCCAGAGCTCCCTCCATGGCCCCAGTCCCTTGGACAAGGGCAAAGGGGCTGCAAGTAGCTCCTTCGCCCCGGGTGGCACCGGGGGGTTGGAGGAATAGAGGCGGCACCGGCTGCGTCGCGTCGACGGGTCGCGTGTTACAGATCCACCTCTTGATGCGGACCCGCCCCTGAAGCGTCAGAGGACCTCTGGCGGGGCCGAGGAGACCGGCTCTCAGGCCCAGGGCACGCAGAGGAGCGTCAGTCCTCCGCCGCCACCACCATCGGATCTGCCGCCACCACCACCACCGTCAGTCCCGCCGCCACCACCACCACCTGGGGGTGACCTCCCCTAGGGGCACCAACAGCAGCAACCACAGCAGCAGCAACAACAATAGCAGCGGACGTCCCGCTTCCAGGGTCGCTGGAAGGTCCAGGGCCCCAAGTAAGTGTAGCCCCATCCTTGTTTTTGCGAGTGTAGTTAACTTGCCGACGGGTCTTTACCCATCCTTGCTTGCCAGGGCTTCCTCCCCCTCTGCTCCCAAGGGCGCGCCTCCCCCGCCGGACACCATGCCCACCAGCGGGTCTGGCTCTCAGCAGCAGGCATTTGCTGGGAGTGGTGCCAGCGACCCTCCCCCGGCTGCTGCAACTGGTGCCGACGGCTACCACAGCTTCAACGATGGCGACTCTGTCGAGTACACCGCCGGCAGCGTCCGAGGAGGTCCCGGCTGCGCCTACCCCTGCCGTTGCGGGGGTTGTGTCCAGCTCCATCCCGCTGAGGTGATCTTTGGGCGGCAGCTCCGATCCGGCGCCGAACTAGAGGCAGCGCCGGTTCCCCTCCCCTGGGTGCTGTCTCATGCGCATCAGGCCCTCCAGGAGACCGAGGCGGCGATCCAGGCGGGAATGGGAGGCGCTGGAGTCCGAGCACCAGCGCCTCAGCGACTAGCGTACACAGTTGGAGGAGCGCACCAAGGCGGCGTCCCAGCAGTTCGCTTATGAGCGGTCCGAACTGGCGCGGGATCGCAAGGACTACAAGAAGGACCTCCATAAGGTGTACGCTAGGGAGCTGGAGGCGAGCTGGAAGGAGAAGCGGCTGGCCAAGAAGGAGGAGCACCTGAACCAGAGGGAGGAGGTCGTCACGGAGCTGAGCGCCATGCTGAGCGCCATGAACAAGATTTTGGACGAGCAGCGGGCCCAGCAGACCGAGGCTGTGGAGAGCCTGAAAAGCTGCAGCGGGAGCTTGATGGCAAGGCCCACGACGCCGCCCTCGCTGAGGAGAAGCTTAAAGCGAGGGGAGAGTCCTTGGACAGGCGAGAGGCGGACCTCGCCAGGCGGGAGGCGGACCTCGCCAGGCGGGAGAAGGATCTCGCCTTCAAGGAGGAGATGCTTGAGAGGCGGGAGAAGTTGCTGGTCGAGCATGAGCTCGAGGCGGAGGAGAAGGAGCAGACGCTGGAGGAGCGGGTCTACCGGTTCCAAGCGGCGCAGGCGGCACAGGCAGCACCGGGCCCCCAAGCGGTGGAGGCGATGAAGAAGACGCTTGTGAAAGGGAAATGTACCCTTAGGCCATTTCTAAGTATTTTGGTGATCATGTGCCAACACAAATGGTTGAAGTGTGAAACTATACCAAATGGTGGAAGAAGTGCAAAGTCAACACAAAGGTATGATTCTAGACTTAGTACATTGGTTTTTGTGTACTAACATATTTGTCTAAGTGCTAGAATCAGAGAAAATCCAATTGGAAATGACTTGGCTCGAGCAGCCAAGACTCTGCTCAGTCTGGGTGCACCGGACTGTCCGGTGCGCCAGGCTAGCGTCTGGTCAACTGGCTGCTCTCGGGTCTCGACGGCGCCGTACGGCTATAAATCACCGGACTGTCCGGTGGTGCACCGGACTGTCCTGTGAGTCGTCTGCGGTGAAGTCGCTGCTCTCGGGAACCAAGTCAACAGCGTACGGCTATAATTCACTGGACTGTCCGGTGAGGCACCGGACTGTCCGGTGAGCCAACGGTCCGCCGGGCCAACGGTCGGCCGCGCAATCCGCGCATGACGCGTGGCCGAGCCAACGGTCGAATGGGGGCACCGGACTGTCCGGTGTGCACCAGACAGTGTCCGGTGCGCCAACGGCTCCAAGTCTTCAACGATCGGCTGCGCCAGAATAGGAAAGAAATCCGCACCGGACAGTGTCCGGTGGTGCACCGGACTGTCCGGTGCGCCAGTCGACAGAAGGCAAGAATTGCCTTCCTGGATTGCTCTCAACGGCTCCTAGCTGCCTTGGGGCTATAAAAGGGACCCCTAGGCGCATGGAGGAGGATACCAAGCACACTTTGAGCATTCTTGATCATTCACACTCCGTCTTTGCGCACTTGTTTGACATTCTTAGTGATTTGAGCTCCGTTCTAGTGAGAACCTTGTGATATTCATTTGAGCTCAAGTCTTGGCCGTGTGTGTGCGTATTGCTGTGGATTTGTGTGTGTTGCTTCCCTCCCTTACTCTAGTACTTTCGCTTTGATTCTCATTGTAAGGGCGAGAGACTCCAAGTTGTGGAGATTCCTCGCAAACGGGAAAGAGTAAAGAAAGAAGAACACCGTGGTATTCAAGTTGATCATCGGATCACTTGAGAGGGGTTGAGTGCAACCCTCGTCCGTTGGGACGCCACAACGTGGAGTAGGCAAGTGTTGTACTTGGCCGAACCACGGGATAAATCCTCGTGTCTCTTGTGCTTGCTCTCACTATGTCTATTTTAGAGCTCTCCTTAGCCACTTGATTTTATTATGCTAACTCCTAACCAAGTTTTGTGGCTTTAAGTTTCAAGTTTTTACAGGATCACCTATTCACCCCCCCTCTAGGTGCTCTCAATTGGTATCAGAGTCGTTCTCTTCAAGAAAGGGACTAATCGCCTGAAGGGATGGATCCTAAGGGAAAGGGGATGGTGATCAACGACAAGGAGAAGGAGTCCTTCATCAATGAGCCAAAAGACGATAAGCCCACTGACTCGGGCTCAAGTCATAAGAAGGACGGGAAGAAGAAGAGGCGTATCAAGTAGATCGTCTACTACGACGACAGCGACGAGTCATCTTCTTCCCAAAAGGACGACGACGACAACGACTACGAGAAAAAGAAGACGGTTAACTCAAACTTTTCTTTTGATTATTCTCGTATTCCGCAAAGTTCCAATGCTCATTTGCTTTCCATTCCCCTTGGTAAACCTCCTCACTTTGATGGAGAGGACTACGGATTTTGGAGTCACAAAATGCGTAGCCACTTGTTCTCTCTCCATCCAAGTATATGGGAGATAGTGGAAAATGGAATACAATTTGATAGTACGGATAGTTCCATGTTCATCAATGAACAAATTCACAAAAATGCACAAGCTACTACTGTTCTTTTAGCGTCATTGTGCAGGGAAGAGTACCATAAGGTGAGCGGCTTGGATAACGCCAAGTAGATTTGGGACACCCTCAGGATCTCGCATGAGGGAAATGATGTCACCATGCTCACCAAGATGGAGTTGGTGGAGGGCGAACTAGGAAGGTTCGCAATGATCAGGGGGGAGGAGCCAACCCAAACGTACAACAGGCTCAAGTCCCTCGTCAACAAAATAAGAAGCTATGGAAGCACGCGATGGACGGACCACGACGTCGTCCGACTTATGCTAAGGTCCTTCACCGTCCTTGATCCTCATCTTGTTAACTCTATTCGTGAGAATCCTAGGTACACCAAGGTGATGCCCGAAGAAATACTTGGGAAATTTGTGAGTGGGCGAATGATGATCAAGGAGGCAAGATACGTCGATGAGGCGTTGAATGGTCCAATCCACGAGCCTCAAACCGTTGCTCTCAAAGCAACAAATAGCAGGGAGGCGCTACCTAGCAAGGTGGCGCAAGTTGAGGCAGCAGGGCTCAATGAGGAAGAAATGGCCCTCATCATCAAGCACTTCAAGACGGCGCTAAAGGGTCGCAAGGAGCATCCCAAAAAGAACAATACGAAGGGAAAGCGCTCCTGCTTCAAGTGCGGTAAGGTTGGTCACTTTATTGCTAATTGTCCCGATAATGATAGTGACCAGGATCAAGAAAAGAAGAGGGAAAAGAAGAAGACTTACAAGAAGGCTAAGGGCGAGGCACACCTTGGCAAGGAATGGGACTCGGATTGTTCATCATCCGACTCCGACGACGAAGGACTCGCCGCCTCGGCCTTCAACAAATTGTCCCTCTTCCCCAACGAGCATCACACCTGCCTCATGGCAAGGGAAAAGAAGGCAAGCACTCGTAAAATACTAGTACTTACGCTTCTTCAAGTGATGATGAATGTAGTGATGATGAAATAGACTATGCATGTTTATTCAAAGGTTTAGATAGAACCAAAATTGATAAAATCAATGAATTAATTGATGCTTTGAATGAGAAGAATAGATTGTTAGAAAAGCCAGAGGACCTTTTATATGAAGAGCATGGTAAATTTGTTAGTGCGCAAAATTCTCTTGCTCTAGAAGTTAAAAGAAATGAAGTGCTTTCATGTGAATTGTCTACATGCCATGAATCAATCTCTAGCTTAAAAAGTATCAATGATGACTTGAGTGCTAAGTTAGAAATAGCTAATCAATCAACCTCGTGTGTAGAACATGTTGTGATTTGCAATAGGTGTAAAGATTTTAATGTTGATGCTTGTAGTGAACACCTAGTTTCCATTTCTAAATTAAATGATGAAGTGGCTAGTCTTAATGCTCAACTTAAGACTAGCAAAAATGAATTTGATAAATTAAAATTTGCAAGGGATGCCTATACTATTGGTAGACATCCCTCAATTAAGGATGGGCTTGGCTTTAAGAGTGAAGCCAAGAACTTAACAAGTCATAAGGCTCCCATTCCCGCTAAGGAGAAAGGGAAGGCTCCTATGACTAGTAGCAATCAAAAGAATCATGCCTTCATTTATAGCGATAGGAAATTCTCTAGAAATGCTTGTAGGAATTATTCTTATGATTCACATGCTACGACTGCTTCTAGTTCTTCTATGCATGGTAGAAATATGGCTATGAAATATTCTAGAAATGTTCATTATGGTAGGAGTTATAATGCTTTTGACTCACATGCCATGACCGTTTCAAGTTCTAATGGTAGGCCTAGAGGAAATGTTGTTCATGTATCTAGGAATGTAAGTAATGAACACTCTACAATTTACCATGCTTGCAATGCTTCCTTTGCAATTTGTAGAAAGGATAAGAAAGTGATTGCTAGGAAATTAGGGGCAAAATGCAAGGGAGATAAGACTTGCATTTGGGTCCCTAAGGCTATTATAACTAACCTTGTAGGACCCAACAAGAGTTGGGTACCTAAGACCCAAGCCTAATTTGCCTTGCAGGTTTATGCATCCGGGGGATCAAGCTGGATTATCGACAGCGGATGCACAAACCACATGACGGGGGAGAAGAAGATGTTCACCTCCTACGTCAAGAACAAAGATTCCCAAGATTCAATCATATTCGGTGACAGGAATCAAGGCAAGGTTAAAGGTTTAGGCAAGATAGCCATCTCAAATGAGCACTCTATCTCCAATATATTTTTAGTAGAGTCGCTAGGTTATAATCTTCTATCGGTTAGTCAATTATGTAATATGGGATACAATTGCTTATTCACAAATGTCGATGTGTCTGTCTTTAGAAGGAGTGATGGTTCATTAGCTTTTAAGGGTGTACTAGACGACAAACTCTATTTAGTTGATTTTGCAAAGGAGGAGGCCGGTCTAGATGCATGCTTAATCGCTAAGACTAGCATGGGCTGGCTGTGGCATCGCCGTCTAGCACATGTGGGGATGAAGAACCTTCACAAACTTCTAAAGGGAGAACATGTGTTAGGTCTAACAAATGTGTATTTCGAAAAAGATAGACCTTGTGCAGCTTGTCAAGTAGGTAAACAAGTGGGAAGTGCGCATCACAGCAAGAATGTGATGACCACATCAAGACCCCTGGAGCTACTGCATATGGACCTCTTCAGACCCGTCGCCTACCTCAGCATCAGGGGAAGTAAGTATGGTTTAGTAATTGTTGATGATTTTTCCCGCTTCACTTGGGTATTCTTTTTGCAGGATAAATCTGAAACCCAAGGGACCCTCAAGCGCTTCCTAAGGAGAGCTCAAAATGAATTTGAGCTCAAGGTGAAGAAGATAAGGAGCGACAACGGGTCCGAGTTCAAGAACCTTCAAGTGGAGGAATACCTTGAGGAGGAAGGAATCAAGCACGAGTTCTCCGCTCCCTACACACCACAACAAAATGGTGTGGTAGAGAGAAAGAACAGGACGCTCATAGACATGGCGAGGACGATGCTTGGAGAATTCAAGACGTCCGAGCGGTTTTGGTCGGAAGCTGTGAACACGGCTTGCCACGCCATAAACTAAATCTATCTCCATCACCTCCTCAAGAAGACGTCATACGAGCTACTAACCGGTAACAAACCCAACGTTTCGTATTTTCGAGTTTTTGGGAGTAAATGCTACATTCTGGTGAAGAAAGGTAGAAATTCAAAATTTGCTCCTAAAGCTGTAGAAGGGTTTTTGTTAGGTTATGACTCAAATACAAAGGCATATAGAGTCTTCAACAAATCATCGGGTTTGGTTGAAGTCTCTAGCGATGTTGTATTTGATGAGACTAATGGCTCTCCGAGAGAGCAAGTTGATCTTGATGATGTAGATGAGGATGATGTTCCAACGGACACAACTCGTACCATGGCAATTGGAGACGTGCGACCACAGGAACACAAGGAGCAAGATCAACCTTCTTCCTCAACGACAGTGCACCCCCAACTCAAGATGATGAACAGGTACCTCAAGAGGAGTCGTGTGATCAAGGGGGAGCACAGGATGTCCAAGATGAGGAGGAAGAAGTACCACAGGCCCCTCCAACTCAAGTTTGAGCGATGGTTCAAAGGAATCATCCCGTCGACCAAATTTTGGGTGACATTAGCAAGGGAGTAACTACTCGCTCTAGATTAGCTAATTTTTGTGAGCATTACTCTTTTGTCTCTTCTATTGAGCCTTTCAGGGTAGAAGAGGCATTGCTAGATCCGGACTGGGTGTTGGCCATGCAGGAAGAGCTCAACAACTTCAAGCGAAATGAAGTTTGGACACTGGTGTCGCGTCCCAAACAAAATGTTGTGGGAACCAAGTGGGTGTTCCGCAACAAACAGGACGAGCACGGGGTGGTGATAAGGAACAAGGCTCGACTTGTGGCAAAAGGTTATGCCCAAGTCGCAGGTTTGGACTTTGAGGAGACTTTTGCTCCTGTGGCTAGGCTAGAGTCGATTCATATATTGTTAGCATATGCCGCTCACCATTCTTTCAGGTTGTTCCAAATGGATGTGAAGAGCGCTTTCCTCAATAGGCCAATCAAGGAGGAGGTGTACGTGGAGCAACCCCCTAGCTTTGAGGATGAACGGTACCCTGACCATGTGTGTAAGCTCTCTAAGGTGCTCTATGGACTTAAGCAAGCCCCAAGAGCATGGTATGAATGCCTTAGAGACTTTTTAATTGCTAATGCTTTCAAGGTTGGGAAAGCCGATCCAACTCTTTTCACTAAGACATGTGATGGTAACTTATTTGTGTGCCAAATTTATGTCGATGACATAATATTTGGTTCTACTAACCAAAAGTCTTGTGAAGAGTTTAGCAGGGTGATGACTCAAAAGTTTGAGATGTCGATGATGGGCGAGTTGAACTACTTTCTTGGGTTCCAAGTGAAGCAACTCAAGGACAACACTTTCATCTCCCAAACGAAGTATACGCAAGACTTGCTCAAGCGGTTTGGGATGAAGGACGCCAAGCCCGCAAAGACTCCAATGGGAACCGACAGACATGTCGACCTCAACAAAGGAGGTAAGTCCGTCGATCAAAAGGCATACCGGTCTATGATAGGGTCTTTACTTTATTTGTGTGCTAGTAGACCGGATATTATGCTTAGCATATGCATGTGTGCTAGATTTCAATCCGACCCAAGGGAGTGTTACCTTGTGGCCGTTAAGCGAATTCTTAGATATTTAGTCGCTACGCCTTGCTTCGGGATCTGGTATCCAAAGGGGTCTACCTTTGACTTGATTGGATATTCAGACTCCGATTATGCTGGATGTAAGGTCGATAGGAAGAGTACATCAGGGACGTGCCAATTCCTAGGAAGGTCCCTGGTGTCGTGGAGTTCTAAGAAACAAACCTCAGTTGCCCTATTGTAGCATCCTAAAAATTCAAATCTTGATATTTTCTCAAACTCGCTCTAAATTCAAAATGAATTATAAATTTCACTTCAAAATGTTTGTTTGCGAGTTGATATCAACAAATAAAATATAGTGGTCTATATTCTCTCCAAAATCCTTCTCAAAATATCCTACAAATATTTCCCTAGTGATCCCCCTCAAATTCTTTCCAGAAATACTGCCCAGATATTTCCCCAGTGATCCCCCTCTGATTCTTTCCAGAAGTACTGCCCAAATATTCCACCGATATATCTCCAGATATTTTCCTCCTGAGAAATACCTTTGGAATCATATTTCAAGTCCCTACAAATATTTTCTTCATAACTTTCCTCATGCTCATACGTATACGTATGCCTCCAGTGTCATACGGTGAGCTCTACAAGCTAATTACACTCATATAAGACAAATCCATGCTAATCTCCCACTAATCCTCTCATCCTCCCACTAATCCTCTCATCCCTCCCCCGAATCCCCCCACCATGGCTATAAATAGAGGGGCAAGGGCCTCCTCTCATCCCAACCCAAGCCATTTCATGGCAACTCTCTCCCCCCCACACACACCCACTCCATGTTCCACATAAGCACACACTAGCACAAGGATCGTTCGATCGTTCTTCGATCGTTCGTCCCCCTGTTCTTAGTTTGTTCGTTCGTTCGTCCGATCGTTCGATCGTTCGTCTGATCGTTCATGGTTCGTTCGTCCGATTGTTCGATCGTTCGTCCGTTCGTTCGTCCAAATAATCTTTTTCCTGCCGTTATGCTGCCGAAATTCCAATCGTTCGTTCGTTCGATCATTCGATCGTTCATAGTCCCTATTCATCGTTCATCGTTCGTTCATAGTCCCTATTCATCGTTCTTCCAGATAATCTTTGTCCTGTCGTTATGCTGCCAAAATTCCGATCGTTCGTTCGTTCGATCATTCGATCGTTCATCGTTCGTTCATAGTCCCTATTCATCGTTCATCGTTCGTTCATAGTCCCTATTCATCGTTCATCTTTCGTTCATAGTCCCTATTCATCGTTCTTCCAGATAATCTTTGTCCTGCCGTTATGCTGCCGAAATTCCGATCGTTCGTTCGTCCGATCATTCGATCGTTCGTCCGTTCGTTCGTCCAAGTAATCTTTTTCCTGCGTTATGCTGCCGAAATTCCGATCGTTCGTTCGTCCGATTATTCGATCGTTCGTCCGTTCGTTCATAGTTCATATTCATCGTTCGTTCATGCGAACTATTGACCATTACTATTCATCGTTACTATTCACATACACTATTCATCATCGTTACTATTCATCGATGATATCTATAATTACTTTTCAATCGCCACTATTCATCGTTACTAATCATCGTTACTATTCATCGGTCATCTAGTCATCCCAAATTTCAACTACTCATCCACCATGCTGTCCAGTCCACCTAAGACCAGCCAGACCCATGTTCCAGTCATACGAACTCCGGTGACTGTGATTTTCCTTCCAGTAGGGAACTTCCCATCTGGTCACCCATCCTAGGTTTCTCCAAGTTGAGCATGCTTAACTTTGAGATTCCTTTGAACCAGGCTTCCAAACTCAGATTCCAATAATTCTTGTTTCTAAATTCTTATCAAATTATTCCCTATCCAACCATGTCATCCCTTAAGCATGGTTCATGTTCCAGAAGACTCCCAAAATACTCTCGTCCAATATTCTGCCTATAACTCTCCTGTTCATACTAAGTCAGACGATTCATTCGTCACTATTCTCACCTACAGTGAACTTCACTGTGCTACACCACATACACCCAGCTATAAATACACCTAGCTACCCTCTCCCTCTCCACACACACTCCACACCCTCAGCCAAGGAAAACTCCCACCCACTCAGTTACTCCGCTCTGCCGGCTACACGCGTAGTGTCGCTTCGCCTCCAGTCCACCCTCCTGGTAAGCACCTCCGCTCCACCACTAGTAGTATCTCAACACCACATGACACAGATTCTACTCAAGACTCTACCCATCCATATATCGCTTTTCTGACCACTATACTAAATATTTGTTGGTATACTTGCTGGTTTGTATGTTTGCTTGTTCATGTTGCATAGTTATCGGAGTGTTCGTGCCGTCTCGTGGAGGCCAGATCTACAAGTCTACGCCAGGCAGTGGAGCCAGAAGCCAGTTCCGCGAGCTCTCCCTCCCTTTCGCCGGATAAGCACGACAAGCTCACTGGATCTCTTTGATGCATAAATTACCTATGATTTTTCAACCACAACCCTCAGCATGTTATTTTATGCATGATATGATTTTGAGACAAGTTATTATGGCCACCCAAGCCGCTTGCCGCAATCAATCCTTGATATATTTGTTACAAATGATTAAGAAAAGGTATGAGTTTTCAAAAGAAAATGCTTTTCAAAATGTGTATGATGAAGGGTTTTCACCCTTATCACCTTTGAGTAGGGATGATCAGGGACTCCCTGGTTTAGGGGAGGGCCTAAGGTGATGGCTCAGCTGGTTTAGGCGTGAGCAGAAGGATTGTCCCCTCTTATAAGGACCGGTTTGTCATCTTTCACTACCAGTACTCATGATAAGTACAACCACTCGAGACTGTGTGGGCAGTCACTCAATCTGAACTCGTACGGTCCAACCCCAGGGTTATGAAGGCTGGGGAGCACCGGGAGGATAAGGAGGGGGAATGTTTTGTTCGGTTTGGGCATGGCGGTGGCCTGACTCCTTCCGGTATAATCGTTAAGGTTAGGACGTGCAAGGAAAAAAAGAGATTCGGATTCGGATCTCATTGATCATGAGATCGCAGAGCCGGACTAGTGGGTAAAGTGTACCCCTCTGCGCAGAGTTCAAACCTATTCGAATAGTCTGTGTCCACAGGAATGGATGAGTCTGGTGTGGTATGGCAATTAGTGTTTTGTTTTCAAAAAAAGGGTGCGTTTGAGAAAAATGGTTTTTAGAAGGTCCGGCGGTTGAGTCGTGAGCTATGGTGGACGGGAAGTCCAGTGGCTGTTGTTGAAAATGAAAACCAGTGGGAAACTGCTGAGATACCTGGATGGTTTAGTCCAGGGGATTTTATTCTATACTGAAAAACTTCCTGCTCCTTTTGGAGAGGATGCGCTTTGCAAAATACAAAATGTTTTTCAAAACAACCCTGCATAAAATATTGCTGTTTCTGCAAATATCCTGAGCTCCACATATTCCATGCATTATATCTGATTTCCCCATTCCGCGGGTGAAGGTGGGCTGCTGAGTACGTTTGTACTCACCCTTGCTTATTTGTTGTTTTTCAAAAAAAAGGAGATCGGGTAAGAGTTACGACTGTTCCCAACCTTGCCTGTGGCTATTGGACCGCTGATTTGCTTCGCTGCGTATATCGGGCTGCTTCAGCCCCACTCTGATGATATGTCCCGAGTTGTGGACCAACTCTTAAAGTTATTCGTCACCTTTGTAGGTTTGTCTCGTTTAAGCAGATTTGGTATCATCTGATGTATAAATGTGTTTACTAGCCTTCTGGGACTAGTAATTGTATCACATTTGAGTCCCAGAGGATTGGGGACGCTTCAGGTGGTATCAGAGTTGTTAGGTTGGCCGCAGGACGTAACCCTTAGCCTTGATCCAAAAGTTTTTGAATCAAAACTATTTTCTTAAAAAAATTTCTTACTCTCATCCCTTCATTTCAAAAATGCTTTCCTCCTTTCCTTCTCTCAGAAGTCAGATGGAGGTTCGTTGCCAAACTAGCTTTTGCCAGAATGAAGATGGTTTCCCCAAGTTGCTGAGAGCATGCACAGTTCGCCTCGGAATTAGGAGCTAGCCAGAGTATGATGGTCGTGAATTCATTGAGCATGGCATAGAGAAGTGTGTCGTGACTGTATACATTGGATCCAGTCTGCACCATGTGGAATGGAGTGTCACTGCTGCTGGGCACAGATTCAAAGACACCTGCCAAGTCGTCGCCCGCAAGGCATTGAGGGCCCTGTGTCAGATCTATGAAGAAGAAGTGGCCGACACCCCACTCAGATTCTTTCCGCCCTTTCAGAGAGACCGTCCCGTTTGGATGGCCAAGATGCGTGCATTGGAAGGGAAGCAGCTGCTTGAGGATGACCCCATAGTCGTGCACCTCACTGCATACCTGCTCACCCTAGATGCCCAGTATGATTTCTTGGCTCGGCACCACCGTCAGATGATTGCCCGGGTAGAAGATGTAGAGAAGCTCAACTGTAAGCTCCATGTGGATCTCACCACAGCTCAAGCCCGTGCAACTGCATTGGAAAGTCGTGAAGTCATTGCTGTTGAAGCCCTAAAGCAAGCCAAGGATGAGCACGTCTAGAAGTTGATGGATGCCTACTTAGTAACCCATAACCAACGTAGAGCCCTACGGATCCAAGAGCCCACTTCATCCAACCCAGTTCAACCCATGAGAGCCAAAGATCCCCAAATTCTTGAAGGTCACTCGGTCTCTATCAGAGGAGAAAAGAAGGCTTGGGAACTCCCGGAAGGAGCCATAGTCTTGGAAGGAATTCCAGTCTTCCCTCAGGCTATGGATAAGCAAGAGCACCCTGAATCCTCCCAAGATCCCCCACCGGAGTTGTTTGAGCCCCTCACCATGAAGAAGATTCCAGCACCATCCCTTGAAGTCAAGGAAGAAGCTGCAAGCACCCCGCCAGCACCGCCGCCCTCTGAGGAGCTACAAGAGCCAGTCCTGCTTGAAGAAGAGTTCGACCCTGTGTTGCCATCTCAGTTGCCGCCAGAAGAAGTCATCAACATCAGCTCCCTGTTGACCCATCCAGGAGATGTCTCAGATTGAAGTTGTGTGCAAGCCTCGCTAGAAGAGAAGTTGCCTGGTCTGAAGTTAGTATGCCCAGTCCTCTGCATGCATTGGGTAGTGAAGTTTTTCTTCACTTTGGCTAGAGCCCTGCATGTATGAGAGGTAATCGTGTAGACTCATGTTTTGCAAAACTCTAATTGTGTGGCCCCCTAGGGCATTTCAAAATGAATTTTGCTTGATGTTTTCTCCCCTTTTGAGTGCATATGTGATGCTTTAACGTTAGTGCTCATAAGTTGCATTTAGCATAGTTCTCAATTCAGAAGCCAAGCAATAGTAGTTATGCTTAGCCCTCGAATCTGAGTAGTCTGTGCTTTGGAAAAAACTCTATTCTTCCCCTATTCAAAATATTTGATTTGTTTGTGCTTATCATTGCTGAACTTATGTGTTTTCTTTTTTTTAAGAAAGGTTTTCTCTAAAAACATAGATCACAAATTAGAGCTAATCCTCACCTTATGCTTCCATTCTTATCTTAACCCATCTCAAGAGAAAAGCACCTTACCCAAGAAGATACCGGGAAGCTTACCCTTGAAGCCTGGAACAAGCTACAGAAGAAACCAGTCCAGCCGCTCAGTCAAAAGGGTCGATCGTGAGAATCAAAGCACTGCCCCTGAGTCAAAGTAAACAGGAAAAGAGGACAGAAGGAGTTATTACCATACAGAGAGGCAAAGATTCTTGGAACCAGAGACCACAACCATCAGGGTCATCGACCCCACCACTCACGCGTGCCCCCCGCACGCGTGCCCGCCTCCATACACACTACCACCACCCCTCGCTCCCTTTTGCAGCGCACTACCGCCACCCACACCCCCTTTACAGCGCACCCATGCCACCATTACCGCCAGCAACACCATCCCCCCCTCCATCGCACTTGTTGCCCTATGTCACCTGCTCCATCATCACCACTCCGCATCCGAGCACCCCCACTCGCCTATAAAACCCCCACTAGCTCCCTCAACTCCCATCTTGCTCAAAGCAAAGCACACTCCAGATAAATCCCCTCTGCCAAATCGCAAGCAACTCCATTTTCCACTCCCTCGACCCTGAGATCACAATGCTTGGTGATTCTTGGATTGAAGACTGTTGTACATGGTTCATAGTCTTTGGTTTCCTCCTTTGTGTGATGGTAATACTCTTTGATAGAATCCTCCAGTGGGAAGAGCAAAGAGAAATAAAGGGTCAGTGAAAAGAAGATAGTGAAGAGAACATAATAAGAAGGTTCTCCGAGAATCAACCCTATGTCAGTCATTTCTCCGCAGCCTGTTCAAGCAGTAGAAGAAGAAGGCCCCGTAACACCCTTGTTATGAGGTACTTCAAGGAGTTCAAATCCCCAAGATTCAAGAGTTCTACCCTCATTCTTTTTAAGTGGGGTAGTGTTCCAGTAAAGTTCCTGCTATGGAGAAAAAGAAGAAGGCCTGTAGCAAGCTTGTGGAGGACCAGATCATCAAAGTATATAAGTTTCTGGATGAGAAGTGGTCACCCAAGTTCCGTTGATGAAGCACCAGAAGACCAATCAAGGAAGGAACCATGTGGAAGTTCGCAAGAGGAAGGTTTGCATGTTGGCATCGATGCTTCTTCAATAAGCTAGCTGCCAAGCGAAACCTAGAAGCCTAAAGATGATCTTTGAGTAGCCAGAATCAGCGTTTGCAATCAGCAACCAGATGCTCCCCAAAGGCCAGATTTTGTTGAAGTTCCATCTCCTCGAAGAGTCTGCAAAGTGAAGATATGTAGCTGAAGTAAAGCTATACCCATAACCCTTCTAAGCCAAATCTCGAGGACGAGATTCATTTTAAGTGGGGTAGATCTGTAGCATCCTAAAAATTCAAATCTTGATATTTTCTCAAACTCGCTCTAAATTCAAAATGAATTATAAATTTCACTTCAAAATGTTTGTTTGCGAGTTGATATCAACAAATAAAATATAGTGGTCTATATTCTCTCCAAAATCCTTCTCAAAATATCCTACAAATATTTCCCCAGTGATCCCCCTCAAATTCTTACCAGAAATACTGCCCAGATATTTCCCCAGTGATCCCCCTCTGATTCTTTCTAGAAGTACTGCCCAAATATTCCACCGATACATCTCCAGATATTTTCCTCCTGAGAAAAACCTTCGGAATTATTTTTCAAGTCCCTACAAATATTTTCTTCATAACTTTCCTCATGCTCATACGTATATGTATGCCTCCAGTGTCATACGGTGAGCTCTACAAGCTAATTACACTCATATAAGACAAATCCATGCTAATCTCCCACTAATCCTCTCATCCTCCCACTAATCCTCTCATCCCTCCCCCGAATCCCCCCACCATGGCTATAAATAGAGGGGCAAGGGCCTCCTCTCATCCCAACCCAAGCCATTTCATGGCAACTCTCTCCCCCCCCACACACACCCACTCCATGTTCCACACAAGCACACACTAGCACAAGGATCGTTCGATCGTTCTTCGATCGTTCGTCCCCCTGTTCTTAGTTTGTTCGTTCGTCCGATCGTTCGATCGTTCGTCTGATCGTTCATGGTTCGTTCGTCCGTTCGTCTGATCGTTCGATCGTTCATCCGTTCGTTCGTCCAAATAATCTTTTTCCTGTCGTTATGCTGCCGAAATTCCGATCGTTCGTTCATTCGATCATTCGATCGTTCATCGTTCGTTCATAGTCCCTATTCATCGTTCATCGTTCGTTCATAGTCCCTATTCATCGTTCTTCCAGATAATCTTTGTCCTGCCGTTATGCTGCCGAAATTCCAATCGTTCGTTCGTTCGATCATTCGATCATTCAACGTTCGTTCATAGTCCATATTCATCGTTCATTGTTCGTTCATAACCCCTATTCAACTTACATCGTTCGTTCATATTCCCTATTCATCGTTCTTCCAGATAATCTTTGTCCTGCCGTTATGCTGCCGAAATTCCGATCGTTCGATCATTCGATCGTTGAACGTTCGTTCATAGTCCCTATTCATCGTTCATCGTTCGTTCATAGTCCCTATTCATCGTTCATTGTTCGTTCATATTCCCTATTCATCGTTCTTCCAGATAATCTTTGTCTGCCGTTATGCTGCCGAAATTCCGATCGTTCGTTTGTCCGATCATTCGATCGTTCGTCCGTTCATTCGTCCAAGTAATCTTTTTCCTGCCGTTATGCTGCCGAAATTCCGATCGTTCGTTCGTTCGATCATTCGATCGTTCGTCCGTTCGTTCATAGTTCCTATTCATCGGTCATCGTTCGTTCATACGACTATTCACTATCACTATTCACCATACTATTCACCATTACTATTCATCGTTACTATTCACATACACTATTCATCATCGTTACTATTCATTGTTACTATTCATCGATGATATCTATAATTACTTTTCCATCGCCACTATTCATCGTTACTAATCATCGTTACTATTCATCGGTCATCTAGTCATCCCAAATTTCAACTACTCATCCATCATGTTGTCCAGTCCACCTAAGACCAGCCAGACCCATATTCCAGTCATACGAACTCCGATGATTGTGATTTTCCTTCCAGTAGGGAACTTCCCATCTCGTCACCCATCCTAGGTTTCTCCAAGTTGAGCATGCTTAACTTTGATATTCCTTTGAACCAGGCTTCCAAACTCAGATTCCAATAATTCTTGTTTCTAAATTCTTATCAAATTATTCCCTATCCAACCATGTCATCCCTTAAGCATGGTTCATGTTCCAGAAGACTCCCAAAATACTCTCGTCCCATATTCTGCATATAACTCTCCTGTTCATACTAAGTCAGACGATTCATTCGTCACTATTCTCACCTACAGTGAACTTCACTGTGCTACACCACATACACCCAGCTATAAATACACCCAGCTACCCTCTCCCTCTCCACACACACTCCACACCCTCAGCCAAGGAAAACTCCCACCCACTCAGTTACTCCGCTCTGCCGGCTACACGCGTAGTGTCGCTTCACCTCCAGTCCACCCTCCTGGTAAGCACCTCCGCTCCACCACTAGTAGTCTCAACACCACATGACACAGATTCTACTCAAGACTCTACCCATCCATATATCGCTTTTCTGACCACTATACTAAATATTTGTTGGTATACATGCTGGTTTGTATGTTTGCTTGTTCATGTTGCATAGTTATCGGAGCGTTCGTGCCTTCTCATGGAGGCCAGATCTACAAGTCTACGCCAGGCAGTGGAGCCAGAAGCCAGTTCCGCGAGCTCTCCCTCCCTTTCGCCGGATAAGCACGACAAGCTCACTGGATCTCTTTGATGCATAAATTACCTATGATTTTTCAACCACAACCCTCAGCATGTTATTTTATGCATGTTATGATTTTGAGACAAGTTATTATGGCCACCCAAGCCGCTTGCCGCAATCAATCCTTGATATATTTGTTACAAATGATTAAGAAAAGGTGTGAGTTTTCAAAAGAAAATGCTTTTCAAAATGTGTATGATGAAGGGTTTTCACCCTTATCACCTTTGAGTAGGGATGATCAGGGACTCCCTGGTTTAGGGGAGGGCCTAAGGTGATGGCTCAGCTGGTTTAGGCGTGAGCAGAAGGATTGTCCCCTCTTATAAGGACCGGTTTGTCATCTTTCACTACCAGTACTCATGATAAGTACAACCACTCGAGACTGTGTGGGCAGTCACTCAATTTGAACTTGTACGGTCCAACCCCAGGGTTATGAAGGCTGGGGAGCACCGGGAGGATAAGGAGGGGGAATGTTTTGTCCGGTTTGGGCATGGTGGTGGCCTGACTCCTTCCGGTATAACCGTTAAGGTTAGGACGTGCAAGGAAAGAAAGAGATTCGGATTCGGATCTCATTGATCATGAGATCGCAGAGCCGGACTAGTGGGTAAAGTGTACCCCTCTGCGCAGAGTTCAAACCTATTCGAATAGTCTGTGTCCACAGGAATGGACGAGTCTGGTGTGGTATGGCAATTAGTGTTTTGTTTTCAAAAAAAGGGTGCGTTTGAGAAAATTGGTTTTTAGAAGGTCCGGCGGTTGAGCCGTGAGCTATGGTGGACGGGAAGTCCAGTGGCTGTTGTTGAAAATGAAAACCAGTGGGAAACTGCTGAGATACCTGGATGGTTTAGTCCAGGGGATTTTATTCTATACTGAAAAACTTCCTGCTCCTTTTGGAGAGGATGCGCTTTGCAAAATACAAAATGTTTTTCAAAACAACCCTGCATAAAATATTGCTGTTTCTGCAAATATCCTGAGCTCCACATATTCCATGCATTATATCTGATTTCCCCATTCCGCGGGTGAAGGTGGGCTGCTGAGTACGTTTGTACTCACCCTTGCTTATTTTTTTTTCAGAAAAAGGAGATCGGGTAAGAGTTACGACTGTTCTCAACCTTGCCTGTGGCTGTTGGACCGCTGATTTGCTTCGCTGCGTATATAGGCTGCTTCAGCCCCACTCTGATGATATGTCCCAAGTTGTGGACCAACTCTTAAAGTTGTTCGCCACCTTTGTAGGTTTGTCTCGTTTAAGCAGATTTGGTATCATCTGATGTATAAATGTGTTTACTAGCCTCCTGGGACTAGTAATTATATCACATTTGAGTCCCAGAGGATTGGAGACGCTTCACCTATCCACCACTGAGGCCGAGTACGTTGCCGCAGGACAGTGTTGCGCGCAACTACTTTAGATGAGGCAAACCCTCCGGGACTTCGGCTACAATCTAAGCAAAGTCCCACTCCTATGTGACAATGAGAGTGCTATCCGCATGGCGGACAATCCTGTTGAACACAGCCGCACAAAGCACATAGACATCCGGCATCACTTTTTGAGAGACCACCAGCAAAAGGGAGATATCGAAGTGTTTTATGTTAGCACCGAGAACCATCTAGCCGATATCTTTACCAAGCCTTTAGATGAGAAGACCTTTTGCAGGCTGCGTAGTGAGCTAAATGTCTTAGATTCGCGTAACTTGGATTGATATAGAGCATACATGTGTTATATGCCTTGATCATGTTCCTTTATGCACTTTATTGCTTACTTATGGTGCTCAAGTTGTGCAAAGGATCCCCGGACCTCACAAGTCCATGTGCGAATGATGCACATACTTAGGGGGAGAAATGCTACAACTTGACCCTTTGAGACTAACCGTGTGCTTGAGTTTTCTTAATTTAGTCTCAAAGGAGGATTGAAAGAGAAAAGGTGAACTTGGACCATGCAAGACTTCCACTGCACTCTGATGAGAGGGTAACTTACTCCAAGTTCATCTCCGTGTTCTTATTGACTTCTTACTCTTATTTGAAGATTTTGGTGAGGCAATGGGGTTTAAGGGCCAAGATTGATCCCGTTTTGGTGCTTGATGCCAAAGGGGGAGAAAATAAGGCCAAAGCAAGAAATGGATCAGCTACCACTTGAGAATTCTGAAAATAATAGAATTAGAGCTTTTGGTTTGTCAAAATACTCTTATTGTCTCTTATTGTCAAAAGTTGGTCTCTTGTGGGGAGAATGTTTGATTATGGGAAAAAGGGGGAGTTTTTGAATTCGTGATCAATTTCTCTTGGAATACCTCTCTCTATGCCTCAAAAAGTGTGTTTGACTTAGAGATAGGAAATAGAGTTTGATTTGCAAAAACAAACCAAGTGGTGGCAAAGAATGATCCAAATATGCTAAATTTGAATCAAAACATATTTGTGTTCTCATTTGCATTGATGTTGCACTTCTTTTAGTTGCTTTTTGTTGTGTTGGCATAAATCACCAAAAAGGGGGAGATTGAAAGGGAAATGTACCCTTGGGCCATTTCTAAGTATTTTGGTGATCATGTGCCAACACAAATGGTTTAAGTGTGAAACTATGCCAAATGGTGGAAGAAGTGCAAAGTCAACACAAAGGTATGATTCTAGACTTAGTACATTGGTTTTTGTGTACTAACATATTTGTCTAAGTGCTAGAATCAGAAAAAATCCAATTGGAAATGACTTGGCTCGAGCAGCCAAGACTCTGCTCAGTCTGGGTGCACCGGACAGTGTCCGGTGGTGCACCGGACAGTGTCCGGTGCGCCAGGCTGGCGTCTGGTCAACTGGCTGCTCTCGGGTCTCGACGGTAGCGTACGGCTATAAATCACCGGACTGTCCGATGGTGCACCGGACTGTCCGGTGAGTCGTCTACGGCGAAGTCGCTGCTCTCGGGAACCAAGTCAACAGCGTACGGCTATAATTCACCGGACTGTCCGGTGAGCCAACGGTCGGCCGGGCCAACGGTCGGCCGCGCAATCCACGTGTGACGCATGGCCGAGCCAACGGTCGAATGGGGGCACCGGACTGTCCGGTGTGCACCGGCCATTGTCTGGTGCGCCAACGGCTCCAAGTCTTCAACGGTCGGCTGCGCCAGAATAGGAAAGAAATCCGCACCGGACAGTGTCCGGTGGTGCACCAGACTATCCGGTGCGCCAGTCGATAGAAGGCAAGAATTGCCTTCCTGGATTGCTCTCAACAGCTCCTAGCTGCCTTGGGGCTATAAAAGGGACCCCTAGGCGCATGGAGGAGGATACCAAGCACACTTTGAGCATTCTTGATCATTCACACTCCGTCTTTGCGCACTTGTTTGACATTCTTAGTGATTTGAGCTCCGTTCTAGTGAGAATCTTGTGATATTCATTTGAGCTCAAGTCTTGGTCGTGTTTGTGCGTATTGCTGTGGATTTGTGTGTGTTGCTTCCCTCCCTTACTCTAGTGCTTTCACTTTGATTCTCATTGTAAGGGCGAGAGACTCCAAGTTGTGGAGATTCCTCGCAAACGGGAAAGAGTAAAGAAAGAAGAACACCATGGTATTCAAGTCAATCATCGGATCACTTGAGAGGGGTTGAGTGCAACCCTCGTCCGTTGGGACGTCACAACGTGAAGTAGGCAAGTGTTGTACTTGGCCGAACCACGGGATAAATCCTCGTGTCTCTTGTGCTTGCTCTCACTGTGTCTACTTTAGAGCTCTCCTTAGCCACTTGATATTATTGTGCTAACTCCTAACCAAGTTTTGTGGCTTTAAGTTTCAAGTTTTTACAGGATCACCTATTCACCCCCCCTCTAGGTGCTCTCAATTGGTATCAAAGTCGTTCTCTTCAAGAAAGGGACTAATTGCCTAAAGGGATGAATCCTAAGGGAAAGGGGATGGTGATCAACGACAAGGAGAAGGAGTCCTTCATCAATGAGCCAAAAGACGACAAGCCCACTGACTCGGGCTCAAGTCATAAGAAGGACGGGAAGAAGAAGAGGCATATCAAGAAGATCGTCTACTACGACGACAGCGATGAGTCATCTTCTTCCCAAAAGGACGACGACGACAACGACTACGAGAAAAAGAAGATGGTTAACTCAAACTTTTCTTTTGATTATTCTCGTATTCCGCAAAGTTCCAATGCTCATTTGCTTTCCATTCCCCTTGGTAAACCTCCTCACTTTGATGGAGAGGACTACGGATTTTGGAGTCACAAAATGCGTAGCCACTTGTTCTCTCTCCATCCAAGTATATGGGAGATAGTGGAAAATGGAATGCAATTTGATAGTACGGATAGTCCCATGTTCATCAATGAACAAATTCACAAAAATGCACAAGCTACTACTGTTCTTTTAGCGTCATTGTGCAGGGAAGAGTACCATAAGGTGAGCGGCTTGGATAATGCCAAGCAGATTTGGGACACCCTCAGGATCTCGCATGATGAAGCGGCTAAGGGCGGCTAATGAGCCCGTAAGCTTCTGGACATCCTTGATTCGGACCGGGGGCCTCGATTGCCCTGATCTTCTTCGCGTTTGCTTCAATGCCCCGGTGTGAAACCAGGAATCCCCGCAACTTCCTAGCGGAGACACCAAAGATGCATTTGTCTGGGTTCAGCTTCGTGCGCGTCGCCCGCAGCTTGTCGAAGACCAGGGTCAGGTCTTCTAATAGAGTTGACCCCCTCCTAGTCCTGACCACGATGTCATCGACATATATCTCAACCTTGTCCCTAATCAGGTCCCCGAAGGTCTTACTCATCGCTCGTACAAATGTTGGCAAGGCGTTCTTCAGACCGTAGGGCATTACAACATAGCAGTAGAGCCCATCCACTGTTACAAAAGAGGTATGCTTCCTATCCTCCCTAGCCATCCGGATCTGATGGAAACCTGAGTAGGCATCTAAGAAGGACAAGAGGTCACACCCGGAGGTAGAGTCCACGATTTGGTCTATGCGTGGAAGTGGATACGGGTCCTGGGGACAAGCCTTGTTCAGGCTGGTGTAGTCGATGCACATCCGAAGCTACCCATTCGCCTTGGGGACGATGACTGGGTTGGCCAGCCACACGGGATGATGGACCCCTTCGATAAAGTTGGCGTCATGGAGCTTCCGGACCTCCTGACGGATGAAGTCCTGCCGCTCAATGGACTATCTCCGAGGCTTCTGGCTCACCGGCCTGGCGTCGGGGTGGATCTTCAGATGGTGCTCAATCACCTCCCTAGGGATCCCAAGCATCTGTGACGGTTCCCATGCGAAAATGTCGACATTTGCCCGGAGGAAGGCGACGAGCGCGAGTTCCTATTTCTCTCCCAGATTGCCCGCGATGTGGGTGGTCTGGGACGGCTGCACCTTTGGCACCTTGGCAGGCGCCTTGGTACCAGAGGTCGAGGGGTCCTTCCCCACGTCGTCTGGGCGAGCAGCTTCTGTCGCCAGGGCGTGCAGCTTCTCGACCGCCGACACCGCAGCGGCGCGGTCGCCTCGCACGGTGAGGACCCCAGCCGGGGACGACATCTTGAGGACCAAATACCCGTAATGGGCAATGGCCATGAACCGGTACAGGGCTGGTCTGCCAATGATGGCATTGAATGGGAGGTTAACCTCCGCGACGTCGAATTGGACGCTCTCCGTGCAGAAGTTCTCCTCGGTCCCAAATGTTATCGGGAGGGTGATGCTCCCAAGGGGATACACCGGTTGTGGGCCCACTCCGGAGAATGGATGTGAGGGTCCCAGACGGGACCCCGGGATCTGCAGCTACTTGAATGCAGCATGGCTGATGATGTTGAGGCCGACCCCACCATCGATCAGCACATGGTGCAGCCGCATGTTGGCGATGGCAGGGGCGGTGATGAGCGGTAGTATACCGGCCCCTGCCATGTTGTCGGGGTAGTCGAATGCCCCGAAGGATATGGTGGTGCTCCTCCACCGCTAGTGTGGAGCAGCCTTTGGGACCCCTGGGGTCGCAGATAGAACCTCTCGGCGTAGGGACTTGACGTTCCTGCAGGAGGTGAGCTCCCAGCTCCCGTCGTACATGACGTACAGCTTCTTGCGACGGTCACTCTCGCCACCGGAGTCAGAGTCCCCGGTGAAGACGTCCTTTAGGACCCCCTCGGGTGACTGGTACCCGAGGTCCTGCTCTCCGGCGGCCACGTCACCGTCGTCGGCCCTCTCCTTGCCAGACCGGTGATGGGGTGGGGAGCCATCCTTGGAGGTCTGGTCGCGCTGTTCACTGACACGCTTCACGAGCTTGATAATCTCGCGTCACTCCGTGGCGCTGTGGCGGTTGTTGGGGTGCACAGGGCATGAGCCGTTGTTGCCCCTCTGTGGTCGTAGGCGCTTGTTGCGCTCGCTCCGGCCCCCAGCCGCAGCCGTGACGACTGGTTCAGCAGTCTGTGGCCTCTCGTGGTCGTGGTTCTTCTTCTTCTTCTTGTTGTCCCAGACGACGGCACCCGAGCCACCCGTCTAGGCGACCCCGGTCTATGGCACCGAGTGCCATGCGCGGCTCTCGGCGGCTCTGGCACACTTGTCAGCTAGAGCGAAGAGCGTGGTGACAGTCTCCACGTCATGCGTGGCCAACTTCTCCAGCATCTTTTCGTCATGCACCCCCTAGTGGAAAGCGGTGATGATGGAAGCATCGGAGATATGGGGTATAGTCCCTCGTACCTTGGTGAAGCGGGAGATGAAGGCCCGGAGGGTTTCCCCGGGTTCCTGCCTTACTGCATGGAGGTGAGCCTCCACGCCATGCTGTTGGTAAGCGATGGCGAAGTTCGTTGTGAACCGCGTGCAGAGCTCTTTCTAGGAGTAGATCGATCCTAGGGCAAGGTTCATGAGCCAAGTTCGGGCCGGCCCAGACAAGGCTACATGGAAGTATGTCGCCATCACAGCAGTGTCTCCACCTACTGCCGTAATGGCGGTGACGTATACCTGCAGGAATTCCAACAGGTTTGACGTACTGTCGTACTTTTTTGGCAGGTGTGGCCAGAACTTGGACGGCCACGTCGCCGCGCGGAGATGATCCGTGAGTGCGGTGCAGCCTACGCTGGCCAACGGGACACCCGCTTGGATCCAGGCGCCCCTTGGAGTTTGCGGTGCGATCACAGCGAAGTCTTGGTCGAGGTTGTGACCCTCGATGTTCTGTCAGCGCTCACGCGCCCTCTCTAGAGAGATACGGGCATCCTCGCCCGCGCGCCTGCGGTTGAGTTCTACCCGTAGGTCATCAGGCCCCTCCAAAGAGGCCGGAGCGTCCTCTACCACACGCCTGTGGTTGAGCTCCGCCCGCAGGTCTTCGGTCGGCGCAGCCCTCACTGAAGGCGAGCGCACCGACGCCGACGCCTCATGTTGACGCCGGGATGACCGAGGCCTAGGCCTGGTTGAGCCAGAGTGCGCCATGCCAAGCAGACGGTCGACGTCGTCACGCCACTACTTCATGGCCCCCGGTGAGGCCGTGCAGCTAGGAGGGTGGCGTAGCAACTCCCTGGCTGCTGACAAGGTACCAGGCGTAGCCCTTGACGCCCTGGATGTCTGCGTAGGAGTGTGATGCCGCGCAGAGCGCATAGCAGCTGCACCGGGCGCAGGGCAACTGGAGGCCCATGGCGTGGAGGAGGCAGCTTCTTCCTCCATCGGGAAGTCCTCGAGAATGAAGTCATGGTGCTCGACGATATGGACCATGGTGTCGAGCAGGAAAATAAGCAAAAACTAATGCCAAGACCCCTACCTGGCGCGCCAAATGTCGGAGAGGAAATCTTCGGCCGGGTGGCGGAACGCACCATCCCTAAATCCTAAGATGAGGAGGGGCCTAAGCGTTTTGCCTGTTTGCTAGATCGTGGAAGAACACACAAGATGACACGAGGATTTAAAGTGGTTCGGGCCGCCAGAGCGTAATACCCTACTCCACTGTGTTGTATTGCTGGTGCTCGAGAGCTTGGAGAACTTCCCGAGGGTCTAAGTGACTTGTGAGCTTGAATGTCTAAGTTGGCTCTGAGTGAGTGTGAGTGAGACTGCCTTGTAACGTTGTGTGCCTTCCCTTTTATAGCTCAAGGGAGGCACATACAAGGTTGCTGAGCCCCGACATGTGGGCCCAGAGACATAATGGAAGAAATACACGGAGCAACTAATGCAGGTGACGCCTGAGAGATCTCTTGGTGCCATGGTGTCTGCAGCCCGCGCAGCATTGACATGCGACGGTAGCTTCCTTGGTAACGTACAAGTAATGATGGACATAGTGCACGCGGCAGCATGGGTGTGCAGTCTGCCAGTGGAACGGACAGGCATGCCGCCTGTGGGATGGACAGGTCGCTGCCTGCCAACGGAATGGACAAGTCTCATTAAATGCGGATGTGGCACATCGCCTGCCAGTGGAATGGACAGGCACGCCGCCTGCGGTCTGGACAGGTCTCATTAAATGCCGAGGCGGCACATCGCCTGTCAGGCGGCACGCCTTATCCGCAATAAATGCAGGGGCCGCGTAACCCGGAGGCCCTATGTCAGGCTCCGCCCGCTGGCTTATGTCTCGCGCAGTAGGCCACGTGGCAGCATCGAGTCTCCGCCTGGGCAGGGAGCAGTAGCATATGCAGACAGGTCCGCACCAGACCGGGTCTGGACATGTGTCGACACCGGACCCTTGTCTGGGTCCTGTTCGAGGCCCGGGTATGTACTGTCCTGGAACCTTGGGACCCCCCTATGGGGACCCGGACCCCATATGGGGGGGGGTCCGGATCCCATTCCAGGGGTCCAGCTTGCACACGTGGAGGTCCAGGACCACCCTTGGGGTCCGAACTGTATATCCGGGGGTCCGAGACCAACCCTAGGGGCCCGGACTGTATATCCGGGGGTTTGGCGCTCTCCCGTGGGGGTCCGGACCACTGTTGATGCCTTGGAGTATATCACCTTCTCTGGACACGTGGCGGCTCCGGACCCGCCCATGTGGTGGACTCGGGCGCTGCTGTGAACCCAGAATAGCCGCCTGAGATTGGGGCGAGCCATGGCCTGGTCCCACACGCAGCACTTCTTCCACGTGACTAAGGGATAGCCACGTGGGTTCTTCGTCTTTGTACAGTAGCAGGGGTACCCTAGTTTCAGGGTACCGACATGAATTATATCTTCTATTATCTTTACCATATACACTAACTATGTCTTATTATTATTTTTTCTTTTCTATGTTAATATAAATATCAGCTTTGTATGCTCATAAAATAACGGTGACAATTGTTGTCTAAGAAATATTACGCCTACTGCTCTTGTTACCATTGAGTTGACCTTGGTTTGATTAGAGAAAACTAGGAGAATTGAGAGTCAAATTGTCACACCTGGATTTAAGGGTAAATCCAGGCACGAATCAAATATGTGTTAGGATCAAGTCTCACACATATAATGACTCATGGTACAAGAATGAACGTCACATCTTTATTATTTAATAGGAGTTTTGTACAAAATAGCTAAATGATCACATCATATGACGACTACGATCCTCATCACATCGTGTTTAGACTAACATCATCATGTATGAGCAATGAGAACAGGAAATTAAATCAAATTGATAAAAGACACTTTTAGGCTTGAAAGTGGGCATACCACAAATCCATATGATGCCGAGTGAAAAAGGTAAGCTCTAAATACTTAGTCAATTGTTTTAGATACTAATCATATATTGTCTAAGTGCTTGAGACTTGATGAAGTCAAGCCAAAAGGAGCAAAAGAAAATTGGAATGAAAAAAGAGAAAGTTTGACTGTTCCGCGTAGCACTGGACGGTCCGATGCCACCCACCGGACAGTCCGGTGCACGATTTGACTGAAAGGGCCTGTTGGGGCCATGCTTCGTTGCGCCGAAGGTCTTGTAGGAAGAAGCAGCTTCGGCTGAAGTTGTCCCCAGGAGATGACCGAAGGTTCCTCTTCATGAAGCTTCGGTATTACAAACCGACTTAGAGATAGAATGACCTTTTAATCCATAAAGGTCTAAGTCAATGTTGTAAACTTTTATGAGGGGCATAATTGTAATTCTTCACAGGCTGTGTCCTGTGTCTATAAATAGATGAACAGTACCCCCGTACTGTTCACGCTGACTTGTACTCGCTCGTGTGTCACGCTTGTATTTTTGCCTCCCGTCAAATCGAAGGTACAAATGTAATTCAATATTCTTCCATAATCATATAATGATGACACTTAATAATGTTATATGATTATTCATGTATTCTTTCATGTTTCATATGCTTTTCCTTTTATCGATATAAACTGTGATGATGAAGGTATGTCCTTCACAACCTTCGTCCAAAATCGTTATATCCTAAGGGAAATAACGCTTCAGAGGACGAAGGACATTAACCATTAACTTCTTTTTGTGTTGCCTTGTTCTTAATTCGAAGCATTTGAGAACAAGTCCCCAACATTGGCGCCCACCTCCGGTGAACTCACTTCCACTTTTTTGAGCTGATGGCTTCGTTCAACGATCAAGCTGGAGCTGCTTCAGCTCCGAAGCTGCTGTTCCCGATAACAGGCGGTTCATGTTCAGAGCCAGCCAACAAGACGCAGAAGAAGGAAGCACAGAGAAGGGTACAACATGTTGGGGTGCAAGGACCCTTCATCAAGTCGAGATGGTCTCACATTCCTATTACCTTCTCCCAAGAGAACCTTCAACTCAAGGATTACCCACACAACGATGCCATGGTTATCTCTTGTGTTATCAAAGGATTTCTGGTTCACAATGTCTTGGTTGATACAGGCAGTGCAGCTGATATCATATTTGCTAAGGCCTTCAGACAAATGCAAGAGCCCGAAGACAAGATCCATGATGCTACGCACCCTCTTTGTGGCTTCGGAGGACGGCAGATTGTAGCACTTGGGAAGATTACCATGCCAGTAACCTTCGGATTTGTTAACAACACAAGGACTGAGCAAATTGTGTTTGATATTGTTGACATGGAGTATCCTTACAATGCTATCATTGGTCGTGGTACTCTCAATGCCTTTGAAGCAACTCTTCACCCAGCTTACCTCTGCATGAAGATACCTTCGGATCAAGGGCCTATTGCTATTCATGGAAGTCAGGAAGCTGCTAGAAGGGCTGAAGGAAGCTGGACTGACTCCAAAGCAATCCATAACATAGATGGAGCTGAAGCTTGTGAACAGTACAAATTCAGAAGGGAGAAAGCAGCTTCAGCAGATCAGCCGAAGCCCATGCTCTTATGTGAGGACATAGCAGAGCAGAAGGTGCTGTTGGGCTCTCAATTATCCGAAGAGCATGAGAAAACCTTGATAAGGTTTTTGTTCAACAACAAAGATGTTTTTGCATGGTCAGCTAATGACCTCTGCGGAGTAAATCGGGATGTTATTGAACACTCGCTCAATGTTGACCCATCTTTCAGACCCCGAAAGCAGAGGCTTCGGAAAATGTCTGATGATAAGGCCGAAGGTGCTCGCAATGAAGTAAAAAGACTCCTCAGTGCAGGAGTTATCAGAGAAGTAAAGTACCCAGAATGGCTAGCTAACACTGTTATGGTAAAGAAGGCCAACGGCAAGTGGAGAATGTGTATCGACTTTACAGATCTCAACAAGGCCTGTCCGAAGGACGAATTCCCATTGCCAAGAATAGACTCTTTAGTTGATGCAGCAGCTTCCTCAGAGCTCATGAGTCTGCTAGACTGTTACTCAGGTTATCACCAAATCTGGATGAAGAAGGAAGATGAGCCGAAGACTAGCTTCATAACCCCAAGTGGCACATATTGCTATCTTCGGATGCCTGAGGGACTCAAAAATGCTGGAGGAAGTTTTAGCAGAATGACTGCGAAGGTCCTCCAGTCTCAGATAGGCAGAAATGTGCTAACTTATGTTGATGACATCATTGTAAAAAGCACGAAACAAGAAAATCATATTGCTGATTTGCAGGAGACCTTCGCCAGTTTCAGACAAGCTGGCTTAAAGCTGAACCCAGAAAAATGTGTCTTCGGAGTAAAGAAGGGGAAATTTCTTGGATACTTGGTTTCAACAAAGGGAATTGAAGCTAATCCAAATAAAATTGAAGCTATACTTCGAATGGAGCCACCAACTACAAGAAAGGGGGCCCAAAGATTGACAGGGAGGCTGGCATCTCTCAATAGATTCATATCCAGATCAGCAGAAAGAAATTTACCATTCTTCGAAGTGCTGAAATCAGTCGAAGTCTTTCAATGGGGATCAAATCAACAAAAAGCCTTTGAAGAGCTGAAGCAATATTTGATAGATCTAACAACATTAACTCCACCAACGCCAGGGGCTCCCTTGTTGTTATATGTGGCAGCTTCGTACTCAGCAGTAAGTGCAGCACTTGTCCAGGAGAAGCTTGATGGCCAAGTCAAGAAGCAGGTTCCAGTGTATTTTGTATCTGAAGTCCTTAGTGTATCAAAGAAAAACTATACAGAACTGGAGAAGGTATTATATGCTGTTTTGATGGCATCCAGGAAGCTTCAGCATTATTTTCAAGCATACAATATTGTTGTCCCTTCTTCGCAGCCGTTGAAGTATATTATGAGAAATAGAGAAGCTACTGGACGGATTGGAAAATGGGCTGCAGAGCTCAATGAATTTTGTATTGATTATGTGCATAGATCCTCGATCCAGTCTCAAGCGTTGGCAGATTTCATTGCTGATTGGACGCCAGGGGCTTAGGACGAAGAAACAAATAAAGATGCCGAAGTGTGGACAGTGTTTTGCGATGGGTCCTGGGGAACCTTCGGAGCAGGAGCAGCCGCTGTGTTGGTCTCACCATCCAAAGTCAAAACTTGTTATGCGGCAAGACTCGATTTTAGCTGTACAAACAATATTACTGAGTACGAAGCCCTGCTTTTGGGCCTTCGGAAATTAAAAGCAATGGGAATCAGAAGGGCCATCCTTAAAACTGATTCCCAGGTTGTCTCGGGTCATATCGACAAGAGTTGCAAGGCTAAAGATCCGAAGCTTGAAAAATATCTGGACACGGTCCGAAGAATCGAAGCTTCCTTCGAAGGATTTTCTGTCAAAAATATCCCTCGAGGACAAAATGAGCATGCTGATTTGCTGGCTAAGTCAGCAGCACAGGGGCTGCCTTTACCTTCGGATGTGTTTTTCGAAACAATAAAGGCACCTTCAGTGGAACTCCTTGAAAGAGCAGTCCTCAACATATCTCCTGTTTATAGCGAAGATTGGAGAACTGAGATCATCTCTTACCTTCAGGGTAAGTTCCTTTCAGATGACGAAGCTTATAACAGGAGGATAGAGGCAAGAGCTCGTCCATATGTCATGATAGAAGGGGAGTTGTACAAGCATGGAGTTTGTGCTCCGCTACTCAAGTGTTTATCTAGAGCCAAAGGTATAGAGTTGATGAAAGAAATACATGCAGGCCTGTGTGGATCTCGCATTGGATCTAGGCCGTTACTTGGAAAAGTTTTCCGCCAAGGGTTTTATTGGCCGAAGGCAGCTTCGGATGCAGCGGAATTAGTTCAAAAGTGCGAAGGCTGTCAGAAATGTGCAAGAGATCAGAAACAACCTTCGTCTTTAACACAGCTTATACAACCCATCTGGCCATTGCAAAGGTGGGGCCTTGACTTGTTAGGTCCATTACCACCGGCTCAAGGGAATTTAAGATATGTTATAGTGGCTGTGGAGTATTTTTCTAAATGGATTGAGGCAAAGCCATTAGCCACAATAACTTCGGCCACTGTCCAAAAGTTTTTCTGGCAGAATATTGTTTGTCGTTTCGGGGTACCGAAGGCCATCACTATAGATAATGGAACACAGTTCGACTCCGAAGCTTTCAGAAATTTCTGTGATCAAATCGGTACGAAGATCCATTTTGCATCAGTCAGGCATCCGGAGTCAAATGGGCTCGTTGAAAGAGCCAACGGCATTGTAATGACAGGAATAATGAAGTTAATCTTCAATCAACCCAGGGGAAAGTGGCCAGATCAGTTAATCAAAGTGGTGTGGAGCCACAATACAACAACATCAAGGTCTACAGGCTTTACTCCATTCAAGTTATTATTCGGTGACGAAGCAATAACTCCGGAAGAAGCTAAAACTGGATCAATAAGAGTAGTAGCTTCGACAGAATCAGGTCCTGAAGATGCTTGTTTTGTGGAAAAAGATGCTTTAGAAGGGATCAGGCTTCAAGCTATGGAGAATATCAATAAATACCAAGCTGAAACAGTCAAATGGCGAGATAGAAAAGTTCGGCTAAAAAATATTGAGCCGGGACACTTGGTGCTTCGGAGAGTGGCCAACCCAGACACAGTGGGCAAGTTACAGTTGAAATGGGAGGGACCTTTCTTGGTAGCATCTTCGTCAAGACCTGGTTGATACAGGTTGAAGGACATGGACGGCAACGACATTCCAAGATCTTGGAATGCGGATGAGCTTCGGCGATATTATGTGTAACTTGATGTAACTTTTTTATGTTTTTTCTTTTTCATGGCACCCTTTTCCTTTCTAAAGGGGGAGAAAGGTTTTTAATGGGGCCATCATATGTAATTTCCTTTTTTAGTTCTATAAGAGCAAAATCCCCCAAAGAATGTAAATGTAAAAGCTGAGAACGCACCATCGAGTGCCGAAAACTGAAAAAACGAAGAAGCTCCAAAGTCGTTCCTAAGGGAATGCAGAGCTTACAGCGAAAAGTCAACGCTGATTCCGCCGAAAGTAAAAGGCGAAGAAGCTCCAAAGTCGTTCCTAAGGGAATGCAGAGCTTACAGCGAAAAGTCAACGCTGATTTCGCCGAAAGTAAAAGGCGAAGAAGCTCCAAAGTCGTTCCTAAGGGAATGCAGAGCTGATGTGTGATTGTTTCTAAGGAAATAATGGCTAAGAGTATGGCTTCGGATATGTGTTTGGACATTCATTCGCACATCACATTACATCATAGCATTTGCATTCATAAACATTCATTCAGGCATATATAGGATAATCATCATCATGACATAAGTGACTGTTTCGGCATAAGAGAAGAGCTTCTTCGCGTACAAAAAAGAAAGGTCTCCGCAAAAAGAAGAAGCAGTCTTTTATGCTTCGTTGTGTACAAAAAAGAAAGGTTTCGGCAAAAAGGAGAAGCGGTCTTTTATGCTTCGTTGTGTACGAAAAGAAGGGAAGGTGTTTTTTCGCCTTCGGCTCAAAATACTAATTTCGTCCACATCAAAGCGCCTCAATGGAAGGGTAAGGATATATTACAAGGTATGAACAAAGTTCATTAAGAACAGTTTAGCTGTATCTACAAAAGTTATTACAAAAGTCTCTTGAGTTTTTTCTACAGTCTACTCCTATTGATCTCCACCGGGCTTCAGCTTCGGCGGCATATTCTTTAAGCATCAGTTTCAGCTTCGTCATCCTACATGAATCAAGGTATTGTGAGTAAAAATCAAGTTTGAAGGAGAAGGTAAGCACAAGGTATGATTTCTTACTGGTTCAAGATGACTTCGAGCTTCGTCTCCAGCTTTTTCTCGCCCGCCTTTCGTCCATATCATTTTTATAAATCTGTTTGAAATGCTTCGGGCGAGGTCAGGAATATCGTCTAGAATTGATGGAGATAGAGTGAAATTGGGCCTGTTGACGATTTTTCCATGATCACAGCCAGCTTTTAGGAAGGCAGCAGCGGTACCCGAGAAGCTACCCAGGCACAGAAGTCACCGTGCCCGGCTATAACTTCGTCAAGCTCATCAATTTCAGCTTCAATATGTTCGAAGGTTCTTGGCAAATTTTCAGCTGAAGGAGTGAACTTTCCACTGCTGGCTCCAACTGAATAAAAGATCTTTTTTAATTGTTGAATACAGTTGTTACTAAATTCCAAACATTTGTCCTGAAGGCTTGTCAATGATTTTTTCAAATCTGAGTTTTTTTGGACTTCGGCCTCAAATTTTGAATTAAGCTCTTGCTTCTCTTGTTCAAATTGTTTTGATTGGCAGAGAAGCTTCGTATTCAATTCTGCTACTTTAGCTTCAGTCTCTGCCAATAAACCTTCAGTTGTTTGGAGTTCGAAGTCCTTCTTTTCAATAATAGCTGATTGCTCTTTTATTTTGCTCTCTAAATTTTCAATTATAACTTCGTGTTTCTTATCCTCCAAATCTTGCTGCATTCTCAAAGCTTTGCTCAGTAGCATGCTCTGCACATAAGCAACCTTTGTTAGAAACATTTTTATTATTAAAAACAATAAAAGTCAGAGAAAAGTTGCTTACCTTGAAATTGGAATAAAATAGGCTACCAACGATATGTTGTCGTCGGTAGCGGCTGATATCCGTTTCCAGCTTCGGAAAACCGATACTCTTTGATAGAGTACCGATGACCTTAGCTCCAGTTTGATCCCGAATGCAGTCCAATTTTTCATCGTTGATACCCCCAAAGAGGAGTGCTCCTAGTTTATATCCGCAGGATTTGGCATACTCTTTAAGTTCTTCTATTTCGGTTTTTGACAATTTTTCTCCAATCAAATTTTGGAACATGAAGGCTTCGCCCTCCGAAGTATCTTCGGCTATTTCCTTTCCCTTCCCAGGCACTGTGGCCATGGTTTCTTCGGCAGCAGTGGTAGCTTCTTCTGCGGCCATGTCTAGCAGTATTTTGTCGATGTCTTCAATTGTAGTTTCCAAGTTCAAATCTTCGGCCGAAGCGGCTTTGGTAGCCGCGACCTCCGAAGGTGCGACTTCGACATTTGTTGTGCCCTCAACCGCTGGCCCTTTCCGAGTTGAAGCCCTCGGTGGCGTTTTGTCAATGACTTCGGTCACTGCAATAATCCTTTGTCTCTTTGTTTTGGTTATCTTCTTCGTTTTTTCGGGCTCCTCCACCTTTCGAAAAAGCTTCGTCAGTTGAGGCCCTAATGGACTTAGCTTCGCGGGCAGGGGTTCAGTCATTACCTTTAAGATTTCCTCCACGTCGGTGGTAGAGGGTGGTGCAGGAGTCCCCTCTTCATCGGATAATTTTCGCTTCGGAGATAATATTCTTCTCTTCTTTGGAATATTCTTCTCTTTTGATGGTTCTTCCTCATCTTTGTTCAAAGTTTCGGCCACCCTTTTCCTTTTTTGGCCCTCAGCACCCTTATCCAGCCGTTCATAGTCAGGGTACTCAAAACCTAGGGCATCAAACACTCGGTTCAGCCTTCGCTTCGGACGGGTGCCGAAGGCCGCAGTCATCAATTGATCTTCTTTTTTCGAATAATTCCCAAGAATTTCATTGCACATTACTTCAACTGTGTCCAGCCACTCTTCGCAAGGTTTTTTAAAGTATTTCTTGAACTTGAAATGGTAAGGAAGCCGGACAAGTTCCCCTTCTTTCTTCTCCCCCTCTAGCTTCGGCATTTCCCATTCTTTTAAAGTAGGGAAAACCCTGAAGGCCAAGAACTCTTGAACCAGGTCCCTAGTACTGATATGCTCTGAAATAGTTTTAAACTCACCCAGTGCAGCCCAAGTGGGACCTTCTAATGTCATGTGACATCGCGGTCTTGTTTCTCCAAAGATCAATTCAAGTGGGCTTTGTACCAACTTCTCCTTGTCTTCGTCAACTTTCACATAAAACCACTCTGACTTCCAGCCTGCCGGCCATTTGCTTCGGTAGCTGATTACAGGAAACTTTGTGGTCTTCCGATAGGCAAAATTGTAGCAACCAAAGTTATCATGTAATCCATCTTTTCTAGCCTTCGTCTGGTAATGCAACTCATGAACTCGACAAAAGCTGTCGGCAAATGGCTCCACCGCCTGGCTTCGGAGGGCCCAGATATAAACACTAAGCCTAACGATAGCGTTAGGAGTCAATTGATGAAAGTAGATACCAAACTTCTTCAATACATCTGCAATAATCCCATGAAGGGGGAATCTCAACCCAGCCTTTAGAAAGCTCTTGAAAATGACTATCTCATCCTTCTCTGGTTTCGGGGTAGTTTCTTCTCCCCCGAAGCGAAGTAGCTTCTTCTGACTTTCACTGAAATAGCCTGACTTTACCATGTTGGAGAGATCAGCCTTCGAAACGGTCGATTTTCCGAAGTCCAAGTGGCTGGGCTTACTCGACATGGCAATGCGATAATCATCTTCGGGATCAGTTTCTTCAATGTTCTCATCTTCTGCTTCGGTAGTTGCTTGTTCTGCTTCAACAGTGGGGATTTCCTCCGAAGTTACCAGTCCGGATCGTTGCATTGCTTCGGAGATGGGAACAGTCTCCGAACCTTCAGCTTCGTCTCCTTCACGCTCAACCCTGGCAGTAGATCGCACTCTGGCCATTTAATTCTGAGTTTGTGGAAGTTGAATACTTTTTTCTCCCGAAGCCTTTCCTTCTGACAAAGCAGACTTCGAGTTGGACCTTCGTTCGATTCCGAGAGTCAAGCTTCGGCTATGGTTAAAAATTTTGGCAGCAAAACAGTGCAAATAGCAATGAATGCTGTGGTAACTTCACACCTACCCGTCTGTTTATATAGTGCTGCAGGTAAGAAGGCGAAGCGCCAGGATTTTTACACCAGGCGGACAGTCACTAGCACTCGCTGCGTGGTGGACCCCAGAGACCAAACAGTAACTCTGCAAGGTGGGCCTGACACGTGCTCGGAAACTGAATCGTTTCTCGACAACGAGCTCAGGGAAGGTGTTTTTTGGACCTTCGGCTTCCCGAAGCTTAAGAGGCTTTTTTCACGGATCAAGCTCGTTACGAAAAACGATCTAGCGCCGCGAAAGGGGCTACTGTTGGGGCCATGCTTCGTTGCGCCGAAGGTCTTGTAGGAAGAAGCAGCTTCGGCTGAAGTTGTCCCCAGGAGATGACCGAAGGTTCCTCTTCATGAAGCTTCGGTATTACAAACCGACTTAGAGATAGAATGACCTTTTAATCCATAAAGGTCTAAGTCAATGTTGTAAACTTTTATGAGGGGCATAATTGTGATTCTTCACAGGCTGTGTCCTGTGTCTATAAATAGATGAACAGTACCCCCGTACTATTCACGCTGACTTGTACTCGCTCGTGTGTCACGCTTGTATTTTTGCCTCCCGTCAAATCGAAGGTACAAATGTAATTCAATATTCTTCCATAATCATATAATGATGACACTTAATAATGTTATATGATTATTCATGTATTCTTTCATGTTTCATATGCTTTTCCTTTTATCGATATAAACTGTGATGATGAAGGTATGTCCTTCACAACCTTCGTCCAAAATCGTTATATCCTAAGGGAAATAACGCTTCAGAGGACGAAGGACATTAACCATTAACTTCTTTTTGTGTTGCCTTGTTCTTAATTCGAAGCATTTGAGAACAAGTCCCCAACAGGGCCGCTCTCAGGAAAATGAAGCCTTTGTCGGCTATAAATCATCAGACAGTCCGCATGGAGCACTGGACAGCCCGGTGTGCCGGCCAACAAACGACTAGTTGACACATTGGCCAGAGCCAACGATCAACTGGTGCACCGGTCAGTTCGGTGCCCCCAGAAGAGGAAATCAGCCAATCAGGAGATTTGTAGCCACGACACTGTGCAGTGTCTGGTGTGCACTAGACGATCCAATGCACCCAAGGATAGAAGGAAATCAGGGTCTTCTAGATGGAGCTCCAACTGCTCCTAGGTCCCTTGGGGCTAAAAAGGACCACTAGACGCATGGAGCAAAGACATAAGCATTCTTTGATCTACAACACCAAGACCTCGTGACCACGCTGCTGCTTGACCAAATAGAGATTTGAGCACGTTATTGAGCTGAAACTCCACTGTGTTGTTTCTTGTGCTCTCTTCCTGACTCTTGTGCGTGTGGTGCTGCGATTTGAGTTCTTGTGTGTGTTGCTACTCCCCTTACTCTTGTGATGTGATCAAGATCATTTGTGTAAGGCATGAGAGAATCCAACTTGTGGAGACTCCTCATAATGGAGATTTGATATAAGGAAGAACAACGTGGTACTCAAATTTGATTGTTGGATCACTTGAGAGTGGTTGAGTGCAACCTTGACCGAAGGAGGTCACCACAACGTGGAGTAGGCATTGGCCGAACCACGGGATAAAATTGTCGTGTCTCTTGTGCATTTTTTATTACGATTGTTGTCTTCCAAGAGTTCTCATATTTCACTTGTATTATTGTTCCTAAGTTTAATACACATTTGAAAGGGAAATGTGCCCTTTGGGCCATTTCTATAATGTTTTGGTGATTAAGTGCCCAACACGTTTGAATAAGTTCTTATGGGCCAAATAAAGTGAGAAGTGAAAATCAAGGCACAAGGTATGTTTCTAGACTTAGTACATTGTTTTTTGAACGCTAATGTGTTTCTCTAAGTGTTAAAAATAGTAAGAAAAGAGAAGAAAAGGATTGCAAAAGAGTTGGCTATGTGCAGCAAACTCCAGTTCGGCCTGGCACACCGGACTGTCCGGTGGTGCACCGGACAGTGTTCGGTGCGCTAGGCTGGTCCGCGGTGAACTTGCCGCTCTCAGGATTCGACGACGACATACGGCTAAAAATCACCGGATTGTCCGGTGGTGCACCGGACTGTCTGGTGAGCCAACGGTCGCCAACACCAACGGTCGGCCGTGAAATCTGCGGGCGACGCGTGGCAGCTCCAACGGTCAGCTGGTGCACCGAAAACTATAGTTCTAAAAACTCAGCTTATAGGGGTAGTACAAGAAGGCGAACACAGGATCTAAGGTGTGGTACTCAAACCACCTACTAACTTAGCTTGATGCCATGGCAAAAAAAATTATAGATGCATTCTCCATTAAAATATTTAATATTTAATCGCATACTTAGACAAAGGATATTAATGTTTATGACATTAGATATATATATAAATATAAAAATACACTCAATCAAAAGTCTAGTAACACTTATTTGATACCATACTTATTGATAGTTTATATATATAATTAGTCAAATTGAACATATTTTAACTTAATATTATGCTAGAATTATATATATGTAACAATATTTTGTATTAATAACAAAGAACGTACGTTTTAATTATAATCTAAGCGAGCATGGGATCCCCACGGGGAACAAGGATGAGGAAGAAATATCTCCCGTAGGTGTTTGTGGGATCCAAACGAGAAATTCCTTGACAAGGAATTTCGTGTTGCCATTCCTGATATGGGGAATGGTTGGAGACGTAATCTATGTAGTAGGAGAATCTTTTAATAGAATATAATAAAATAAATTGGAAAGTACATATGAGGCAAGATATATAAGGGGAATGGTTGAATAGCCTAAGTTCATACATTCTAACATTAATCCGCTTAGAGCATCGATAACATGTATATGTGTCATTAGACTGTGTCGAACAGTTCACCGATATGATCACCCAAAACACTGATTTGCGCTGTAGATCGCATTGTTCCTAGAGTGGAGTTTGAATATGAGTATGGGGATTTATAAGCTACCGGAGGAGACACTACCTTAGTGTCTGCTAACATGCTCAAAATATAGGCGGTGTTTGGGAACCAACACATTATTAGAATCTAAATCGTGCATGTTATCTAAGAAAATTTAACCTAAGGTTGATAATGATTATTGGGATTCTTTCTTGCATCACATTATCGAAGATAGAAAAAGCAAGATGTTTGGAACTATATACCGGATATGTGGAGGTTCTGGAGGTTGATAATGATGTTTGGGGCTATAAAAGGGACCCCTAGGCGCATGGAGGAGTACACCAAGCATTCTCTAAGTATTCTAAAGCATCCAGACTCCGCTCCCGCGCATTCGCTTCATTGTGTTAGTGATTTGAGCTCCATTTGAGTTGCGAACTCCGTGTGTTGTGTTTCGAGCTCAAGTCATGACTTGTGTGCGTGGTTGTGCTGCGGATTTGAGTCTTGTGTGTGTTGATCTTCCCAACCTTACTCTGTGCCTTCTTTGTGATCTCTATTGTAAGGGCGAGAGACACCAAGTTGTGGAGATTCCTCGCAAATGGGAAAATACAATAAAGGAAAAGACCGTGGTATTCAAGTTGATCATCGGATCACTTGAAAAGGGTTGAGTGCAACCCTCGTCCATTGGGACACCACAACGTGGAAGTAGGCAAGTGTTACTTGGCCGAACCATGGGATAAAATCGCGTGTCTCTTGTGTTGCTTTCTCTGTGATTGTTTTGTCCATAAGAACTCGCCTCAAAACTACTTAGTCACAATAACAGTTCTATAACTAAGTTTTGTGGCTACTTAGTGTCTGATTTTACAGGATCACCTATTCACCCCCCCCCCTCTAGGTGCTCTCTACATTTCTAAGGAACAATTAGGTGAAGAGTTCTCTTCTCCTCTCCACCTCTACTCATAACAATTTAGTTTTAGTTTTCACTAACACTTATCATAAACCAAGTTTGTTTTGTTTAGAGTTGATTTTTGTAGAATCACCTATTCACCCCTCTAGGTGCTCTCAGCAAGTCCACAAAGCGTAGTGAGGTGATTAGCAAAATCAGAATCCCATGTTAGGACTTCATTAGTGCGCATGAGAGCCACCTAGAGCACGCTCCGCATGCATTAGGCTTCTCTTGGTCAAGTGAAAGTCTATGGCTTATTACTCTTGGTGATCGACATCACCTAGACGGCTCAGTGGCGATTGGAGCTCGGTGATTGAAAGTCACTGTCGGTACCCTGAATCAGGGGTACCCCTTGCTACAGTATGAAGACGCTATACCCGCGCAGCTACTAGTTGCGTGGCAAACAACTCTCTGCCCCGCTACGTGGACGGCTCTAGGGTCGCCACATGGCCAGGGAAAGAGATACACTCCAAGATGCCAACAGTAGGTCCAGCCCCCCCATGGGAAAGCGCCGGACCCCTATACATATAGACCAGACCTCCGCGGGAAGGCCCAGGACCCCCGTGAGTACAACCCGGACCTTCGGAAGGGGTCCCGGACCCCTCTGCGTGGGGTCCGGACTACCCACAGCCGGGTCCTGGACCTTTGGGGGGAAATACCCAGGCCTTGCTCTGGTAGGGGTCCGATGCCGACATGTGTCTAGGCCCAGCCTGGTGTGGACCTATCCTCATGACGCTACTGCTCCCCACCTAGGCGAAGACCGGATGCCACCACGTGGCCTACCGTGCGTGAAGTAAGCCCGCGGGCGGAGCCTGACGTAAGACCTCTGGGCCGCGCTGTCTCTGCATTTATTGCGGACAAGACGCGCCTCCTGGCTGCACCGCTGACAAGCAATGTGCCCCTTCAGCATTTAATGTGTCCTGTCCACTCAGCTGGTAGGCGGCGTCCAGGCCATCCTGCAGGCGACGTGCCTGTCCATTGCTAAAAAGTACGCCCGCGCTGCAAGGTGCACTGTTCCTATTCATCACCACTCGTACGTTGCCAGGGAAGCTTCCCGTGCACGCCAATGCTACGCAGATTGCGGATATCAGGGCACAAGGAAGATTGCTCTGGGGGAGAGCATTAGTCGCTCCAAGTATTACATCCATTATGTCTCTGGGCACACATGTCAGGGCTCAGCACCCTTGTACGTGCCCCCCTTAGACTAAAAAAGGGAGGACACGCGTCATTACAAGGGATGGACCCGGACAGATTCATTCAGACCCAAGCCATCCTAGACACAACTCAAGCTCACGAGCAATACAACACACAGTGGAGTAGGGTATTACGCTCCGGTGGCCCGAACCACTCTAAACCCTTGTGTGTTCTTGTGTGTTCATCCCCCAATCTCGTAACAGGCAAAACGCTTAGGCCCCTCCTCATCTTAGGATTTAGGGCGGGTGCATTCCGCCACCCGGCCGGAGATTTCCTCTCCGACATTTGGCGCGCCAGGTAGGGGCCTTGGCTTTAGGTTTTTGCTTGTTTTTCCGCTCGACGTCATGGTCCATATCGTCGAGCACCGCGACATGGTCTCTGGGGACTTCCTCATGGAGAAGGAGGCCGCATCTTCTACGCTGCTGAGCTCCAGCCGCCCGGCACCTGGTGCAGCTGCTGTGCGCCCAGCACGGCAGCACACGCCTACACAGGCGTCCCGAACTCCATCGAGGGTTGCTCCCGCCGGGGCGCTTTCTGTGGCCAGGGAGTTGTTGCGCCACCCACCAAGCCCCACGGCCTCGCTAGGGGCTATGAAGCAGTGGCGCGATGACGTGGATCGCCTCCTTGGCATGGCGCACTCTGGCTTGGCTAGGCCTAGGCCTCGATCATCCTGGTGCTAGCACGAGGCATCGGCCTCGGTGTGTTCACCCTCGGTGAGGGCTGTGCCGACCGAAGATCTACGGGTGGAGCTCAACCGCAGACGTGCGGTAGAAGGTGCTCAAGCCTCTCTGGAGAGGCCTGAAGACCTGTGGGACGAGCTCAACCGCAGGCATGCGGGCGAGGATGCCCGTATCTCACTAGAGAGGGCGCGTGAGCGCCGCCAAAACCTCGAGGGTCGCAACCTCGAGCAAGACTTCACTGCGGTCGCACCGTAGACCCCAGGGGGTGCCCAATCCCAGATGGGTATCCCGTTGGCTGGTGTGGGCTACGCCGCTCTAGCGGACCATCTCCGCGCGGCGACGTGGCCATCCAAGTTCCAGCCACACCTGCTGGAGAAGTACGACGGTACGACAAACCCGTCGGAATTCCTGCAAGTCTACGTCACCGCCATTACGACAGCAGGTGGAGACACCGCCGTGATGGCAACCTACTTCCATGTAGCTTTGTCTGGGCTAGCCCGGACTTGGCTAATGAACCTAGCCCCAGGATCCATCTACTCCTAGGAAGAGCTCTGCGCGCGGTTCACAGTGAACTTCGCCAGCGCTTACCAACAGCATGGCGTGGAGGCCCACCTCCACGCAGTGAGGCAGGAGCCCGGGGAAACTCTCCAGACGTTCATCTCCCGCTTCACCAAGGTACGAGGCACCATACCTCGTATTTTCAGATGCTTCCATCATCACGGCTTTCTGCCAGGGAGTACGTGATGAGAAGATGTTGGAGAAGTTAGCCACGCACGACGTGGAAACTGTCTCCACTCTCTTCACTCTGGCCGATAAGTGCGCTAGAGCCGCCGAGGGCCATGCATGGCATTCGGCGCCACAGACCGGGGCTGCCCAGACGGGTGGCTCGGGTGTCGTCGCTCAGGACGACAAAAAGAAGAAGAAAAAGAACCGCGGCCACGAGAAGCCGTCGTCTGCCGCTTTGGTCGTAGAAGCTGCGGCCGAGGGCCAGAGTGAGCGCAACAAGCGCCCACGGCCGCAGAAGGGGGTAACGGCGGGTCATGCTCTATACACCCTAACGGTCACCACAGCGTCACAGAGTGTCGCGAGATCATCGAGCTCGCTAAGCGCGTCAGCGAGCGGTGCGAGCAGACCTCCAGGGATGGCTCCCCTCCTCGCCGTTGACCTGGCAAGGAAAGGGTCGACAGCGGCGAGGTGGCCGCAGGAGAGCCGAACCTCAGGTATCAGTCACCCAAGAGGGTCCTGAAGGATGTTTTCACCGGAGACTCCAACTCCGATGACGACAACTAGACGGGCCACCGGGGGACCCCGTACCCCCTGGTCTACGGGGTCGAAGCCTGCCTTCCCTCGGAAACCCTTCTGGATTCCCCATGGGTCCAGTCTTTTGATAAGTCTGTGCAGGAGCGGCTGCAGCGCAAGGACGTGGACTCCATCGGCGAACTCAGATGTCAAGCGGCAACCTGAAATGCACTTTGTGACCAGGCGCCCATGCACTACAGCCAATGGTTCGTGCATAGTAGGGAGCCCAGGGTCAGGACCTAGTACTACAGCAAGTACCGAACCAAGAAGGGGTCCACAATCTCTCCCCCAGCTGAGAGGAACCCTTCAAGGTGACGGAAATATGCCGGCCCGGGGGGTGCCCGCCTTGCTATAACTAAAGGAGTATCACTTCCTAACCTCTAGAGCATCCCTGTAAGTTCAATCCATAGGAGCAAGTCTAAGGGGTTAAGTTTTTCTTCTTTTGTAATTAGGTTTTGCATATGTGTACACCAGCCCGGTGAGGTCCGCCCTCATAAACCTGGCCTGCTGGTTTACACACATGCATGTCAAGTTATAAAGAGGAGATTTACCCCCTCAAATGTGCTTCTATGATAACTTTATCCTCCTGCTCCATGGATTTATCCTACAGTTTCCAAATAATACTATTTATCTAACCCACCCGTACAGTTCCCATCTGCCCTGACATGACAACATCCGAATTAAGTAGCCAGGCTTGCAGCATAGGACCCCTCTACGAAAGCAGAGGGGTCCGACAGCCGGGGGCTGGTTCTAAAGAATGGGAACTCGTTCCATGGGGTGGTCTGGAGCAGTGTAGCCGCTTAGCCTGGTCCCGTACTGTAAGCCTGCACAGTCCACCACTCTATGACGAGTACCCTAGTATTTGGAGCTATAGTCCTGTGGGTCCGACAACCTGGGGTCTGGCCCCAGAGAATGGACACTTGTCTCCTGGGGTGGTCTGGAGCTGTGTAGCCGCTTAGCCTGGTCCCGTACTGTAAGCCTACACGCTCCACCACTCTGCGACGGGTGTCCTAGTATCTAGAACCGCGGCCCAGGGGGTCCGGACACACAACTTAGCTTCCCAGACTAAATCCTGCAAGTCCTGAGCATGTATCAAAGGATGGCTAATGTCAGACGAGGGATCCTATGGGTGTGCTACTAACACCCCCTAGTCGAAGCTGTGTATAGGTCCAGGTCCCGGTCGGGGCTACCTCCTAGGGGTCGTTGCCAACTCTTTCAAGTACGCTGGTATCCAACCTCGACACATCGAGCGTGCATCCTAGGGGGCCAAGTACCAGGGAGGAGTTAGCAACACCACACGCCATATGGACAAATAGTATGCAGATAAGTGCTAATATTGCTTGATAAATAGTACTCAAAAAGTACCTTACAAAAGCAAAAGTTATTACATCCACCTTCAAGCGGAGCCCTAGCTCCATCTCTACAGGTGTAAACTACTCGACGTTAGCAGGGTCACGCTGGAAGCTCACGACCACCGTCCTCGCGGAATCCTCCCAGGCGGCTTGCCAGCAACGGTGGCCACATCAACACGGGCGCCATGGCGAAGAGGCCCTCACCCCCCGTCTTCCTACGGGGGTGACGACGAGGCCATTAAAGCTAAAGAGTTGAATGCACAGCGGCAGCCAGCGCTTGTGGCCTGGCCGGTGCCGTGTAGCCGGAGTTCGCCTCCTTCACAAGGATGGTGAACATCCTTTCCTCTGAATGCTGGAGGAAGAGGCGGGCCACCGGCTCATGCGGAAGGCAGAGCCGTAGCTCAGCTCGCTCTCCACCCCTACAAGGCTGATGAACATCCTTGAAGCTGAGGACAGGGGGGAGGCTGTAGCCTGGCTCGCTTCCCGCCACCACAAGGCTGGTGGTCATCCTTGAGGCCGAGCGCTAGTGGGAGACTGCAGCCCAGCTCGCTTCCCACCACCGCGTGGCTGATGAACATCCTTGAAACTAAGCACTAGCGGAAGAGCGCCAACCCCCATGAGGTCGCGCTCCTCCAGCAACAACAAGAAGAAGGTGAGATCGGCAGCGCCATCGCGCAAGAAATGAAGAGTGCGAGCTCCCCGGTGGCGAGATCGCCGAGGGGGAAGGCGCTGACGCGGATCCTTCTGCCAAACGCTGGCGCGCTCTATCTAGGCGGGCGGCGCGCCAGGTCAAGCGTCCGCTCAGTCTAAAAGCGCTTGGGATGAACTTACAAGGCCATGGTGAACTACGGCGACGCAAAGCAGAGATCTTGAAGACAAAGGGGCGCAGAGAGCTTGGAGGCGAAAGGGCATAGCGAGTGGGGGAGAAGCGATGGCACGGCTACTACTCGAAGGATGAACCCCTTTTTAAAGGCAGACTCCCCCGCTCGCGCCCCGAAACGCCACGGGAAGTCTCCCCCGGTGCACGCCGGTGTACCCAACCAATGACGCGGAGGCCTAGCCCCACAAGTCATACAGCTGGTTCACTGGTCTCCAAGTGCGGTGAAGGCGAACCGCCACACGAGGAGCGAATCACTGCGCCTCTTCGCCTCCGCCGAAACCAGAAGCAGACTAGCCTTTGGCACGGGGGCCCGGGCCCACGAGTCATACTCTTCGGACGTCGGCTTTCGTGTGCGAGGAGGGCGAACTGCCGCGCGAGGGGCACACCACCGCCTGCGGTAGTGCGCCTCTTCATCTTCGCCGAAGGCAACGGACCAGCTTCCGGCCCGAGCCCACAAGTCATCCTCCTTGGGTGCCGGTTTCTAGGTGCAGAGAAGTCGAACCGCCACTCACGCCAGTGTCGTGCCTCCTCGGGGCAGCCACAGAAGATAGAGAAGGTAAATTTTCAAAATCAAATGCAGCAGTATCGAGGCACCCCGTGCATGGCCCAGTAAAGCCATCAAGTGCAGAGACTACGGGTCAGTCAGCTGCGAGGACAGGCGTGGCTGTTGACATGACCGAAGATGGGCTGGCAGTAATAACAACAACAGGCACACGGGAGCAGCGCGCTAATCGCCGGTCAAGCCTTGGCCCCACCTGTAGGCTCATGTCCTCCCCTGAGGCAGGCCCGGGGGCCACTGTCGGTACCCTGAATCAGGGGTACACCTTGCTACATTATGAAGACACTATACCCGCGTAGCTACTAGTTGCGTGGCAAACAACTCTCTGCCCCGCTACGTGGACGGCTCTGGGGTCGCCACGTGGCCAGGGAAAGAGATACACTCCAAGATGCCAACAGTAGGTCCAGACCCCCATGGGAAAGCGCCGAACCCCTGTACATATAGACCAGACCTCCGGGGGAAGGCCCAGGACCTCCGCGAGTACGACCCGGACCTTCGGAAGGGGTCCCAGACCCATCTGCGTGGGGTCCGGACTACCCACAGCCGGGTCCCGGAACTCTGGGGGAAAATACCCAGGCCTTGCTCTGGCAGGGGTCTGGTGCCGACATGTGTCCAGGCCCAGCCTGGTGCGGACCTGTCCGCATGACGCTACTGCTCCCTGCCCAAGCGGAGACTCGATGCCACCACATGGCCTACCGCACATGACGTAAGCCCGTGGGCGAAGCCTTACGTAAGACCTCTGGGCCATGATGTCTCTGCATTTATTGCGGAGAAGACACGTCGCCTGGCTGCCCCATTGACAAGTGATGTGCCCCTTCAGCATTTAATGTGTCCTGTCCACTCAGCTGGCAGGCGGCGTCCAGGCCATCCTGCAGGCGGTGTGCCTGTCTATTGCTAAAAAGTACGCCCGCGCTGCAAGGTGCACGGTGCCCATCCATCACCACTCGTACGTTACCAGGGAAGCTTCCCCTGCACGCCAATGCTACATAGATCGCGGATATTAGGGCGCAAGGAAGATTGCTCTGGGGACAAGCATTAGTCGCTCCAAGTATTACATCTGTTATGTCCCTGGGCCCACATGTCAGGGCTCAGCACCCTTGTACGTGCCCCCCTTAGACTATAAAAGGGAGGACACACTGCGTTACAGGGGACGGACCCGAACAGATTCATTCAGACCCAAGCCATCCTAGACACAACTCAAGCTCACGAGCAATACAACACACAGTGGAGTAGGGTATTATGCTCTGGCGGCCCAAACCACTCTAAACCCTTGCGTGTTCTTGTGTGTTCATCCCCCAATCTCGTAACAGGCAAAACACTTAGGCCCCTCCTCATCTTAGGATTTAGGGCGGGTGCATTCTGCCACCCGGCTAGAGATTTCCTCTCCGACAATCGCCTAGAGGGGGGTGAATAGGCGAAACCTGCAATTTATAAACTTAAACGCACACTATGGCTGGGCTTAGTGTTAGAAATAAATTCGAGTGCGGAATATTGTTTCTCTTGCCATGGGTTGCTCAAAAAATGTGGATGACGTTTGGGAGCAAACTCAAATTGATATTAGCAAGGAAACTTTAGAGAGAGAAAAGGGAGCAAACAAATCAAGCGAGAATCAAAGCGAGAGAACAAGATGATTTGTTTTACCGAGGTTCGGTTCCAAAGAACCTAGTCCCTGTTGAGGAGGCCACAAAGGCCGGTCTATTTCAACCCTTAGACCGAGTGAGCCTTTTCCTTAATCACATGGGTCACTAAGACCTCGCAAGGACCACCACACACTTAGGTGTCTCTTGCTAGCTTTATAAGCACTTAGAAATAAGAATGACAAAGGAAGAGAGGCAATCCAAGCGACAAGACCAACAAAAGAACACAAAACACCCTCTCTCAAGTCACTAATGGAATTGAGTTGATTTGGAGGCTTGGAGAGGATTTGATCTTTGGAATGTGTCTTGGAGTGTAGTCTTTTACTCTTGTATTGAATGTTGAGTTCAGAATACTTGGATGACTTTGAATGAGGTGGTTGGGGGTATTTATAGCCCCCAACCACTTCCTAGCCGTTGGCTGCTTTTGCTGGCGGCAGACACACCGGATAGTCCGGTGGCACATCGAACAGTCATTGTTCACTGTCCGGTGCACGCCATGTCAGCGCGCCCGTTGGGGTTTGGAGCTGTTGACCGTTGGAACTCTTTGTCATTTTGCTGCACCGGACAGTCTGGTGCCACACCGGACATGTCCGGTGACCTCTGACTTCTACGCTCTGACTTCTTCGCGGCACTGTTCATCATTGTTCATATTTGCAGTCAACCGTTGGCACGCAGGGAGCCGTTGCTCCGCTAACTCACTGGATAGTCCGGTGCACACCGGACAGTCCGGTGAATTATAGTGGAGCAAGCCCATCTAATTCCTGAGAGTGGCTGGTTCGCTTGTGTACGGGCCTGTCCGGTGCGCCACTTGGCAGCACACTCTCATGTCTTGCTCCAAATTTGATTGTGTCCACAACTGAATTTATTTCTTGGTTTATGTTGAATCTTATGCACCTGAGATAAACAATATTTAGACAAACTAGTTAGTCCATGTGGTTTGTGTTGGACGTCAACTACCAAAATCGATTATAGGAAATGATTAAGTCCATTTCCCTTTCAGTGATCACCCTAGAGGATTTGTTGGTGACCCGACTCGATGGTTGTACGCGGTCGTGAGGGATCCACCGTGCTAGAGAGGCAAATGATCATCTCATAGTGAGCACTTGGTTCTTGCGAGGACCAAGGGGGAGTGATACCCTTGTGTGGGTGCTCCAACGAGGACTAGTGGAGAGTGTCGACTCTTCAATACTGAAAGGGAAATAGGGTCAAACCTTTTCCTAAATGAGTTTTGGTGGTTGAATTGCCCAACACAAGTAATTGGACTAACTAGTTTGCTCTAGATTATGAGTTCTACAGGTGCCAAAGGTTCAACACAAACCAATAAAAAGGTCCAAGAAAGGGTTCAAATAAAAAGAGCAAAAGACAACAGAAGGCTGCCATGGTCTGGCGCACCGGACTGTCTGGTGCACCACCGGATAGTGTCCGGTGCACAAGGGTGAATCCACTCTGAACTTGCCAGCTTCGGGTTTTCGGGGAGCCGCTCCGCTATAATTCACCAGACTGTCCGGTGTAGCACCGGACTGTCCGGCGTGCCAGCGGAGGCAACGGCTACTTGCGCCAATGGTCGTGTGCAAAGGAACAGTGAAACGCTACAGTGCGTTCCTGCGCGCGCAGAAGTCAGAGCAAGCGTCAGAAGGCGCACCGGACAGTGAACAGGACCTATCCGGTGCACCACCGGACTGTCCAACGGCCCCACATGTCGGAGCTCCAATAGTAGAACCCTAACGGTTGGGTGACGTGGCTGGCGCACCAGACAGTGTTCGGTGGTGTGGAGGACAGGTATCCCCCGGGTCCATTAAAAGAGTAAAAGACCTCACGAAAGGCCCAAGGCCCCAATAAATCGTGAGGCCATTCTTTCGTGGGCCTAGGGAATAATAATCAGCAAAGCAGGTTGACGCGAGGCCGGATCGGTGTAAACCTGGACGGTCCACAATGTCGAGCGAGCGATCACAACAGAGATCCGACTTTCCCGCGCTGGAGCCCCCATGCAACGGAGCCATGCGAGGATAAGTCGGCGAGGGTTACGCAGAGATAAACTCAAGAGGTTCACTATCTTTTAGCTACTCGTTGTTATCATATCCACATGTATTGCCCCACGGTCGAATATATAAGGCCTAGGGGGCACCCCTTCAGATCGATCGACACTATTACTTAGCCACCCACATCAACTCTCTGTACTCTCAATTCAGAGAGCTCTCTTGTAATATTGCCCACCAAGCATACTCCCCAGGACGTAGGGTGTTACGCATCTCTAAGCGGCCCGAACCTGTAAATCTTGTCCACTGTCCCACGTGCAATCGGCACGAACCATTTTGCTACAGTTGTCGACACCGTCCTACTCCTAAAAACACCTTGAGGGGCAACCCCGGGTGTGCGGTCGGACCCAAAACACCGACAGCTGGCGCGCCAGGTAGGGGGTGTGTCGACGATCCAAGCTAGCTCAATGGCCGTCACCTTCTACAGCAAGATCACCCTGCGTCCCGGATCCGTATTCTGCTTCGGAACAATCTCATCCATAGCGGATGAAGAGGGAACTCTACACCGCGTTGCAGATCCGCTGGAAAAGAAGTCTCCTCCAACAAACTCCGAAAATGCCGGAGAAGCGCAACCTCCAGCTCTCCGGAAAAAGATCGTCTCCGGAAAATCGAGAACCGAGGGCCCGCTGACCCGGAGAACTCCACTGTCTACTTCCCCGACAAAAGAATGGACACAGATCGCGAGGAAGAAAGAGACCAAGGGGAAGCAAGTCGTTCTTTCCGTTCCTCCGCCCTCAAAGGAGAACGGAAAGAAAGTCGCCGCGACGACAGTACCATTCTACCCCGACGTCCTCTTCATCGGGAGAGTGGAGTCGCCTACCGTCTCCGACGACGAGCCGACCGCACCCGGAGAAGAACCGCCTCAACGAGAATCCCACCGACGGAGGAACCGGCGCAGGAACATTCGATGACATCACGCGGCCGGAGAACGGGATCCGGAGCAGCCTGTCTCGCGAGACGAGGTCTCGGAGATAGGAGAGACTCCGGAAGAACGCGTCTTCAGAGAACGAAGGAACTCCCGACGACGTGATCGCCGCCGGGCTCAGGAGCAAGCCGAGCAAGATGCAAGGCAACGCCAGGAGAATCCATTCTTCGGGCGCAACCTGAATCCTGACTTTGCCCGAGCTATGAACACGCCGAGCGAAGTCGGAGGGGTACTAGCTCGGATAGCTGAAGGACTCCCTCGGACTCCCGATGCTGAGGGCTACCGACGACTGTTCACCCAGGCGGCCAACCATCTTCTACCGCTCGCTCACCCGCCGAACGATCTACGACACGCCATCAACAGTCGCCGAGACGCGTGAAGCTCCATCAATGCTTTGCGCGAACGGCGGCATGAGAACGAGATTCGCCGCCGGGAGGAGTACGACAGGGATCATGGCATCCCAACTCAAAGCCAGGCCACCAGAACTGAGTCGGCAACGGCCTCAACTGGCGGCACCACCCGAGGGCGGTCGAGGAACCACAACCACTACTCCCCTCCCCGGGACAGATATCATCCCCGACGACAGGAGGACACGTGCGGAGTGTCTGCTCTTACTCCGCGCCTTAGGGCCATCCAATGGCCTCCCAACTTCAAGGTATCCAATGTCGACAAATATGAACCTAAGCAAGATCCAGGGGGTTGGCTAGCCGTCTACACCACCGCTGCTCGAGCTGCCGGGGCGTCCGAAGACGTGATGACCGCGTACTTACCCATTGTCCTTGGGCAAGACTCCCTGCAATGGCTGCGACATCTACCCCGACACTGCATCGACGACTGGGGCGACTTCAGTCGACGCTTCACCGCCAACTTCCAGTCCCTCTCCGACAAGCCGGCACAACCGTGGGACCTCAAATCCATCAAGCGCCAGGGGGATGAGACTTTCCGGTCGTACCTCAAAAGGTTTCAGACCATGAGAAATCGTATCCCCGAGGTCACGGAGGCGGCCGTGATCGAGGACTTCTACAGAGGATCCAATGACTCGGCTTTCGTCCGAGCCATACTACAGAAGGCGCCAACTACCTCCGAGGAGCTGTTCCGGGAAGCCGACCTCTACATCACCGCCGACGAGCGGGCCCAGGACCTCATCGGAGGAGCAAAGCCCGCACCGGCAGCACCATGACGCGACGCGAACCAGCAACCCGACAAACGATGGGAGAAGAGGCCTCGCGAAGAAGTACACGCCGCCGGACCACCTGCCTCTCGCGCCCGAGGAGGACCTCGTGGAGGCGAACGCACGCTGGACGACATCCTCAACGCTCAGTGCCCGTACCACAAGGACATGCGCCACACTCTTCATAACTGCCGGGACTTCAAGCATTCCGTCAGGCACGGCCGACCCTTCCAACCTCTACCTCCTCCTCCGCCGAGAGGAGGACCAGATGAACCACGACAACCCCATCAGCAGGAGGAAGGAGGAGGAGGAGGAGCTTTCCCACGCGTTGACAGGGAGGTCAACGTCATCTTCGGTGGACACGGATCGCAGGAGAACAAAAGACAGCAAAAGCTCAACGATCGCCAGATACTGGTGGCGACCACCGGCCCTCCCGCCCCATACCGGTGGTCGGAGCACCCGATCACCTTCACTCGGGCGGATCAATGGCTCAACTTCGACCATCCGGGCAAATACCCGCTTCTCGTCGATCCGGTGATCCGAGAGAGCCGAGTAAAGAAAGTGCTAGTGGACGGGGGGAGCAGCATCAACGTCACCTTCCCCCAGACACTTCAAGGCTTGAGAGTTCACCTCAAAGAGCTCCACGAGTCGGACACTCCTTTCTTCGGCATCGTGCCGACAGAAGGGGAATACCCGCTGGGCCACATCTACATGCCTGTCACCTTCGGAACTCCGGAGAACTACAGAACCGAGTTCCTGAGGTTCGAAGTGGCGAACTTCAACTGCGGGTACAACGCCATCATCGGGAGGCCGGGATTGGCTAAATTCATGGCCATCCCTCATTACACATATATGATACTGAAGATGCTAGGGCCGCAAGGAATCATAACTGTGCGCGCCGACTTCCAAGGCGCCGTAGAGTGTTTCCGAGTGGCCATCCAAGCAGCCCTCACTACCAAGCCGTCGACGGTTCCTTCTACACTGGCGAACTCTAAGCCTGAGGAGGACCTCGCGGTACTGGCAAGCGAAGCTCGGGCCGCGACCTCTATGCGGCCGACTGAAGAAACCAAGAGAATCAACCTGGGGTTCGCTGATGAGCACAAGACGGCTATCATCAGCTCCAGCTTGGATGACAAATAGGAAAGCACGCTCGTCCAGTTTCTGCAAGATAACCGAGATGTATTCGCATGGCAACCTGCGGATATGCCGGGAGTCCCAAGAGAACTGGCCGAGCACAAACTGAAGGTCTATCCCCAGGCGAGGCCGATTCGGCAAAAGCTACGTCGTTTCACGCCCGACAAGAGAGAGGCCATTCGCGCCGAGTTAGCTCGCTTGGTCGCGGCTGGATTTATTAGAGAAGTATTACACCCCGAGTGGTTAGCCAATCCTGTTCTTGTACTCAAAAAGAATAAAGTGGATTGGCGCATGTGTGTTGATTATACTGATCTCAACAAACACTGTCCGAAGGATCCCTTCGGGCTCCCGAGGATAGATCAGGTGGTGGACTCCACCGCTGGATGTTCTGTGCTATCTTTCCTGGATTGCTATTCCGGATACCACCAGATCAGTTTGGCAAAGGAAGATGAAGAAAAAACAACATTCATTACTCCATTTGGTGCTTTCTGTTATACCTCCATGCCGTTCGGCCTCAAAAACGCTGGAGCAACCTACCAGAGAGCCATTCAAACATGCTTAGCCGATCACTGGGGCAAGCGTGTGGAGGCCTACGTGGATGATGTGGTTATCAAAACAGAGAACTTAGAAAACTTCATCGAAGATTTACAACTGGTTTTCAACAGTCTGAGGTGGTATAGATGGAAGCTTAATCCCGAAAAATGTGTTTTCGGGGTACCAGCAGGAAAGTTGCTCGGGTTTATCGTCAGCCACCGAGGAATTGAGGCTAATCCAGACAAGATTGAAGCCATCATGAAGATGGAAGCACCTCGATCACAAAAGAAGGTTCAGCGACTTACTGGATGTATGGCAGCTCTGAGCAGATTTATATCCAGGCTGGGGGAGAAAGGTCTACCGTTTTACAAGCTACTCAAAAAGGTGGATAAGTTTCAATGGACTTCAGAAGCACAAGAAGCTCTAGATGCACTGAAAAAATTCTTGACAACACCACCAGTACTGAAACCACCCCGGCGAGCTACGTCAACTCAACCAGCTGAAGATTTGCTACTGTATATCTCTTGCACGACTCACATGGTAAGCACCGCGTTGGTAGTCGAGCGAGTAGAAGAAGGACATGCCTATCCAGTACAACATCCTGTTTACTTCATCAGTGAAGTTCTAGGCCCCTCAAAGAAAAAGTATCCTCAAGTTCAGAAGCTATTATACGCAGTACTTCTAACTGCCCGCAAGCTGCGTCACTACTTTGATGACCACAAAGTCATAGTGGTTACTGGTTTTCCAATAGGGGATATTCTTCACAACAAGGAAGCCATTGGCCGAATAGCCAAGTGGGCTTGCGAGCTGGGATCTCATGACATCGAGTTCCGACCTCACACTGCCATCAAAACTCAAGCACTGGTTGATTTCGTATCAGAGTGGACTGAACAGCAAGTACCAGATAACCCAGAGACTGCAGAAGTGTGGCGAATGTATTTTGATGGCTTGCTGAGGTTGCAGGGAGCAGGAGCAGGAATTCTCTTCACCGCACCTGGAGGCGAGCACCTCAAATATGCCCTCCAGCTGCTATTTCTGGCCTCCAACAATGCAGCCGAGTATGAAGCTCTGATCCATGGATTGAACATCGCCATATCATTGGGCGTCAAGAGATTGATGGTATACGGAGACTCTCTGGTAGTCATCAGCCAGATAAACAAGGAGTGGGATTGTTCAAGCGATTCAATGGGGAAATACTGCGCTGTCGTCCGAAAGCTGGAAGATAAATTTGAGGGTCTGGAATTTCATCATGTAGAAAGAGATCGGAACACAGCAGCCGATGTACTGTCCAAGCTAGGATCCAATCGAACTCAGGTCCCACCCGGAGTCTTCATGCAAGAAATTCTACAGCCGAGTATCTCAATGGATCAAACAGAAGAGTGCAACGTCATAGACCAACCCGAGTCAGACTCTGATGACTGGAGAAGGCCGATCATTAAGTATATAAAGAATGAAGAAGAACCAGACGACAAGAACTCGGCAGAGCGCATTGCCAGGCAGTCGGCTCACTATACACTCATTGGGGAGATATTATACAGAAGGGGTGCGTCAGGCATCCTCATGAAATGCGTTCTCCCGTCCACTGGGAAGCAACTTCTGGAGGAGGTCCATGCTGGGCAATGTGGAATACATGCAGCCTCCAGAACACTAGTCGGGAAGGTCTTCAGGTCAGGATTCTATTGGCCAACAGCGAAGAACGATGCAGCCGAGTTAGTTCAGAGGTGCGAAGCTTGCCAATACTTGTCAAAGCAACAACACATGCCAGCACAGCAACTACAGACCATACCAGTAACTTGGCCTTTCGCATGCTGGGGACTGGATATGATTGGACCTTTCAAGAAAGCTCAAGGGGGATACACTCATGTATTGGTGGCGATTGACAAATTCACTAAATGGATAGAGTTCAAGCCCATTGCCTCTTTAACCTCTGCTAAGGCCGTGGAATTCATACAAGACATAATATTCAGATTCGGGATACCAAACAGCATCATAACTGACTTAGGATCCAACTTCACAAGTGCAGAATTCTTCGACTTCTGCGAGCAAAAGAGCATTCAGATCAAGTATGCATCCGTAGCACATCCAAGAGCCAACGGGCAGGTTGAGCGAGCCAACGGAATGATATTGGAGGCACTCAGGAAAAAGGTCTTTGATAAGAATGAAAAATTCGCAGGAAAGTGGATAAGGGAATTGCCCTATGTCGTTTGGAGCCTAAGAACCCAACCTAGCCGAGCCCTGCAGGGAAACACTCCTTTCTTCATGGTCTATGGGTCGGAGGCAGTGCTACCCGCTGATCTCAAGTTTGGGGCGCCAAGGTTGATCTTCGATAGCATAGCAGAAGCTGAGGCCACTAGGCTGGAGGACATTGATGTACTTGAGGAAGAACGGCTAAACGTGGTAATCCAATCAGCACGGTACCAGCAGACTCTAAGGCGCTATCACGACAAGGGTGTGCGACAACGATTCTTCTCAGTAGGAGATCTCGTCCTCCGCCGAATTCTAACGGGGGAAGGGCGGCACAAGTTATCACCCTTATGGGAAGGACCCTTCATGGTAGCAGAAGTCACTCGGCCCGGATCGTATCGCCTCACTCAGATGGATGGCACAGAAGTTGGGAACTCCTGGAACATAGAACACCTCAGAAAGTTTTATCCCTAGCGGTATTTCAAAACTGCTGGGACGACGGTGTATTCTGTAAAGTGGAAATATGTCATCAATAAAAAAGAGGTTTCAAAGACACTCAGTTCGTTTACGATTGACTTGCATGCTTACTTAACTCGGGGTGACCACTATGCCCTACCAACGGAGCAATCGACTTAAGTCGGCAACGACTTAAGACGGTGCAACATGCTCACGCTTACTTGACTCGGGGTGACCACTATGCCCTACCAACGGAGCAATCGACTTAAGTCGGCAACGACTTAAGGCGGTGCAACATGCTCACGCTTACTTAACTCGGGGTGACCACTATGCCCTACCAACGGAGCAATCGACTTAAGTCGGCAACGACTTAAGGCGGTGCAACATGCTCACGCTTACTTAACTCGGGGTGACCACTATGCCCTACCAACGGAGCAATCGATTTAAGTCGGCAACGACTTAATGCGGTGCAACATGCTCACGCTTACTTAACTCGGGGTGACCACTATGCCCTACCAATGGAGCAATCGACTTAAGTCGGCAACGACCTAAGGCGGTGCAACGTGCTCACGCTTACTTAACTCAGGGTGACCACTATGCCCTACTAATGGAGCAATCGGCTAAAGTCAGTGGTGACTTAAGCCGATGCAACATGCTCATGCCTATGCAATTCAGAGGATGACTTCTATATCCCGCAAACAAATTTCATAATCATCGTACTGCAAATTTACGAACTGATGAATTCTGATACAATAAGAGAGTAATTATATCATTCGAATGCTGAACTGATGTCCTCTAACAAATACTCGATCATGCTAACCGCGCGCTCAAAGCGCGCAAAATGTTTCTCTATTTCGCAATGTCTTTCTCAGGAGCAACCGACGAAGAAGGGTGACTCGAGGAATCAGGGGCAGCATTCACATCGGCCCTTATGTCTTCAGGAACAACCACGCTGGGTCTCCTCATCAAGATTCGTCCCGCCCGAATAGCCTTGTCCATGGCTCTGTCGCGCTGGGCTTTGAGAGTAACAGCAGTTTCTTCGGCGACCTTAGCAGCCAGCTGAGCAGTTTCTAACTCTTGGGCGATGGATTTCTTGGAAGCTCGGAGTTCTTTGATAGTAGCGTCCTTCGCTGATATCAACTGCTTGAGCCGGGTCACTTCATCCATAGATTCCTGCAGCTTACAGCGTTTGTGATCTAACTCTTCCATGGTGAAGCGATGACTTCTCTCCAAGATAGTCAGTGAGTTGCTAGAATCACGATACAATTTTTCAAGATTGTCTCGAGAGGCAGCAAGGATACGTTTCTCTTCCTGCGAACAAAAATCAACACCCTCAAACACCAAGCAAGTAATGGCAGCACAACAAGGCAAGGCGCAGTTTCATAAATCACCTTTTCAGAGTCGAGCTGAGCATGAAGAGAAGAACTCAGTGCATTGGCGTCATCTAAGGCAGCGGAGACCTGACCCAGCTCAATCTGACTTTGAGAGTACTTTTCCTCAAAGTCAGTGCATCGTCGGGTCAGTTCAGCCTGATCTCGGGAATGTTTTTATTCAAGAGTGGAAATCTGCTGAGTCATACCTAGCAGGAGACAATCAAATAAAAGAAAAAGGGGTCAGAATGCAAGGCAGTCTATAGCAAAGTCAGAGAAAAGCAAAAAAGCACTAACCAGCGTTGGTCGCTTCCAATTCAGAGACACGATGTTGAAGAGACACTGGATTCCAACATGCAAGTGACGAAGCTACTTCTGGGACAGAAGCACCCTGTAACCTCAGCTGGCCAGCCATCCCATTCACCAAAGCCTGATGAGGAAAACAGATGAGTGTAATGACAGCAGTTCATACAATGTGAAAACCAAGCTAAAATACATCACAGTACCTGGAGGATGGAAAGAACGAAGGGATCCCCAAATCAGGAGAGATCAGTTGATAATCAGGCGTGAGGCCACCACCCGAAGCAGCTTGCAACGAACCAGTAGGAATCAGCTCGGTGCCTTCAACAGAGCCAAACACTTGATCAGCGGGGACGCTGCCCTCTAAAGCGACTCCCTGGTCCAAGGTTTGAGCTACCACCATACAGCCAGAGTGTGGAGGAGATGCCGCATGAACGTCCATGGAAGTATAGGAAGGAGACCCTGCTCGGGCACCCTCGGGGGCTAGGTCATAGTTTGCACTGCCCGCTTGAGCCGGATTATCCCCGGTAGCACCCTCGGGGGCTGGGCAGTGGCTTACACTCTTCACCCGAGCTAAGTCATCCCCGGCGACACCCTTGGGGGCTGGGCATGTGTCAGCACCATTCTTGAGGTCCAAGCTCTCTGCAGTAACCACCTCTAAGGTTGATGGGCCTTCAGCTACTTCCATAGGACCAGAACGATCCAAGTCAGTCTCCCGGCCCTCGAGATCGCGCTCTAAGGTCGACGAGGCACGGGATGACCTCAACCCAGCATCAGGCACGTTAGCGCAAGCCTCCATTGCACCATCATCCACTGGCTCCGATAACAAGTCCTCTAGGACCATATCCTCAAGAGTCTGATCAAAGTTGGCCAGGGATAGTTCTTGCAGACCAATGAGGGCAGACAAAGCAGGAGAGGGAACTCCACTACTCTCACCACTGGCGATGAACTGCCGACTGTTTTTCCGAGTCAAAGGAACCTCACTTTCTTCCTCCTCGTCATCCACATTGGCAACACAAGCAGTACCCCCATTAGGGTCAGCAACAAATGGGGCACCCACATTGGGATCAGTAGCGAATTGGGTACACCCATTGGGGTCAGCGTCAGTAAGTCCAGTCGCAGGCACTTCTTCAGTAGCAGGAACCGAGGTACCAGCGTCCTGATCAAAACTGGATACTCGCCGGAGGCGTCTTCTTTTCTTCTTTTGCTCATCAGCAGAAGGATCAGGCTGATTGGTTCGGCATGGGCGCCTCGGGCGAGCACTGACAGGCTTCTGAACATCCAAAGTCGTATCAGCTTCTAGGAGGGGCGCCATTACCAACGCACCAGCAGGAGCAGCGTCGGAAGAATCCTCAGCTAGCAGATCAAGCATAGCACTTATCTCCGCATCACTAGGGTTCAGGGGCACCTCAAAATGAACCTGCCATTCGTCATCAGGAATCTCCCCAAGCGAGGCAACCAAAGCACTAACTTCTTCAGCAGAGGGTCGCACTCTAAGGCCCAAACTGCCATCAGTAATGGGTGGATTCGACATGAAAAGGGTGAAGGCTTTGAGAGGAGGCAAGTTCCAGGCCGAGTACGCCACTAGAGCACCAACATTTGACACCTTGCCCCTGAGGATCATTTCAAGTCGGCTCACCAAGCCTGCAGAGGGAATTCTCCTGTTGGTAACCCGAGTTGGGTCGGCTAACCCTCGATACAGATAAGCTGGATAGGCCCTGTCTTTCAGTGGCTGAATATTCTTGAAAACAAAGTCAGTAACCACAGCTTCAGCAGTTAGACCCCTCTCTTTCAGCAGTCCAACTTCAGCTAGCAACACACCTGCCTCAGCTACCTCCTGATCTATGGGAGACTCGGTCCAGCTTGGGGTGCAAACGTCCGGCTGTCTTCCCGACCGGGAGGGGAGAGAATTCCCATAATTCTCAACTATGAACCACTCTAGGCGCCATCCCTTAATACTGTCCTTGAGGGGGATCTCGAGATATTCAGTTTTCCGCCCGCGGCGCATCTCCAAGCTGGCACCCCCGACCAACTGATGTTGTCCCCCGGCCATCCCAGGGCGACAATGATACAAGTATTTCCACAAACCGAAATGTGGCAGCACGCCAAGAAAGGCTTCGCATAAGTGAACAAAAATGGAGATTTGCAGAATTGAATTGGGGTTCAAATGGGTCAAGTTAATATGATAGAAATCAAGGAGGCCACGGAAAAAGGGAGAGATGGGAAGGCCAAGGCCGCGGAGAAGAAAAGGGGCGTAAACAACGGACTCGTGGGTATCCTCTGTCGGAACAGTAGACCCATGGCAAATCCGCCAAGAACAGAGTTCCCGCGGAGGAAGAACCCCGATGGATACGAGATGAAGAAGTTTAGTTTCAGAAATGACGGACATGTGGTTACCTGCGAAAGGCAACTGGCTGTTGGGGTCGATTAGAGGAATCACCACAGCAGACGAGCTCGCGGTCTTCCTCTTGGGTGCCATCTCGATTCTACCAGCGAGCAGAGTGGGAGGCGAATGGCAGAGAGGATTCGGAAGCGGGAAAGCAAGAACTAGGTCACGGAAAGCAAAGGCGGCTAGAAGCGCAGCTCTTATGGGATATTCTCGAGCGAGATACCGTTTCGAAAAGTGCCCAGTCATCACCCGGCGGTTATTTCCAAAACCCCAGCATGCCACGTGGAAACCCGGCAGTTATCTCCAGAACACCGGTGCGCCACCTCATCACTCGGCCATCGTCCTCAAAGTGGCTCGCGCAGCCTGCTATCACTCGGCGTTGCCTCCAAAACGCCGATTTCGTGTTCAGTCGCTCGGCATTACCTCTAAAATGCCGACATCGCCTTCCAGTCATTCGGTGTTTCCTCCAAAACGCCGATTTCGTGTTCAGTCGCTCGGCATTACCTCTAAAATGTCGACGTCGCCTTCCAGTCACTCGGCGTTGCCTCCAAAACGCTGATTCCGTGTTCAGTCGCTCGGCATTACCTCTAAAATGCCGACGTCGCCTTCCAGTCGGTCGGCGTTGCCTCCAAAACGCCGATTTCGTGTTCAGTCGCTCGGCGTTGCCTCTAAAACGCCGACATCGCCTTTCAGTCGCTCGGTATTACCTCTAAAACGCAGACGTCGCCCTGTGGCATCATCTCAAGTCGCTCGGCATTACCTCTAAAATGCCGACGTCGCTTTCCAATCACTCGGCGTTGCTTCTAAAACACTGAAACAGTCTTCAGTTGTTCAGTGTTACCTCTAAAACGCCGACACCGTCTACAAGTTACTCGGCAGCTATTTCTGGAAGTATCAGTTTGATCCCCAAGTTATTCATCTACTGTCTCAAAGGAATCAGTTTTACAAACAAGCAAGACGAGTTATCAAGGAGAAGCCAACGTCATTCTTTCATTAAAAGGGAAGATAACAAACTTACAAATCAACTCTTTACGAGTTGATACTTTCCTGCTACTACTACATTACATTACTACTACTACTACTACACTACGCTATACTATTCTACATTACTACTACATTATTCTAACTATACTATACTAATATCTAAAAAACCAGTGGCATCTAGCCACTGGCCCTGTTGCTGCCGCCACCGCTGCCGCCCCTGGTGCTGCCCCTGCTGCTGCCGCCCTGGTTGCTGCCCCTGCTGCCGCCGCCGTCACCGTCCTTGCTGCCGCCACCGCCGCTCCTGCCGCCGCCGCTGCCCCTGCCGCTGCCGCTGCTGTCATCGTCACCGCCGCCATCGTCGTCGTCATCGCCGTCGTCGTCGTCCTCGTCCTCGCCGCCGCCGTCCGAGTCCTCCTCATCCGAGGAGTACTCCGACCCATCCGAGCCCTCGAGCCCGGAGCGCTCGACGGCCCGGATGTACGTCCAGACCTCCGCCGCGAGCCCCTGGGAGTCGTCTGAGTCGTCAGACGACTCACGCAGGGGGACAGGAGCCGGAGACCCCTCAGACCCAGAGGAGAACTCCTCCTCTGAGTACTCCGAGTCACCAAACTCCTCCGATGGAGGAGTTGGCTCACGCTTGCGCTTGTTGTTCTTGCCCATGGTGGAAGCAGAAGGGAGAGAAGCGAGGGAAGCAGCAGAAGAACAGCGAAGAGATGTGAAAAAGCCAGAGAGACAACGACGTTATTTATAGAAGGAGAAGGCAACCGCTCACCTCCAACCGCGGTCACTGAACAGTCGCAAAGCATTCAATAAGCACTTCAACCCGTCTGAAGACACGTCAGGCGGCTGACGCCGTTTCACGCAACACTACACCCATTGGGACTCCAGTCAACAGCGTGGAGGATATGATTACACTCGCCGTCACATCACATTACTACTCAGAAGCAGCCGGCTAAAACACTCAGCGTACCAAGCCATCCCTTGCCCACACCCATTGGGGGGACGCCCAGGAATTATCAGTATATTTTTCAAAACGGTCACATCTGTGCAGGGCACGCAGTGAATACCTCAAGATAAAAATGAGATATCAGTGAGGATTAGAGGAAAGCCAAATATAGCTAGTGAAGTACAAAATATGGTCGACAGAAGCGACTTGAAGACTAGACAGAGAACGTCCATCAAATGTCCAATCAATCATAGAGCAAATAAATTACACTACCTAGCAAGATATGGATGGATTGCGAACTCGGCTGCAAAAGACAAAATACATGCTGACCTCTGAAGCATAATATTGATGACATAATGCGGATGACATCATGCCGATTTTTCACAAGCAGAAAGGATAATCTTCAGCAAAAAAGACACAAAAGGAAGACCTTCGAGTGGATTATCCTCAAAAATCCACTTGAAGGTCGGGGGCTACACCCATTGGGTGCACCTCCGGTGCACCCCATGAATCATCATTCCAAGCCAAGATAGTGCCGACTCCTAACGCATGGGACAAGATTAAAGACAAATCTGGCACTCAACCGAAATGCAGGAGTACAAGTGGAAATAATTTCTGAGGAAGACCTTCGAGTAGATTGTTTTCTAAAATCTACTCGAAGCTCGGGGGCTACACCCATTGGGTGCACCTCCAGTGCACCCAATGAAGTTCAGAATCCTACAAATTGAAATGCCGACCTCTAAGGCACAAGCACGAAACTAAGCCTCAATCAACAAGTGATCGAAGCAGGATAAGACAACAGGAAGTCATTCTCTTCAAATCACCTGCAAGCTAGACCTGGGATCTTTGGGCTGATTACTTCTAAATTAACCCAAAGATCGGGGGCTTGTGGGGGACAGGTATCCCCCGGGTCCATTAAAAGAGTAAAAGACCTCACGAAAGGCCCAAGGGCCCAATAAATCGTGAAGCCATTCTTTCGTGGGCCTAGGGAAGAATAATCAGCAGAGCAGGTTGACGCGAGGCCGGATCGGTGTAAACCTGGACGGTCCACAATGTCGAGCGAGCGATCACAACAGAGATCTGACTTTCCCGCGCTGGAGCCCCCATGCAACGGAGCCATGCGAGGATAAGTCGGCGAGGGTTACGCAGAGATAAACTCAAGAGGTTCACTATCTTTTAGCTACTCGTTGTTATCATATCCACATGTATTGCCCCACGGTCGAATATATAAGGCCTAGGGGGCACCCCTTCAGATCGATCGACACTATTACTTAGCCACCCACATCAACTCTCTGTACTCTCAGTTCAGAGAGCTCTCTTGTAATATTGCCCACCAAGCATACTCCCCAGGACGTAGGGTGTTACGCATCTCTAAGCGGCCCGAACCTGTAAATCTTGTCCACTGTCCCACGTGCAATCAGCACGAACCATTTTGCTACAGTTGTCGACACCGTCCTACTCCTAAAAACACCTTGAGGGGCAACCCCGGGTATGCGGTCGGACCCAAAACACCGACAGGTGGCGCACCGGACTGTCTGCTGCGCCATACGACAACAGCCATCCCCAACGGCCACTTTGGTGGTTGGGGCTATAAATACCCCCAACCACCACTCATTCAAGGCATCCAAGTTTTCAGCCAACACATTCAATACAAGAGCTAGAGCATTCAATTCAAGAAATAATTAGAGCGAATCAAAATCTCTCCAAGTCCCAATTCCACTCAAAGCAAATAGTGACTAGAAGAGAGAGTTTTGTCGTGTTCATTTGAGCTCTTGCGCTTGGATCGCTTTTCTTCTTCTTTCTTTCTTGTTCCCAAGATCATTGTAATCAAAGCAAGAGACACCAATTGTGTGGTGGTCCTTGTGGGGACTTAGTGTCCCATTTGATTGAGAAGAGAAGCTCACTCGGTCTAGGTGACCGTTTGAGAGAGGGAAAGGGTTGAAAGAGGCCCGGTCTTTGTGACCACCTCAACGGGGAGTAGGTTTGCAAGAACCAAACCTCGGTAAAACAAATCACTGCGTCTCACTCTTCATTTGCTTGTGATTTGTTTTCACCCTCTCTTTCGGACTCGATTATATTTCTAACGCTAACCCCAGCTTGTAGTTGTGCTTAAGTTCATATTTTCAGATTCCGCCTATTCACCCCCCTCTAGGCGACTTTCAATTGGTATCAGAACCCGGTACTTCATTAGAGCTTAACCGCTCGAAGTGATGTCGGGAGAGCATGCCAAGGAAATGGTGACCGGCGAGAAGCCTGCCACAAGCCACGGGAAGGCTCCATCGGGAGAGTCCCACAACAAGAAGAAGGAGGAATCACCTCCTCACAAGTTGCATCGGAGTGGCGACAAGAAAAAGAAGATGAAGAAGGTGGTCTACTACGAGACCGATTCTTCGTCGCCATCCACCTCCGGCTCCGATGCGCCGTCCGTAACTTCTAAGTGCCATGAGCGCAAGAAGTTTAGTAAGATCCCCCTACGCTATCCTCGCATTTCCAAACGTACTCCTTTACTTTATGTCCCATTAGGCAAACCACCCGTTTTTGATGGTCAAGATTATAATATGTGGAGTGACAAAATGAGGCACCATCTAACCTCACTCCACACTAGCATTTGGGAAGTTGTTGAGTTTGGAGTACAGGTACCATCCGTAGGGGATGAAGATTATGAATCTGACGAGGTTGCCCAAATCCGGCACTTCAACTCCCAAGATACCACTATACTCTTTGCCTCTCTAAGTCGAGAGGAGTATAACAAGGTGCAAGGGTTGAAGAGCGCCAAGGAGATTTGGGACGTGCTCAAGACCGCGCACGAAGGAGACGAGGTGACCAAGATCACCAAGAGGGAAATGATCGAGGGGAAGCTCGATCGTTTTATGCTCAACCAAGGAGAAGACCCGCAAGCCATGTACAACCGGCTAAAAACCTTGGTGAACCAAGTGCGCAACCTTGGGAGCACCAAATGGGATGACCATGAAATGGTCAAGGTTATTCTTAGATCACTCGTATTTCATAATCCCACTCAAGTTCAATTAATTCGTGGTGATCCTAGATACAAACTAATGTCTCCCGAGGAAGTGACAGGAAAATTTGTGAACTTTGAATTAATGATCAAAGGCTCCAAGAAAATCATCGAGCAAGGCGCCACCTCAACATCCGAGGTGCAACCCGTCGCATTCAAGGCGACGGAAGAAGAAAAGAAAGACTCTACACCAAGTAGGGTCCCCATCAACGCCTCCAAGCTCGACAACAAGGAGATGGTGCTCATCATCAAGAGTTTCCGCCAAATCCTCAAGCAAAGGAGGGGGAAAGACTACAAGCCCCGCTCCAAGAAATTATGCTACAAGTGTGGTAAGCCCGGTCATTTTATTGCTAAATGTCCTTTATCTAGTGATAGTGACAGGGATAACGATAAGAGGGGGAAGAAGAAGGAGAAGAAGAGGTATTACAAGTAGAAGGGTGGCGATGCCCATATTTGCCGGGAGTGGGACTCCGACGAGAGCTCCACCGACTCCTCCGACGATGAGGACGCCACCAACAACGCCATCAACAAGGGCCTCCTCTTCCCCAACGTCGACCACAAGTGTCTCATGGCAAAGGATGGCAAGAAAAAGAAGGTAAAATCAAGATCCTCCACTAAGTATGCAACTTCTAGTGATGAGGATAATTCTAGTGATGATGAGGATAACTTGCTCACCCTTTTTGCCAACCTAAACATGCAACAAAAAGAAAAGTTGAATGAATTGATTAGTACTATTCATGAGAAGGATGAACTCTTGGATAGCCAAGAGGACTTCCTAATTAAAGAAAATAAGAAGCATGTTAAGGTTAAAAATGCTTATGCTCTAGAGATAGAAAAATGTGAAAAATTAACTAGTGAGCTAAGCACTTGCCATGACACTATTTCTAGCCTTAGAAATGAAAATGCCAAATTAATTGCTAAGGTTGAGAAATCAAATGTTTGTGATGATTCTATTGTTAATCTTAGAAATGATAATGCTAGTTTAATTGCTAAGATTGACATGTTGAATGAATCTCTTGCTAGCCTTAAGATTGAGAATGAAAAATTAATTGCTAAGGCAAAAGATTTAAATGCTTGCAATGATGGTATTACCAATCTTAGAGATGAGAATGCTATTTTACATGCTAGGATTGTTGAATTAAATGATTGCAAACCATCTACATCTAGTGTTGATCGTGCTACTATTTGTACGAGATGTAGAGATGTTAATGTAGATGCTATTCATGATCACCTTGCTATGATTAAACAACAAAATGATCATATAGCTAAACTAGATGCTAAAATTGTCGAGCATGAATTAGAGAATGAAAAATTTAAATTTGCTCGTAGTATGCTTTATAATGGGAGACACCCTGGCATTAAGGATGGCATTGGCTTCCAACAGGGAGACAATGTCAAGCTTAATGCCCCTCCTAAAAGATTGTCTAATTTTGTTAAGGGCAAGGCTCCCATGCCTCAGGATAACGAGAGCTATATTTTATATCCTACTGGTTATCCTGAGGATAAGATTAGGAGAATTCATGCTAAGAAGACTCATTCTGTTTCTCACCATGCTTTTATTTATAAGAATGAGGCTTCTAGCTCTAGGCGTTCTACACATGTTAAAATGCCTAAGAAGAAAACTCCTATTGCATCAAATGATCATAACATTTCATTTAAGACTTTTGATGCTTCTTATGTGCTTACTAACAAATCAGGCAAGGTAGTTGCCAAATATGTTGGGGGCAAACACAAGGGCTCCAAGGCTTGTGTTTGGGTACCCAAGGTGATTGTTTCTAATGTAAAAGGACCCAAGACCGTTTGGGTACCTAAGAACAAGGCCTAAATTTGTTTTGTAGGTTTATACATCCGGGGGCTCAAGTTGGATCATCGATAGCGGGTGCACAAACCACATGACTGGGGAGAAAAGAATGTTCTCCTCCTATGAGAAAAACCAAGATCCCAAAGAGCTATCACATTCGGGGATGGAAATCAAGGTTTGGTCAAAGGATTGGGTAAAATTGCTATATCACATGACCATTCTATTTCCAATGTTTTTCTTGTAGATTCTTTAGATTATAACTTGCTTTCAGTTTCTCAATTATGTAAAATGGGTTACAACTGTCTTTTTAAGGATGTAGGTGTTACTGTCTTTAGAAGAAGTGATGATTCAATAGCCTTTAAGGGAGTGTTAGAGGGTCAGCTATACCTAGTTGATTTTAATAGAGCTGAACTCGATACTTGCTTAATTGCTAAGACTAACATGAGTTGGCTCTGGCATCGCCGACTAGCTCATGTTGGGATGAAGAATCTTCATAAGCTTCTAAAGGGAGAACACATTTTGGGACTAACAAATGTTCATTTTGAGAAAGATAGGATTTGTAGTGCATGCCAAGTAGGGAAGCAAGTTGGTGTTCATCATCCACACAAGAACATCATGACGACTGACAGGCCACTGGAACTACTCCATATGGATTTATTCGGCCCGATAGCTTACATAAGCATCGGCGGAAGTAAGTACTGTCTAGTTATTGTGGATGATTATTCTCGCTTCACTTGGGTATTCTTTTTGCAGGATAAATCTCAAACCCAAGAGACTTTGAAAGGATTCTTGAGATGGGCTCAAAATGAGTTCGGCTTAAGGATAAAAAAGATTAGAAGCGACAATGAAACGGAGTTCAAAAACTCTCAAATTGAAGGCTTCCTTGAGGAGGAGGGCATCAAGCATGAGTTCTCTTCTCCCTACATGCCACAACAAAATGGTGTAGTGGAGAGGAAGAATAGAACTCTACTTGACATGGCGAGGACCATGCTTGATGAGTACAAGACTTCGGATCGGTTTTGGGCCGAGGCGGTCAACACCGCTTGTTACGCAATCAACCGGTTATATCTTCACCGAATCCTCAAGAAGACATCATATGAACTCCTCACCGGTAAAAAGCCCAATGTTTCATATTTTAGAGTCTTTGGTAGCAAATGTTTTATTCTTGTTAAAAGAGGTAGAAAATCTAAATTTGCTCCTAAGGCTGTAGAAGGCTTTTTACTCGGTTATGACTCAAACACAAGGGCATATAGAGTCTTTAACAAGTCCACTGGACTAGTTGAAGTTTCTTGTGACATTATGTTTGATGAAACTAACAGCTCTCAAGTAGAGCAAGTTGATCTTGATGAGCTAGATGATGAAGAGGCTCCGTGCGTCGCGATAAGGAACATGTCCATTGGGGATGTGTGTCCTAAGAAATCCGAAGAGCCTCCACAAGCACAAGATCAACAACCATCTTCCTCCATGCAAGCATCTCCACCAACCCAAGATGAGGATCAAGCTAAAGATGATGAAAATGAAGATCAAGAAGATGAGCCACCTCAAGAAGAGGACAATGATCAAGGGGGAGATGCCCATGATCAAGACAAGGAAGATGAATAAGATCCAAGGCCGCCAAACCCAAGAGTCCACCAAGCAATCCAATGAGATCACCTCGTGAACACCATTGTTGGGATTATGCTTCGTCGCCGAAGGTCTTGCAGGAAGAAACAGCTTCGGCTGAAGCTGTCCGCATGTGATGACCGAAGGTTCCTCTTCATGAAGCTTCGGCATTGCAAACCGACTTAAGAGTAGAATGACCTTTTAGTCTATAAATGTTTGAGTCGCTGTTGTAATCCCTTATGAGGGGCGTAATTGTAATTTTTCACAGGCTGTATCCCGTGCCTATAAATAGTGAACAGTATTCCTTTACTGTTCACGCATTCCTGTAATTGCAATCGCATCATTCGGGAAACGATCTTTGTCAAGACAGAGGTATAATTGTATCCAATGTTATAATACATTAAATAGATATAGTATGAAAATAATGTTGCTCGTTTATAATTTATCTACCTTTGACATTTCATATTACTTCGTACAATTTGTTAGAATTCAATTACGAAGATTTAACCTTCGTAATTGTATTGACTTTTACCTTCGTCCAAAGTTCATTAGTCCTTAAAGGAATAATGTTTCGTTGGACGAAGGGCATTAACATTTAACACTTTATGTTGCCTTGTTCTTAATTCAGAGTATTTGAGAACAAGTCCCCAACATTGGCGCCCACCTCCGGTCAACTCACTTCCACTTTTTGAGCTGATGGCTTTGTTCAACGATCAAGTTGGAGCTGCTTCGGCCCCGAAGCTGGTGCTCCCGATAACAGGTGGTTCATGCTTAGAGCCAGCCAACAAAAAGCAGAAGAAAGAAGCACAGAGAAGGGTACAGCATGTTGGGGTGCAAGGACCCTTCATCAAGTCAAGATGGTCCCACATTCCAATTACCTTCTCCCAAGAGGATCTTCAACTCAAGGATTATCCACACAATGATGTTATGGTTATCTCTTGTGTGATCAAAGGATTTCTGGTCCATAATGTCTTGGTTGACACAGGCAGCGCAGCTGATATCATATTTGCCAAAGCTTTCAGACAAATGCAAGAGCCCGAAGACAAGATTCATGATGCTACACACCCTCTCTGTGGCTTCGGAGGAAGACAAATTGTAGCACTGGGCAAGATCACCATGCCAGTGACCTTCAGTTTCATCAACAACACCAGAACTGAGCAAGTTGTGTTTGATATTGTTGATATGGAATACCCTTACAATGCAATTATTGGTCGTGGCACCCTCAATGCTTTTGAAGCAATTCTTCATCCTGCTTATCTTTGTATGAAGATACCTTCAGATCAAGGACCCATTGCTATTCATGGAAGTCAGGAAGCTGCCAGAAGGGCCGAAGGAAACTGGACTGACTCAAAAGCAATCCATAATATAGATGGAGCCGAAGCTTGTGAACAGTACAAATTCAGAAGGGAGAAAGCAGCTTCGGCAGATCAGCCGAAGTCCATGCTCTTATGTGAGGACATAGCAGAGCAGAAGGTGCTGTTGGGCTCCCAATTATCCGAAGAACAGGAGAAAACCTTGATAAGGTTTTTGTTCAACAACAAAGATGTTTTTGCATGGTCAGCTAATGATCTTTGCGGAGTTAACAGGGATGTTATTGAACATTCGCTCAATGTTGATCCATCCTTCAGACCCAGAAAGCAGAGGCTTCGGAAAATGTCTGATGACAAGGCCGAAGGAGCTCGGAATGAAGTCAAAAGACTCCTCAGTGCAGGAGTTATCAGAGAAGTAAAGTACCCAGAATGGCTAGCTAACATTGTTATGGTAAAAAAGGCCAATGGCAAATGGCGAATGTGTATCGATTTTACAGATCTCAACAAGGCTTGTCCGAAGGACGAATTCCCATTGCCAAGGATAGACTCCTTAGTTGATGCAGCAGCTTCGTCAGAGCTTATGAGTCTTTTGGACTGTTATTCAGGCTATCATCAAATTTGGATGAAGAAGGAGGATGAGCCGAAGACCAGTTTCATAACCCCTAGTGGAACATATTGTTACCTTCGGATGCCTGAGGGGCTCAAGAACGCTGGAGGAAGTTTCAGCAGAATGACTTCGAAGGTTCTTCAGTCTCAGATAGGCAGAAATGTGCTAACTTATGTTGATGATATCATTATTAAAAGCACGAAACAAGAAAATCACATTGCTGATCTGCAGGAGACCTTCGCCAATTTTAGACAAGCTGGTCTAAAGCTGAATCCAGAAAAATGTGTCTTCGGAGTAAAGAAGGGAAAATTTCTTGGATGCTTGGTTTCAACAAAGGGAATTGAAGCTAATCCAAGTAAAATTGAAGCTATACTCCGAATGGAGCCACCAAATACAAAAAAGGGGGCCCAAAGATTGACGGGGAGGCTGGCATCTCTCAATAGATTCATATCCAGATCAGCAGAGAGAAATTTACCATTCTTTGAAGTACTGAAATCAGCCGAAGTCTTCTAATGGGGACCAAGCCAACAAAAAGCCTTCGAGGAACTGAAGTAATATTTGATGGATCTAACAACATTAACCCCACCAACGCCAGGGGCTCCTTTGTTATTATATGTGGCAGCTTCGCACTCAGCGGTAAGTGCAGCACTTGTCCAGGAAAAGCTTGATGGCCAAGTTAAGAAGCAGGTTCCAGTATATTTTGTATCTGAAGTTCTTAGCGTATCAAAGAAAAACTATACAGAATTGGAGAAGGTGTTATATGCTGTTTTGATGGCATCCAGGAAGCTTCGGCATTACTTTCAAGCATATAATATTGTTGTTCCTTCTTCGCAACTGTTGAAGGATATTATGCGAAATAGAGAAGCTACTGGACGGATTGGAAAATGGGCTGCGGAGCTCAATGAATTTTGCATTGATTATGTGCATAGATCTTCGATCCAGTCTCAAGCATTGGCAGATTTCATTGCCGACTGGACGCCAGGGGCTCAGGATGAAGAAACAAATAAAGATGCTAAAGTATGGACAGTGTTTTGCGATGGGTCGTGGGGAACCTTCGGAGCAGGAGCAGCTGCTGTGTTGGTCTCACCATCCAAAGTTAAAACTTGTTATGCGGCAAGACTTGATTTTAGCTGCACAAACAATATTACTGAATACGAAGCCCTGCTTTTGGGTCTTCAGAAGTTAAAAGCAATGGGAATCAGACTGGCTCCAGCAAGACCCGCTAAAACGCACTGTCCGGTAAATATAGTGGATGCTATACTCCTCTATGCCTCCAGCAACAACCGGTAAAACGTCCGGTAAAATTTAGCGTGCGCGTTTCTTCCTCTAAACCTGGCGGAGCTCCTCGCGTCTGCTATCCTCCGTTTACATCAGCTCGCGCTCGTCAGTTTGTGCAGCATGCGCGCATGGACAGTGACTTGTCATTTATTGTTCTTTTTTAATCTCTAAAGTACAATTTTTGTCTTGTGGGTTTGAAAAAACAATATTTTCCAGCGGACCTCGTCTGATCAATGCTCTGTTTCTTTGTTCAATACCGAATAAAATGTACAAAGCAAAGTATGTAGCATTTTTGTAGGAAAAAAGATTCAGTACATAACATAATTAATTTAATTAGTCTTTAGTCCAATTTTAGACAATCGCGAACGATTTTTTTATGCCTGTGACAAGGAATAACATATATAATATAAATGTCTAGTAAACTAGTTGGCTAAATACGAACGATGCATAGTTTCCCTAAAAATGAATATTGTATTATGTATCGTATTTTAATTTAGTGACATACGCTGACTTTTTTCCAAGCGGTCGGATAAGAAAACAATTATAGAAAAAATCACTTCGAGTGATAATTAATATTTATAATTTCAAATTATTAATCACGTATTATTTCAGAAAATAGCAATTGCAAATTAATTAAATATACTATTTTGCGCATCCATTTTATTGCGTGTAATGGAAACAAAACAAAAAAACTAAATGAATGGAAAAAGAAAATCTGTTAACACTGTAGATTTAGAGGACCAAATTTAGAGAACGTTGCTGGAGACTGAGAAGATATAAAGGACATAATCTTTTAGAGTGTGCTGTAAAGGACAGAGAATATTCCTTTAGAGGATGGAATTTAGGGGACGCTGCTGGAGACAGCCTCAGAAGGGTCATTCTTAAAACTGATTCCCAGGTTGTTTCCGGTCATATTGACAAGAGTTGTAAGACCAAAGATCCGAAGCTCGAAAAATATCTAGACACGGTCCGAAGGATTGAAGCCTCCTTCGAAGGATTTTCTATCAAAAATATTCCTCGAGGAGAAAATGAGCATGCTGATTTGCTAGCTAAGTCAGCGGCACAGGGGTTGCCCTTACCTTCGGATGTGTTCTTCGAAACAATCAAAGCACCTTCAGTGGAGCTTCTTGAAAGAGCAGTTCTCAATATATCTCCTGTTTATAGTGAAGACTGGAGAACTGAGATCATCTCTTACCTTCAGGGTAACTTCCTTTCAGATGACGAAGCTTATAACAAAAGGATAGAGGCAAGAGCTCGTCCATATGTCATGATAAAAGGGGAGTTGTACAAGCATGGAGTTTGTGCTCCATTACTCAAGTGTTTGTCCAGAGCTGAAGGCATAGAATTGATGAAAGAAATACATGCAGGCCTGTGTGGATCTCACATTGGATCTAGGCCGTTACTTGGAAAAGTTTTTCGTCAAGGGTTTTATTGGCCGAAGGCAGCTTCGGATGCAGCGGGATTAGTTCAAAAGTGTGAAGGTTGTCAGAAATGTGCAAGAGATCAAAAACAACCTTCGTCTCTAACTCAGCTGATACAACCCATCTGGCCATTGCAAAGGTGGGGCCTTGATTTGTTGGGTCCGTTACCACCGGCCCAAGGAAACTTAAGATATGTTGTAGTGGCCGTGGAATATTTTTCTAAATGGATTGAGGCAAAGCCTTTAGCCACAATAACTTCGGCCACCATTCAAAAGTTTTTCTGGCAGAATATTGTTTGTCGTTTCGGAGTACCAAAGGCCATCACTGTAGATAATGGAACACAGTTCGACTCCGAAGATTTCAGACAATTTTGTGATCAAATTGGCACGAAGATCCATTTTGCATCAGTTAGACATCCGGAGTCAAATGGACTTGTTGAAAGAGCCAATGGCATCATAATGACAGGAATAATGAAGTTAATCTTCAATCAACCCAGGGGAAAGTGGCCAGATCAATTAATCAAAGTGGTGTGGAGCCACAATACAACAACATCAAGGTCAACAGGCTTTACTCCATTCAAATTATTGTTTGGTGACGAAGCAATAACTCCGGAGGAAGCTAAAACTGGATCAATAAGAGTAGTAGCTTCGGCAGAATTAGATTTCGAAGCTGATCACTCTGTAGAAAAAGATGCTATAGAAGGGATCAGGCTTCAAGCTATGGAGAACATCAATAAATATCAAGCCGAAACAATCAAATGGCGTGATAGAAAGGTTCGGCTAAAGAATATTGAGCCAGGACATTTGGTGCTTCGAAGAGTGGCAAACCCAGATACAGTAGGCAAGTTGCAGTTGAAATGGGAGGGACCTTTTTTGGTAGCATCTTCGTCAAGACCCGGTTCATACAGATTGAAGGATATGGACGGCAACGACATTCCTAGATCTTGGAATGCGGATGAGCTTCGGCGATTTTATGTATAACTCGATGTAATTTTTTATATTTTTTATTTTTTATTTTTCTTTTATGGCACCCTTTTCCTTTCTAAAGGGGGAGAAAGGTTTTTAATGGGGCCATCACATGTAATTTCTTTTTATTTTTACCTCTATAAGAGCAAAATCCCCCAAGAGATGTAAATGTAAAAACTGAGAACGCACCATCGAGTGCCGAAAAAGAGAAAAAAAAAGAGAGAAGAAACAGGGAAGAAGCTTGAAAGTCGTCCCTAAGGGGATGCGGAGCACGACGAAGCTACTAAAGAAGTCGCTCCAAAGGGGGCACAGTGTAAGTTTTCTGCTCAGAAGTCGTTCCAAAGGGAATGCAGAGCTTACAGCGAAAAATCAACGCTGATACCGCCGAAAGTAAAAGGCGAAGAAGCTCCTAAGGGAGGCTTACAGCGACAAATCAACGCTGATACCGCCGAAAGTAAAAGGCGAAGAAGCTCCTAAGGGAGGCTTTCAGCGAAAAGTCAACGCTGATATGTGATTGTTTCTAAGGAAATAATGGTTGTGATTACGGCTTCGGATATGTGTTTGAACATTCATTTGCACACCACATTACATCATAACATTTGCATTCATAAACATTCATCCAGGCATATGTAGGTTAACCATCATCATAGCATAAGTAGGCTGCTTCGGCAAAAAGGAAAAAAACTGTCTTTTGAACTTCGTCGTATACGAAAAGAAGAGCTTTGGCAGAAAGGAAAACCTGTTCTTTTTTGCTTCGCTGTGTACGAAAAGAAGGGAAGGTGTTTTTTTCGCCTTAGGCTCAAAAAGATAATTTTGTCCACATCAAAGCACTCCACACATTAATGGAAGGGTAAGAGCATATTACAAGGTATGAACAAAATTCATTAAGAACAGTTTAGCCATATTTACAAAAGTCATTTCAAAAGTTTCTTGAGTTTTTCTACAGTCTATTTCTACTGATCTTCATGGGGCCTCAGCTTCGGCGTCATACTCTTCAAGCATCGGTCTCGGCGGCTTCATCACCCTACATGAATTAAGTTGTGAGTCAAAACCGAGTTTGAAGGAAAAGGTAAACACAAGGTATGATTTCTTACTGGTTCAAGATGACTCCGAGCTTCGTCTCCAGCCTTTTCTCGCCCGCCTTTTGTCCATATCATCTTTACAAATCTATTAGAAATGCTTCGGGCGAGGTCAGGAATGTCATCTAAAATTGATGGTGACAGGGTGAAATTGGGCCTGTTAACAATTTTTCCATGGTTGCAGCCAGCTTTCAGAAAAGCTGCAGCAGTGCCCCGAGAAGCTACCCAGGCACAGAAGTCACCATGCCCGGCTATAACTTCGTCAAGCTCATCAATTTCACCCTCAATATGTTCGAAGGTCTTTTGTAAATCTTCAGTTGACGGAGTGAATTTCTCGCTGCTAGCCCCAACTGAGTGGAAGATCTTTCTCAGTCGCTCAATACATTTATTGCTAAACTCCAAACATTTGTCTTGAAGCCTTGCCAATAATTTTTTCAACTTTGAATTTTGTTGGACTTCGGCTTCAAGTTTCGCATTAAGTTCTTGCTTTTCTTGTTCAAATTGTTCAGATTGGCAGAGAAGCTTCGTATTCAATTCTGCTATTTTAGCTTCGGCTTCTGCCAATAAGCCTCCAGTTGACTGAAGCTCGAAGTCTTTCTTTTCAATAGCAGTTGATTGCTCTTTTATTTTGTTCTCTAAATTCCCAATCATAACCTCCTGATTTTTGTCTTCCAGATCCTGCTGCATTTTCAAAGCCTTACTCAACAGCATACTCTGCACATAAACAACCTTTGTTAGAAATGTTTTCATTATTAAAAAACAATAAATATCAAGGGAAAAGTAATTCACCTTGAAATTGGAATAAAATAAACTACCAACAATATGTTGTCGCCGGTAGCGGCTAATATCTGTTTCTAGCTTCGGAAAACCGATACTCTTTGATAGAGTACCGATAATCTTAGCTCCAGTCTGATCCCGGATACAGCCTAATTTTTCATCGTCAATACCTCCGAAGAGGAGTGCTCCTGGTTTATATCCGCAAGATTTGGCATATTCTTTAAGCTCTTCTATCTTGGTTTTTGACAATTCTTGTCCAGCTAAATTTTGAAATATGAAGGTTTCGTCCTCCGAAGTATCGTCAGCTATTTCTTTTCCTTTCCCAGACACTGCGGCCATGGTCTCTTCGGCGGCAGTAGTAGCTTCTTCTGTGGCCATCTCTAGTAGTATTTTGTCGATATGTTCAATCGTAGTTTCCAAGTTCAAATCTTCGGCTGAGGTAGCTTCGGTAGCCGCGATTTCCGAAGGTGCGACTTCAACATTTGATATTTCCTCAGCCGCTGCTATCTTCCGAGCTGAAGCTCTCGGTGGTGTCTTGTCAATGACTTCGGTCACTGCGATGATTCTTTGTCTCTTTGTTGTTTTCTTCGTTTTTTCGGGCTCCTTTTCCTTATGAAAAAACTTCGTCAGTTGAGGCCCTAATGGACTTAGCTTCACAGGCAGGGATTCAGTCATTACCTTCAAAATCTCTTCCACGTCAGTGGCAGAGCGTGATGCGGCAGTCTCTTCTTCGTCAGATGCTTTTCACTTCGGAGATGTTACTTTTCTTTTCTTCAGAATATTTTTCTTTTTTGGTGGTTCTTTCTCATCTTCATTTAAAGCTTCGGCTACCCTTCTCCTTTTCCGGCCTTCGACAATTTTATTCAGTTGTTCATAATCAGGGTATTCAAAACCCAAGGCGTCCAGCACTCGATTCAGTCTTCGCTTCGGACGGGTACCGGAGGCCGCAGTCATCAACTGATCTTCTTTTTTGGAGTAATTACCAAGTATTTCATTACACATTACTTCAATTGTGTCCAGCCACTCTTGGCAAGGTGTTTTAAAGTATTTCTTAAACTTGTAATAGTAAGGTAGCCGCACAAGCTCCCCTTTCTTCTTCTCGCCCTCTAGCTTCGGCATTTCCCATTCTTTTAAAGTAGGGAAAACCCTGAAGGCCAAGAACTCTTGAACCAGGTCCCTAGTGCTGATATGCTCTGAAATAATTTTAAACTCACCCAGTGCAGCCCAAGTGGGACCTTCTAATGTCATGTGGCATCGCGGTCTTGTTTCTCCGAAGATCAATTCAAGTGGGCTTTGTACCAGCTTCTCTTTGTCTTCGTCAACTTTCACATAAAACCACTCTGACTTCCAGCCTGCCGGCCATTTGCTTCGGTAGCTAATTACAGGAAACTTTGTGGTTTTCCGATAGGCAAAATTATAGCAACCAAAGTTATCATGTAATCCATCTTTTCTAGCCTTCGTCTGGTAGTGTAGTTCATGAACTCGACAAAAGCTGTCGGCAAACGGCTCAACCGCCTGGCTTCGGAGGGCCCAGATATAAACACTAAGTCTAACGATAGCGTTAGGAGTCAGCTGATGAAAGTAGATCCCAAACTCCTTCAATACATCTGCAATAATCCCATGGAGGGGGAATCTCAACCCAGCCTTTAGAAAACTCTTGAAAATGACTATTTCATCCTTCTCTGGCTTCGGGGTGGTTTCTTTCCCCCCGAAGCGAAGTAGCTTCTTCTGACTCTCGCTGAAATAGCCCGACTTCACCATCTTGGAGAGATCAGCCTTAGAGACATTCGACTTGCCGAAGTCCAAGTGACTGGGCTTACTTGGCACGGCAATATGATAATCATCTTCGGGATCAATTTCTTCAATATTTCCTTCTTCCGCTTCGGCAGCAGCTTCGGAGATGGGAGCAGTCTGCTCTGTCTCGGCGGTACGGATTCCTTCCGAGGTCACCAGTCTGAATCGTTGCATCGCTTCGGAGATGGGAACAGTATCAGATCCTTCAGCTTCGCCTTCCTCACGCTCAACTCTAGCGGTAGAGCGCACTCTGGCCATTTAATTCTGAATTTTGTGGGAACTAAATACTTTTTCTTCCGAAGCTTTTTCTTCTGACGAAGTAAGCTTCAAACTGGAGCTTCATTTGATTCTGAGAGTTAACCTTCGGCTATGGTTAAAGATTTTGGCAGCAAAACAGTGCAAATAGCAATGAATGCTGTGGTAACTTCACATCTACCCATCTGTTTATATAGTGATGCAGGTAAGGAGGTGAATCGCCAGGATTTTTTACACCAGGCGAACAGCTGCTTGCACTCGCTGCAAGGTGGGACCGCTACGCGCTCGGAAACTAAATCGTTTCTCGACAACGAGCTCAGGGAAGGTGTTTTTCGGACCTTCGGCCTCCCGAAGCCTAAGAGACTTTTTTCACGGATCAAGCTCGTTACGAAAAACGATCTAGCACCGTGAAGGGGCTACTGTTGGGATTATGCTTCGTCGCCGAAGGTCTTGCAGGAAGAAACGGCTTCGGCTGGAGCTGTCCGCATGTGATGACCGAAGGTTCCTCTTCATGAAGCTTCGGCATTGCAAACCGACTTAAGAGTAGAATGACCTTTTAGTCTATAAATGTTTGAGTCGCTGTTGTAATCCCTTATGAGGGGCGTAATTGTAATTTTTCACAGGCTGTATCCCGTGCCTATAAATAGTGAACAGTATTCCTTTACTGTTCACGCATTCCTGTAATTGCAATCGCATCATTCGGGAAACGATCTTTGTCAAGACAGAGGTATAATTGTATCCAATGTTATAATACATTAAATAGATATAGTATGAAAATAATGTTGCTCGTTTATAATTTATCTACCTTTGACATTTCATATTACTTCGTACAATTTGTTAGAATTCAATTACGAAGATTTAACCTTCGTAATTGTATTGACTTTTACCTTCGTCCAAAGTTCATTAGTCCTTAAAGGAATAATGTTTCGTTGGACGAAGGGCATTAACATTTAACACTTTATGTTGCCTTGTTCTTAATTCAGAGTATTTGAGAACAAGTCCCCAACAACCATCCTCGGCAATATTCATAAGGGGGTAACCACTCGATCTCGTGTTGCTCATTTTTATGAACATTACTCTTTTGTTTTCTATATTGAGCCACATAGGGTAGAGGAAGCACTTCAAGGTTCGGATTGGGAGTTGGCGATGTAAGAGGAGCTCAACAACTTCATGAGGAATGATGTATGGCATTTAGTTCCACGTCCTAACCAAAATGTTGTAGGAACCAAGTGGGTCTTCCGCAACAAGCAAGATGAGCATGGTGTGGTGACTGTCACAAAGCCTGACTTGTGGCCAAGGGATATTCACTAGTCGAAGGTTTGGATTTTGGTGAAACCTATGCACCCGTAGCTAGGCTTGAGTCAATTCGCATATTACTTGCCTATGCTACTTACCATCTCTTTAAGCTTTACCAAATGGACGTGAAGAGTGCCTTCCTCAATGGACTAATCAAGGAAGAGGTCTATGTTGAGCAACCTCCCGGCTTTGAAGATAGTGAGTATCCTAACCATGTCTATAAACTCTCTAAGGCGCTTTATGGGCTCAAGCAAGCCCCAAGAGCATGGTATGAATGCCTAAGAGATTTTCTTATCACTAATGGCTTCAAAGTCAGCAAGGCTGATCCCACTCTCTTTACTAAAATAATTGAAAATGATTTGTTTGTATGCCAAATTTATGTTGATGATATCATATTTGGGTCTACTAACAAATCTATTTGTGAAGAGTTTAGTAGCATCATGATACAAAAATTCGAGATGTCTATGATGGGGGAGTTAAAGTATTTCTTAGGATTTCAAGTCAAACAACTCCAAGAGGGCACCTTTATTAGCCAAACGAAGTACATTCAAGACATACTCACCAAGTTTGGGATGAAGGATGCCAAACCCATCAAGACACCCATGGGAACCAATGGGCATCTCGACCTCGACACGGGAGGTAAATCCGTAGATCAAAAGGTATACCGGTCGATGATAGGATCTTTACTCTACTTATGTGCATCTCGACCGGACATTATGCTTTCCGTATGCATGTGTGCAAGGTTCCAAGCCGATCCTAAGGAAATTCACCTTTGGGCCGTGAAGAGAATCTTGAGATATTTAGTTCATACACCTAAGTTTGGTCTTTGGTACCCCAAGAGATTCTCTTTTGATTTATTAGGATATTCCGATGCTGATTGGGCAGGGTGTAAAATTGATAGGAAGAGCATATCAGGGACTTGTCAGTTTCTAGGGAGATCCCTGGTGTCTTGGGCTTCAAAGAAACAAAACTCAGTAGCTCTTTCTACCGTCGAAGCCAAGTATATTGCCGCAGGACATTGTTGCGCGCAATTGCTTTGGATGAGGCAAACCCTTAGAGACTATGGCTACAAATTTAGCAAAGTCCCTCTCCTATGTGATAATGAGAGTGCAATCCGCATGGCGGATAATCCCGTTGAACACAGCCGCACTAAGCACATAGCCATTCGGTATCACTTTTTTAGAGATCACCAACAAAGGGGGGATATCGAGATAGCCTATATTAACACTGAAGATCAATTGACCGATATCTTTACCAAGCCACTAGATGAGAAAACCTTTACCAAACTAAGGAATGAGCTAAATATTCTTGATTCTAGGAATTTTGATTGATTCTTTGCACTCATAGCTCATTTATATACCTTTGATCATATCTCTTTTATGTCTATGACTAACGTATCTTCAAGTGTAATCTTATGCTTAGTCATAGAATTGAAAGGGAAATGGAGTACTCGGCAAAGACGACGCTTCCACTCAACTCCATTGGTATTTGCCGGTTGTCGGTGTTTCGAAACCCGGGGGGTCCCTGGACCGACGAGTGAATTGTCGCCGCGTGCCCCAGCCCAGATGGGTCGATGCGAGGCGGAACGCGAAGTGGGGGAGAAGCAGCCGAAGGGAGACAGGCGTGGGAGGTGGAACCCGCGGCCTTCGTGTTAGCCCCGCGCCCAGGTCGGGTGCGCTTGCAGTAGGGGGTTACAAGCGTCCACGCGGGAGGGAGCGAGCGGCCTTGCGCGAGCACCGTCCCGTCCTTCCCCGCGCGGCCAACCCTCTGTAAGAGGGCCCTGGACCTCCCTTTTATAGGCATAAGGAGAGGATCCAAGTGTACAATGGGGGTGTAGCAGTGTGCTAACGTGTCTAGCGGTGGAGAGCTAGCGCCCTAAGTACATGCCATCGTGGCAGCCGGAGAGGTCTTGCCACCCAGTTCGCGTGATGTCGTGGCCGTCGGAGGAACGCTGGAGCCTGGCGGAAGGACAGCTGTCGGGGCTGTCGAGTCCTTGCTGACGTCCTCTTGCTTCCGTAAGGGGGCTGAGAGCTGCCGTCGTCATAGAGCATGCGAGGCGCCATCATTACTCGTATGGTGGAGCGAGCCAGATGGGACGTCGGTCTTGTTCCCCGTAGCCTGAGTCAGCTCGGGGTAGGGTAATGATGGCGCCTCCTGTCGACGCGGTCGGTCCGCGCCCTAGGTTGGGCGAGGTGGAGGCTCCTTCGAGGTCGAGGTCGAGTCTGTCTTCTAAGGTCGAGGTCGAGTCCGAGCCCCTGGGTCGGACGAGGCGGAGACCGTCGGTTGAGGCCAGGGCGGAGTCCGAGCCCTGGGGTCAGGTGGAGTTCGTCGTCTTCTGGGGCCGAGCCCGAGTCCGAGCCCTGGGGTCAGGCGAAGCGAAGTTCGTCGTCTTCCGGGGCCGAGCCCGAGTCCGAGCCCTAGGGTCGGGCGGAGCAGAGTTCGTCGTCTTCCGGGGCCGAGACCGAGTCCGAGCCCTGGGGTCGGGCGGAGCGGAGTTCGTCGTCTTCTGGGGCTGAGCCCGAGTCCGAGCCCTGGGGTCGGGCGAGGCGGAGTTTCCTATGACGCCTGAGGCCGGACTTAGCCGCTGTCAGCCTCACTCTGTCGAGTGGTGCAGCAGTCGGGGCGGCGCAGGCGGCGCTGTCCTCTTGTCAGACCGATCAGTGGAGCGGTGAAGTGACTGCGGTCACTTCGGCTCTGTCGACTGGAGGGCGTGCGTCAGGATAAAGGTGTCAGGCCACCTTTGCATTAAATGCCCCTGCAATTTGGTCGGTTGGCGTGGCGATTTGGCCAAGGTTGCTTCTTAGTGAAGACTGGGCCTCGGGCGAGCCGAAGGTGTGTCCGTTGCTGGAGGGGGTCCTCGGGCGAGACGTAGGTCCTCTGGGGTCGGCTGCCCTTCCCCGAGGCTGGGCTCAGGCGAGGCGTGATCGCGTCCCTCGAATGGACCGATCCTTGACTTAATCGCACCCATCAGGCCTTTGCAGCTTTGTGCTAATGGGGGTTACCAGCTGAGATTTAGGAGCCATGAGGGTACCCCTAATTATGGTCCCCGACAGTAGCCCCCGAGCCTCGAAGGGAGTGTTAATACTCGCTTGGAGGCTTTTGCCGCACTTTTTGCAAGGGGACAAGCCTTTTTGGTTGCATTTTGTTCCGGTGGGTGCGCGCGAGCGCACCCGCCGGGTGTAGCCCCCGAGGCCTCGGAGGAGTAGTTTGACTCCTTCGAGGTCTTAGTGCATTTCGCAACACTTCGGCTAGTCTGGTTGTCCCCTCATGCGAGCTGACCGTAGCCTGGGTGCACGGTCGGGTCGCAAGTTCTCGGGCTGGTATGTTGACGCTGTCAACGGGTTGGCCGGAGCCGGGTTTGCGAGAGCAGCCCCCGAGCCTCTGCACAGGGCGAGAGGACGGTCAAGGGCAGACTCGACTTTTTTACATACGCCCCTGTGTCGCCTTTCCGCAAGGAGGAGGGGGGAAAGCGCCATATTAAACTCGGAGGGCGCCGAACATGGTGTCTCCGGTGAGCTGCTGGCGGGTAATCCGAGTCGACGCCCGTGCCCCATTTGTTAGGGGTCGGCTAGAGGCCCGGAGGCGCGCTCCAAAAGTACCTGCGGGTGATCTGCCGGACTCGGTCCCCTTTGACGGGGTTCGAGGGCTCGATGCCTCCCTCTGATGGGATTCCATTACAAGATCGCTCCCGCTAGTCTCGAAAATGTCCTAGGGTACCTCGGGAGCGTAGCCCGAGCCTTGGTTATGTATCGAACGTACCCAGGGTCATCCCTCGCTCTGTGTCTGAGGCGACTGTGAACCCTTCGAGGGCCAGCCTGCGAACCCCTGATCAGTAGTGGGCGTGGAGCCCGAGTGGCCTGAGGCGGCCGTTGAACCCTTCCGAGGGGCCGGCCATCGAACCTCTGACCAGTAGTGGGCGCAGGACCCAATCGCTCTGAGGCGGCCGTTGAACCCCTCCGAGGGGCCAGCCTTCGAACCTCTGATCAGTAGGGAGGCTCGGGGCCTGTTTCCTTCACGGAGAAGGATCCTTTTCGGGGTATCCCCCTTTCCCGGTCCCTGTTGTAAGAGAGAGAAAGAGGAAAAGGAAAAGGATACGAAATCGAAATGACGTGGCGTACCTTTTTCGACGTGGTCATTATGGCGAAGGCGAAGCGTCGCTTGCTTCTCCTGCCTGAGGCGCCGCCTGTCCCACCGCGGAGTTAATGCGACGGGGCGAGTGGTTCGCGAGGCAGCCGTTGCGCGTGCGCAGGCCGTTCGAGGAACGGATCACGGGCGCGCCGTCTTCACGCCGTGAGAGAGGGTTCTCTCGTCGCCCCTGGATGGGACGTAAGCTTGGCTGACGACGTGACCGCTGCTCCTGCCCGCCTGCCACCGCCATTACTGCCGGCCCATTTTTGACCGTATTTGACCGTCGCGCCTGGCTGGCACTGCTGGGTCATACGCAGGGTCGCCTCGAGTCGCGGTATTGGCTCCACAGTCGAGGAGGCGCGGTAGTGGCGCGAGTGGCGGTGCAGCTGCTCGCGCGTAGCAACCGGCGCGCCGGTTGCATGACGTGTGGGCCTGGGCCTCCATGCTGGGCGCGCTGGAGTCGAAGGAGGGCGCCTACTTGGCGTGGTTGCATGCCGACTGCATGGCTGTCCACCCTTTCACCCGTTGGTCTGGGCGAAAGTGGAGGAATGCTTGTAACCGCTGGGCAGTTGCATGCCCTGCGCGCGGCGGTTTGGCTTCTTCTGCCCTGGACCGGCTTGCATGACGCGTGGGGCCCAGCCCCCGTGCCGTTGGGGGAGGTCCTTGGAGCGTGTTGGAGAAGACTCAGCCCGCAACGGCTGAGGACGCAAGTGGGGAGAGTTGCCTTTAAAAGGAGGGTGACCCCCTTGGAGGGCAACCATGTCTTCACGCTCCCCTCATGCATCATGTCTTTCCATCTTCCGAGCCCTCGGATGGGGGGACGCCCGCAATTCTTCCGTCTTGTCGTCGGAGGAACGCAACTTCGTGGAAGTTGGTACCTTTCAGCCATCGTTTGGCTTCAAGGATTTTCATCATGCAGCCCGGCTGCACCCCCTCGCCGGTGATCACCCAAGACGGTGACCACCAGCCCCTGGGTGGGGAGGAGCAAGCCAGGCTGCGATCTTGGTCCCGCCCTCAGCTTCAAGGATGTTCATCATCCTTGCTGGGGCGGAGGCCGGGCTGAGCCGGAGCTCTACCTCCCGCGCGGGTTCGTGGGTCAGCCTCCCCTTCAGCATTCAAGGGAGAGGGCGCTCACTGGCCCTGCGGGCGGCACGGACTTCGACACCGCAGGGCTGGTCGACGACGGGCGTCGCCAGCTTTAGCACGTCGGGCTCGCCGGCTTGGCTCCTGGTGCCCTCCCTCGCCGCAAGGGTGGTTGTCGCGCCGTGCGCACGGGTGGACCGCCCAAGACATTGCGCGCCGCTAGAGCGGCGTTCGTGTTCTGGGGCTGTCCTGCCTTTGCAACGGTACGGGGCCTCCGCGTGGAGGTCGGTGCTCCGCTCGTCCGGGAGGATCCGAGTGGGGATCTGTCCATGGGCTGACGCTCCGGTCGTCGGTGCCGAGGTGGATGCGGCTCGAGAAGTCCCCGTCGCCGACGGGATCACTGCCACCATTCGCGCTCCGGGCCTCCGGCTCTTTGTACTTGTCCTCGCCCCTCGAGCGTCGGCGTGGGCGAGGGCAAGGTTGCAGCGGCGTCCGCCCTGAGGCCATCGCTGCTGCCGTGGGGACAGAACCGGAGTTTCATTTGTATTGGCACCTTGAATGCCGGTGTTTTGTTCATTGTGGCTGTCGAGGCCTGAACATGTATGTATTTTCGGCGCGGAGCCGTGTTTTTTCTCCATTTCGAGCACTAAGACTCGCCTGTTGGTTATTTGAACCACTTCACCAAGCGAGAGTCGCCTCGTGCGAAGGTGACGAGTGAGGTATTCGTATCCTGGAGGCATAGGAGTCCCTCGGCTCGGCCAGCCTTGCTGTCCGAGGCTTCTCTTGCTTAGTTAAAGGAACCCCTCGGCCGACCTCCGATGAGCCGAAGCCAGAGGTAGCGGTGTCAGCACGGGTAGAGGCAGAGTTGGCTCGGGAAGAAGATTTGGTTGGCCGGAGCCTGGCCGGGTCATCCACTGGCGGAACCGACGCCGGAGTTGAGCCGCCGAGGCCTCAAGTCGGGCTGATGTCTTCGGGGGACAGCTGGCCGAGGCCTCGGGGCGGCCGGCCGAGCCGTCTGCTCGAGCCGGATTCCTGGAGAAAACCCTGGCGGCGATGGCCCGGGTGTGGTGCCGATGTCGTCCTTCAGAGTGGGGATCCTCCAACCGCGTCGCCGTCTGAGGCTAGGTCAGACCCCGTCGAAGGTGTAGTTGACGCCGAGGGTGCTGCTGCCCCCTTCAACTGTCGACGTCCGAGCCTGCAGGATTGGGTTGTCTTGTAGCGTGTGCATGTTCTCTGTGGCCGCCGAGGCCCAAACACACTGTCATCGTGTTGTAAAGTTGTGTCCCTTTTCCTCTTGTTTCGAGTATCCGGACTTTTTTGTCGGTAACATAATTGTTTGTGCGGGCGAGAGTTGCTTTTCACGGAAGGTGATGAGTGAGGTATCCGTATCCCGGAGGCGTAGGAGTCCCTCCGCTCGGTCGGCCTTGCCGCTTACACGCACTCTTACTCGTCCATAGGGTTCTGTCACCAACGCAGTCGAGAAGGCCCGAAAAAACCGTTCCGGCAGAGAAGCTTTCGAGCGTGAAGACTTGTTCGGTCCGCGGAATCACTTATCCGAGCGCGAGTTACTTATCGCAGAAGGTGATGAGTGAGGTATCCGTATCCCGGAGGCGTAGGAGTCCCTCGGCTCGGTCAGCCTTGGCTGCTTACGTGTACTCCGTCGTTTTCAGGATCCACTTTCGAAGTAGTCGAAAAGCACGAGAGGCATTCTGGCAGAAAAGATTTTTTTCTTTTTTCGAGGAAAATTTCGACGCAGAGGGGGTTCCCCCCTTCTAGCCCCCGAGGGAGGGTCAAGCTTTGCCGAGGCAAGGTTGACCCTTCCTTGACGACCAGACTTTGTGTGTGAACGAGGTATACGAACAACTTGAAAGCATCTTAAGGGTAGAAGCGACGTAGCTGTTGGATGTTCCAAGCGTTGCTGTAGACCTCGCCTTGGCTGTTGGCCAGCTTGTATGTTCCGGGCTTCAGAACCTTGGCGATGACGAATGGCCCTTCCCAGGGAGGCGTGAGCTTGTGCCGCCCTCGGGCATCTTGTCGCAGCCGAAGCACCAGGTTGCCCTCCTGGAGGTCTTGGGACTGAACCCCTCGGGCATGGTAGCGTTGCAGGGACTACTGCTACCACGCCGAGTGTAGTAAGGCCACGTCCCGAGCCTCTTCCAGCTGGTCTAGTGAGTCTTCTCGATTAGCTCGATTGCTTTGGTCGGCATAGGCCCTCGTCCTTGGGGAACCGTATTCTAAGTCTGTGGGCAAGAAGGCCTCGGCCCCATAGACTAGAAAGAATGGTGTGAAGCCCGTGGCTTGGCTCGGCATTGTCCTCAGACTCCAGACCACCGAGGGGAGTTCCTTCATCCACCGCTTGCCGAACTTGTTGAGGTCGTTGTAGATCCGAGGCTTGAGTCCTTGCAGAATCATGCCGTTGGCACGTTCTACCTGCCCATTCGTCATGGGGTGAGCCACGGCGGCCCAGTCCACCCGGATGTGGTGATCCTCGCAGAAGTCCAGGAACTTTCAGCCGGTGAACTGGGTGCCATTGTCGGCGATGATGGAGTTTGGGACCCCAAAGCGATGGATGATGTTGGTGAAGAACGCCACCGCCTGTTCGGACCTGATGCTGTTTAGGGGTCGGACCTCGACCCACTTGGAGAATTTGTCGACGTCGACCAGCAGGTGCGTGTAGCCCCCGGGTGCCTTCTGCAAGGGGCCGACTAGGTCCAGACCCCACACAGCAAACGGCCAGGTGATGGGTATGGTCTGCAGAGCCTGAGCGGGCAGGTGGGTCTGCCTTGCGTAGAACTGACACCCTTCGCAGGTGAGGACAATCCTAGCGGCGTCGGCCACCGCCGTCGGCCAGTAGAAACCTTGTCGGAAGGCATTTCCAACAAGGGTTCGAGGTGCTGCGTGATGGCCGCAAGCCCCCGAGTGTATCTCTTGTAAGAGCTCCTGACCTTCGGCGATGGAAGTGCATCGCTGGAGGATGCCCGAGGGGCTGCGGTGGTAGAGCTCCTTCTTATCTCCCAGCAAGACGAAGGACTTGGCGCGCCGCGCCAACCGCCGAGCTTTGGCTTGGTCGAGGGGTAGCTCCCCTCAGTGGAGATATTGCAGGTACGGGGTCTGCCAGTTTTGATTAGGCGTGACCTCGCTCTGCTCCCCCTCGACGCGCAGTGCCTCACCCTCGGGGGCCGAGGGTACCTCGGACCGAGCTGAGGGTGCCTCGGGCTGGGCCGAGGCCTTCTCGGGCTCGGGCGTGTCGTCGATCTTGACGGAGGGTTGATGCAGGTCTCGGGAGAATACGTCCGGGGGAACTGTTGTTCGCCCCGAGGCTATTTTAGCCAGCTCGTCCGCAGTCTCGTTTTAGCGTCGAGCGATGTGGTTGAGCTCGAGCCCGTAGAACTTGTCTTCCAGGCGCCGAACCTCATCGCAGTAGGCTTCCATCTTCGGGTCGCGGCAGTGGGAGTTCTTCATGACTTGGTCGATGACGAGCTGTGAGTCACTGCGAGCGTCGAGGCGTCGGACCCCCAGCTCGATGGCTACTCGCAACCCGTTTACCAGAGCCTCATACTCAGCCACGTTGTTGGACGCCGGGAAGTGGAGGCGTAGCACGTAGCGTAGGTGCTTCCCGAGGGGCGAGATGAAGAGCAGACTCGCGCCGGCCCCCGTCTTCATCAGCGACCCATCGAAAAACATGGTCCAGAGCTCCGGTTGAATCGGAGCTGTTGGGAGCTGGGTGTCGACCCACTCAGCCACGAAGTCCGCCAAGACCTGGGACTTGATGGCCTTCCGAGGGGCGAATGAGATCGTCTCGCCCATGATCTCCACCGCCCACTTTGCAATTCTACCCGAGGCCTCTCGGGACTGGATGATCTCCCCCAGGGGGAAGGATGACACCACAGTCACCGGATGAGACTCGAAGTAGTGTCGCAACTTCCGCCGTGTCAGGATCACTGCGTACAACAGCTTCTGGATTTGTGGGTAGTGGATCTTGGTCTCGGACAGTACCTCACTGATGAAGTAGACTGGCCTCTAGACGGGCAATGCATGCCCTTCTTCTCGTCTCTCAACCATAATCGCGGTGCTAACCACCTGAGTGGTCGCGGCGACGTAGATCAAGAGGGCTTCTCCGGCAGCGGGGGGCACCAGGATGGGCGCGTTCGTGAGGATCGCCTTCAGGTTCCCAAGTGCTTCCTCGGCCTCAGGGGTCCAAGCGAAGCACTCGGCCTTCCTTAAGAGGCGGTACAGAGGCAGGCCTCTTTCGCCGAGGCGCGAGATGAAGCGGCTCAGAGCCGCGAGGCAGCCCATGACCCTCTGTACGCCTTTCAAGTCCTTGATGGGCCCCATGCTGGTGATGGCTGCGATCTTCTCCGGGTTGGCTTCGATGCCCCGCTCGGAGACGATGAACCCCAAGAGCATGCCTCGGGGGACCCCGAAGACACACTTTTCGGGATTAAGCTTCATGCCTTTCGCCTTGAGACATTGGAATGTCACCTCAAGGTCGGAAAGGAGGTCGAAGGCCTTCCTCGTCTTGACTATGATGTCATCGACGTAGGCCTCGACCGTTCGGCCGATGTGTTCACCGAACACATGGTTCATGCATCGCTGGTACGTTGCACCCGCATTCCTCAAACCAAACGGCATGGTAACATAGCAGTACATGCCGAAGGGTGTGATGAAAGAAGTCGTGAGCTGGTCGGACTCTTTCATCCTGATCTGGTGATACCCAGAGTAGGCATCGAGGAAAGACAGGGTTTCACACCTAGCAGTGGAATCCACGATTTGATCGATGTGAGGCAGAGGGCAGGAAACCTTCGGACATGCTTTGTTTAGACCAGTGTAGTCTACACACATCCGCCATTTCCCCCCTTTCTTTCTCACAAGCACAGGGTTGGCAAGCCATTCGGGATGGAATACCTCTTTGATGAACCCTGCCGCCATTAGCTTGTGGATCTCCTCGCTTATGGCTCTGCGCTTTTCTTCGTTGAATCGGCGCAGAGGTTGCTTCACGGGTCAGGCTCCAGCTCGGATATCCAACGAGTGCTCGGCGACTTCCCTCGGTATGCCGGGCATGTCCGAGGGACTCCACGCGAAAACGTCGGCGTTTGCGAGGAGAAAGTCGACGAGCACTGCTTCCTATTTGGGGTTGAGCTCGGAGCCGGTCCGGATCTGCTTGGAGGCGTCGTTGCAGGGGTCGAGAGGGACAGACTTGACCGTCTCCGCTGGCTCGAAGTTGCTGGCGTGGCGCTTCACGTCTGGCGCCTCCCTAGAGAGGTTCTCTAGGTCGGCGATGAGGGCCTCGGACTCGGCAAGGGCCTCGGCGTACTCCACGCACTCCACGTCGCATTCGTACGCGTGTCGGTACGTGGGCCTGACGGTGATGACCCCATTGGAGCCCGGCATCTTGAGCTTGAGGTAGGTGTAGTTGGGGACGGCCATGAACTTGGCGTAGCACGGCCTCCCCAGCACTGCGTGGTAGGTTCCTCGAAACCCGACCACTTCAAACGTGAGGGTCTCCTTTCGAAAGTTGGAGGGCGTCCCGAAGCAGACAGGTAGATCGAGTTGTCCGAGGGGTTGGACGCGCTTCCCGGGAATGATCCCGTGGAAAGGCGCAGCGCCCGTCCAGACCGAGGACAGATCGATCCGCAGGAGCCCGAGGGTCTCGGCGTAGATGATGTTGAGGCTGCTGCCTCCGTCCATGAGGACCTTGGTGAGCCTGACGTTGTTGATGATGGGGTCGACAACGAGTGGGTATTTCCCCGGGCTCGGCACGTGGTCGGGATGGTCGGCCTGGTCGAAGGTGATGGGCTTATCGGACCAGTCTAGGTAGACTGGCGCCGCCACCTTTACCGAGCAGACCTCTCGACGCTCTTGCTTGCGGTGCCGAGCCGAGGCGTTCGCCACTTGCCCGCCGTAGATCATGAAGCAGTCGCGGAACTCGGGGAACTCTCCTACCTTGTGATCTTCCTTCTTAGCGTCGTCGAGAGCCTTGCCACCCTCCGCGAGTGGCTCGGTCTTGTGAAAGTGGCGTCGAAGCATGGCACACTCCTCGAGGGTGTGCTTGATGGGCCCCTGATGGTAAGGGCACGGCTCCTTGAGCATCTTGTCGAAGAGGTTGGCCCCTCCGGGAGGTTTCCGAGGGTTCTTGTACTCGGCGGCGGCGACAAGGTCCGCGTCGGCGGCGTCGCGTTTCGCTTGCGACTTCTTCTTGCCTTTCTTCTTGGTGCCGGGCTGAGTTGATGCCACGGGAACATCTTCCGGTGGGCGGCCCTGGGGCTGCTTGTCCTTCCGGAAGATGGCCTCAACCGCCTCCTGGCCAGAGGCGAACTTGGTGGTGATGTCCATCAGCTCGCTCGCCCTGGTGGGGGTCTTGCGACCCAGCTTGCTCACCAGGTCGCGGCAGGTGGTGCCGGCGAGGAACGCACCGATGACATCCGAATCGGTGACGTTGGGCAGCTCGATGCGCTGCTTTGAGAATCGCCGGATGTAGTCCCGGAGAGACTCTCCTGGCTGCTGGCGGCAGCTTTGGAGATCCCAGGAGTTCCCAGGGCGCACGTACGTGCCTTGGAAATTGCCGGCGAAGGCTTGGACCAGGTCGTCCCAGTTGGAGATCTGCCCCGGGGGCAGGTGCTCCAGCCAGGCTTGAGCGGTGTCGGAGAGGAACAGGGGGAGGTTGCGGATGATGAGATTATCATCGTCCGTTCCACCCAGTTGGCAGGCCAACCGATAGTCCGCGAGCCACAGTTCCGGTCTCGTCTCCCCCGAGTACTTTGTGATAGTAGTTGGGGTTCGGAACCGGGTCGGGAACGGTGCCCGTCGTATGGCACGGCTGAAAGCCTGCTGACCAGGTGGTTCGGGCGAAGGACTCCGATCCTCCCCGCTGTCGTAGCGTCCCCCACGCCTGGGGTGGTAGCCTCGGCGCACCCTATCGTCGAGGTGGGCCCGACGGCTGTGATGATGGTGCTCGTTGCCGAGGCGACCCGGGGCCGCAGGCGCTGTGTTGCGCGTGCGCCCGGTGTGGACCGAGGCTTCCCGCATGAATCGGGAAGTCGCGACGCGATGTTCCGAGGGGTATCCCTGCCTTCGGGAGGCGGAGCTTTCGGCCCGTCGGACCGTGGCGTCCTCCAGGAGATTCTTGAGCTCTCCCTGGATATGTCGCCCCTCGGTGGTTGATGGCTCCGGCATCGCGCGGAGAAGCATTGCCGCTGCAGCCAGGTTCTGGCCGACTCCACTGGAATCCGGTGGCGGCCTTACCCTGACGTCGTCGGCGATGTGGTGCTGGATGCCCTGGGGGAGATGACGCGCTTCTCCGGCCGGAGGTTGGCCCGCCCATTCCTGCCCGATGTCCTAGCGGATCGGCACAAGCGTTCCTGCTCCCTCGTCGAGCCTGGCCTGCATCTCGCGGATTTGCTCGAGCTGTGGGTCAGGACCCCCCACCGGAATGGGGACCACAGCTAGCTCCCGAAGGATGTCGACGCGAGGCACGGGCCTAGAGGGATCACCATTTTCCGGCATACCAAGATGGTTGCCTTCGCCGGGACCCCCTAGATCGACGTGGAAACATTCATGACTTGGGCCGCAGTCCTCGTCGTCGAGGCTACGGCTGCCGTCGGAATAGTCGGAAAGGTAGTAGTCACATGCGGTCATGAAGTCTCGCACGGCATTGGGGTTACCAAGTCCGTAGAAATCCCAACAGAGGTCGGGCTCGCCATCTTCCTCGGACCCCGAGGGCCCGTAGGTCGAGTCGGCCGTCAGCCGGTCCCAGGGTGACCGCACACGATACCCCAGAGGGTTTGGACTCGCCTCTATGAGAGTGTCCACCGAAGCGGAGTCGCTTGGCGGGTCGAGGCCGAATCCAAAAGACGCGAGATGGGAATCGGTCGGTACCTTTTGGTCGACGGGCGATGACGAAGTCGCGTCAGGGACTGACTGCACCGTCGTCTCAGGTACGAGGGTGACGCCCAGCGAGCCCTTCGCGAGCGTGCTGGCATCGTCCGTTTGCTTGAGGTTGGCGTGTTGCGGGGAGGCGGCGCTCGTCTTCGTCTCAGACGCGAGGCCGATGCCTGACGCACTCTCCATTGGGGCGCCGGCGCCGTCGACTCGCTCGACAGCCAACGAGGTGCCGCTTCCTGCTTGGCCTTGGTTGTCCCGCCTCCTCCTCCGTCGGCGGGGGAGGGGACGGGACAAGCCCGAATGTCGTCCTTCCACCACGTGGGGAAGGCGTCGTCGATTTCCCCGCCGGCGGGCGGATTGTCGACCGCCATTGTCACTGTCGCGCGGCGGAGGAAGGAGTATCATGTCGTAGCTGCCGTCGAGAGACATGAACTCAAGACTCCCGAAACGGAGCACCGTCCCGGGCTGGAGAGGTTGCTGGAGACTGCCCATCTAGAGCTTGACGGGAAGCTGTTCGTCAACACGCAGCAGGCCCCTACCTGGCGCGCCAACTGTCTGTAACACCCCAGGTGTTTATATTCCGCTCAACAACGAGTACGAATTTAAGCACGTGATCAGTGGATAAAACGGATGTTAAATTTTAAACATCTTCGCCTATCGAGATTTTAATATCACATCTGTTCTGCTTGTTGCGAGTTCGACTTTGTTTTTATCTGTCCGAGCTCTTCCGAAATTTTTGTGATATTCGGAACATCGTCATTCCGAAAATCGGTGCGTCCGATGATTATTTAAATCCATCGCTCGCGCGAATACAAAATTCGAAGTCCGATCCACGTGGACGATTTTTATTCCGAGCAAATTAAATTGAACTCGACAACTAAAATGTCCAAGGCGAAATAATCTGTATCGCGCATTGTCCGAGAGAAATCGTGCGCGAGGTTACGATCCGATTTATCCTTCAGCACGCTGTTTGGCGACAGAAACGAGTGTACAGTAGCGGATCGGGGTTCGGCTAATTTCGGTCGAATCACGCCGAACAAATTACCAATGCTGAAATCAGTTAATTTGGGTCTGTCGTTTCTTGCCCGGATCTGAATCTTCGGATATAAGTAATTAGCGATTAATTTGGTTCGCCAATTCATAGAAAGAAATGTGTAGCTAGTATCGTCGACCCTTTATTCGTCGTTAAAAATCTCAATTTAAAATATCAAAGTCGAAATTGTTTTAATCCAGACTGTTTACATCTTACTTAGATCACAGTCATATAACCCAGATTATAAATATATCTGCGTTTATATTTTTTAAGAGAAAAAGGTGGAAGAAAAATCCAACGTATCTTCTCTAAGTTGTTACTCGTCAAAATTATTTTTTGCTGTGCAGATTCTAGCATCTTCCACTGTGTCCCAGCCCTGGTGGGCGCTGGTCATCATCTCCAATCTGCAGCTACCGCACCAAAAATTCATTACGTCTTTCTTTGGTGATTTCTTCAAGCCAGCTCCTTATCCGCACAGCTCCTGGAAGATTTCTTCACAATACAGCCTCATCTCTCCACTGCCCTCCCTGATTTTTCTTGGCCGCGTCACTCTGCTCCCTGGGAAAAATCCCGTCGCTCTGATTGATTTTTGTTTTAGCCGCTCAAGCTCTGGAAAGAATCCTGCGCGCCGTCCTTATCTCGTCCGCGCGCACGGTCTTCTTTTCCCAGCGCGTTGAGCTCTCTGCGCGCTTCTCTCTCTTTCCCCAGCTCTCTCCTGTCGCGCTCCTCTCCTCCAGCTCCGGCGCCCATGGCCGAGCTCGCCCCTGATGTCGAGCCTTGCTCCCTGGCGCAGCAAGCTCGCCGCGCCCTGGGTCGTCTGCTCGCCGGCGCGCGCCCATCTCCCTGCTAGCCGCGGCAGCCGAACTTCCCTGCTTCCCAGCCTGCGCGTCCTTCGGTTCACTGTGCCGCGACTCCGCCGTAGAGCTTCCCCAGCCGCGCCCAGCGCTCCTCCCTGCCCCAACTCTCGCCCAGGTCGCCGTCGCAGCCCAGCTCGGATCTCCCTGGTGCCCAGCGCCACAGCTCCCTCCTCTCAGCCCCTGCGCGTCTCCTCTATCTACGCATCGCCCTGGTGTTCTTCTCTAGCTGCCGGAGCTCGCTCCTGCGCATCCATGGCGCGTCCCCTGCTCCCCCATGCCGCGCACAGGTTTCCTGCTCGCCCCTGCGCTTGGACTAGGTGAATCCCGTGCCTTCTGCGCGGATTTCACTTGGCCGCACCCCTGTTCCGCCGGGCCGGTCAAGTTTTTCCCGGCGGCAAAGCTCCCTCGTGTGCGCGCGCAGCCGAGGCCCCGCCCATCCGTGTTCCTCCATGCTTGTGCCCATGCCAGCCCCCTGCGCGCAGTCGCGTTCGTCCACTCTAGCGCCCAGCCTCTGCTCTGTTCTTCCCTTTGCCTGCTCGGCTGTAGCCGCCGCGCTTTGCGTTCTGCGCGCTGGCCGCAGCTCAAAGTTTTCCTGCGCAATGTCACAAAACCCGCTTGTTGTCGATGCCGTGCTTTGTGCATCGTGTGTTCGACGAAAATCTCCAGCCTGTGGACAGCACATGCGCGAGCCGAGTTTGGTTTGGTCGATTATTCGGTTTGCAGTTTGTGTCCGATTGGTGTTAAGAGTTTGTCGTGGCGTGGCAACGTCGTGCGCGTCGCGGTAGCCGTCCAGGCCATGGAGCAATCTGAGCCATAGAGTTCACCCGGCTGCGATCTCGTCTTGCTCCCTGCCGCGCTCGCCTCGGCATCATCCCCATCGTCGTCTTCCAATTTCAGCAGTTCTGTTCAGCCCTATGTCGACCTCGCTAACCACCCATGGTTGATCCTGTGAGGATGGATCACAGTTTGAGATTGAAAAAGGAGCTTAGAAGGTGTAGATAATTAAGCCCCAGATTGACGTTTGCCAGATATTTGGTGGAACGCCTGAATCAAAGTTTGTCGTCGTTCTTGTGGATTTTGGATCGATTTGGCTCGGTAAGCTGATTTACTATTTTTATTAACTGATCTGACGAATGGATTGGTTGAATTAGTTGTCCGTAAAGAGTGTTTTATTCTTAGCATGGGTGCGTGGTCGAGGTATTAGATGTATGTCGTGATGCCTCGCTCCGTGCATCAATGGAGTGTGTACATACGTATGAAGTGGTCGTGTCACGCTAAACTCAGGTTTAAAGTGATTATTATGTGAGGATTAATAGCGTGAAGAATTGGTTTAGAAATCCAAATGATTATCCGATAAGGCTGTCATCGTTGATTTTATAGGATATTTTAGTAGCCAAACCGGAAATGTTTGATTAATGGTTGATATGTAAAATATATGAGGTGTGAAATAAAATTAGAATAATTCGTTGTGAGTGATGTAGTATAATTTATAAAGCAAGAGATAAGTTTATAATTTAATTAATTAACTGATAAGTGTGTTTAGGCTAATCGTGATTAATGTGTATAATTTGTTGTTTGTGATGTTTGGGTTAGGTTCGTTTAATTTAGAGAAGCGTAATTATTGCGCTTAGTCATACGTCGATAATTAGTATTTTCGTATAAAATAGTTCAACGTCTCGCCGCTAGGTGTTTAAATCCGCTATCGCATAACACTATTTAGGTTTGTAATATTTCCGTCGATATGCATTCATGTGCATAATGCATTCCATTCAGGTACGTTAATTAATCGCGTGATGTGAAAGACAAGCCAAGTCGACCCCAAGCGCGGACTGATTCGCGAGGTGATGCGGATGATGAACCTGAAGATGGATAATTTGAACGAGTACCAAGACAAAGGATGTTCGTCAAGTGATCGTCGTCTAACAAACACTAACGTAGTGTTTATCCCAGGCAAGCCCCGGTGCATGCAACCCCTTCCTTGTGTTTTTAAATACTTTTCGCACACTTAGTCTAGTGAAATGTGCATTAGGTTTATAGGAGTTGCTTGAAACCCTTTTATGCATTGCCTTCCTTGATATCCATACCTTTATAGATACTTCTGGTGAAGTATCAAAATTTGATTTACAAAAATGCTTAGCCCTGCTTAGATCTTGTGGATAGAGGTTGTCTTTTGCAATACTGCCTAGCTCAGGGGTTATCCTGAGGAAAGATGGCTTCTACCTGCAAGAATACTTTCATTGAGAGCGTGGTGGGATCTTACTGCAAAGCTCCCTGTGATGCTCTTTTCATCCTAAGGAACAGAAACAATCCTAAGGATGGAAGTACTTAAATCGAGACTTGGGTTAGGAACAGGTGATGTTCTACCCAGGTTGATTAAGGATTGGATGCGTATGTAGGCCTGCTAGCGCAAGGACTATCTTAGCTAGCCGCATACCCTGGAAATGGGACAGGGTAAGCTTTGCCTCGGGCAGACTAAGGCCAGAATAAGATAACACGAAATGGGCGTGGAGCGGTGGCGGGAGTAGCGTGTACCCTCCGTGGCAAGAGGCTGGACGGTGGTGTATCTGTGCTCTCGGTTTGCGTGAACCTGATCTGGTCTTAAGAACCCTAGGGTCGAGTTGACATATGCAAGGATTAAGTGCTACATATGTCGTGTGGTTAGAGATCCTCAGCTGAGTAAATCGATTCGGATCGCCGTTATATCCCCGGAGAGTGGAGACTTGATCACTGACCTACAACCTAAGTCAGGATGTGAACTTCATGAATAAAAATGATGTTGTATTGATGAGATGATGAAATTAGACTAGAGGCAAACAGAGTCTATTAATATTTAATCTGGCGTTAAAATGTTGAAAGTAAGGACTCACTTTAGTAAGCTATTTCTGCAAAAGTATCTAAGTTGATTCTTGCTAAAGCCTCTCCTTGATTCCTATTTATCCAGCATACCCTTGAGAGTATTTTCCTTAGTCGGGTAAGACTTGCTGAGTAATTCCATACTCAGGGTTTTATTCCCTGTTGTTTTTCAGGTCATAGCTTTGTGCTGCTGATGATGGTGTTAAGTGCCGGTGGGCTCGACCTTCTTATAAGTCTAAGTAACCCTTCTATACTTCTTATTGAGGATGGTCTCTTAAGCTAGCATATATTTCAAACTTATACTTTTGTAATCATTCCGATAAAATAATGTGAAATTTTTGTAACTTGTAAAATTTGGTAATAAGATTTCCGCTGCAAAAATATTGGTGTGTGTGATTTGTATTACTTAATCCCGCGGTTCTGGTTGTAAGTGGTTTATCCGATGTCCTTGGGGCAATCGGACGGATCCTGTTAAGTTATCTGGTGCATATGCATGGCCGTCTGAGGTCTTTGGGACAAGGACAAGTGCATGTGGGTCCGATACCTTGGGAGGTTCTGCCACATTGTCGGTGTTTCGAAACCCGGGGGGTCCCTGGACCGACGAGTGAATTGTCGCCGCGTGCCCCAGCCCAGATGGGTCGACGCGAGGCAGAACACGAAGGGGGGAGAAGCAGCCGGAGGGAGACAGGCGTGGGAGGTGGAACCCGCGGCCTTCGTGTTAGCCCCGCGCCCAGGTCGGGTGCGCTTGCAGTAGGGGGTTACAAGCGTCCACGCGGGAGGGAGCGAGCGGCCTTGCGCGAGCGCCGTCCCGTCCTTCCCCGCGCGACCAACCCTCTGTAAGAGGGCCCTGGACCTCCCTTTTATAGGCATAAGGAGAGGATTCAGGTGTACAATAGGGGTGTAGCAGTGTGCTAACGTGTCTAGCGGTGGAGAGCTAGCGCCCTAAGTACATGCCATCGTGGCAGCCGGAGAGGTCTTGGCACCCAGTTCGCGTGATGTCGTGGTCGTCGGAGGAACGCTGGAGCCTGGCGGAAGGACACCTGTCCTCTCCTTATGCCTATAAAAGGGAGGTCCAGGGCCCTCTTACAGAAGGTTGGCCGCGCGGGGAAGGACGGGACGGCGCTCGCGCAAGGCCGCTCGCTCCCTCCCGCGTGGACGCTTGTAACCCCCTACTGCAAGCGCACCCGACCTGGGCGCGGGGCTAACACGAAGGCCGCGGGTTCCACCTCCCATGCCTGTCTCCCTCCGGCTGCTTCTCCCCCCTTCGCGTTCTGCCTCGCGTCGACCCATCTGGGCTGGGGCACGTGGCGACAATTCACTCGTCGGTCCAGGGACCCCCCCGGGTTTCGAAACACCGACAGTTGGCGCGCCAGGTAGGGGCCTACTACGTGTTGACGAACAGCTTCCCGTCAAGCTCCAGATGGGCAGTCTCCAGCAACCTCTCCAACCCGGGACGGTGCTCCGTTTTGGGAGTCTTGAGTTCATGTCCCTCAACGGCAGCTACGACATGATACTCCTTCCCCCGCCGCACGACAGCGACAATGGCGGTCGACAATCCGCCCGCCGGCGGGGAAATCGACGACGCCTTCCCCACGTGGTGGAAGGACAACATTCGGGCTTGTCCTGTCCCCTCCCCCGCCGACGGAGGAGGAGGCGGGGCAACCAAGGCCAAGTGGGAAGCGTCACCTCGTTGGCTGTCGAGCGAGTCGACGGCGCCGGCGCCCCAATGGAGAGCGCGTCAGGCATCGGCCTCGCGTCTGAGACGAAGATGAGCGCCGCCTCCCTGCAACACGCCAACCTCAAGCAAACGGACGACGCCAGCACGCTCGCGAAGGGCTTGCTGGGCATCACCCTCGTACCTGAGACGACGGTGCAGTCAGTCCCTGACACGACTTCATCACCGCCCGTCGACCAAAAGGTACCGACCGATTCCCATCTCGTGTCTTTTGGATTCGGCCTCGACCCGCCAAGCGACTCTGCTTCGGTGGACACTCTCATAGAGGCGAGTCCAAACCCTCTGGGGTATCGTGTGCGGTCACCCTGGGACCGGCTGACGACCGACTTGACCTACGGGCCCTCGGGGTCTGAGGAAGATGGCGAGCCCGACCTCTGTTGGGATTTCTCCGGACTTGGTAACTGAGAGCACCTAGAGGAGGGGGTGAATAGGTGATCCTGTAAAACTTGAAAACTTAAGCCACAAAAACTTGGTTAAGTGTTAACACAGTAAATGCCAAGTAGCTAGAGAGGAGTCAAAACACAATAACCACAAGAAATCAATCACAGAGATGGCACGGTAGTTATCCCGTGGTTCGGCCAAGACCAACGCTTGCCTACTCCACGTTGTGGCGTCCCAACGGACGAGGGTTGCAATCAACCCCTCTCAAGCGGTCCAAAGACCCACTTGAATACCACTGTGTTTTGCTTGCTTTACTCAATCCCGTTTGCGAGGAATCTCCACAACTTGGAGTCTCTCGCCCTTACAATTGAAGTTCACAAAGAAGCACAGAGCAAGGGAGGGATTAGCAACGCACTCAAGACAAGAAATCACAGCAACACCACGCACACAAATCGCAACGAGAGCTCACAACACAACTCAATGAGTTCACCACTCAACAAGAGCTCTAATTGCTATCGCAAAGAATCAAAGGCGCGGAATTGATGTCTTGGTGCTTAGGAATGTTGTAGGAATGCTTGGTGTACTCCTCCATGCGCCTAGGGGTCCCTTTTATAGCCCCAAGGCAGCTAGGAGCCGTTGAGAGCAATCTAGGAAGGCTGATCTTGCCTTCTGTCGGCTGGTGCACCGGACAGTCCGGTGCACACCGGACACTGTCCGGTGCCCGATTTCCTTCCAAAAATGGCGCAGTCGACCGTTGGCAGCCTGAGAGCCGTTGGCGCACCGGACAGTCCGGTGCCTCCTACTAGCTGTTGGCTCAGCCACGTGTCCCGCGCAGATCACGCGGCCGACCGTTGGCCCGGCCGACCGTTGGCTCACCGGACAGTCCGGTGCACACCGGACAGTCCGGTGAATTATAGTCGTGCGTCGCCGATGAATTCCCGAGAGCGACGAGTTCGCCTGTGAACGGCCCACCGGACAGTCCGGTGCACCACCGGACAGTCCGGTGAATTATAGTCGTACACCGCCGTCGAAGTCCCGAGAGCAGCCACTTTGCTCGAGCCAGCCTGGCGCATCGGACACTGTCCGGTGCACCACCGGACAGTCCGGTGCTCCAGACTGAGCAAAGTCTTGGCTGCACGAGCCAAGGCATTTCCAAATGGATTTTTCCTGTTTCCAGCACTTAGACACAATACATTAGTCTCAAAAACAATGTACTAAGTCTGAGAAACATACCTTTATCCTTGATTTGTACTTTGTCCACCATTTTATAATTAGGCACTTGTGTTGGACACTAAACCACCAAAATACTTAGAAATGGCCCAAGGGCACATTTCCCTTTCAATCTCCCCCTTTTTGGTGATTTATGCCAACACAACATAAAGCAAGTAGAACAAGTACAAAATCAATTCAACTAAGAACTCAAAATGTTTTGATTCAAATTTGACATATATGGATCACTCTTTGCCACCACTTGGTTTGTTTTTGCAAATCAAACTCAAATTCCTATCTCTAAGTCAAATCCACTTGTAGAGACATAAAGAGAGGTTTTCCAAAGAAATTTGATCAAGGATTTCAAAAACTCCCCCTTTTCCCATAATCAACACTTCTCCCCACAAGAGGCCAACTTTTGACATAAGAGACAATAAAAGAGTTTTGACAAACCAAAAGCTCTAATCTACTATTTTCAAAATTTCTCAAGTGGTAGCTGATCCATCTATTGCTTTGGCCTTTATTTTCTCCCCCTTTGGCATCAAGCACCAAAACGGGATCAATCTTGGCCCTTTAACCCCATTGCCTCACCAAAATCTTCAAATGAGAACACAAAGGCAATAAGAGTATAAAGATGAACTTGGAAAAGTTACTCTTTTCATCGGAGTGCAGTGGAAGTCTTGCATGGTCCAAGTCCACCTTTTCCCTTTCAATCCTCCTTTGAGGCTAAAACAACCAAACTCAAGTACATGGTTAGTCTCAAAGGGTCAAGTTGTAGCACAGCTCCCCCTAAATATGTGCATCACTTGCAAAAAGGACTTGTGAGGTCCAGGGAGTGTTTGTACAACTTGAGCACCACAAGTAAGCAACTAATGCAGAAGGAACATGATCAAAGGCATAAACACATGTATGCTACAATTCAATCCAAGTTCCGCGAATCTAGGATATTTAGCTCACTACGCAGCCTGCAAAAGGTCTTTTCATCTAAAGGCTTAGTGAAGATATCGGCTAGCTGGTTCTCGGTGCTAACATGAAACACTTCGATATCTCCCTTTTGCTGGTGGTCTCTCAAAAAGTGATGTCGGATGTCAATGTGCTTTGTGCGGCTGTGCTCAACAGGATTTTCCGCTATGCGGATAGCACTCTCATTGTCACATAGGAGTGGGACTTTGCTCATATTGTAGCCAAAGTCCCAGAGGGTTTGCCTCATCCAAAGTAGTTGCGCACAACACTGTCCTGTGGCAACGTACTCGGCCTCAGCAATGGATAGGGCAACGGAAGTTTGTTTCTTATAATTCCACGACACCAGGGACCTTCCTAAGAATTGGCACGTCCCCGATGTACTCTTCCTATCGACCTTACATCCAGCATAGTCGGAATCTGAATATCCAATCAAGTCAAAGTTAGACCCCTTTGGATACCAGATCCCGAAGCAAGGCGTAGCGACTAAATATCGAAGAATTCGCTTCACAACCACTAAGTGACACTCCTTAGGATCGGATTGAAATCTAGCACACATGCATACGCTAAGCATAATATCCGGTCTACTAGCACATAAATAAAGCAAAGAACCTATCATGGACCGGTATGCTTTTTGATCAACGGACTTACCTCCTTTGTTGAGGTCGGTGTGTCCGTTAGTTCCCATCGGCGTCTTTGCGGGCTTGGCGTCCTTCATCCCAAACCGCTTTAACAAATCTTGCGTGTACTTCGTTTGGGAGATGAAGGTGCCGTCCTTGAGTTGCTTCACTTGGAACCCAAGGAAGTAGTTCAACTCGCCCATCATCGACATCTCGAATTTCTGCGTCATCACCCTGCTAAACTCTTCACAAGACTTTTGGTTAGTAGAACCAAATATTATGTCATCGACATAAATTTGGCACACAAAAAGATCACCATCTCAAGTCTTAGTAAAAAGAGTTGGATCGGCTTTCCCAACCTTGAAAGCATTAGCAATTAAAAAGTCTCTAAGGCATTCATACCATGCTCTTGGGGCTTGCTTAAGTCCATAGAGCGCCTTAGAGAGCTTACACACGTGGTCGGGGTACCGTTCATCCTCGAAGCCAGGGGGTTGCTCCACGTACACCTCCTCCTTGATCGGCCCGTTGAGGAAAGCGCTCTTCACATCCATTTGGTACAACCTGAAAGAATGGTGAGCGGCATATGCTAGCAAAATACGGATTGATTCTAGCCTAGCCACAGGAGCAAACGTCTCCTCAAAGTCCAAACCTGTGACTTGGGCATAACCTTTTGCCACAAGTCGAGCCTTGTTCCTCGTCACCACCCCGTGCTCGTCCTGTTTGTTGCGGAACACCCACTTGGTTCCCACAACGTTTTGCTTGGGACGAGGCACCAATGTCCAAACTTCATTGCGCTTGAAGTTGTTGAGTTCCTCCTGCATGGCCAACACCCAGTCCGGATCCAGCAAGGCCTCTTCTACCCTGAAAGGCTCAATAGAAGAGACAAAGGAGTAATGCTCACAAAAATTAACTAATCTTGAACGAGTAGTTACTCCCTTGCTAATATCACCCAAAATTTGGTCGACGGGATGATCCCTTTGGATCGTCGCTCGAACTTGGGCTGGAGGTGCCTGATGTGCTTCTTCCTCTTCAACTTGAACATCCTGTGCTCCCCCTTGATCATGCGCCTCCACTTGAGGTACCTGTTCGTCATCTTGGGATTGGGGATGCACCTTTGTTGAGGAAGACGGTTGATCTTGCTCCAATTGTTCCTGAGGCCGTACATCTCCAATCGCCATGGTGCGAATCGTGGCCGTTGGAACATCTTCTTCATCTACATCATCAAGATCAACAACTTGCTCTCTTGAAGAGCCATTAGTCTCATCAAATACAACGTCGCTAGAGACTTCAACCAAACTCGATGATTTGTTGAAGACCCTATACGCCTTTGTATTTGAATCATAACCTAATAAAAACCCTTCTACAGCTTTGGGAGCAAATTTGGAATTCCTACCCTTCTTCACTAGAATGTAGCATTTACTCCCAAATACACGAAAGTACGATACATTGGGTTTGTTACCAGTTAGCAACTCATATGAAGTCTTCTTGAGGAGGCGGTGAAGGTAGACCCTGTTGATGGCGTGGCAAGCCGTGTTCAGGGATTCCGACCAAAAGCACTCGGGGGTCTTGAACTCTCCAAGCATAGTCCTCGCCATATCTATGAGCGTCCTGTTCTTCCTCTCTACCACACAATTTTGCTGAGGTGTGTAGGGAGCGGAGAACTCGTGCTTGATCCCCTCCTCCTCAAGGAACTCCTCCACTTGAAGATTCTTGAATTCGGACCCGTTGTCGCTTCTTATCTTCTTTACCTTGAGCTCAAACTCATTTTGAGCTCTCCTTAGGAAGTGAAGCAGGAAAAGTCATCAACAATAACTAGACCATACTTACTTCCTCCTATGCTCAGATAGGCGATGGGTCCGAAGAGGTCCATATGCAGCAGCTCCAGAGGTCTTGAAGTGGTCATCACATTCTTGCTGTGATGTGCTCCTCCCACCTGTTTACCTGCTTGACAAGCTGCACAAGGTCTATCTTTTTTGAAATGTACATTGGTTAGACCTATCACGTGTTCTCCCTTTAGAAGCTTGTGAAGGTTCTTCATCCCCACATGTGCTAAGCGGCGATGCCACAGCCAGCCCATGCTAGTCTTAGCAATTAAGCATGCATCTAGACCGACCTCCTCTTTTGCAAAATCAACCAAATAAAGTTTGTCGTCTAGTACACCCTTAAAAGCTAGTGAACCATCACATCTTCTAAAGACAGACACATCTACATTTGTAAATAGACAATTATATCCCATATTACATAATTGACTAACAGATAGTAAATTATAACCAAGAGCCTCAACTAAAAACACATTAGAGATAGAGTGCTCATTAGATATTGCAATCTTGCCTAAACCTTTCACCTTGCCTTGGTTCCCATCACCGAATATGATTGAATCTTGGGAATCCTTATTCTTGACGTAGGAGGTGAACATCTTCTTCTCCCCCGTCATATGGTTTGTGCATCCGCTGTCGATAATCCAGCTTGAACCCCCGGATGCATAAACCTGCAAGGCAAATTTAGGCTTGGGTCTTAGGTACCCAACTCTTGTTGGGTCCTACAAGGTTAGTCACAATTTCCTTAGGGACCCAAATGCAAGTTTTATCACCCTTGCATTTTGCCCCTAATTTCCTAGCAACTATCTTCCTATCCTTTCTACAAATAGCAAAGGAAGCATTTAAAGCATGATAAATTGTAGAGGGTCCATTCATAACTTTCCTAGGAACATGAACACTATTCTTTCTAGGCACATGATGAATATTCTTCCTAGGCATATCTCTACCATGCATATAGGAAGAACTGGGGCAAACATAGCATAAGAATCATAGGCATGTGAATCAAAAACATTACAACTCCTATGAGATTGTCTTCTATCATTGTACATAAAAGCATGATTCTTTTTAGTACTACATGCCATAGGGGCCTTCCCTTTCTCCTTGGCGGAGATGGGAGCCTTATGGCTTGTTAAGTTCTTGGCTTCCCTCTTGAAGCCAAGCCCATCCTTAATTGAGGGGTGTCTACCAATCGTGTAGGCATCCCTAGCAAATTTTAGTTTATCGAAATCACTTTTGCTAGCCTTAAGTTGGGCATTAAGACTAGCCAGTTCATCATTTAACTTTGCAATCGAAGCTATGTGTTCACTACAAGCATCAATATCGAAATTTTTACATCTATTGCAAATAACAACATTTTCTACACAAGTTGTTGATTTACTAGCTATTTCTAATTTAGCATTCAAATTATCATTAATGCTCCTTAAGCTAGAAATCGTCTCATGGCAAGAAGATAATTCACTAGAAAGCATTTCATTTCTCTTAACTTCTAAGGCATGAGATTTTTGTGCTTCTACAAATTTATCATGTTCTTCATACAACAAGTCCTCTTGTTTTTCTAGAAGCCTATTCTTATCATTCAAGGCATCAATTAATTCATTAATTTTATCTACCTTGGTTCTATCTAGTCCCTTAAATAAACATGAATAATCTATTTCATCCTCATCACTAGATTCGTCCTCACTTGAAGAAGCATAGGTAGAGTTTCGAGTACATACCTTCTTCTCCCTTGCCATAAGGCATGTGTGACGCTCGTTGGGGAAGAGGGATGACTTGTTGAAGGCGGTGGCGGCGAGTCCTTCATTGTCGGAGTCGGACGAGGAGCAATTCGAATCCCACTCCTTGCCAAGATGTGCCTCGCCCTTTGCCTTCTTATAGTTCTTCTTCTTCTCCCTCTTGTTCCCTTGATCCTGATCACTATCATTGTCGGGACAGTTAGCAATATAATGACCAAGCTTACCACATTTGAAGCATGAGCGCTTCCCCTTTGTCTTGGTCTTGCTTGGCTGCCCCTTGCAACTCTTTAGCGCCGTCTTGAATCTTTTGATGATGAGGGCCATCTCTTCATCATTAAGTCCGGCCGCCTCAATTTGTGCTACCTTGCTAGGTAACGCCTCCTTGCTCCTTGTTGCCTTGAGGGCAACGGGTTGAGGCTCATTGATTGGACCGTTTAGAGCGTCGTCCACGTACCTCGCCTCCTTGATCATCATTCGCCCGCTTACAAATTTTCCAAGAACTTCTTCGGGCGACATTTTGGTGTACCTAGGATTCTCATAAATATTATTCACCAAATGAGGATCAAGAACGGTAAAGGACCTTAGCATCAGTCGGACGATGTCGTGGTCCGTCCATCGCGTGCTTCCGTAGCTCCTTATTTTGTTGATAAGGGTCTTGAGCCGGTTGTATGTTTGTGTCGGCTCCTCGCCCCTTATCATCGCGAATCGTCCAAGCTCGCCTTCCACCAACTCCATCTTGGTGAGCAAGGTGACGTCGTTCCCCTCATGAGAAATCTTGAGGGTGTCCCATATTTGCTTGGCGTTATCCAAGCCGCTCACTTTGTGGTATTCATCCCTGCACAATGAAGCTAGAAGAACAGTAGTAGCTTGTGCATTCTTATGAATTTGCTCATTGATGAACATGGGACTATCCGTACTATCAAAGTGCATTCCACTCTCTACAATCTCCCATATACTAGGATGGAGAGAGAACAAGTGACTACGCATTTTGTGGCTCCAAAATCCGTAGTCCTCTCCATCAAAATGAGGAGGTTTACCAAGTGGAATAGATAATAAATGAGCATTTGTACTTTGAGGAATACGAGAGTAATCAAAAGAAAAGTTCGAATTGACCGGTTTCCTTCTCTCGTAGTCGTTGTGGTCGTCGTCCTTTTGGGAAGAAGTAGACTCATCGCTATCGTCGTAGTAGACGATCTCCTTGATGCGCCTCGTCTTCTTCTTCTTCCCTTCTTTCCGTCTATGGCTCGAGCCGGAGTCGGTAGGCTTGTCGTCCTTCGGCTCGTTGACAAAGGATTCCTTCTCTTTATCGTTGATCACGATACCCTACCCCTTAGGATCCATCTCTTCGGGCGGTTAGTCCCTTTGTGAAGAGAACGGCTCCGATACCAATTGAGAGCACCTAGAGGGGGGTGAATAGGTGATCCTGTAAAACTTGAAAACTTAAGCCACAAAAACTTGGTTAAGTGTTAGCACGGTAAATGCCAAGTGGCTAGAGAGGAGTCAAAACACAATAACCACAAGAAATCAATCACAGAGATGGCACAGTAGTTATCCCGTGGTTCGGCCAAGACCAACGCATGCCTACTCCACGTTGTGGCGTCCCAACGGACGAGGGTTGCAATCAACCCCTCTCAAGCGGTCCAAAGACCCACTTGAATACCACAGTGTTTTGCTTGCTTTACTCAATCCCGTTTGCGAGGAATCTCCACAACTTGGAGTCTCTCGCCCTTACAATTGAAGTTCACAAAGAAGCATAGAGCAAGGGAGGGATTAGCAACGCACTCCAAGACAAGAAATCATAGCAACACCACGCACACAAATCGCAACGAGAGCTCACAACACAACTCAATGAGTTCACCACTCAATAAGAGCTCTAATTGCTATCGCAAAGAATCAAAGGCGCGGAATTGATGTCTTGGTGCTTAGGAATGTTGTAGGAATGCTTGGTGTACTCCTCCATGCGCCTAGGGGTCCCTTTTATATCCCCAAGGCAGCTAGGAGCCGTTGAGAGCAATCTAGGAAGGCTGATCTTGCCTTCTGTCGGCTGGTGCACCGGACAGTCCGGTGCACACCGGACACTGTCCGGTGCCCGATTTCCATCCAAAAATGGCGCAGTCGACCGTTGGCAGCCTGAGAGCCGTTGGCGCACCGGACATGTCCGATGCACACCGGACAGTCCGGTGCCTCCTACTAGTCGTTGGCTCGGCCACGTGTCCCGCGCAGATCGCGCGGCCGACCGTTGGCTCACTGGACAGTCCGGTGCACACCGGACAGTCCGGTGAATTATAGCCGTACGTCGCCGATGAATTCCCGAGATCGACGAGTTCGCCTGTGAACGGCCCACCGGACAGTCCGGTGCACCACCGGACAGTCCGGTGAATTATAGCCGTACACCGCCGTCGAAGTCCCGAGAGCAGCCACTTTGCTCGAGCCAGCCTGGCGCATCGGACACTGTCCGGTGCACCACCGGACAGTCCGGTGCTCCAGACTGAGCAAAGTCTTGGCTGCACGAGCCAAGGCATTTCCAAATGGATTTTTCCTGTTTCCAGCACTTAGACACAATACATTAGTCTCAAAAACAATGTACTAAGTCTGAGAAACATACCTTTATCCTTGATTTGTACTTTGTCCACCATTTTATAATTAGGCACTTGTGTTGGACACTAAACCACCAAAATACTTAGAAATGGCCCAAGGGCACATTTCCCTTTCAGTAACCCTAGTGTCGTGCGGGACTTCATGACCGCATGTGACTACTGCCTTTCCGACTGTTCCGACGGCAGCCGCAGCCTCGACGACGAGGACTGTGACCCAAGTCGCGAATGTTTCCACGTCGATCTAGGGGGTCCCGGCGAAGGCAACCATCTTGGTATGCCGGAAAACGGTGATCCCCCTAGGCCCGTGCCTCGCGTCGACATCCTTCGGGAGCTAGCTGTGGTCCCCGTTCCGGCGGGGGTCCTGACCCATAGCTCGAGCAAATCCGCGAGATGCAGGACAGGCTCGACGAGGGAGCAGGAACGCTTGTGCCGATCCGCCGGGACATCGGGCAGGAATGGGCGGGCCAACCTCCGGCCGGAGAAGCGCGTCATCTCCCTAGGGCATCCAGCACCGCATCACCGACGACGTCAGGGTAAGGCCGCCACCGGATTCCAGTGGAGTCGGCCAGAACCTGGCTGCAGCGGCAATGCTTCTCCGCGCGATGCCGGAGCCATCAACCACCGAGGGGCGGCGTATCCAGGGAGAGCTCAAGAATCTCCTGGAGGACGCCGCGGTCTGACGGGCTAAAAGCTCCGCCTCCCGAAGGCAGGGATACCCCTCGGAACATCGCGCCGCGACTTCCCGATTCATGCGGGAAGCCTCGGTCCACACCGGGCACACGCGCAACACAGCGCCTGCGGCCCCGGGTCGCCTCGGCAACGAGCACCATCATCACAGCCGTCGGGCCCACCTCGACGACATGGTGCGCCGAGGCTACCACCCCAGGCGTGGGGGACGCTATGACAGTGGGGAGGATCGGAGTCCTTCGCCCGAACCACCCGGTCCGTAGGCTTTCAACCGCGCCATACGACGGGCACCGTTCCCGACCCGGTTCCGAACCCCGACTACTATCACAAAGTACTCGGGGGAGACGAGACCAGAACTGTGGCTCGCGGACTATCGGCTGGCCTGCCAACTGGGTGGAACGGACGATGATAATCTCATCATCCACAACCTCCCCCTGTTCCTCTCCGACACCGCTCGAGCCTGGCTGGAGCACCTGCCCCTGGGGCAGATCTCCAACTAGGATGACCTGGTCCAAGCCTTTGCCGGCAATTTCTAAGGCACGTACGTGCGCCCTGGGAACTCCTGGGATCTCCGAAGCTGCCGCCAGCAGCCGGGAGAGTCTCTCCGGGACTACATCCAGCGATTCTCGAAGCAGCGCATCGAGCTGCCCAACGTCACTGATTCGGATGTCATCGGCGCGTTCCTCACCGGCACCACCTGCCGCGACCTAGTGAGCAAGCTGGGTCGCAAGACCCCCACCAGGGCGAGCGAGCTGATGGATATCGCCACCAAGTTCGCCTCTGGCCAGGAGGCGGTTGAGGCCATCTTCCGGAAGGACAAGCAGCCCCAGGGCCGCCCACCGGAAGATGTTCCCGAGGCATCAACTCAGCGCGGCACCAAGAAGAAAGGCAAGAAGAAGTCGCAAGCGAAACGCGACGCCGCCGACGCGGACCTTGTCGCCGCCGCCGAGTACAAGAACCCTCGGAAACCTCCCAGAGGGGCCAACCTCTTCGACAAGATGCTCAAGGAGCCGTGCCCTTACCATCAGGGGCCCGTCAAGCACACCCTCGAGGAGTGTGCCATGCTTCGACGCCACTTTCACAAGGCCGGGCCACCCGCGGAGGGTGGCAAGGCCCTCGACGACGCTAAGAAGGAAGATCACAAGGCAGGAGAGTTCCCCGAGGTCCGCGACTGCTTCATGATCTACGGCGGGCAAGTGGCGAACGCCTCGGCTCGGCACTGCAAGCAAGAGCGTCGGGAGGTCTGCTCGGTAAAGGTGGCGGCGCCAGTCTACCTAGACTGGTCCGACAAGCCCATCACCTTCGACCAGGCCGACCATCCCGACCACGTGCCGAGCCCGAGGAAATACCCGCTCGTTGTCGACCCCATCATCGGCAACGTCAGGCTCACCAAGGTCCTCATGGACGGAGGCAGCAGCCTCAACATCATCTATGCCGAGACCCTCGGGCTCCTGCGGATCGATCTGTCCTCGGTCCGGACGGGCGCTGCGCCTTTCCATGGGATCATTCTCGGGAAGCGCGTCCAACCCCTCGGACAACTCGATCTACCCGTCTGCTTCGGGACACCCTCCAACTTTTGAAAGGAGACCCTCACGTTCGAAGTGGTCGGGTTTCGAGGAACCTACTACGTAGTGCTGGGGAGGCCGTGCTACGCCAAGTTCATGGTCGTCCCCAACTACACCTACCTCAAGCTCAAGATGCCGGGCCCCAATGGGGTCATCACCGTCGGGCCCACGTACCGACACGCGTACGAATGCGACGTGGAGTGCGTGGAGTATGCCGAGGCCCTTGCCGAGTCCGAGGCCCTCATCACCGACCTGGAGAACCTCTCTAGGGAGGCGCCAGACGTGAAGCGCCACGCCGGCAACTTCGAGCCAGCAGAGACGGTCAAGTTCGTCCCTCTCGACCCCTGCAACGACGCCTCCAAGCAGATCCGGATCGGCTCCGAGCTCGACCCCAAATAGGAAGCAGTGCTCGTCGACTTTCTCCGCGCAAACGCCGACGTTTTCGCGTGGAGTCCCTCGGACATGCCCGGCATACCGAGGGAAGTTGCCGAGTACTCGCTGGATATCCGAGCTGGAGTCCGACCCGTGAAGCAGCCTCTGCGCCGATTCGACGAAGAAAAGCGCAGAGCCATAGGCGAGGAGATCCACAAGCTAATGGCGGCATGGTTCATCAAAGAGGTATTCCATCCCGAATGGCTTGCCAACCCTGTGCTTGTGAGAAAGAAAGGGGGGAAATGGCGGATGTGTGTAGACTACACTGGTCTAAACAAAGCATGTCTAAAGGTTCCCTACCCTCTGCCTCGCATCGATCAAATCGTGGATTCCACTGCTGGGTGCGAAACCCTGTCTTTCCTCGATGCCTACTCTGGGTATCACCAGATCAGGATGAAAGAGTCCGACCAGCTCGCGACTTCTTTCATCACACCCTTCGGCATGTACTGCTATGTTACCATGTCATTTGGTTTGAGGAATGCGGGTGCAACGTACCAGCGATGCATGAACCATGTGTTCGGTGAACACATCGGCCGAACGGTCGAGGCCTACGTCGATGACATCGTAGTCAAGATGAGGAAGGCCTCCGACCTCCTTTCCGACCTTGAGGTGACATTCCGATGTCTCAAGGCGAAAGGCGTGAAGCTTAATCCCGAAAAGTGCATCTTCGGGGTCCCCCGAGGCATGCTCGTGGGGTTCATCGTCTCCGAGCGGGGCATCGAAGCCAACCCGGAGAAGATCGCAGCCATCACCAGCATGGGGCCCATCAAGGACTTGAAAGGCGTACAGAGGGTCATGGGATGCCTCGCGGCTCTGAGCCGCTTCATCTCGCGCCTCGGCGAAAGAGGCCTGCCTCTGTACCGCCTCTTAAGGAAGGCTGAGTGCTTCGCTTGGACCCCTGAGGCCGAGGAAGCCCTCGGGAACCTGAAGGCGCTCCTCACGAACGCGCCCATCCTGGTGCCCCCCGCTGCCGGAGAAGCCCTCTTGATCTACGTCGCCGCGACCACTCAGGTGGTTAGCGCCGCGATTGTGGTTGAGAGACGAGAAGAAGGCATGCATTGCCCGTCCAGAGGCCAGTCTACTTCATCAGTGAGGTACTGTCCGAGACCAAGATCCGCTACCCACAAATCCAGAAGCTGTTGTACGTGGTGATCCTGACACGGCGGAAGTTGCGACACTACTTCGAGTCTCATCCGGTGACTGTGGTGTCATCCTTCCCCCTGGGGGAGATCATCCAGTCCCGAGAGGCCTCGGGTAGAATTGCAAAGTGGGCGGTGGAGATCATGGGCGAGACGATCTCATTCGCCCCTCGGAAGGCCATCAAGTCCCAGGTCTTGGCGGACTTCGTGGCTGAGTGGGTCGACGCCCAGCTCCGGGGCTAGAAGGGGGGAACCCCCTCTGCGTCAAAATCTTCGATCAAAAACGCCCCCGTGTTCCCTCGGCTATGTCGGTAGCAGGACCCCAAGAAGTGAACGCGGGTGCGTGTAAGTGGCAAGGCTGACTGAGCCGAGGGACTCCTATGCCTCTGGGTTACGGACACCTCACTCGTCACCTACCACGAAAAATGACTCCTACTTGGGCAAGCCACCCTGCTACTGATGAACGGGGCCGGACACGAAAAATGAAAGGAAAAGGGGCACGACTTTATGCTACAATAATGAAGTGTTCGGGCCTCAGCGACCGCAAAAGACACACGTGCATTCAAAGGAAACTGCTCCGGCAGAGTTAGGCGTCGCCCGGGGAAGGAGCCACGCCTTCGCCTTCGTCCTCGCCTTTGGCAAAGTCCACCCCGGCTTCGGACGACGGCGCAGGCGGGAGAATCTCTACCTCGAAGGTGGTCGCCAGCACTGCGCTCGGGCCCGCGGCGACCACGTCGAGCCTCTGGACTTCAGCCAGGGCGGCTTCATCTTCGTCAGGGAGGCAATACCCCTCGCTGACCCGCTCCAGATCCACGACGTAGTGGGAAGCAAGCACGGCGAAGGCCCGCCTGACGCCGTGGTGTAGCGCCTCGCGGAGTCTGCCGTGCACGTGGTCACCCAAGGCCTGCAGGCGACTTTGAGGGGAGCTTCCTGAGGGGACGTCGCCGAAGCCAAAGACCCGGCAGAAGTCTGAGATGGCCTCGGACATAGCCGCGCGGTCGGCCTCCCTCTGCTCGGCCGCCTGGGCGAGCGCCCTGGTGGACTCGTCAAGGGCAGATTCGAGCTCTACGAACAGCCAAAGCACAAGGCCTCAAACACAAGTGGAGGAAACAAGCTGAAACGAAAACCGAAAACAGCCAGGACATACCTCCGGCTCGGGCACGCTGCTCCGAGGGTGCGGCTTGGGCTACGGCAAGGTCTGCTGCAAGGGCTCCGGCCCGGCTTTCGGCCTCGGCAGCCCAGCCCAGAGATTGATCTCGCTCATCGACAACCTGATCGAACTCCGACTGCCGTCGCTGCACCTCTGCGCGTGCCGCCGCTGCCTCTGCTCTCAGATCGGCGCAGAGCAACCGAAGGTCCGCCACCTCGGCACCCTGCTGAGAGAGGCGCGCGGTAGCCCCGACAAGCGAGGTCCTCAGGGATCGCAGCGAGCCCCAGACATCGACCTCGTGACGGATAAATGACGACTTGGCGACGCTCAGATCCGTCAGATCCTGAGGGAAGGAAGCGGGGCGTCAAAAAGACACCTTGATCACAAAGAAGGTATGCCTGAAATCATTACCTGGAGGATCTTGGGGACGTCTCTGCAAAAGACCTCCAAGGACGACCGGAGCGACCCCACCGTTGCTTCGGCACATTCACGGAGCTCGTCCCAAGACTGCTCCTCCCGCTCATCGTCAAGAACGAAGAAGGGATCCGAAGCCTCACGGGTCCGGAACCGGAGCAACGGGCGCGGCCCCTCGGAGCTCCGCCGCGCAAGGACAAGGCCACCGCCCGGCAGGACGGGTCGCGGTTCCACGCCCCCTTCCTCCGAGGCACCAAGCGCCGACGCCTCGGCCATCTCAGCATCGGCGGTGACAGGTCGCCCCCCGACCGGGGCGGCAGCGGCTTCGGCAGCAGCTGGCGCCAGCGCCAGCGGCATGTCTGGTGGGCCCAAGGCCACGTCCGCGCCAGCCGCCTCTCCCAGCACGGCGGCCACCTCGACAGAAGAGCCGGCCTCAGGAACCCGCTCCGCGGCGACTGATGCCGCCTGAGCCCCTCGCTGAGGGGCGCCTTGCGAGAAGGTCAGCTGAACGGCGAGGCCCGGCGCGGCACCGGTTGTGGAAGCCGATGTCGTCTTAAGGACTTTCTGGGGAGCCAGATCGGTCAGGCCATGGCTTCACTTGCTGAGGAGGAAAAGAAAGTCGCGGTCAGGACATGCAGATGAGGAACCAGGACGAAGACGTTCTAAGGTACTTACCCGCTCCGGGCCATGATCAACCGTGCCTGAGGAGAGGTCTCTCGGACCTCGACCCCTGAAGGTACAGCCGAAGCCCGCCTCGCCGCCAGCTTCGGTACCATCCTCGCCTTGGGCACCTTGAACGCCCGGGGGATGGACTGTCCAGGCGCTGCCAGCATGGGCGACGGCTCTCGGGGAACAGGCGCCTCGGCCTGACTCCCCGGGGTCACCTCAACTTCCCCAGCCGAGGGGTCGAGTACCCCCTCGGTCTGCCCCCGCTCTTCGAGCCGGGACCTTGGCGTTCCGACCCCAGGGACTGACGGCGCCAGCCCGCTCGGGGGCTGGCTTGACGACTCCTGGCCTAGCCTCAAACCCGGGCTGAGGCCAAGGCGGGCGACCATGTCGTCATCCTCGTCATCGTCTTCATCATCGTTGTCGTCGTTTGGCGTTTCCGGCGACGGCTCCTTCGGGAGTCCGTCCCTCTCCTGCCGGCGATGGAGCTTTTCCAAGGCGATTCGGGCCCGCGTCCGCTTGCGAGCCCGAGCCTTCTTCACGTCCATCTTCTTCTTCTTCTCCTCCGCGGCAACCCGCCGCGCTGCTCGGTCCATCGCGTCCTCCGGGACCCGTGGCCGGGAAGGCTTGTGACACCCCACCTCCTAGATACAGATGAAAAGTCTCGACCATAAGGACCAAGGGCAATCCGACGCAAGGAGAAAGAAGGAGTGGACACTCACCAGGGACACACACCCGCGGTCGGGGCGCATCAAGGGCTGGGAGAGGGCGCTGGCGTCCGGTTTCCCCAACGCGGCAGCCACCCGCCCGTAGAGAACGTCGATGGGAAGAGGATCCGAGGACATCCACGAGCCCTCCAAGTCAGCCTCTGGCGTCATCTCCCAAAGCGGCAACCACCGCTCCGCCAAGGGAAGCACCCTCCGGCGATGAATGGTGGCAATCACTCTCGCAGCGGTGAGCCCTCCTTTCCACAACGCCTCCAGGGCCTTGAGAAGGGGCTCGAGATTCTTCTGCCTGTCGTGCGGGGTCCCATAGCGCCAAGCATCGGCGGCGACGGTGACCACTCGCTGAGAAAATGACGGGAGCCTCTCGTCGTCATTCCGGAGATAGAACCACCGGCGCTGCCACCCTTTATTCGAGGATGCAAGGACGGCGGGAATATATTGCGACGCCCGCGACTGCCTCAGCTGGAGGATGCAGCCGCCGGCCCGCACTGCCGCGCGGACCCTTCTCTCCCTCGTCGGCGAAGCAAAAAGCTCCGCGGAGAAGAAATGAGTCTACAAGTCCCAGTGGGGGTCGATCCCCAAGTATCCTTCGTACACCGCTACGAAGATGGCGGCTTGCGAGATAGAGTTGGGGCTGAGGTTGTGCAACTCCACCCCGTAGTTATGCAGGATCGCCCGCATGAAGCGGCTTGCCGACACGCCGAATCCCCGCTCGTGGAAGGAGATGAAGCTCACGACGTACCCCGGCGGCGGGGACGGAGCGGCTCCGTTCGGGGGGGAATCCACTCCGGTTGCCTCTCATCAGAGAGAGGGCGAAATAAACCCTCAGCAACGAGGTACTCCAGGTCACCCGCCGTGACTGTGGAGAAAGGCCATGGGTCGCGCGGCGAGATAATGGTCACCCGATCGGCCATCACCAAGCAGGAGGGGTGGCGGCGGAAAGGATTGGGTGGGCGGTTTTCTTTTCTCTGGCTAAAACTCTCGGGTTGCGAAAACCTAAGAGGAAGGCAAGAAGCAGAGCAAAGAACCGTCACCAGGCCCTCCCCCGAGTATATAAAGACCAAGGCAAGACCCGTTCAACGCATCGCCCGAACCCGCCGCGGGATTCAAAGACTCAAAGCGATATGACTGTTCCTCGAACGGCCCGCGCACGCGCAACGGCTGCCTCGCGAACCACTCGCCCCGTCGCATTAACTCCGCGGTGGGACAGGCGGCGCCTCAGGCAGGAGAAGCAAGCGACGCTTCGCCTTCGCCATAATGACCACGTCGAAAAAGGTACGCCACGTCATTTCGATTTCGTATCCTTTTCCTTTTCCTCTTTCTCTCTCTTACAACAGGGACCGGGAAAGGGGGATACCCCGAAAAGGATCCTTCTCCGTGAAGGAAACAGGCCCCGAGCCTCCCTACTGATCAGAGGTTCGAAGGCTGGCCCCTCAGAGGGGTTCAACGGCCGCCTCAGAGCGATTGGGTCCTGCGCCCACTACTGGTCAGAGGTTCGATGGCCGGCCCCTCGGAAGGGTTCAACGGCCGCCTCAGGCCACTCGGGCTCCGCGCCCACTACTGATCAGGGGTTCGCAGACTGGCCCTCGAAGGGTTCATAGTCGCCTCAGACACAGAGCGAGGGATGACCCTGGGTACGTTCGATACATAACCAAGGCTCGGGCTACGCTCCCGAGGTACCCTAGGACATTTCCGAGACCAGCGGGAGCGATCTTGTAACGGAATCCCATCAGAGGGAGGCATCGAGCCCTCGGACCCCGTCAAAGGGGACCGGGTCCGGCAGATCACCCGCAGGTACTTTTGGAGCGCGCCTCCGGGCCTCTAGCCGACCCCTAACAAATGGGGCACGGGCGTCCACTCGGATTACCCGCCAGCAGCTCACCGGAGACACCATGTTCGGCGCCCTCCGAGGGCAACATGGCGCTTTCCCCCCCCCCTCCTCCTTGCGGAAAGGCGACGCAGGGGCGTATGTAAAAAAGTCGAGTCTGCCCTTGGCCATCCTCTCGCCCTGTGCAGAGGCTCGGGGGCTGCTCTCGCAAACCTAGCTCCGGCCAACCAGTTGGCAGCGTCAACATACCAGCCCGAGAACTTGGGACCTGACCGTGCACCTGGGCTACGACTAGCTCGCATGAGGGGACAACCAGACTAGCCGAAGTGTTGCGAAATGCACTAAGACCTCGAAGGAGTCAAACTACTCCTCCGAGGCCTCGGGGGCTACACCCGGCGGGTGCGCTCGCGCGCACCCACCGGAACAAAATGCAACCAAAAAGGCTGGTTTCCTTGCAAAAAAGTGCGGCAAAAGCCTCCAAGCGAGTATTAACACTCCCTTCGAGGCTCGGGGGCTACTGTCGGGGACCATAATTAGGGGTACCCTCATGGCTCCTAAATCTCAGCTGGTAACCCCCATCAGCACAAAGCTGCAAAGGCCTGATGGGTGCGATTAAGTCAAGGATCGGTCCATTCGAGGGACGCGATCACGCCTCGCCCGAGCCTAGCCTCGGGCAAGGGCAGCCGACCCCGGAGGACTTACGTCTCGCCCGAGGACCCCCTCCAGCAACGGACACACCTTCGGCTCGCCCGAGGCCCAGTCTTCACCAAGAAGCAACCTTGGCCAAATCGCCACGCCAACCGACCAAATCGCAGGGGCATTTAATGCAAAGGTAGGCCTGACACCTTTATCCTGACGCACGCCCTCCAGTCGACAGAGCCGAAGTGACCGCAGTCACTTCACCGCTCTACTGACCGGTCTGACAAGAGGACAGCGCCGCCTGCGCCGCCCCGACTGCTGCGCCACTCGACAGAGTGAGGCTGACAGCGGCTAAGTCCGGCCTCAGGCGTCATAGGAAACTCCGCCTCGCCCGACCCCAGGGCTCGGACTCGGGCTCAGCCCCGGAAGACGACGAACTCCGCTCCGCCCGACCCCAGGGCTCGGACTCGGGCTCGGCCCCAGAAGACGACGAACTCCGCTTCGCCTGACCCTAGGGCTCGGACTCGGGCTCAGCCCCGGAAGACGATGAACTCCGCTTCGCCCGACCCCAGGGCTCGGACTCGGGCTCAGCCCCGGAAGACGACGAACTCCGCTCCGCCCGACCCCAGGGCTCGGACTCGGGCTCGGCCCCGGAAGACGACGAACTCCGCCCTGGCCTCAGCCGACGGTCTCCGCCTCATCAGACCCGGGGGCTCAGACTCGACCTCGACCTTGGAAGACAGACTCGACCTCGACCTCGGAGGAGCCTCCACCTCGCCCAACCTAGGGCGCGGACCGACCACATCGACAGGAGGCACCATCATTACCCTACCCCGAGCTGACTCGGGCTATGGGGAACAAGACCGACGTCCCATCTGGCTCGCTCCACCATACGAGTAATGATGGCGCCCCGCATGCCCTGTGACGACGGCGGCTCTTAGCCCCCTTACGGAAGCAAGAGGACGTCAGCAAGGACTCGGCAGCCCCGATAGCTGTCCTTCCGCCAGGCTCCAGCGTCCCTCCGACGGCCACGACATCACGCAAACTGGGTGCCAAGACCTCTCCGGCTGCCACGATGGCATGTACTTAGGGCGCTAGCTCTCCACTGCTAGACACGTTAGCACACTGCTACACCCCCATTGTACACCTGGATCCTCTCCTTATGCCTATAAAAGGGAGGTCCAGGGCCCTCTTACAGAAGGTTGGTCGCGCGGGGAAGGACGGGATGGCGCTCGCGCAAGGCCGCTCGCTCCCTCCCGCGTGGACGCTTGTAACCCCCTACTACAAGCGCACCCGACCTGGGCGCGGGGCTAACACGAAGGCCGTGGGTTCCACCTCCCACGCCTGTCTCCCTCCGGCTGCTTCTCCCCCCTTCGTGTTCCGCCTCGCGTCGACCCATCTGGGCTGGGGCACGCGGCGACAATTCACTCGTCGGTCCAGGGACCCCCCGGGTTTCGAAACACCGACAATCCATTTCATAGCTTTTACTTCTTGCTAGTAGATTGGGTAAAGTTGGGATCTTGTTTAGGGTTTAATCTTTTGTAAGAATTTTAGAAAAGTCCAATTCATCCCTCTTGGGCATCACGATCCTTTCAATAAGAAAACACCATTATTAGAAGAAGCATGGTGATCAAGAGCGTACCTCAGCGGAGCTATACTGTGGACTAAGGGTTGCATTTTGGTAACCAATACCATGTGATAAATTCAGTTGTATCTTTGTTGTCTTTTATGTCTTGCATTAGTTATTTGTTCTAGTCTATGTGTTAGTGATAGTTTGTGTGCAAGAACTTTGAGTTTAGGATTCAAGGTGTCTATGCTGGCGAAAGCAAAACTCTACTAGATGTACCTTTTCCTTTGGGATTTTGCCTCCATCCTTCTTCCATCATCTCCATAAGCATAAGTTCCATATGCTGAGCACTTGCACCATATGGTCATCACCATCTCCATCATGGCTTCCATGTGTAGCTCAACCTTACCTTGTGGACTAACCCAACTCATAATCTCAAGTAAAGTGTTAGTCCACTAATGGTCACTCAACTACCAAAACCTAAATGGGTCTTTTAATCTTCCCCCTTTTGATAATTGATGACAACCTTTCGAAGATATCAAAAAATTGAATTTCCAAACTAGCACTATACACATGTATATTGTTAACTTGGTTTGAATCTTGGGCAACTTATCTATAGCATGAAGGTCATGTTATATGTTGGATAAATATCACAGAGTTCAACTTGGTAGTAACAATTCCCTCTACGTATGTACTTAAATGGTTCGGGTTCAAGTTTGCATGTATGCATGTATATGAAATGTGGGATAATTATCACTACTAAGTAATGCTAAGGTTTATATAATCATACCTTTGTAGCATGTTTACCACAATGGAAACCTCCTTAGTATCGCAGTTGGCTAGACATCACTTGAAACATGGTTTTATTACTTCAAAAGCATACTTAACACACATGTAGAAGCACATAATTTAATAAACACCTATAACTAGCGCTAATTGCATCATTCAAGCCTATTGTATAGCAAACATCACACACAAGTATATACTTTTGAATTTAACTACTATGCAAGCAAGCACATGTTATGCACAAACAAATGCATAATAAATTAATAAATCCAAGACCTTGCCCCCTACTTGTATGCTTCACTTGTCTAGGAATTTGATGCCCTTTTACTCTTCAATCTTGTATTGTTTAATGTCCTTCTCCCCACTTTTGTCCTTGTTTGATTTCTCCTTGATTGGTGCAATCTTTCTATCTTTGCACTATTCTCTTTCCCTCTGTCATCAATTGGCACAAACGATGCTTAGACTACCACTTTGATGGCATTATTTAGGCTATGAACTTGAGCACTAACTTTGAGATGAGGGTGATCACTTGGTTAGATAATATCACTTGAGTTTTATGATCACTTGAAGAATATTACTTGAAAGACATTCATTTGCATTTTTGTCTTCTTGAGCTCTTCTTCTTAAAAATAGATTGTTTCCATGAACTTCTTTCTCATTGCTTTGATATTGTTAAATTGCATAAGTTTCAAGTTAGCTCTGAACACTCACCAACCTTCTTATTATCATATTAGGGTTTTTTTTATCTTGATGAGGTTTGAATTGTTTCTTGTATAGCTATTCAACTTGATAAAAACTTAGAGTTATAGTAAATGAACAAGTCCAACTAAGAAACTCTAATTTGATTCACTATTCTTACTAGGAGCTAATACAATCGCTTGTTTGAAAGCAAGAGGATTGAAGAGAATTGAGAGGGATCCTAAATTACATTAGAAGATGGGTCCTTAATGCATACCAGCCATATTATTCAATTATAAATCACGTATATAATAAGAATACAAATACCCTATGGAATCTTATGTCCATATTCATATCTACATCTATATCTATAACCATAGAACATCTATCTATATCTATAATAGTAAAGTGTAAAGTGATTCATATCATATCTATTTTTACTCCACAACTTAGTAGTCAATGCCATGCACCCCATTTATGAGATTCTATTTTTAATAAATTTTCTTACGTTTTTATATTTTTTACAAATATATTTTATAATATAATTATGATAAACGATGTGTAATAAAATCTTGATAAAAAAGATCTACGAGGGAGAAGAGAGTGAGAGATGACACCACGAAGGATGAAGCTCTAGGCCCACGGTATTTTTTTACAGTTTTAAAGCAATACTATAGTATTGTACAATACTATAGTTTTAAAAGCTAAACATTGTTTAGTTGATGTTATCAAAACGCTTTTTTAAATATTATGATTTATCCAAAACTGTATTATTTTAGGAGTTTTGGATACTGACGTCTAGATCTCAATTTTCGTCGGTTTCCTCTGAGCGCGCGCGTCTCCCCCGTCCTGGTCCGCTTCCCTCGCGCCATGGTCGTATAGCCCGGCAAGGCCGAAGTCGCCCAGGTGCGCAACCATGCCGCCGCCGTCGAGGAGCATGTTGATGGCCTTGACGTCGCGGTGGACGACCACCTGCTCCCATTTCTCGTGGAGGTAGAAGAGGTCGGATGCCACGTCCTTGATGATCTGGAACCTTTGCGCCCACTCCAGTAGCAGGTTGCTGTCCTCGTCGAGTCGTCGTGCAGGTGCTTGTCGAGGCTACCATTGAGCATGAAATTGTAGACTATCAACAGCTCGCCCTTCCTTCGGCGGCAGTAGCCCAGCAGCTGCACGAGGTTGCGGTGGCGGAGGTGGAGGTGGCAGATGCTGACGACCTCGGAGATGAACTCATTGAGCCTCTGTGTGGAGCCATGGACACTCGCTTCACAGCGACCTCCGTGCCGGACTTGTGGAGTAACCCGTGTACACCTTTGGAACCAAAAAGGGTACCGGTTTCTATGAAAACTGTGAAAAAATCGCGGTATTTAAAAACCATTGTATTTATGTCTAAACAATTGTAAACCACAGTATTTAGAAACATGGTTTTGAAAGACTTTTTGTTCCAAACAGGCGCTTCCTGGTTTGCCCCGCTTCCCTCTCCTCTCACTCCTTCCCACTGCAGCGAAGTACCGACGCCTCCCACGGGCCACGGCTGGGAGTAATCTTCCCACCTGCCTCGGCGCCTCCTCCCTCTCTCCCAACCTCGCCCGCTCTCGCCTCGCTGTTCTCCTCTGTCACCTCTCCCTGAGAAGCGTGGCTCCTGCAGCCGGCCTCCCCACCTGCTCCTCCTCCACGCGCCGAGCACCACACGACGCGACACAACCGAGCACGGCCGCTCCGCCACTCCACTGCTTCCGCGGTGGCGCCGCTTCACTCCCGTGCTGCAGCGAGCGTTACGGAGATCCGTGGGGACATGAACCAGGGTTTCTCCTATCTGTTGGTGAGTGATCCTGGGTCCTGGCTTGCTTGGCGTGTTGCCTTGTTTTTGTGGGAGTAGTTTCCGCTCCAATTCGGATCCAAATCTCTACTCTCTTGGTTCGTAGGTCGTGAATTTGTGTCCTGCGCTATTAGTCTCCTACCGATCCCACTCATGGTTTGGTTAGGTTGTTCGTCCCCTTCAGCTTGGGAGATTGAAATTAGTTGACACCGTAGGAGTAGGAGATAAGAGCTCTCGTTCTACATATTCAAACAGCAAAGGTGCTGGCGTAGTTTGTTTTGCAGAATTTTTGCGTGTTCAATTAACTTCCTCTCACTCGACGCAAGTCCGCCCCGATTCTGCCCAATTTGGCCGGGAATAGCTTCCGAAGCGAAGTCCTCCCCGATTCTGCCCATTATGTAGTGTTTTACTCCATTGCATCGTAGTTTATGGATTTATGGACTGTGTTGGGGTTAATGTATTTCGTGTCGATGGGCTGAGTCACCGTGAAACTTTTGTATGCTGGAGGTTTTACTGTTCGCTCATTCGCTCAATTCAGGTGAACACAAAGCTGGATCCAGACCACAGAATGCATGATATTATGCACCATTGCACACGTCCCCAGAGAGTTCAGAGTTCCCAGTCATAGATGCCTTTTACTGCGTATCTTGACAAAATGAACAGTACCCAGTGCCCTTGAAATGTGCTAGGAATCTAAGATGACAGTGAAACTGGACAGAGTTGTAGAAGATGCTATCTGGTCGCAAATCTACTATTCATGCAGCAGACTTTACACTGGAATTTTGTTGTGAGCAAAGGAAAGAGGCCCATGGAGAGTTTCATGTGGTTACATTTCAAGTTGGCTGCCTTTTTAGGATCTAATTGACATCAGTATGCACATCAGCTGATAAAGAAAGGATGTGATCCACCTCTAATACTTGCTAGCTGGTCAATGTAAATAAGCCTAAGTCAGTGATAAAAAGTTCCCCTCTCTCCTGGGATTGCTTATGTAGTCACATGTTTTCACGCTTTTCAGTTACATGTTACTATCAAGCTACTTGTGGGTTTTTAGAGAAAAAGGTAAAAAAGTAGTTGAATTATAGTATGAAGTTTGCAAGTTATACTTAACTTGCAAACAGCCTGTAACACTGCTAGCCTTTGTTTTTTTTTTGTTAATAAAATAATGCCTTTTGCATCATTTGATTCGTTACTGGACGAATTTATAATTCAAATTATGTCAAACCTGAATTGCACAATTAAAATTTTCTAGTTTTTTGTGGTGGAATTTGTCTTGAAATTGTTTGCAATGAAAGAGAATGGAAGGTTTCCATGCAAGTGTTGTTGAAATAAAATCTTTAGATTTCCCCCAAAACCGTCTTATGAGAAAGCTGTCAGAGTGGCTTCTTATTTTCTGATATTTTATATGAACACCCTCTTTCTGCACAGATATGAACTAAATTTATCAGTGGTCCTATTGAATATGGAGCTACTGTTATATGTCATTCTCTCATGCAAATGATGGTGGCTGTAAGTTGTGATTGAGGAACTCCATTGTCTGAGAAATGGATGAAACACCAACTAGTTCTGGGCAATCTGAAGCTAGTTCATGTGAACCTAATTGGTGGCCTCCAGACTTCTTGGAGAAGATACAGTCTGCTTCCATATCAAGGAAACATGATGTTTTGGGTAATCAAAGTTCCTCATCCTGGAAGGCTTCTCAATTACTGTGGTCAACAGGATCTTATTCAGGGTTAATCCCTAATGGTTTCTATTCAATCATCCCGGTGAGGATTACTCTTTAGCTAAGTACCTTTCCCCTTCTGGAAACATTTCATTAAACCACACTATATTGATTTACAGCTGTTTGCAAAATCATGCTAACCAATTCTATTTATCAGTGTCTTAGAAAAGAAGTTTATAAATATTAGGCATCAAGGGAAAAATGATATAACTTAGATTCAGATTTCAATATTTCATAATATTTTTGTTAGCTTTCTTTACAATCTGATCAATATGACAACTTTGTCCTCTAAAGAAAAAAGATAAGGGTTTGGTGATTTTTTTTGTTTTAATTCTTTATGAGTTTGATATTTTCATTTGTGTATTGTTATGCTGCTGACCTGTGATCAATTCATGCAGGATAAAAAGTTGAAGGAGACTTTCCCAACTATTCCATCACTAGATGACTTGCAAACTCTTGAAGCAGATGGGCTTAAGGCTGACATAATTATTGTAGACACTGAGAGGGATAAGAAGGTTTTCATGTTGAAGCAGCTTAGTGCTGCACTTGTGAAAGGGTTAAGCTCTAGCCCAGCATTAGTGATAAAGAAAATTGCAGGATTGGTAAGTTTTTTACAAAGTGTTAAAATTAGGTACAATTTTCGGGCGAAAGGGCCTCTAGCTTAATGGTTAAGGCTTCCGAGTAGCACCTCCAGGTCCGGGTTCAATCCCCCTCGGGAGCGAGTTTCAGGCTTGGTTAAAAAAATCCCCTCGTTGTGCTCCGCCTGCTCTCGGGGATCGATATCCTGTGCGCCATCTCCCGGCTGGGCCGTTGCAGAGTGTGCAGTTGATCGGCCCGTTAGTGATGGGAGGCCAGGGTTCGGGGTTTTCTCGGCCAGGACCATGTTTCGGTCTCTTCTTAATATAATACCGGGAGGGCGGTCTTTCCCTCCCGGCCGAATTCTTTTAGGTACAGTTTTCGGTCTTCCAATGTGCATTTCTTTGGATCTCAATTTCATGAATTCGTCATAACATCTATTGGTACTTTTTATAGCTACAGAACATTTATAGCTGATTTGTGTAATGGTGTTTAAACATTTCTATGGGAAAATTTGGGCACCTTTTTCACAAAAACGCAAGAGAGCGGCATATCATTATATTAAGAAGAAATTTTGGGCACCTGTATTGAAATGAGTCCTTGGTCCTTGCATTAACCTCTACCAAGGGCATCCTTGCTGAAATGATGTTAAGAGTTACTAAGCATTAGCTTATAGTTTGTTCATGTATGAGACTTAGTTTAGGTTTCCCATAATAGGTCTTTGACTGCTTCAAGCGCCAAATTCCCGATGCCAGTCCAACTAGAGGCTCGATTGAAGATACCCATTTCTTTGGAAATAAAGGACCACAACTTCTGGGGCAGATAAGACATGGATCGTGCCGACCCCGAGCTATTCTATTTAAAGTTCTTGCAGATGCCGTTGGCCTTGAGAGTAAACTTGTAGTTGTATGTCTACTTTTAAACCCCTTTCTTCTCCTTTATTTTGCATATGTTGTTTGTGATAAAATGAAAATACTAAACAGTATGTCTTCCATAGGGTCTACCAGATGACGGTGCTGTTGGATTTGTGGACTCTTACAAACATATGTCTGTGGTAGTTTCACTAAACTCTATGGTGCTTCTTGTGGATCTTATGCGATTTCCAGGCCAGCTGATTCCGTTTTCAGCTAAGGCTATATTTATATCGCACATATCTGCTGCTGGTGAAAGCGACTCAGCTGAAAATGACTCTTGTGATTCTCCTCTTGAGCCCAACAGCCCGCTTTATGGATTGTCTGATAAAGTTGAAGCTGAAGGGTATGCTTATGTATTAAATATTTCCTCTCAGCTATGTGCTTCAGTCCTTGTTTATGTTTTGGTATACTGTAAATATCTATGTGGGAAACCCTAACCCTGTCTTAGGGATAGGTGTTGTATTAATAGACTTGAGTTAACTGGGCTTGGCCCATTACATAGGGGTAAGAGAGTAATTACACGGGGAGAACCCCAAACCCTAAACTTGATTCTAACACCCCCGCAATCGCAACTCTGTCCTGTACAGATGTTGAGACTGGATCGAAAATATAAAAATACACTCGACGGTAACCCCTTGGTGAAGATGTCAGTGAACTCTAGCGTGGTGGGGACACTGAGAACCCGAACGTCACCAGCAGCGACACGCTCGCGGACAAAGTGCAGGTCGATCTCCACGTGCTTCGTGCGTTGATGCTGCACGGGATTGGTGGAAAGGTAGACCGTGCTGACGTTGTCGTAGTAGATGAGGGTGGCGCGCCGAAGGGGGCTGTGGAGCTCGTGGAGCAGCTGGCGCAGCTAGGAGGCCTCTGCCACGCTATTAGCCACGACGTGATACTCGGCCTCGACGCTGGAGCGGAAGACGACGGGCTGCCGCTTGGTAGCCCAGGCGACGAGGTTGGCGCCCAGGAACATAGCATAACCTGATGTGGATCGACACGTGTAGGGGCAGCTAGCCCAGTCAACATCGGTGTAGACGACGAGCTCTGACGTCAGGGATGGTCGAAGTAGGAGTTCGTAGTCGAGGCAGCTGCGGAGGTAGCGCAGGATCCGCTTGAGAGCGGTGAGGTGGGGCTCTCGCGGGGTGTGCATATGCAGGCACACCTGCTGGACGGCGTAGGCGATGTCGGGCCTGGAGAAGGTGAGGTACTGGAGCGCGTCGGTGAGGCTCCGGTAGGACGTCGCGTCGGCGACCGGGGGCCCGTCATCCTCAGAGAGCTTCACCTGAGGGTCGATGGGTGTGGAGCAGGGCTTACAGTCGGACATGCCAGCCTGCTCTAGGATGTCGATGGCGTACTATCGCTACAGGAGGAAGAGACCTTGAGGCCGACGCTCGGTGGTGATGCCGAGGAAGTGGTGGAGGGGCCCCAGATCCTTGATCGCGAACTCCCGCTGAAGGGCGACGATCGTGCGCTGTAGGAGGTTGGCAGTGGATGCCGTGAGCACAATGTCGTCGACATAGAGCAGGAGGTAGACGGTGTCATCGCTGTGCTGGTAGATGAACAGGGACGTGTCTGACTTGGCCTCGACGAAGCTGATGGAGGCCAAGTAGTAGGCGAAGCGACTGTACCATGCTCGCGGCGCCTGCTTGAGGCTGTATAGTGAGTGGTTCAGCCGACAGACCAGATCCGGGTGAGTGGCGTCGACGAAGTCAGTGGGTTGACTGCAGTAGACAGTCTCCATCCGAGTGCCATGGAGGAAGGCATTCTTGACGTCGAGCTGATGGATCGTCCAGTTTCGGAAGAGGGCGAGGGAGAGGACGGCGTGGACGGTGGCGAACTTGACGACGAGGCTGAAAGTCTCATCATAGTCCACTCCGAGGCGCTGGGTGAAGCCCCGAAGGACCCAACGGGCCTTGTAGCGGTCGAGGGAGCCGTCCTAGGTCAGCTTGTGTGGTGAAAGAGCCACTTGTCGGTGACCATGTTGGTGCCTTGTGGACATGGCACCAGGTCCCAGATGTGGTTGGTGAGCAGGGCCGCGTACTCCTCCATAGCGTGATGCCAGTGTGGGTCAGCGAGGGCAGTGTGAACGGAGGAGGGCACCGGGGAGGCGTCCAGAGGAGTGGTAGTCGTATCACCTGCCAAGATCAGTCGGTTGGCGGGGTGGAGACTGCCGGCGACGCGCCGAGTCACCATCTGTTGGATGGCGACCGGGTGGTACACAGGCGGCTCGGAGCGGACCACCGAGACGTCGGGAGCCACGGGCATGGCCTGCTCACGATGGTGATAGATGACGGCGGGGTCGGCGAAGCGAGCCGCGCTCTTCGACGGGCTTGGGTCAGGGGGCGCTGAGGGAGTGACGCGTCCACGGCGGTGGTAGACGAGGGCGGGGTCGACAAAGCGGCCTGCGCTCATAGATGGGGGCGCAGGTGTGGTCGTCGGGGCCGCGCGTGGCGCGAGAATAAGCATGAGCGGAGGTGTTAAGGCCGAGCGTGGTGCGGGCAACGACGCAAGGCGGGGCGCCTGAGGTGGGGGGATCAGATCGGACTCAAGGAGGGAGTTGAGATCGGTGGGTGGGGAGGAGCCAACAAGGGGAAACACATCTTCGTTGAAAACAACGTGATGAGAGATGATGTGGTGGGAGACGTGTTAGGATAGCAGGCACAGCTGAACACGCGAAGGTGGTCGTAAGAGGGGTTGTGCCATACGGAGCGAAGTGGAGAGTGGGGTGGCTCACCGCCTTCGAGGGAAGACTGTTGAGAAGGTGTGTGTCGGTGTTCAGGGCCTCTGTCTAGTAGCTGGCAGGGAGAGACGCCTGGAAGAGAAGAGAACAGGTCATATTGGTGGTGGTGCGAATCATGAGTTCGTCTCGGCCGTTCTGGGCAGTGGTGTAGGGGCACAAGAGACGCAACTGAACGCCATGAGTGAGAAAGATGGAACGAGAGGCGTGGTTGTCGAACTCCCGACCATTGTCACAATGCAGGGCACGAACCTGCCGACGAAAATGGGTGGATAACCCAGGCGAAGAAGTGTGTGAGGCTGGTGAACGTGTCAGACTTCAACCGAAGAGGAAAAGTCCAAAGAAAATGGGAAAAAACATCCAAAATCACCAGATAGTATTTATAACCGGATAGACTGAGTACAGGGGAGGTCCAGAGACACAATGAACCAGGTCAAAAGTCTGCTCATCCCGAGAAGTAGTAAATGGGAGACGAGTATGTTGGCCTAACTGACAAGCATGACAGAGACCCTCAAAATGTTCCCTACTACATGAAGAATCTAAACTACTGGTAATCTTGGTCATGACGTCGGATCCTGGATGGCCGAGACGACAATGCCAAGTGGTAGAGGAGGTGGTGGAGGCCAGGACGGGAGGCGGAGACACACTGGTGGTGGAAGGCCGGAGCGTGTAGAGAGGTCTCGAGCTGTCACAACGAACGAGGGGGGGGTCCTGGTGGCTAGATCCTTCACAGAAAAACCAGAGGGGTCAAACTTAATGGAACAAGAGTTGTCTGTGGTGAACCGACGAACAGAAAGAAGATTATGAGTGATATGTGGGGCTACGAGAACGTCGTTGAGATAGAACGACCCAGGGAGAACCGAGGCACCTACTGAGGTGACCGATAGAGTGGAACCGTTTCCAACGACGATCGAGGAGGGATGGGAGGGATGGAGGGGATGGGAGCGAGAGAGCATGCCTGCAGTGGGGGTGGTGTGGTAGGAAGCACCGGAGTCGATAACCCAGTCAGAGGAGTGTATGACCATCGCCATGGTGTCGAAAGCGGCAGCGAGGGAGGCGTGATCCCATTCTCTAGCCAGCGGGGACCAAGGAGCGGAGCTGACAACGTCGGTGGCACGGCGTAGGGAGGCGTCGAAGGCACGGCGTAGGGAGGCGCTGCAAGGAGAGCCGATGCCGGAGGACGGGAGTCACTTGGGACCTGACCCGACCACATGGAGATGGTCCTGTTCCAAGGGGTTGTAGAATGACAGCCACGCCTGGCCACCACCCCGACCGGAGGGAGCACCCCGGGTGGAGCCGCCACCCCCGCGGTCGCCCTTGCGGGGGCGACGACCTCTGTCGGCGGTGGAAGCGCGATGAGGGGCCGCAGGGACCACGGGAGGAGGGCGGGCAGGGCCCTCGGTCGACAGAGGACGAGGGGCCTACCCCCAGATGGCGCCTGACTGCCGGGAGGAGCGCTGTAGAGCGCTGAGGCCGGAGCGGGTGCCTCAGTCAGACATTCACCATGGTGAGCTGCTCGAGGAGAAGCTCGTTCCGCACGGCATGGAAGGTGGGAAAGGGTACAGTCCTCTTGATGAGAGCTTTCAGGTGGCCGTTGCAGTGGCTGAGGTCACGCAAAAGGTTCAACACTAAGGTACGGTCATCGATCGGCTCGCCGAGTTCGTGGAGGGAGTCCGCCATGCCCTTCATCTGGCGGCAGTATTCTCCCATGGAGAGATTCCCCTGAGAGAACTGGTGGAACTGGGTGTCGAGGTGGAGTGCCCGAGCGTCCCAGTTCCCGAGGAACTGTTCTCGAGAGCAAGCCACGCCTGATGGCTGACGGTGATGGTGCTGTGGAGCCACGAGAGCACCACCCTGTCCATCAGACACCAAGATGGAGACGACGGGGCAACGAGGTCGTCGAGGACGTGGTCGGCGAGAGCATACCACCAAAGTGTGAGGAGGACTTGACCCCGTGAACGAGGGTAGTGGGAGGACGCCGGTAATGGGAGAAAATGAGAGCACCTTGATAATTATTCCATCATATATATTTTTGGAATAAAAGGTACTCCATAGCTGGCTTACATAGGTACTTATGTTCTTAAACATCTGTTTAGCGGCCGGTAGATACATTACTGAAGTGAATCTTCACACTGGCAGCAATAGAAGCTGAAATTGTTTGTGGCATGAAGTGTATATAATATATGAGCACGTTAGGCAACAAGATTATATGAATAGTTTCATTCTACTATGTATTGTCACAAGGTGTGACATTTGTAAAACATGACTATAGAGGAATTTAGCTGTTCAGATACACGAGAGCACCTGTCAGCTGTATTTGTTCACATGTTTTCATCTCAGTTTTGATTATGCACAAGATGAGAACATTTTGTTTCTATCTCAGTACAGAATTGAATCTTCATCATATCTATCTGGACGATCACTGCGTAATATGATGTTGAGATCAAGGACATTTTCTGAGGGGAAATTAAGGTAGCACCTAATAATAATTTTATATCTAGTTTGTGTCATCAATAGATGAAATTTTCTGCAATTGTATGGTAGCTGTGTCTATAATTAGGTTCCTTGTTCATTACCTTTGCTTATAAGTTGCTAATTCTGTAAACCAGCACGTCATGTAGTGAACCAAATATAGCAAATGCCTTTTGGAGGCGCAGCCAAAGGAGAGTTGCCGAGGAACCCCGTGGTGCTAGTTCCAGGTTTTCATTTCCATCCAACTCCAGCTCTTGATCACTTTGTTCTATTTCTTTATTATCTTTTGTATCGTTGCTTAAATTTCTTGTCGTGAAGCCTTTATTGCTGAGATGAGGACAAAAGGATATTTCAAATTATGGTTGAACATACAATTCTAGGTGCTGTTCCTAACGATAGGTGTGCAAGATTCCTTTTGGAGGACTAAACTTTGTTCTTTTTGGTTGATATTCAAATATGCTTCCTTCATGAAGATGTTGCTATTGATATAACATTATTAGTCCCTCCAGTCTGTATCTGTAATCATTGACATTTCAGAACTTGTGCCTTCAGACTGTTGAGTTTGACCAACATTAACTTGACTTATTTAACCACTGGTCTGCTATATGAAAATGGTATTTTTTTCGTGATACTTGGGGTTGCAAGATGGTCAGATTTTTTCTTTCCTTTTTCTCAAATACACAGGAGAATTGTGTATCATTTAGGGATGCAGGGTGCGTTCGCGGACAACCTGTGTTAGAATAGGAACCCATACCCTAATCAGGGGTTGGGAGTGATATTAAATAGAGAGAGTAACTGGGCCAAGGCCCATTACACATGGGTATAACGGTCATCACATAGGGAATAACACAAACCCTAGACGGGTAGTCTAACACCCCCCCGCAGTCACAACTCTATCCTGTACAGATGTTGAGACTGGATCGGAAGTCTAAAAAGACACTCGACGGTAACCCCTTGGTGAAGATGTCGGCGAACTGAAGCGTGGTGGGGACGCTGAGAACGCGGACGTCACCGGCAGCGACACGCTCGCGGACGAAGTGCAGGTCGATCTCCACATGCTTCGTGCGCTGATGCTGCACGGGGTTGGTGGAGAGGTAGACCGCGCTGACGTTGTCGCAGTAGACGAGGGTGGCGCGCTGGAGGGGACTGTGAAGCTCGTGGAGGAGCTGGCGCAGCCAGGAGGCCTCGGCCACGCCGTTGGCCACGGCACGGTACTCGGCCTCAGCGCTGGAGCGAGAGACGACGGGCTGCCTCTTGGCGGCCCAAGAGACGAGGTTGGCGCCCAGGAAGACGGCGTAGCCGGAGGTGGACCGGCGCGTGTCGGGACAGCCAACCCAGTCAGCGTCGGTGTAGACCACAAGCTCCGACGTCGGGGATGGGCGGAGTAGGAGGCCGTAGTCGAGGGAGCCGCAGAGGTAGCGTAGAATCCGCTTGAGCGCAGTGAGATGGGGCTCCCGCGGAGTGTGCATATGCAGGCACACCTGCTGGACGGCGTAAGCGATGTCGGGCCTGGAGAACGTGAGGTACTGGAGCGCGCCGGTGAGGCTCCGGTAGGACGTCGCGTCGGCGACCGGAGGCCCGTCGTCCTCAGAGAGCTTCGCCTGAGTGTCGACAGGCGTGGAGCAGGGCTTGCAGTCAGACATGCTAGCCCGCTCCAGGATGTCGATGGCGTACTGGCGCTGGTGGAGGAAGAGACCCTGAGGCCGACGTTCGGCGGTGACGCCGAGGAAGTGGTGGAGGGGCCCCAGGTCCTTCATCGCGAACTCCCGCTGAAGGGCGACGATCGTGCGGTGAAGGAGGTCGGCGGTGGATGCCGTGAGCACAATGTCGTCGACGTAGAGCAGGAGGTAGACGGTGTCGTCGCCGCGCCGGTAGATGAACAGGGACGTGTCCGACTTGGCCTCGACGAAGTCGACGGAGGCCAGGTAGGAGGCGAAGCGGCTGTACCAAGCCCGTGGCGCCTGCTTGAGGCCGTACAGGGATCGGTTCAGCCGGCAAACCAGGTCCGGACGGTCAGCGTCGACGAAGCCGGTGGGCTGGCTGCAGTAGACAGTCTCCGTCAGAGTGCCATGGAGGAAGGCATTCTTGACATCGAGCTGTTGGATCGCCCAGTCGCGGGAGAGGGCGAGGGAGAGGACGGCGCGAACAGTGGCGAACTTGACGACAGGGCTGAAGGTCTCGTCGTAGTCCACTCCGGGGCGCTGGGTGAAGCCCCGAAGGACCCAACGGGCCTTGTAGCGGTCGAGGGAGCCGTCCGAGGTCAGCTTGTGGCGAAATAGCCACTTGCCGGTGACCACGTTGGTGCCAGGAGGACGCGGCACCAGGTCCCAAGTGTGGTTGGCCAAGAGGGCCGCGTACTCCTCCATAGCGCGACGCCAGTGTGGGTCGGCGAGGGCAGTGCGAACGGAGGAGGGTACCGGGGAAGCGTCGGGTGGAGTGTTGGTCGTAGCGGCTGCCAGGATGAGCCGGTCGACGGGGCGGAGAACGCCAGCAGCGCGTCGAGTCACCATCGGGTGGACGTGCCCGGGGTCGCGATGGATGGCGACCGGGTGGTATACGGATGACTCGGAGGGAGCCACCGGAACGTCGGGAGCGGCTGGAGGGGCCGGCTCACGGCGGTGATAGACGACGGCGGGGTCGGCGAATCGGGCCGCGCTCGTCGATGGGCCCGCGTCGGGGGGCGCCGAGGTAGTGGCGTGGCCGCGGCGGTGGTAGACGAGGGCGGGGTTGGCGAATCGAGCCGGAGTCGACGGGGCCGCGCGTGGCGCAGGCGGGGTCGACGGGGCCGCGCGTGGCGCAGGCAGGATCGTCGGGGCCGCGCGTGGCGCAGGCGGGGTCGACGGGACCGTGCGTGGCGCAGGCGGGGTTGACGGGGCCGCGCGTGGCGCAGGCAGAACCGACGGGGCCGCGCGTGGCGCAGGTGGGGTCGACGGGGCCGCGCGTGGCGCAGGCGGGGTCGACGGGGCCGCGCGTGGCGCGGAAGAGGTCGTGGGGGCCGCACGAGGAGCAGGTAACGGCGCAAGACGGGGAGCCGAAGGTGGGGGAGGAATCGGATCGGACTCGAGGAGGGAGTCAAGATCGGTGGGTGGGGTGGAGCCAGCAAGGGGAAACACATCTTCGTCAAAGACGACATGACGAGAGAGGATGATGCGGTGGGAGGTGAGGTCCAGACACCGGTACCCCTTGTGGTCAGGGGAGTAGCCAAGGAATAGACAGCGGGTGGAGCGAGGAGAAAGCTTATGTGGAGCGGTAGCGGAAGTGTTAGGGTAGCAGGCACAGCCGAACACGCGAAGGTGGTCATAGGAAGGGGTTGTGCCGTAAAGGGCGAAGTGGGGGGTAGGGTGGCGTACCGCCTTCGAGGGAAGACGGTTGAGGAGGTGGGTGGCAGTATGCAGGGCCTCTGCCCAGTAGCTGGCAGGGAGAGACGCCTGGAAGAGGAGACAGCGGAGCATATTAGTGGTGGTGCGGATCATGCGTTCGGCTCGGCCGTTCTGGGCAGAAGTGTAGGGGCACGAGAGACGCAACTGGACGCCATGAGTGAGGAAGAAGGAGCGAGAGGCGTTGTTATCGAACTCGCGGCCATTGTCACACTGCAGAGCACGGACCGGGCGACGAAACTGAGTGGATACCCAGGTGAAGAAGTGTGTGAGGGTGGTGAATGTGTCCGACTTCAACCGAAGCGGGAAGGTCCAGAGAAAATGGGAAAAATCATCCAAAATCACCAGATAATATTTATAACCAGAAAGACTGAGTACAGGGGAGGTCCAAAGGTCACAATGAACCAGATCAAAAGCCTGCTCAGCCCGAGAAGAAGAAGTAGTAAATGGGAGACGAGTATGTCGGCCTAACTGACAAGCATGACAGAGACCCTCAAAATGTCCCCTACTACATGAAGGATCGAGACTACTGGTAATCTTGGTCATGACGTCGGGTCCAGGATGGCCGAGACGTCGATGCCATGTGGTGGAGGAGGTGGTGGAGACCAGGGCAGGAGGTGGAGACACGCCGGCGGTGGAGGGCTGGAGCGTGTAGAGAGGCCCCGAGCTGTCACAGCGGGCGAGAAGGGTCCTGGTGGCCAGATCCTTCACAGAAAAACCAGAGGGGTCAAACTCAATGGAACAGGAGTTGTCAGTGGTGAATCGACGAACAGAAAGAAGATTGTGGGTGATGTGGGGAGCTACGAGAACATCGTTGAGGTAAAACGGCCCAGGGAGAATCGAGGCACCTACTGAGGTGACTGGCAGAGTGGAACCGTTTCCAACGTCGATCGAGGGTGGGTGAGAGGGGAGGGGGGGATGAGAGCGAGAGAGCGTGCCTGCCGTGGGAGTGGTGTGGTACGAGGCACCGGAGTCGATCACCCAGTCGGAGGGGGGTGGGGTCATCGCCATGGTGCTGAAGGCAGCAGCGAGGGAGGCGCTGTCCCAACCACCGGCCGGCGGGGACCAAGTCGTCGAGGTGGGGGTCCCCGGGGGCAGGAGCGCGGGCGGAGCCTGGGGCACGACGGGAACACCATACGGAGGTGCGCGGTAGTGAGGTGTAGTCAGGAGGGCTGGCGACGGAGGACGGGGGGTACTCGGTGCCTGGCCCGGCCACATGGCGATGGTCCCGGTCCAGGGGTTGTAGAATGACGGCCACGCGTGGCCGCCACCCTGGCCGGAGGGACCACCACGAGAGGAGCCGCCGCTCCCACGGCCGCCCTTGCGGGAGCGACGACCCCCGTCGGTCGTGGAGGTCGGACGAGGGGCCGCCGGGACGGCAGGAGTAGGGCGGGTGGGAGCCCCAGTCGACGGAGGACGGGTGGCCTGGCCCCCTGAAGGTGGCTGACCACTGGTGGGAGCGCTGTAGAGGGCCGAGGCAGGAGTGGGTGTCTCATTCGCCATGGTGAGCTCCTCGAGGAGAAGCTCGTTACGCACGGCGTGGAAGGTGGGGAAGGGCACACTCCTCTTGATGAGAGCCTTCAGGTGGCCGTAGCGGGGGCTGAGGCCACGCAGGAGGTTCAGCACCAGGGTACGATCGGCAACGGGCTCGCCGAGATCGCGGAGAGAGTCAGCCAGGCCCTTCATCTGGCGACAGTACTCGCCCACGGAGAGGTCCCCCTGAGAGAACAGGTGAAACTGGGCGTCGAGGTGGAGTGCCCGCGCGTCCCGGTTCCCGAGGAACTGGTCCTCGAGAGCGAGCCACGCCTGACGAGCCGTGTCCGCCTGGTCGCGGATGATGTCCTGTAGCTCAACGGTGATGGTGCCGTGGAGCCACGAGAGGACGACACTGTCCATGAGGCACCAGGAGGGAGTCGGCGGAGCGTCGAGGTCGTCGAGGACGTGATCGGCGAGGGCATACCGCCGCAGTGTGAGGAGGACCTGTCCTCGCCAACGGGGGTAGTGGGAGGACGCCGGGTCCAACACCACGGACACGAGGGCCCGGATGTTGTGAAGTCCGGCGGCTTGAGCGTGGAGAGCACCGATGTGGTCGACGTCGAGGCCAGTGGCGGGGATGGCCTCAGGAATCGCCGGGGGGTCCTCACGAGCGACCGGCGGGCGGCCGAGGAGGAGGCGCTGTGCGGTGGCCATCTGGGTGGTCAGAGCGGCGCCCAGGGCACGTTCGTGCTCCAGGGCGAGGGACGTGGCGCGCTCACGCTCCCGCGAGGCAGCCACAGCGGCCTGGATCGTGACCTCGGACGGCTCCCTCGACCGCTATAAGGCCCGTTGGGTCCTTCGGGGCTTCACCCAGCGCCCCGGAGTGGACTACGACGAGACCTTCAGCCCTGTCGTCAAGTTCGCCACTGTTCGCGCCGTCCTCTCCCTCGCCCTCTCCCGCGACTGGGCGATCCATCAGCTCGATGTCAAGAATGCCTTCCTCCATGGCAGGGTGGAGGCCGCGCTCAGGGGGGCGGCGGTGAAGGCCAGGCGGGCGGCTCCTGCGGCCAGGCCCGCTCCAGGCGTGGCGGCGGCCCGGCTCGTGGCTCCTGCGGCCAGGCCCGCTCCAGGCGCATCAGCGGCGGCCGGGTCCGCGCTGGGAGCGACAGCGGCGGCGGCCGTGTAGGGGAGGCGGCCGGCGTCCATGGGGCAGCAGTGCCGGGGGCGGCGCGGATCCGGCGATGGGGAAAAGGTGGGAGGGGGGTTGGGGGCTGGCCGGCGGCGGCTGCAGGGAGGGGAAACCCCCCCTGGCGGCGGCTGTAGGGTGGAAGGCCCCCTGGCGGCTGGGAGGAAAACAGAGACCTAACCTAGACTGAAGATACCATGTTAGAATAGGAACCCATACCCTAATCAGGGGTTGGGAGTGATATTAAATAGAGAGAGTAACTGGGCCAAGGCCCATTACACAGGGGTATAACGGTCATCACACAGGGAATAACACAAACCCTAGACGGGTAGTCTAACAACCTGCCTTGCATCCTGTCATGGACCTTCGGTCCATGGGGGTAGCTGTCTTCTCCGGCGAGGTTATACCCTCTACCGCAGGCTTGGTTCTAGGGTAGCAGCCCTAGGCGCTTGAGAGTCATTGCAAGAGAGAGAGATTGGTTTGATAATATATTCCTTTCCCTTTGTCTCCTGCGTACAAGCCTATATATAGGCCACCGGTTGACCAACTAGGCAACCACTAATTAGGCAAGTGACTAATTGGAATTATCTTCCCTACAATTTAGGTCTATCAATTTAGCCACCAAATCAGTCACTTTCCTTTGCCATGCCTTCCTTGCTCGCGCTTTCCTTTGCCATGCCTTCCTTGCTCGCGCTGCTGCCAGCGCCCCCTGTGGCCTCTCGCTTTTGGCGCGCATAGGTGCGGCCCTACATGAGTGACCGCTCCCTATGATGCCCATGACATCTCCCCCTCCCTTGAGGACCAGCTCGTCCTCGAGCTACCATAGACTTACCTGACACGACTTAAGGTTAAGCCTTTTACATCTCGGCTTACCTTTATTATTTAAGACGAAAATACAAAATAATTGTGGAACTAAAATATAAATTTGAACTGCAGCTATGTCCTCCTGTCCTCCTGGATCCCAAGGAAAGAGCTGAACTGCGGCCTTCACGTTGGATGAAAGGTGGAGGAGGAACCAGCTCGTTCTTATGTTGGGTCTGTCCAGCACCAAGGCAGGTGCCCGAATGAAGGAGACGACCCTCTTTGGCCGTGCAAGGAGGCTGCATACCCAGATCTCGACTTCTACAGGGGGTTCAAAAAGTATAGATGAGACCTGGTGGTTGGGCGCGCAGGCTACGAGTTGGTGCAGCGATGAGCTGATCAGCAAGTGTAGCTTCCGCACCGCTCGCCTAACAAGGAAGCCGCGCACCGTGGCTTGTAGGCGCACCACGGCCTGCTTATGTGATGACGGCCATGGGGTGGCCCTAGAGGCCACAGCAAGGTGCTTCTCCCCACGAAGGGACTGTACCTGGCGGCGTGCCAGGAACCCTCGTGCTGCCGTCTGAAGCCGCACCGCTGCTTGGAGTTCCTTCTCTGTCTTCTCCTTGTAGCGGTGGAACATCACAACGAACTGATCCCACTGCTCTGCGAAACGACCAAAACTCTCTTCGAGCCGAGTGAATGCATCTGGAGTTGGAGAGGGCGGGTGGGAGGGCGTTGCGGCGGCTGATGGCGCGGCGGCTGGTGGTGGTGAGGGATGGGCGGCTGGTGGTGGTGAGGATAACCTGGAGCTGATACCAGGTGTCATGGACCTTCGGTCCATGGGGGTAGCTGTCTTCTCCGGCGAGGTTATACCCTCTGCCGCAGGCTTGGTTCTAGGGTAGCAGACCTAGGCGCTTGAGAGTCATTGCAAGAGAGAGAGATTGGTTTGATAATATATTCCTTTCCCTTTGTCTCCTGCGTACAGGCCTATATATAGGCCACCGGTTGACCAACTAGGCAACCACTAATTAGGCAAGTGACTAATTAGAATTATCTCCCCTACAATTTAGGTCTATCAATTTAGCCACCAAATCAGTCACTTTCCTTTGCCATGCCTTCCTTGCGCGCGCTTTCCTTTGCCATGCCTTCCTTGCGCGCGCTGCTGCCAGCGCCCATGCCTTCCTTGCGCGCGCTGCTGCCAGCGGCGCCCATGCCTTCCTTGCGCGCGCTGCTGCCAGCGCCCCCTGCGGCCTCTCGCTTTTGGCGCGCATAGGTGTGGCCCCACATGAGTGACCGCTCCCTATGATGCCCATGACACATCCCTAGACATTGCATTAAGGAGAGAAAATATCTAGACATGCAAGCTCACACCACAAACTTACCTGTTCAGGTGTCCCACACACCTCATACACACAGCTCGATGGGAACAACTAAAACAACCTTTAGGAGGTAGCTGCCATAAGCTGTTAATGTATAATAGTCAAGGGTATTAGTGTAATATCCTAGTTTTTTTTGTTTTTGTTTTTGCATAAGCTGCTCCAAACCTTCTGCACCAACCATATGCCTGAGGTCCCCTTAAAAGATCTTCTAAGAACAGCTTGAACACTAGGTGCTGCACCATTGAAAACACACTCATTTCTGTGCCGTCAAGCTTCGAAGGTGATCAACGAGTTTACTCCGTTTTTTCATTGTCCTGGAATCGAAGTATTAATCCTAAGCCACATTCACATAATACCTCATCCTTGACTTATGGTGAGAGGTTCTGTAAACCAGAGCAGCGTAAGAGTAAATACCAAACTTGCTTGGAGAAGACACACTTTTTCAAGCTATGTTGAATTATTTCCTGCTCTTGGTACATAAAGGGCACTGTTTTGGATGAGGCAGTCCCCTGCAGGCAATTCTGTCGGAAGCCCAACTTCTATTGTTAAGTTGCATACACCAACCAGTTCAATCCAAAATTTTAAGCTGATGTGAAAGACTTTAGACATGGAATAGGAGCGAACATCAATTATTTTATTTAATTGTGCTAACCAGGATTCGAACTTGAGATCTCTGGCTCTGATAGCATATTGAGTTGCATGTACCAACCAGTTCAATTTAAAAGCTTAAGCTGATGGAGAGAGGTGGGCTATTCTCTTGTATCCCAACATCTATTATGCGCCGCCAACCATAGAAAAATATGACATTTCTTTGGTGCCAACCGCTGAAGGCCATATAAATCAAATTTGTTGAATACCAACCTGATTCCACGAATCTCCAGCAATGACCATCTAGTACATCTGGCTGCAGTTGCATAACAGTGACCAAGTCTCATGCATCAAGAAATTCAAAGTGTTGCAACAGAAAAGTCAGCATTGATATCCTAAAGGACCTCTCTCAGTCTCCTGTTCGCTCCTGTCTTCTAAATTAAAGCGAAAAGATTGAGGGGGCCATATCAGTGATGGATATTGATTAAACCAATTACCAATCCAAAACAAGGTGGTGTACTGTTTACCCACATTATCGACCATGACAATTAAGAAGGCCTTGACCGAGGCATGAACTTGGATAGGGAAAGCAGTTGAAGGTTTGTCAGGTTGAGTTTTGACAAGACAAAGCCATTGCATCCACAAAGTCCATCCGAAGGATTTAAAATTATGAATATGAAGCCCTCGCTTTTTAAGGTGACAACCTTTAGGCCATTAAATCAAATAACATCCGCCATTTGCCGCTTTTCTTCCTCTCCAAAGAAAGTCTAGTGTATTTTGTCTAGAACCTTGATGGCCTAAGGAGGAAGGTCTAAGGCGGTAGCTAAGACCACAATTGAGGTCATAACCATGGTTTCAAAGATGCCTAGGCGTCCAGGCGAGTGATGGGCCCGCCTGGACACCTAGGCGACAAGGCACACTATTTCCCAAGGTGAGTTGGGTACGCTTGGGCACCTAGGCAACACATTTGAAAGCGCGGTCATAACATAGTTGACCTGAAACAATCTCCTACCTTGACTCATAAGATCAACCTTCTACCCTACCAAAAGATCGGCAATACGGTCGATGAAGTGGGTCAGTTCAAAACCAAGTCCATATACGCTTTTATGCAATTTCTAGTTTATTTTGGACATGTGACTGTAGAATGTATACCGAATGAAGTGGGTCTATAAGTTGGTTTGCACCGACTCACTTGCATCCATGATAATTTTCAAAGTTGTGTTCGAATGGCCGTGTTTTTTTTCTAGAAGGATCAAAATGCCACTTCTATCCTTTGACTAGAAGGGGTATTATTTTTTCTCGAACACTCGAGGGAGTTGCACATCATTACATTAAGAAGAGCAAAAGGGCCTCTAGCTCCTTAGGTCCTTAGTTCGACTCCCCGTGGGAGCGAATTTTCATGCTAGGGTTAAAAAATTCACTCATTTGCCCTACGCTAATGCACATGTCCAAGGGTTGGCCTCGGTCATGGTTCTCATATGGGCTACAATGCTGCTTTGTATGAATTGGGCAGGGATTCAGAGGTTTTCTTGACATGTGTGTTCTTAATGCAATGCCTGATGGCTTTCTTACTCCCGTAGGTCGAGTTTTTTTTTCATTAATAAGAACTAGAAGGGGTATTATGAAACCGTTTTTGGTTGTTTCATGATTATGGATATATGGTTTCCATGTTTTTCCACACTTATTATCTACACCTATTTTGATATATTTGATTGGTGACTTACGTGATAGTTATGGATATTATGTACACCTATTTTCTACATTTATTGTCTTTGAACCTAGAGTATTTGTGTTCTTATTGTGCTTTTCTTTTCATTTTTCTTTCCCTGGTGTAGCCCTGAGCATCCATTAATGAGAGCAAGGGGAAGATCTATACTTGGTAGTGAGAAGCAATCATTTCAAGAATACACAGAATCTGGAGCTGCTTCAAGGTTTGCCAATTGTGTAGGGGTGTCAAGTTTTATGTTCTTGATTCTTTCTTCTTGTCACTAATATGCTGTCCTGGTGTAGTAATTTCAACTCATTTGCTCCTTTAGTATGCTTATTTTTCATTTTATTCCCTTCCTTTTTTTCTCGAACACGCACTACGTATCATCATATTAAAAAGGAAAAGGAAGGTCTAAAATAGACCAAATACAAGGCGCCTACAGAGGTAGCAAAAGAGGGAGAAGGGGGGAGGGAGAATCCACCAGGCTGTAGCTAAAGCCACAATCTTCTAATGCTATCTCCAGCAGCTTTTTTTTCTCGAACAGCGCAGGAGAACTGCACGTCATTTCATTAAGAAAGAAGTTTGGTAATACAAAACTAGGGGTAAAGAACCCCCACCCCCACTAATGTAAGCTAGATCACAAAAAAGATAAACAAACTAACGACCAGCACGACCACAACTAGATGGGCGAGGGCAGAGCAGGCATAGGGATGAGCTCCTGCATCCTTAATGCTCCAGCCAAACACCATAGTCGACCTTCTCCTGACACTGAAAGCAGCACAACCTGAACATTAGGACGATTCCCCTCGAAGACACAAGCATTACGATGCTTCCAAAGCTCCCAGGACAGTAAAATAACTAAAGAATTAAAATCCCCACGAAGCTTCCCTGGGAGAGACCTAGCAGCATGCTTCCACCAGGAGTTGAAGGAACTTGAGGAGTTCGATGGCTGCACATACTCATCCTCATCTCTCATTTCAAGCTCCACTCTGTAATCAAAGTCTACATTGTAAAATAGTGTTTTACATTGCCGTATGAACGATCTGCTGGCCATAGCCTAAGACTGTCTCTAGCAGTTCACCATATGGTCACTCAAAACACTGTTTGCACTGTAGACTGCACTGTTTACAAAGTAGAGTTTGAAATGGGTAATTGGGGATGGATAAGATGCTGGAGATAGCCTAAGAGCAGTTGCCCTAGCTAAACCCCATAAGTTAGCCTCTTGAATATTCTGCAGGATTGTGTTGATATTTGGGAAAGCTTCATCAAACACACAAGCATTTCTGTGTTTCCAAATCTGCCAAGCTACCAAACTCACAATGGAATTGATGCTTTTTTTCTTTGATTTAGGCACTCTATTCTCAGTTTCTCCCCATCATTCATGGAACACAACAGCATCAGCCATCAGGAGGAGCCAGGTGTTGCAGCCCCGCCCTACTCAAAATTCTGAATCAAATGTCCCTTGCAAAAACACAAGACACCTAATGCTAATGGTGGTCGTTTAGATTCACTTTGATATGTAGCCCCTCCCTTTGGTGGTTAGTAACGCTAGTGGTGGTCATCCTAATTTCTGTTTCGGGTGCAAACGTAATTCACAGTTAAGGGTGTGTGTGTGGTGTGTCCTGTAGGGCTCTAGCCCCTTCTTTCTTCTTAATATAATGATGTGCAACTCTCCTGTGTTTTTGAGAAAAAAAAAGTTTGGATCACTTAGGCATGTGGTGTGTTTCCTATATTCTAGAATTTGGAAGACTGACAAGTGTAGAGAACTTGCTTTGCAATGGTTGATGCAATAGTCTGAGCTATCTGGACTACATTTTGAATTCCTCTGTCAGGTTTCAATGAAACTCTTTGACAACAATGAAGGTTTTTTGATAAATGAAATGTTCAAAAGAATAATTTTGGTGTAAACTATTAATCTGGCTATGGGCGCCACATCAAGAAATTCAGGCTTTTGTAGCTAACATTATTCAGATGGATGAGTATTCTTCCTTTTTTTCTGGAGAGCTCTTTTCGTGCTCTATAGAATATATGAAACTTTCGGTCTCACCTATATAACCAATCAAATAAGATGATTATGTGAGTACTTCAATAACTGAGCACAGTTGTGGTAAAAATGCATGTGAAGTGAATTGTTTTCTGCCAAATTACAACATGTGTTCTGGACTTCTGGTCAAGGTTGGTTTGTGTTTTCTTGGAGTGGAGAGTGGGGGTATAAAATATGTTATGTTTGGTGTGAGTGGGTGTTGTACAGGTTCTGTACCCGTCACTTTACTCCTTAATATAATGGATATGCAGCTCTCCTGCATGTTCGAGGAAAAAAACCATTTTCTTACGATTTGGCTGACTAGTGCCACGTCTAGAAATTTTTGCTCATATCTAGCCTTGTTAAGTGAAAAACAGTTGCTCCCATTTTTCTTTCCCTGTGCGAAACCTCTTTTTTATGAATCTATGTGGAACCTCTTTTCATAAATTTGAAAAATACTTCGGTTAGCAAATCTGTTATTGAACACACCATCATATGCACTTGTAGATCAGATGGTCTTGGGGGCCCTTCAACCTCTAATGCTCGAAGAATAAGGCGAAGAAGCATTAGCATTACACCTGAGATTGGAGATGACATCGTGAGGTATTCTAGTGTTGAATTATTTGATAGTGAATGTCTCCAATTTTTTCCTTTTCATAATTCATGGTTTTTGCTCATGGCTGAGCCTAGATGCTAGCTATCGGATATTCTCATCGATTGCCATACTGCTATCTTTTAATTCATACATAATTACATACATGCCACAGTCGAGATACTGTTATTGAACCATACTGCTATCTTTTTAATATTTGAACTGTTTAACAGGGCAGTTCGGGCTATGAACGAAACACTAAAGCAAAATCGCCTCCAAAGGGATCATGTCGAAGGTTCATGCTCATATGTTATGGAAGATCAAAGCAATACCAATGACTGCCCAAATAAAGTATACCTCTACAAGTTGCATTGTTTTCATCTTCTCTATATTGGTCCTCTGTATCTTGTGCGCACACGGAAAATCTGTAGTGCAAACCACATCATAGGTGGAAACATGGAAACCAATTCAGAAAACGTATTTCGATCACTCGAAGATGTACTATTTCACTTTTGCCAAAATAATTACATCTATGGATGTATTGTACATGTGCCAAATTTGAAATTTTCATTTAGTGATCGAAATACTATTCTTTCCATTTCTCACCTAAGATGTTTCCAGTACATATTTTCCTGTGCATGTAAATGTAATTGTTAGTTGAATCTCAGCAGCTTGGGCTCACAATTTATAATCATACTTAGGATGATGCATCTTGGAGAATTGGTGCTACTGACAGTGACTCAAGAAACCGAACTGGTTCTACTCAGAAGGCCATGTCACTACCTTCTTCGCCTCATGAATATAGGGGTCAAGTTACCCAAAAAAGTGATGATTTTATAAGTAAAGAGAAGATGGCATTGGCATGGAACAAAGTTTTCCAGAGCTCCCCATTTCTTAATAAGCCTTTGCTGCCTTTTAAGGAATGGAACATAGATTTCTCCGAGATAACAATTGGCACGCGGGTTGGAATAGGCAAGTAACGTTGAACTTCCTCTGCTATATTCACTAAAGTCTACAGTATCTGTATTATAGCTTACACGCTCAATATGGAACTATCATATTCTTGTATTGCTAAATGTGTTCTTTAATATGCTGCAAAACCTTTTTACTGCATCTATTATGCTGTGCTCTCTTTTCACTATGCTTGCATTGTTGTTATTTCATATTTCATTCTTCTGCTTAGAAATGACACAATTCTGTTCTGATCGTCTTTTGGCGTTTTTGGTCCTGATTATAGCCTACCAAGCTATAACTTTTTACTGAAATGTTTCACCAGGATTCTTTGGAGAAGTTTTCCGTGGTATATGGAATGGAACTGATGTTGCCATCAAAGTGTTTCTAGAACAGGATTTGACAACTGAAAACATGGAAGATTTTTGCAACGAGATATACATCCTCAGGTACTACAAATTCTCTTGATTGTACTCAGTATCCTTCTATCTTTCATTATATTGACACTAACTGTGGTAACTTATTATTTCCTTTCAGCCGGTTACGACACCCGAATGGTAATTGTCTTTTTTGACTGATGTGGAACATTCTCAACTGCTCCACACCAGATACCTAACTACCTTATTTCTTGTAAGATTGCTTTCTAACCGTGTGTATATATGTATATTTCTGTTCTGTAGTTATATTGTTTCTTGGTGCATGCATTACACCTCCACACCTGTCAATGGTTACTGAATATATGGAAATGGGGTCACTGTACTATCTCATTCATATGAGTGGTCAGAAAAAGAAACTTAGTTGGCGTAGGAAGTTGAAAATTATTCGTGATATATGCAGGTATGATCTTTTCTCATTGCAGAATAACTATTACTTTATTTTTCTTCTGTCATTTTTAACAATATTTTTCCTCTGTAGCAATATTGTGCTTAAGCCAACTTGCTTGGGACTCAGTCTTGAGTATTTTATCTATGAGGCATTAAAAAAAGTTGGCCTTCCATAACTGCCACTGAAATTTTGATTTCGACCTCATTGCCACTGATTCACTTTTAGTCAAGTGAAAAGTAGCTCCTTGGTTTATGCATGGTCGTTGTAGTTCTGTTTATCATATGGATTCATTCATATATTTTCTTTTTTAGCCATGAGGAGGTTTTTTTCTTTTGTATTGGTCTATGTTAGACCCCCTTTTTTCTTCTTTTTAATAATGATGCGAAACTCTTCTGCACGGTCGAAAAAAAAAGAAAAGTAGCATCCAATATGAAGATGCCATGTTAATGACACAATGGATGCTACTCCCCTGAAATACATAATGCATTCTTTGTGACCTAATTTGAGCAGAAACTCCTTAATTGAGTTTAATCCATTGATGCATGTGTCATTTGAGTATTCGTTGAAGTTGTCTTGAAATTTTTAATGCATTTTATTAAAGCATGAAGGGAATATTTTCCAATTTGCACAGGTCTAATGTCACTGAGCAATTTGACCATAAACGACATCATGATATTTTTTTCTCGAACACGCAAAAGAGGTGCATATCATTATATTACGAAGAAAATAGGAGATCCAAAATGGACCAGTATAGGAGGAAAAAGACCCCTCACGGGGACCAGGTCCGAATATACATAAAATGATCCATTAAAACACAACAAAAAGGACTCTGACTCTAAACCCACACACTAAGCAAGGCCACAACTTTCTGAGTCCTGATGCTCCGGCAAGCATCCAGAGCTTAAGCCTCATCCTTTTTAAGACAACTGAATTTGATACAATTGTTTTCATCACTTGTATTTTAATCCTATCCTTCCTTCTATTATGAATTGTCTGAAAGATATTATCTCGTTCACTTAAAAGGGGATTGATGTGCATACACCGCATGAAGATAGTTCACAGGGATCTCAAAAGTGCAAACTGCCTGGTCAATAAGCATTGGACTGTCAAGATATGTGACTTTGGTCTATCTCGACTGATGATTGATAGTCCTATGACCGATAATTCCTCTGCTGGCACCCCGGAATGGATGGCCCCTGAACTTATACGTAATGAACCTTTCACAGAGAAATGTGATATATTCAGCCTTGGTGTTATCATGTGGGAGCTGTGCACATTGAGTCGCCCATGGGAAGGCATCTCCCCAGTTCAAGTAATCATTCATCTACTATTTTATTGATATTGCAGCATGCATACATTTCCTGTAGGTTTTTGTTGACTGAAGCATGTGGGTGCATTTTAATCTCTTCTGGCTCAAAGCCTGAGACTACTTTTGAAGTGCCTCCGTGATGCATTCATGTTCCTCAATATTCTAGTGGGAAAGCTGTTAACTGATAGATGGTTTTGGCAATTACAGGTGGTGTATTCAGTTGCTAATGAAGGGTCACGGCTTGAGATTCCGGAAGGACCCCTCGGCAGGTTAATCGCAGGTAAATATTAGAGTTTTCGAGTTTTCTTGTGTGCTTTAACTAAGTAGAGATTAGATTAATCAGAAACTTCAACGCATATTGAGTTAGTTAGCTTGTATCCGGCTTCTGTTGCAGCTTATCGACTACTGTTTTTCGTTTGCTGCAGATTGCTGGTCTGAGCCTGAGAATCGACCGAGCTGCCAGGAGATCCTAACCCGTCTGCTAGACTGCGAATATACTGTTAGCTAAAATGGAAGCTGCCTGCTCGTTCACCCAATTCCTGCACAGGTGAGAATATTTCTTGTATAAAACCTATAAAAAAGCCTGCCGATTCTGCGGACTTGAGGTCACATATTGAAGCCCTGTTCTTTTTTTTTTTTACAACGGCGACCTTTTCTCTCAAAAATGTAAAAAAAATGCTTCCCCGGTTATAGAAGAACATATTCTGGCCCAGAAATGTGCCTTATCGCAGGGCAAGCTAATTCTAGATAATTAGCATGCCCTCGAATTAACCAAGTGATTGTTCCGAAGGATGTTGCCAGTACTCTGAAGAATGTTGCCATTACCCTGTGGAATATGGTAAGCAAGTACATGGTTTGAACTATGTGTGTTGCTCCTAAACAGGCGGCAAATAGGAACTAGGGTGCTGTTTGGTTGGTTCCAGGCACCCATAACGTAAATGGAAATAGAAAACACCGCTACCAGTCACACTGCATCGAATAACAGGCTTTGTTTGTTTGATTTCAAGGAGTCACATTGCATCGAATAACAGGCTTTGTTTGTTTGATTTCAAGGACAGCTTAAAGGAAAAGTTACGCACGCGATAGTTCCTAAGCAGCAGCGTTATCTGTTAACAACTGGAGTCAGACGGGATCACAAATACATAGACCGTTATCGGATTACAGGGTATTTGATTCTAGGTTGAGCCAAACCAAAAATCTGTATTGATATCTATTCCCCTTTGTAATCTGATTAAGCTGAACCAAAGGCCTCCTAGGAACTGCCCCCTCCCGAGCGGCTAAACTCGCCCTAAAAGAATGTCAAAGAATGCCATGTCATCCTGTATTGGAATAAAAAAAACTCATCAAATTTTATCTCTAATTAGGTTTTTTATTTTTTCAAATACGCACCATTATAGTACGAAGAGAAAAGAGGGGTTAGGAGACCTAGTACAACACACCCATACCTACACCAACCTCCCCATCCACCATGGACTACACACGTCACCTGTCACACCTAAATTTAAGGATAAATCTAGATGTAACTTATGTGTGTTAGGATCAAATTTCAAATATACGACGAGTTAGTGTATATAGAAATCATTGTCACAATCTTTATTACATCAAATGTCTTAAAAAATAACCGAATAAAACAAATCGAACTAAGATATCTTCTTCACTAACGCGATTGACTGGAAGACGACAATCTAGATCATATTGAACTCATCATAGTAGTCCTTTGGCGGTACCTACTCTTGACCTCGGTATAGTTCAAAGCAAGTGTGAGCTCCCTTACGATCATAACTCAGTAAAATGTGTATGAACAAAATATAGTGTAAGGCTTATCAACGAATATGACGAGGCCGAGCACTAACTTTTAATTAAGTTGGTCAGAATTCTATTAATAATTACTAAGTATAAGTTGTGGGAAACCCTAACCCGTGGATTAGGGTTGGGTGTTCTATTAGGGCTTGTTTGGGACAAAGGGTAATGGAGGGGATTAAGGGGGCTATAATCCCTCACTGTTCAAAATTAAGTAATAGGGGATTCTAGTCCCCTCAATCCACTCCATTACATTTGATCCCAAACAAGCCCTTAATAGACTTGAGTTAAGTGGGGCCAGACCCATTACACAAAGGTGAGAGGGTAATCACACGGGGAAAGCCCCAAACCCTAAATGGGTATTCTAACACATCCGCAGTCGCAACTCTATCCTGTACAGATGTTGAGACTGGATCGAAAGTTTAAAAATACACTCGACAGTAACCCCTTGGTGAAGATCTCGGCGAACTGCAGTGTGGTGGGAACACTGAGAACCAGAACGTCAGCTGCAGCGACACGCTCGCGGACGTTAGGTCGATCTCCACATGCTTCATGTGTTGACACTGCACGGGATTGATGGAGAGGTAGACTGTGCTGACGTTGTCGCAGTAGACGAGGGTGGCACGCTGAAGGGGGCTATGGAGCTCGTGGAGTAATTCGCGTAGCCAGGAGGCATCCGCCACACCACTGCCCACATCATAGTACTCGGCCTCTGCGCTGTAGCGGGAGACGACAGGCTGTCGCTTGGCGGCCTAGGAGACGAGGTTGGTGCCCAGGAATACGGTATAACTGAAAGTGGACCGACGTGTGTGGAGACAACCAACCCAATTAGCGTTGGTGTAGACCACGAGCTTCGACATCAGGATGGTCGGAGTAAGAGGCCATAGTCGAGGGAACCGTGGAGATAGCGCAGGATCCACTTGAGAGCGATGAGATGGGGCTCCCGCGGGGCGTGCATATGCAGACACACCTGCTAGACGGCATAGGAGATGTTAGGTCTGGAGAAGGTGAGGTAACGGAGCGCGCTGGTCAGGCTCCGGTAGGACGTCGCGTCGGTGACCGGGGGTCGTCGTACTCAGAGAGCTTTGCCTGAGTGTCGACAGGTGTGGAGTAGGGCTTGCAGTCGGACATGCCAGCCTGCTCCAGGATGTCGATGGCGTACTGGCGCTGGTGAAGGAAGAGACCTTGAGGCCGGCGTTCGGCAGTAATATCGAGGAAGTGGTGGAGGGGCCCTCGGTCCTTCATCACGAACTCCTGCTGGAGGGCGATGATCGTGTGTTGTAGGAGATTGGCGGTGGATGTCGTGAGCACATGTCGTCGACGTTCTAGCCAAGCACACCCGTGTTCTAGACGATCGAGCTGCTCCCCCGCCCCCGCTCACGTCCCCCAGCCGACCAAGTGAGCCGCCTCCCATACGCGTGCTACCGCGAGTCGAGCATGACTGAAAAATCTGAGAAAACATGGAGCATGACTGAAAAACAAAAATAACTTAATATTTTCCTGAAAATAAGATTTTCCCCTAAAATGACTTATGTTTTATTGGACGAAGAGAGCCGAGCTGCGTGGGGCATCAAAGGGAGTCGAGCGGGACATGAAGGGAGCCGCGCGGGGAAGGCGGCTCGGTCGAACATGCGCGCTCGTCGGTCAGATGTTGGGTTGTTGGATCCATTAGGCTAGATGATGAATAGGTTTATATCTTTACTACTCTTAAGACGCTACTGTAGGCGTCCACATTTTCGTTCTGCCGATCCCTCTGCCCACCCACCGCCCCTCTGCTCCCCGCCATCACCGCGACGCCAGCCGCCATTAACGCCGATCCTACGATCCGGGGCCCTGCAGCGCGGCCGCCATCAACGCACCCTCGATCCACCATCTATGAGCCCCGCCATCAACGCGGCCCGCCATCAACGCTCCTCGATCTCTGCTTCGGACAGACGCATCCTCCATGGTCCTCCCCTCCGCGTCCGCATCCTCTGCCATCGTTCGCCCGCCCGCGTCGCGTTGCGCTCCAACCAATCTCCGTGGTCCTCTCCCCTCTCCATCCTCTCTCGCCTATCCCTTCGTCGTCTCTGTTGCGATAGGTTGAGCGCCTCACACGACCCCGAAGAAGACGTCGACGCCACCGCGCCACGCCTCGATCTCTGCTCCGGGCAGGACCCTCACCATGTCCCGCACGACCCCGAAGACGACACTGACATGCATCTCTTCGCCAGCCGCCGCCACCACGCCACGCCCCAATCTCTGTTCGTGCCACCGCGAGTATGTCTCCTTCCTCCCCACGGAGTTCCCTGCGAGTATGTCTTCGGCATCGTGGGCTTCCCATCACTTGGCGCTGTCGGATGCGGGAGACGCAGTCGCAGGCTGCGCTCCTGCACGCCCCCTCCTCGCACAAGGCACGACGGCGACGAGCGTGCGACACCTCCGACGGCTCCACAGATCCAGCACCAAACAATGGGAACATGGCGAGGCCAGCGAGGAGGAGAAGGAGCGCGCACTCATGCTACAAAGGGGGTAAGATGGGCGGTGGGTTGAAGCGTCTTGTTGCTTCCATTCTTTTTGGCAGATACGGAACCTTGCCCAGCTCGATTTCAAGATCTGAGGTCTCCCAGATCTGGTTTGAAGGATTGGACCCGAGGTACCCCCACCATGAAGTATTGGGACCCGTCGCCTGTCTCACCTCTTCTGTTTCCCCTCGCTCCCTTCCCATCTCCGCAGGATACTGCAATGAATCGGGCTCCTCGATAAACCAATCAACTTTCCCTCTCGTCACCGACATGCCGAAGCGGGACCGCGACAGCGAGCGTCGGCGGTGCTCCTCGTCGTCACCACGACGGCGTAGCTCGGCCCCGTCCGACCCGGACACCGCCTCTGAATCCAGTGGCAGGGCATTTGTTCGATGTATAAACCTCCAAGAGATGTCGCCCACCAACCAGCAGGAATTTGTGTTTAGTTTAGTTGATTTTCGAATTATTTAGCCCGAATTTCTTAATGCAAAACTTGAAATCCAAAACTAGATTCTAATGTAGATTGTAGAGTATATATCCTACTGCAGTGGGATTGTTGGATTCTTAATGCGAAACTTGAAGCCCAACCAACCAGCGGGAGGAGCAGGCCGAAGGGGAACCACATCACGGTGAGGAGCCTCCACAATCACGATTATTTAGGTAAACCAATCACAACTACTTATTAAAGTGATTTTCTTAACTATAACACTTTAAGACAGAAACTCTACTGGACTTTCCTGGGCGCGAGAAAGTCAAATTTGGTGAAGTTGTTGAGGCTCCACCAAAGTTGTCATTCCCGAAGGTAGTTACTTCTCCACATGGCTCTACATGAATCCTTTTGTGCGATCTGTATTCTGGATTACACATCGATGGTTCTATAGTTCTATAGGTGAAGAGTGCTTTAGATGCCTCTCGCGAGATGCTGAGGAAAGAGGCAATTGAGAATTACAGAAATATCAAAGGCTAGACATCGAGGCTTGGACTGCAGCTTCCAACACTAGCAGAATCACAATAGATATTTTCTCTGTTTATTACAGCATTGTCAAACTTACTCTGTTTATATCAGAGAAGTTGAGTATCAATTGTGTAATTTGTACTCTCATGTAGGCAATTCTGAAAAAATATTCCTGTCTGGATTTCCTGTCTTATTTTGTGTGTTTGTTTTTCCAATTGGATCATTGTTGTGCTCTTGCCAACATGGTGTTATGTGATTAAGAAAGAAAATGCTGACTGTTTGATCAGTGGCTTGGATTTTGGAAAATTGCCCATATTTGGTTCAAGTCCATTCTTTGATGTGGCAATTGGAGCATAATTAACTAATATTTCAGGATATCTATACTCAGTGAGTTTTTCTTCCAACCTCCCCAATGTATAGTTGTGGAATATGTACATGTCTTCAACAGTAACAAAGGATTAAAAAATCATGTTTTGGCATTTCAAGTTGAACGTGTGTATGCATACAACTGGAGCCCTTTATCCATGTGGAGGGTAGACATTGTTTTGTATGTAGCATCCTTGGATTCATCTGCCAGTTTGAATCTGAAGAAGTGTATCACAGTATCAGGGTGGCTACCATTATCTTCATGGCGGCGGCGGCCGCGGCGCCTCCCATCCCCACCCCTAACCCCACCGATGACTGGGTGGACGGCTCGTGAACGATGGACTGTTCCTACGGCGTCACGTTCGACGACAGCGAGGAGATGGTCAGCTACGACGAGTGCAGTGTGTGGGTGCACACGCGGTGTGTACGCTATGTCCGCGGTGTCCACACATCCTTCTGCCACAAATGCCGGAGGTCCAAGCGCGTGCCTTCCTCCACCGACGAGGCCGAGGTTGTTGAGCTCCTCGCCGAGCTGCCAACCCACCGCCCGCCTCCGCTGTACCGCCGCTAGGCCGAGGTCTTGCTCCCAGCCCACGTCCTAACTCCTAGGAGCAAGCGAGTCTCGCCCTGATCTGGTATGATTCATTGTTTTGTTCAGTGTGCCAGATATACTCTTCTTTGGCACAGGGCTTACTAGCATATACTGTTTGTTCAGATGTTAACAGGACATAAGGAAAATGCGGAATTTGCGCTTGCCATGTGTCCAGCAGAACCATATGTCCTATCAGGAGGTTAGCCTATTTTCATCTTGTATGTTTGTGTTTTCCTACTATTTTGGGAGTCAACTATTTATCCAGTTTGTTTGAACATCTCGAGCACAAGACTTGGGTCCACCTAACTTCCATTCAATGGCAATATGTTTCTTTATTGCATTGGCAAGTGTCCTTCCCCTTAGGATGCCATGGCAACTTTAAGACACATGGAGAATATTTGGAGTGGAACCTTAGTCACCGCTACACCATCTCAGCCTATGTAATAACCATGTGTAAAGTTCAGTTTGGACATAAGATGATTTGTTTGAACTTTTGGGGCTATAAAATTCTGTTTTTCAGCTCAACTAGAAGAACTGTTCGTTTTCAGAAGTTATTGATTACTGTGCTTTTGATAAATAATGTCGGCGTTTCGGACCCGGGGGGTCCCTGGACCGACGAGTGAATTTGTCGCTGCGTGCCCCTGCCCAGATGGGTTGGTGCGAGATGGAACACAAGAGGTGGGACAAGCCTTGTATTATCCTTCACCAGGGTGCTCGTAGTAGGGGTTACAAGCACGTCGCGAGAGGGAGAGAGAGAGAGAGGGAGCCTGTTCGTTCGCTCCTTCCCCCACGCGAACCCTCCTCCAGGATGGCCCTGGACCTCCCTTTTATAGACGCAAGGAGAGGGTCCAGACGTACAATGGGGGGTGTAGCTATGCGCTAACGTGTCTGGCAGAGAAATGCCTAAGCCCTATGTACATGCCAACGTGGCTGTCGGGGGAGAGCTTGAGCCCTGCGTACATGATAATGTGGTCGTCGGAGAAGCGCCTGAGCCCTGTGAAAGCACAGCTGGCGGTGCGGCAAGGATCCTGCTGACGTCTCCTTGCTGTCGTAAGGGGCTGAGAGTCACCGGTGTCATGGTTGCACGCGGGGCACCATCATTACCCGTCGCCGGGGTAAGCCAGATGGGACGCTGGTCTTGTTCCTTGTAGCCTGAGCTAGCTAGGGATAGGGTAATGATGTATCCCTTGTTGGCGCGGTCGGTCTGAGCCCAAGGTCGGGCGAGGCGGGGACTTCTCCTGAGGCCGAGGCCGGGGTCGGGCGAGGACGCGATTCCTCCTGAGACTGAGGTCGAGGTCGAGTCCGGGGGTCGGGCGAGGCGGAGACTTCCTTCCGAGGCTGGAGCCTGAGGTCGGGCGAGGCAGAGACCTCCTCCTGAGGCCAGAGCCTGAGGTCGGGTGAGGCGGAGCTTCCCGCTACGCCCGAGGCCGAACTTGGTGGTTGATCGTGACTTGTTGTCAGCTTCGCTTGGGTGGTTGGCACGACAGTCGGAGCGGGGTGAGCGGCGCTGTTTTCCCGTCATATCGGACAGTAAAAGGGGCGCGAAGTGACTGCGGTCACTTCGGCCTGGCCGACTGAGGCGCGTGTGTCAGGATACGGCGTGAGGCGACCCTTGCATTGAATGCGCCTGCGAAGCGGTCGGTTGGTGAGGCGGTCTGGCCAAGGTTGCTCCACAACGAAGCCTGCCCGAGCCGAGCTTCGGAAGAGCCGAGGGTGTGCCCGCTGCCTGAGGAGGTCCTCGGGCGAGGCGTGAATTCGTTCGGGACTACTGCTCCTACCCGAGGCTGGGCTCGGGCGAGGTCGCGTCCTTTGGGTAGACGAAGCCTTGACTAGAACCGCGTCCGTCAGTTGGTCTGAGGGTGTTTACCAGCCGTGTTTAGGAGTGTTGGGGGTACCCCTAATTACGGTACCCGACAGTAGCCCCTGAGCCTCGAAGGGAGTGTTGGTACTCGCTTGGAGGCTTTTGCCGCATTTTTGGTGAGGGGACCGGCCTTTCTCGGTTTTATTTTGTTCTGGTGGGTGCACGCGAGCGCACCCGCCGGGTGTAGCCCCCGAGGCATCGGAGGAGTGGTTTGACTCCTCTGAGGTCTTAATGCTTTTTGTGGTGCCTCGGCCGGTCTGATCGTTCCCTCATGCGGCCTGGCCGTAGCCCGGGTGCATGGTCAGGTTCCGAGTTTTCAAGCTGGTTTGTTGACGCTGTCAACAGTTTGGCCGTAGCCGGGTGTGAGAGTAGCCCCCGAGCCTCTGCACGGAGCGAGAGGACGATCAAGGACTTTCCCGACTTTTATCATACGCCCCTGCGTCGCCTTTCCGCAAGGAGGAGGGGGGAAAGCGCCATGTTGTTCTCAGAGGGCGTCGAACATGGTGTTTCCAGTGAGCTGCTAACAGGTGATCCGAGTGGACGCCCGTGCCCCGTTCGTTAGGGGTCGGCTGGTGGCCCAGAGGCGCGCTCCAAAAGTACCTGCGGGTGATTCACCGGATCCGGACCCCTTCGACAGGGTCCGAGGGCTCGATGCCTCCCTCCGGTGGGATTCCATTACAAATCGTTCCCGCAGGTCTCAGAAATGTCCTAGGGTACCTCGGGAGTGTAGCCCGAGCCTCGGCCATGTATCGGACGTACCCAGAGTCATCCCTCACTCTGCGTGCCCTGGGGTGGCTGTCGAACTCTTCCGAGGGGCCAGTCTTCGAACCCCTGATCAGTAATGGGCGCGGAGCCCAAGTGCTCTGGGGCGGCTGTCGAAACCCTTTCGAGGGGCCAGCCTTCGAACCCCTGATCAGTAGGAGGGCTCGGGGCCCGCTTCCTTCGCCGAGAAGGATCCTTTCCGAATTATCCCCTTCCCCAGTCCCTGTAGCAAGAGAGAGAGAGAGGAAGAGGAAAAGGATATGAATTTAAATAATGAGGCACACCTTTTTTGACGCGGTCGTCATGGCGGAGGTGAAACGACGCCCGCCTCGCCTGCCAGAGGTGTCGCTTGCTCTGCCGGGGAGTTAATGCGACGCGACGGGCGATTCGCGTGGCGCCCGTTGCGCGTGCGAGCCGTTCGAGGAATGGGACACGGGTGCGTCGTCTTCACGCCGTGGGAGAGGGCTCTCCTATCGCTTCAGGAGGGGACGTGAGCCTACAGGCGATTTGACCGCTGCTTCCACTCGTCGGCCGCTGCAATTACTGCCGGCCCACTTTTGGCCATGCCAGCCGTCGTGCCTATCCCCGCGGCTAACTGACCCGTGATTGTTGCACTTAATTGGCACTGTTGGGTCACGCGCAGGGTTGTCTCGAGTCACGGCACTGGTTCCGCAGTCAAGGAGGCACGACATTCGGTGCAAGTGGCGGTGCGGCTTTTTTCACATCGTAACTGGCGCGCCGGTTACATGACATGCGGGCCCGCTTCCTTCGCGCTGGCCCACCGGATGTGGTCGAAGCCGAAAGGGTGCGCATCCGGGGTGTGGTTGCCTGCTCCCTTCGCGGCGGTCCATCCTTCGGTCTGCTGGTTTCAGTGAAGATTGGGGAGCACTTGTAACCGCCGGGCGGTTTCATGCTTTGCGTGCGGCGGTTTGCCTCCTTCGCGTCTCGGGTCAGCTCGCATGACGTGTGGGACCTAGCCCCCGCGTCGTAGGGGGAGTACCCTGGAGCACGTCAGTGGAGACTTTGCCCGTGACGCTAGGGGGTGCAAGTAAGGAGGTCTGCCTATAAAAGGGGACTGATCCCTCAGGTAGTGGCCATGCCTTCGTTCTCCCCTCATGCATTGCGCCCTTCCACCTTTCGAGTCCCCAGATGGGGCGCACCGGCGTCGCCATGCTCTTGCTGTCGTTGGAGGAGCGCGACCTTGTGGAGATAGACGCTCTTCAGCCATCGCTCGGCTTCAAGGATTTTTGTCGTGCAGCCCGGCTGCATTCCCTCACCAACGGTCAGTTTGGTGGGGAGAAGCAAGCCGGGCTGCGGCCTCTGCCCCGCCCTCAGCTTCAAGGATCTTCGTCATCCGGGCTGAGGTAGGGAAGCGCGCCAGGCCGCGGAGGAGACGTCCTCCAGCCATGCGGGGGAGGCGAACTGCTGCTCCCTGGCCGGGGTGCAGCTTTTCGTCCTCCTCCCGGGCGGCGGTCGTGTCGCACGCGGGCCGACCACGCCCAGGTCCTCCTCGCACCGTCGGCTGCACCAGGAGGTCGCTCAACACGTCGTACGCCGCGAGGGCGGTACTCATGTTCTGGGTTGGCCTTGGTGAGGTCGGGAGTGAGGACCTGCCGGTGCGCTTTGGGGCAACCGCTGTTCGCCGGCGCGGTGTTGGAAGGCAGGTGGCCGCTGTCGTTGGTGCTGAGGTGGTGGTCGCCATAGGTGAGGCTTCCTCTTGCACCAGCGGTTGTCTCTACCGACGAGACCGTCGACGCCACCCGCGCTCCAGGCCTCCGGCTCTTTGGCTTTAATGGCTGGTTCTCGTCCTCCATGAGGGACGTGAACGAAGGCCCTTCGGCAGTAGCGTTTGCCCTGAGGCCATCGCTGCTGCTGTCTAGCCGCCCGAGACGAAGGTCGTTGTCGCTGCTGCTGGAGCGGTTGCCGGCGAGCCACCTGAAGTTTGTTATCCCGTAGGCCCTCCGGTGTGGAGGTTGTTCATACCCGCGGGAATGGAACCGGAGTCCCGTTTGTAAAGGAGCATACTGGGTTTTTGCCTGAGCAAAATGTAACTGCTTCAAGGACTTAGACATTTGTCGTAGGCCGGGAGAACCGCCGAGGGTTCTGCCGACGTCTAAGTCTGTGTAGCATAGTTACCCCGAGTATATGTGTTTGTTCTTTGTGGCTGTCGAGGCCTGAACATGTGGGTATTCGAGTGTGGAGCTGTGCTTCTTCCTCATTTCGAGCACTAGGACTTGCCTGTCGGTGGCCGAACCACTTAACCGAGTGTGAGTTGCCTTTCGCGGAAGGTGACGAGTGAGGTATCCATATCCCGGAGGCGTAGGAGTCCCTCGGCTCAGTCGGCCTCGCCGCTCTAGGCCTCTCTTGCTCAGTTTTTAGAACCCTCGGCTGCTCTGCGATGAGCCGGAGCCGGAGGCAGCGGTGTTGGCGCGAACAGAGGCGGAGTCGGCTCGAAAAGAGACTTCGTCGGTCAGGGAGCTGGCGGCTTCCCAGGCTGAGGAAGATGTGGAGCAGCGGCTGGAGCTTGGCCAAGACATCCGCGGGCGCGGTGCTGGCGTCCTCGGCTGGAGGTCCTTTCGCCTGGGTCGCCGTCCGAGGCCGGGCCATGTTCCGCCGAGGGTGGAAACAACGCCGAGGGTGCTGCTGCTCCCCCTGCCGATGCCTGAACCTGCAGGAACAGTTTGTCTGTAGCATGCGCATGTTTTTCGCGGCCGCCGAGGCCTAAACACTTTATCGTCGTGTTAAAAAGTTGTGTTTTCTTTCCTCTTGTTTCGAGCATCACGACTTGTCTATCAGTAGCAGAATCGTTTATCCAAGTGAGAGTTACTTTTCGCGGAAGGTGATGAGTGAGGTATCTGTATCCCGAAGGCGTAGGAGTTCCTCGGCTCGGTCGGCCTTGCCGCTTACGTGCACTCTCATTTGGTCGTTGGATTCCGTTATCGATACAGTCGAGAAGGCACGAAAGTCGTTTTCTACCCGAGTGTTTGGACTTGTTCGGTAGCAGGATCGCTTATCCGAGCGTGAGTTACTTCTCGCGGAAGGTGATGAGTGAGGTATCCGTATCCCGAAGGCGTAGGAGTTCCTCGGCTCGGTCGGCCTTGCCGCTTACGTGTACTCTCGTCGTTTTCAGGATCCTGCTATCGATACGGAAGTCGAAAGCACGAAGGTCGTTTTGGTAGAAAAAATTTTTCCGACGAAAGTTTTGACGCAGAGGGGGTTCCCCCCTTCTAGCCCCCGAGGGAGGGTCGGGCTTTGCTGAGGCAAGGCCGACCCTTCCTTGACGGTTAGACTTTATGTATGTAAAGAAAACGAGGTACATGAACGACTTAAAACATCTTAAGGGTAGAAGCGACGTAGTTGTTCAATGTTCCAAGCGTTGCTGTAGACCTCGCCTTGGTCGTTGGCCAGCTTGTATGTTCCGGGCTTCAAAATCTTGGCGATGATGAAGGGCCCTTCCCAGGGAGGAGTGAGCTTGTGGCGCCCTCGAGCGTCCTGTCGCAGATGAAGAACCAAGTCTCCCACTTGGAAGCCTTGGGGCCAAACGCTTCGGGCGTGATAGCGTCGCAGCGAATGCTGGTACCGTGCCGAATGTAGTAAGGCAACGTCCCGAGCCTCTTCGAGCTGGTCCAGCGAGTCCTCTCGGCTGGTCTGGTTGCTTCGGTCATCGTACGCTCTGGTCCTCGGGGAGCCATATTCTAAGTCCGTGGGGAGGACGGCCTCGGCCCCATAGACTAGAAAAAACGGCGAGAAACCCTAGCTCGGCTCGGCGTCGTCCTCAGACTCCAGACTACCGAGGGTAGCTCTTTCATCCACCGTTTGCCGAACTTGTTGAGGTTGTTGTAGATCCTCGGTTTGAGTCCCTCCAAAATCATACCGTTGGCACGCTCCACCTGCCCATTCGTCATGGGGTGAGCTACGGCGGCCCAGTCCACACGGATGTGGTGGTCGTCGCAGAAGTCCAGGAACTTTTTTCTGGTGAACTGCGTGCCATTGTCGGTGATGATGGAGTTTGGGACCCCGAATCGATGGATGATGTTGGTGAAGAGCGCCACCGCCTGCTCGGACCTAATGCTGGTCAAGGGTCAGACCTCGATCCACTTGGAGAATTTGTCGATGACGACCAGCAGGTGCGAGAAGCCCCCGTGTGCCTTTTGCAAGGGACCGACGAGGTCCAAACCCCATACTACAAACGACCAGGTGTTGGGTATTGTCTGCAGGGCCTGAGCGGGCAGGTGCGTTTGCCTCGCGTAGAATTGGCATCCTTGGCAGGAGCGTACAATCCTAGTGGCGTCGGCCACCGCGGTTGGCCAGTAGAAACCTTGTCGGAAGGCGTTTCCCATGAGGGCTCGAGGTGCTGCGTGGTGACCGCAAGCCCCCGAGTGTATTTCTTGCAACAGCTCTTGTCCTTGGGTGATGGATATGCATCATTGGAGGATGCCCGAGGGGCTGCGGTAATAGAGCTCCTTTTCATCACCCAGCAAGACGAACGACTTGGCGCGCCGAGCCAGTCGCCGAGCTTTGGCCTTGTCGAGGGGAAGCTCTCCTCGGAGGAGATATTCCAGGTACGGGGTCTGCCAGTTCGGATCTGGCGTGACCCCATTCTGTTCCCCCTCGACGAGCAAGGCCTCCTCCTCGATGGCCGAGGGTACCTCGGGCTCGGCCGAGGGTACCTCGGGCTGGGCCGAGGCTTCCTCGGGCTCGGGCGTGTCGTCGATCTTGACGGATGGTTGATGTAGGTCTCTGGAGAAAACGTCCGGGGGAACCGTCGTCCGCCCCGAGGCTATCTTCGCCAGCTCATCCGCAGTCTCGTTGTACCGTCGGGCAATGTGGTTGAGCTCCAGCCCATAGAACTTGTCTTCCAGGCGCCGAACTTCGTCGCAGTAGGCCTCCATCCTCCGGTCGCGGCAGTGGAAGTTCTTCATGACTTGGTCGATGACAAGCTGCGAGTCGCCACGAGCGTCGAGGTGCCGGACCCCTAGCTCAACGGCGATGCGCAGCCCGTTAACTAGAGCCTCGTACTCGGCCACGTTGTTTGATGCCAGAAAATGGAGGCGTATGACGTAGCGAAGATGCTTTCCGAGGGGTGAAACGAAGAGCAAGCCAGCGCCTGCTCCTGTTTTCATGAGTGACCCATCGAACTACATGGTCTAGAGCTCGGCCTGGATCGGAGCTGTTGGCAACTGGGTGTCGGCCCATTCAGCCAGGAAGTCTGCCAAGACCTAGGATTTTATGGCCTTCCGAGGGGCGAATAATAGCGTTTCGCCCATGAGCTCCACTGCCCACTTTGCTATCCTACTCGAGGCCTCACAATACTGGATGATCTTCCCCAGGGGGAAGGATGACACCACAGTGACCGGATGAGACTTGAAGTAGTGTCGCAACTTTCGCCGTGTCAGTATCACTGCGTACAGCAGCTTCTGGATCTGTGGGTAGCGGATCTTGGTCTCGGATAACACTTCACTGATGAAGTAGACCGCCCTCTGGACGAGTAGTGCATGCCCTTCTTCTCGTCTCTCGACTACGATCCCGGCGCTGACCACCTGAGTGGTCGCGGCTACGTAGATCAAGAGGGCTTCTCCCGCAGTGGGGGGCACCAGGATGGGTGCATTTGTAAGGAGCGCCTTAAGGTTTCCGAGGGCTTCCTCGGCCTCGGGGGTCCAAGTGAAGCGCTCGGCTTTCCTTAAGAGGCGGTACAGAGGCAAGCCTTTCTCGCCAAGGCGTGAGATGAAGCGGCTCAGAGCCGCGAGGCATCCCATGACCCTCTGTACTCCTTTCAAATCCTTGATCGGTCCCATGTTGGTGATGGCCGCGATTTTCTCCGGATTGGCCTCGATACCCCGCTCGGAGACAATGAATCCCAGGAGCATGCCTCGGGGGACTCCGAAGACACACTTCTCGGGATTAAGTTTCACGCCTTTCGCTCTCAGACACTTGAACATCGCCTCAAGGTCAGAGAGGAGGTCACAGGCTTTCCTTGTCTTGACAACGATGTCATCGACGTAAGCCTCGACCGTTCGGCCGATGCGCTCTCCGAACACGTGGTTCATGCACCTTTGGTATGTTGCACCTGCATTCCTCAAGCCAAATGGCATAGTAGTATAGCAATACATGCCAAAAGGTGTGATGAAAGAGGTCGCGAGCTGATCGGACTCTTTCATCTTGATTTGATGATAACCTGAATAGGCGTCGAGGAATGACAATGTCTCGCACCCAGCAGTGGAGTCCACAATTTGGTCGATGCGAGGCAGAGGGTAGGGAACCTTTGGACATGCCTTGTTTAAACTGGTGTAGTCTACGCACATCTTCCACTTCCCACCTTTCTTTTTCACAAGCACATGGTTAAATAACCATTCAGGATGAAATACCTCTTTGATGAACCCTGCAGCCAGTAACTTGTGGATCCCCTCGCCTATGGCCCTGCGCTTTTCTTCATCAAAACGGCGCAGGTGCTGCTTCACGGGTCGGGTGCCGGTCCGGATGTCCAGTGAGTGCTCGGCGACATCCCTCGGTATGCCGGGCATGTCCGAGGGACTCCACGCAAAGACTTCGGCGTTTGCGCGGAGAAAGTCGACGAGCACTGCTTCCTATTTGGGGTCGAGCTCGGAGCCGATCCGGACTTTCTTGCCGGCGTCGTTGCTGGGGTCGAGAGAGACGGACTTGACCGCCTCAACTGGTTTGAAGTTGCCGGCGTGCCGCTTCACGTCGGGTGTCTCCTTGGTGAGGCGTTCCAGGTCGGCGATGAGGGCCTCGGACTCGGCGAGGGCCTCAGACTCGACGAGGGCCTCAGCGTACTCCACGCACTCCACGTCGCATTCGTACGCGTGGCGGTACGTGGATCCGACAGTGATGATCCCGTTGGGGCCCGACATCTTGAGCTTGAGGTAGGTGTAGTTGGGGACGGCCATGAACTTGGCGTAGCATGGTCTTCCCAATACCGCATGGTAGGTTCCTCAGAACCCGACGACCTCGAAGGTGAGAGCTTCCTTTCGGAAGTTGGAGGGAGTCCCGAAGCAGACGGGTAAGTCGATCCGTCTGAGGGGCAGGATTCGCTTTCCGGGCGCGATCCCGTGGAAGGGTGCCACACCGGCCCGGACCTCGGACCTATCAACCCCCAAGAGTTCCAGGGTCTCGGCGTAGATGATGTTAAGGCTGCTGCCTCTGTCCATGAGGACTTTGGAGAGCCTAACGTTGCCGATGATCGGATCGACGACGAGCAGGTACCTTCCTGGGCTTGGCACGGAGTCGGGGTGGTCGCCTCGGTCGAAGGTGATAGGCTTGTCGGACCAGTCTAGGTAGACTGGCGCTGCCACCTTCACCAAGCAGACCTCCCAACGCTCCTGCTTGCGGTGCCGAGCCGAGGCGTTCGCCGCCTGCCCGTCGTAGATCATGAAGCAGTTGTGGACCTCCGGAAACTCTTCTTCCTTATCGCCCTCCTTCTTGTTGTTGTCATGGCCTTTGCTATCTTCTGCCGGGGGCCCAGCCTTGTGGAAGTAGCGCCGGAGCATGACACATTCTTCGAGGGTGTGCTTGACGGGACCCTGGTGATAAGGGCACGGCTCTTTGAGCATCTTGTCGAACGCGCCGGCCCCTCCAGGAGGTTTCCGAGGGTTCCTGTGCTCGGCCGCAGCGACGAGATTCGCGTCCGCGACGTCGCGCTTCGCTTGCGACTTGTTCTTGGCCTTCTTCTTCGTGCCCCGCTGGGCGGACGCCTCGGGGGCGTCTTTCTTCGGCTCTCCCTGAGGCTGCTTGTCTTTCCGGAAGATGGCTTCGACCGCCTCTTGACCTGAGGCGAACTTGGTGATGACGTCCATCAATTCGCTCGCCTTGGTGGGAGTCTTGCGCCCCAGTTTGCTCACCAGGTCTCGACAAGTGGTGCCGGCAAGGAAAGCCCCGATGACATCCGAGTCGGTAACGTTGGGCAGCTCGGTGCGCTGCATCGAAAACCGCCGGATGTACTCTCGGAGGGACTCCCCTGGCTGCTGGCGGCAGCTTTGGAGATCCCACGAGTTCCCAGGGCGCACGTACATGCCTTGGAAGTTTCCCGCGAAAGCCTTGACCAGATCGTCCCAGTCGGAGATCTGCGTAGGAGGCAGATGCTCCAGCCAGGCCCGGGCGGCGTCGGAGAGGAAAAGGGGAAGATTGCGGATGATGAGGTCGTCGTCGTCCGCTCCTCCCAACTAGCATGCCAGTCGGTAGTCCGCGAGCCACAACTCCGGCCTCGTCTCCCCCGAGTACTTGGTGATGGTAGTCGGGGCTCAGAAACGGGCAGGGAACGTCGCTCGTCGTATGGCCCGGCTGAAGACTCACGGACCAGGCGGCTCGGGCGAAGGACTCTGATCCTCCTCGCTGTCGCAGCGTCCCCCGCGCCTAGGATGATAGCCTCGGCGCACCTTCTCTTCGAGGCGGGATCGATGGTCGAGATGGTGGTGCTCGTTGCCGAGGCGATCCCGGGCGGCAGGTGCCTCGTCGCGTGCGCTCGGGGCGGAGCGAGGCCTCCCGCATGCGTCGGGAGGACACCGCGCGATGCTCCGAGGGGTCGGCTCGCCTTCGGGAGGCAGAGCTCTCGGCACGTCGAACTGCAGCACCTTCCAGGAGATCTTTGAGTTCGCCCTGGATACGCCGTCCCTCAGTGGTGGATGGCTCCGGCATGGCTCGAAGTAGCATCGACGCTGCAGCTAGGTCCTGGCCGGACCCGTTGACGGCCGGGGGCAGCGCTGCCCTGGCGTTGTCGATGACGCGATGGCGGACGTCTTGGGCCCGATGGCGGGCTCCTTCGGCGAGGGTTCGGCCTGGCCACTCCTGCGCGATGTCCTGTCGGAGCTGCACAAGTCGGCCTGCTTCCTCATCGACCCTGGCCTACATCTCGCGGATTTGCTCGAGCTGTGCGTTCTGACCCCCCGGAGGGACTGGGACCACAGCCAGCTCCCGTGGGATGTCAGCGCGAGATGCAGGCCCAGGGGGATCGTCGACCTCCGGCATACCGAGATGGTTGCCTTCGTCGTGATCTCCCTGATCGACGTGGAAACATTCGCGACTTGGGCCATCACAACAACACTGTATATCATTTTCGGCGGCCGTTGTTATTTTCGGCGGCCAGGAGGAGGCCGCCGAAAATAAGAGAAGAATTTCGGCGGCAGGAGTAGGCCGCCGAAAATAGTCTTATTTTCGGCGGCCTACGTCCTGGCCGCCGAAAATTAGGTATTTAAAAAATAGCCGGTTCCTTCTTCTCTGTTCTGTTTCTTCTCTCTCCGCCGAATTTTCTCGCCGCCGCTCGTGCGCCACCGTCGCTCGCCCCACCGCGCCGCCACTCGCCGAGCCGCGCCGCCCCTCACCCCGCCGCGCCGCCCCCGGCCCGTCGCGCCGCCCCACGCGCTGCCCCGCTCGTCGCGTCGCCCGGCCCGTCGTGCCGCCCCCCACAGCGCCGCGCCCGTCGCGCCGCCCCACTGCAGCGGCGCCCCCGGCCCGCCTCGCCGCCCCAAGCCCCCGTAGCGCCGGCCCCGGCCCACCACGCCGTTCGACGCGCCTGCAGCGCCGCCCGCCCGTGCCGCCGCCAAGCCCGACGCCTTGCCAGCCGACGCCACCGACGCGCCGTCGACCACGTCGCGCTCTGCCCCGTCCCGTCGACCTCGACTCCCGTCAACCTCGCCTTCATTAAGGTATTTTATTTTGCGTATTTTATTTTGTATTTTCGGCGGCCTTTTATTTAATTGCCGCCGAAATTAGTATATTTTTGTAATTGTGTTTGTTGATTTGTGCGTTTGATTAATATTATTGATTAGTGCGTTTGTATATGTGTTATATGTTTAGGGAAGGCATATGTGGTATATGTGGAATGTATTAGTGGTATATGTGTTTGTTGATTAGTGCGTGTGATTAGTATTATTGTTTAGTTCGAGGCATATTGTATATGTGGTATATTTGGTTTAGTAAAGACATATGTGGTATATGTGTTATATGTGGTTCATTCTTATATTGTTTAGTGGCAGCGAGGTCATGCTGCCGAATTTTTTTTGGTCCTGCTAGCTTGCTGTGGGTTTAGAACCTATTCTTGCCTATACATATATATAGGACCGAAACCATTAACGTAGTTGAATAATGTTTTCACGATATGGTTCGGTTTAACAGTCTCAGGCATGGCTGAAGATCGTGCATGGATGTACAATGGCTGGAGTAGAAATGGACGTCATTCTGATGAGTGGGTAGCCAAGACCAAAGATTTTGTGGACCACGTATTCGCCTTGTCCTTAACCGGCACTGTCAGATGCCCTTGTAGGCGTCACGAAAACAGTATATTTCTTAATAAGGAAAGAGTTAGCCTAGATCTTTGTCAGTTTGGATTTATGCCCGAATATGAGGTGTGGGAACATCATGGTGAGGTAGTACCCAACCGGAATGTAGAAGAGGAGGAGAACAATGATTGGGCTGGCGATGATGCGATGCATGAGATGCTAGATTCGCTACGTCCAGAATTCAACCTAAGCTCCGAGGATCCTGCCACACCAGAGATTTCCAGATTTTTTAAACTACTAAAAGACTCTGAAGAGCCGTTGCATGAACACACAGATGTGAGTATACTCGCTTTTGTGACTCGGCTCATGGCCATTAAGTCCAAGTACTTTTTCTCGAACAATTGTTACAATGAGATTTTAAAGTTATTAGGAGATGTGCTCCCAAAGCCCAATAAGTTGCCTAAAGACATGTACCAATCAAAGACAATTATCAAAGGTCTCGGTATGGATTATGAGAAGATTGATGTGTGCAAAAATAATTGTATGCTTTTCATGAAGGAGCATGCGGAAGAGAAAAAATGTCTGAAATGTGGACAATCTAGATTTGTGGAAGTTGTTAATGATGAGGGTGAGAAGGTGATGATAGATGTTGCACATAAGCAGCTCCGCTACTTGCCACTAACTCCTCGAGTGAAACGGATGTTTCTATCTAAAAAAACCGCTATGCACATGCGATGGCACAAAGAAGGTGTCCGTGATAACGATGACCTAATCGTGCACCCTTCAGATGGGGATGCATGGAAGGCTCTCGACACGTTTGATCTCGAGTTTGCAGCTGATCCGAGGAATGTTCGAATCGGCCTCGCGACCGATGGCTTCACACCTTTTGGTCAAATGGCATCATCATACTCATGTTGGCCCGTCTTTGTTATTCCATACAACCTTCCACCTTCTCTTTGTATGAAATATGAATTTATATTTCTTTGCTTAATCATTCCTGGCCCAGACTATCCTGGAAAGAACCTCAATATCATGTTAAAACCCTTGATTGAAGAGTTGAAGGAGCTTTGGAAAGGTGTTGAAGCATACAATGTTTTTACAAAACAGATATTCAAACTTCGAGTTGCGTATTTGTGGTCGGTGCATGACTTCATGGCGTATGCTATTTTTACCGGTTGGAGTACACATGGTAGATTGACATGTCCATATTGCGGTTCAGATACAGATTGCTTCTGTCTTGCTCATGGTGGAAAGATCACTTACTGCGATTGTCATCGACGCTGGTTGCCTAGGAAACACCCCTTTAGGAGCGATAAGAAAAACTTTATAAAGAACACTGTGGTCACCAAAGGTCCGCCTAAACGTCTTAACGCGGCAGAAATATATGCTCAGCTGAACAACCTTGTCCTAAATGAAAAGGGGGACAAGTACGAAGGATTCAGAGTGGACCACAACTGGACACATATATGTGGTCTCTGGGAGCTCCCTTATATGTCGTCATTGATTCTTGTGCACAACATTGATGTCATGCACCAAGAAAGTAATGTTGCTGAAGCCCTCATACACACCTGCATGCATTTTGACAAAACAAAGGACAATCTGAAAGCTCGAAGAGATCTAGCAATGCTTTGTGACCGACCAACCCAAGTGCTCAATGACAACGGTAAGCCGCCACGTGCCTTGTTCTGTCTTACCTCTAAAGACAAGATCGAGGTAATGAGATGGATGAAAAAAATTAAATTTCCCGATGGTTATGCTGCGGGCTTGAAAAGAGCTGTGAATTTGAAAACAGGAAAACTAACTGGGTTAAAGAGCCATGACTTCCATATATTAATGGAGAGGATTATCCCTGTCATGTTTCGTGGTTATATGCCCGACGCCATGTGGCAAGCAATAGCTGAGCTAAGTTATTTCTACAGGCAGATCTGTGCCAAAGAAATAAGTAAAAATATGATGGAGAAGTTGGAGAAACAAATACCAGTGTTGTTATGCAAGCTAGAAAAAATATTCCCACCTGGATTCTTCAATCCGATGGAGCATCTACTTATTCACATTCCATATGAGGCAAAGGTTGGTGGACCTGTACAATATAGGTGGATGTATCACATTGAACATGCACTCAAAAACCTGCGAGGCATGGTTCGAAATAAGGCTAGAGTAGAAGGATGCATCGCTGAAGCTTTTTTGCTAAAGGAGGTTTCATACGTCACGAGTGTGTATTTCGCAGAGGAACATAATGTCTATGCTGCTACCATGCGATACAATGTCGATGAGGAACCTCCTGTCAGTGATCTCAACATTTTCCAATGGAGAGGCACAAGTACTAGTAAGGGCACGTTCTACCACCTTAGCATGGATGAAAGAATGTCCGCATTGCTATACATGTACTCTAATATGGAAGAGATGGAGCCATATTTCATGTAAGTCTTTATTTTACCCCTTAATTTCTTTACCAAAGGAGCCATATTTAATTACTTATTTGTCGTACAGTAAGTTCGATGAGGAAAATTGGACTTATTCCCATCAGCCTACAAGCAAACAACTAGATACTATGCGACGACATGGGAGGCAAGGAAGACCTAATTTTGTTGACTGGTTTCGCGAGCATGTAAACTCTTTATATTCCTTACTTTCATGTCATTTAGCCTTTTACGCGAGGTAGTCATTTTAACTGTATATTATTTGCAGTGCACAAAGACTCCTAACATACACGAGGACTTGAGACAGCTATCTTATGAGACGGTCACTTGCAGAACATTTGGTCGATATGATGTGAATGGCTTTCGTTTTCGTTTAGACCAATTTGAAAAGTCTCGTCCTCGTGCAGCCACACGAAACACTGGAGTTCTGACTAGGGCACTCGATGCACTCGGCAGAGAAACTAATTATTATGGCATCATTCAAAACATCCTAGAGTTTAATTTTGCAGGGAACAAACCTTTGAAATTAGTATTCTTTCTATGTGATTGGTTTGACAGCACTAATGGGATTAGACAAAGTCAATATGGTATAACTGAAGTAAAGCACAAGGAACGACTTTGAGGCCATGATAATTTTATCCTTGCACACCAGTGCGAGCAGGTCTACTATATGTCGTACCCAAATCCGAAGTTTGAAGCATGGTGGGTAGTTCATAAGGTGAACCCTAGGGAACGTTTACATACTCCTTGCACTGCTGGTTATCAATTCGAAGACGAACAGGCCGACGATGTTTATCAAGAAGAAGAATTGCCAACTACTTTTACTATCGATGAGGGTGTTGCACTGAACTCACTAGTCGGAGACCGTAACGATGTCACTACTGATGAGTGTGTTGCACCGAAACGAAAACGAAATCCAAGGAACAAAAAAGCCACATTGCGAGCTTTGGATCGAAGAAGACTCCTTGATCGTGATTCTGATGAATTTTGATGTGTAATGCAAAATTTCATATTATGTGATGTATTATTTGATTTTTTTATTAGTTCACTTAATTTTATGGAGCTAATACATTTAATGTTTTTCTATTGAACAGGATGAGTGGTAGGAATAAACCAAAGCGCACTGCTAGGGGGTTTCTTAATGCGGCTAGCAGGATATTCCCTGGTGCACGTTCCCTTTTCCAAGGGAGTTCTTCTAGCCAGAGCAGACAGGAGGCGTTGCTGAGACACGCTCGGCCAGAACTACGTGATACACCTATCGCTCTACAACGGAGTACCGATGTAAATGTTTATGTAATTGATCTTATTTGTCAGTCACTTATGTAATTGATCTTATGTAAATGTTTATGTAAATTTTTACGTGTCTCTATTTTATGTCCATAGGAAGAGGAGGAGGACGAGGAGGAGGTGCAACACCATGAGGAGGAGGACGAGCAGGCCCATGAGGAGGATGACGAGGAGGAGGTGCAACACCATGAGGAGGAGGACGAGCAGGCCCATGAGGGCATAGATGCTGAGGCGGATGACGATACCACCGAGGCTCCTGTCGTTCGACGAAGGGGCACTCGGAAGGGCCACTTTGTCCTACCTCCGTCAGCGCCTGCACAATCTGAAGCTCGAGTACTGATCATCTCGGTTGGTGATAGGTACTCACGTTTGGCCACTTTGTTCTTACTTATTTGTTTATTTTACACTATATATATGACATGACTTTCTTGTTTTTTTGTCATGCAGCCAATGGGAAGACACGTCATTTGACGGTCGAGGTCACCATAGACAGGTTAATCAAGTCTTAGGTAACCTCTGTCGTCAACATAACCCAGGAATTGTCACCGACCCGAAAGGTGTTGTGGTTCCTTGCACTAGCTGGTCGCACTTCGCACTAGCTCCACATGCTACATATGGAACAGCTCAAGGCGCCGTCAAGCACGGCTTTTGGGTAATTTTTTCGAACTAACATTTATTAGTTGTTTCAACCTAACATTTATTAGTTGTTTTTGAACTAATTTTATTTTCGATGTTGGACAGAGACGCTATCGTGTGGAACCTGAGGCTCAAGAGCATGCAGACCGAGTATTAGAGAAAAATGCGAAGAAGGTGTGCAGGGATGCATTTTCCAATGCTCGTCTACAGGTTGTGAACGCGTACATGAAGCGCCGAGGTCATTCTATCAACAACTTTCGACAATATTCAGATGTCTACTTGACTGTAGACCAGTACATGGAGGTAAAAATCTAATTTAACAGCTCATTCAGATGTGAATGTAATTTTGAGCTAACGCTTTGTATGCAGGTAACTCTTCCATGGATGGAACACCGGCCGCAGGCTTACAAGGCTTTGTGTGAGATATGGGCTTCGCCCGAGTGGATTGAGAAGTCAAACAGAAATCGACATAGGCAGCGCCATCAGCAGGACGAGGACGATGATGAGGTCGTAGTCAACCATACCTATGGGGCTGATGGACACATTCGGTTGGCTAAGCGAATGGTGAGTATGTAGTATTCTGTTTTACTCAGAAATGAAACAGGATTGAACTCATATTTGCAGGAGGCTCAAACTGGAGTTGTCCCGAGCCCAATCGATGTTTATAGGAGAGGGCATCGAGCGAAAAACAGTGAAATCTCCGATGAGCTGTGTAGTCAAGCGGCCGTTGAGCGTATGGTTAGTTGTTGTTATGATTAATATTTTCTTGTCATATAGCTATAAATTACATGTGTGCTGAACCTTCATATTGTATTACAGGAGACATACGGGCAGGAGATGGTTAAGAAGTATGGAGAAGACTACGATTGGCGAGGAGCGCCTACCATCGATGCCGAAGTTGTGCATTCACTTGGAGGCAAGGCGCATGGACGGTATGAACTTGTGAATTGTTTTCAATAATATTGGAACTACGACCGAATAGCTAATTTTCTTGTTTTTCAAGATATTCTATGTTTACCGGTGTTATCGATTCGACGGAGTTGCGTTCTCGTGGCGGCTCTTTGTCGCAGGCGGGCTGTGGTAGTAGCAGTCGTAGTCGCCGCTCTGTATCTAGCATGGAGGAAGCTATGAGGGAGCAGCAAGAAAAGTTTCGTGAAGAGCTGCGGCAACAACAAATGGCATTTCTCCAACAGCAATCAGAGTACATGGCTGCTTACAACGCACAGGCGCAACAAGCAATGAACGTGAGTGTCTTATTTATTCTCAACACGCTCGATATTGGTTCTATAACTAATATATTATATTTACAACAGTCTTGGTTTCCACAGCAGGCACAACAGCAACCATTTGTTTTCCCTCAGTTTCAGTCGCCGATGCCTCAGTGGGGATTACATGCTCCACCACCTCCACCTCCACCTCAGGTGCTTCAATTTAGTTAAGACTTGTCGTTTGTATCAATATAATTTGAAATCTTTACTAAACTTGATTTTGTAGGGATCCGGGGTCATGGGCCACAACACGCCACCACCGGTCATACCAGCACCAGGAGGAGCTTATGCAGGGGAGGGAGCTGATGCAGGAGAGGTTAGTTTGAGAAACAATTTGTTTGAATAGTCGTTATACATGTAACCAATGCCGTTATTAATGTCTTCTTTTTTCTTTAGGATCCAAACCCGTTACACGACTTCGTCGACCAGTTCTTCGCTTCTGGAGGTAGTGGACACAACTCCAACGACCCGAATATGTGATTAATTGTTAGCTTTGTGCCGCACTGTGCGTTGTAATGGACTATTTGTGGATTTTATGTTTGTATGGACTATTTGTGGACTCAAGTATGAATTTTCTGTTATTGTATGAAATTTCTGTTATTGTATGAATTTTGTATAAATTTTCTGTTATTTTTCGTATTTTTCAATTTTTTTGCTCTGAAATTATTAATTTTCGGCGCCCTGCTCCCTGGCCGCCGAAAATAGGAATATTATTTTCGACGGGTTTAATTTTCGATGGCCTGCTCCCTAGCCGCAGAAAATTATTTGTTATTTTCGGCCGATTTTTTTTTGCGGCCAGAAGCCGCCGAAAATAAGCCTTTTGCCGCCGAAAATAGCTTATTTTCGGCGGCAAATGGCTTATTTTCGGCGGCTTCTGGCCGCCGAAAATGCCTGTAGCTGTTGTAGTGCATGACCCTCATCGTCAAGGTCGTGGCTGTCGTCAGAGTAACCGGAGAGGCAGTGGTCACACGCGGACATGAAGTCCAGCACGGCGCCGGGATCACCGAGGCCGGAGAAATCCCAACCGGAGTTGGGGTCGTCATCCTCCTCGGAATTCGTCGGTCCGGAGGTCGAGACGACCGTCAGTCGGTCCCAGGTTGACCACATATGATATCCCGGAAGGTTAGGATATGCCCTTACGAAAGCACTCACCATAGCAGGGTCGCTAGGTGGATCGAAGCTGAACCGAAAGGGTACGAGATGGAAAACAGACGGTACTTCTTGGTCGATGGACGGTGGTGAAGTCGTGTCAGGAGCGGAGCACACCGTCATCTCAGGTACGAGGGTAACGCCCAGCAGATCCTTTGCGAGGGTGCTAGCGTCATCAGTCCGCTTGGGGTTGGCACGTTGCAGGGAAGTGACACCCGCCGTCGTCTCAGGTGCGAGGACAATGCCCGACATGTCCCCCGCTGGGGCGCCGGCGTCGTCGACTCGCTCTGGTGCGACAGCCGACGAGGTGCTGCCTCCTGCCTGGCCACGATTGCCCCGTTTCCTCCTCCTGTGGCGAGGAGGGTGGCGAGGCAGACCCGAATGCTCCTCTTCCGCCGCGGGGGGATGCTGTCGATGAGTTCGCCGCTGTTGGGCGAGTCGAAGACCGTCATTGTCGTCGCGCCGCGAGGGGAGGAGTACCATGTCGTAGCTGCCGTCGAGGGACATGAACTCGAGACTCTCGAAGCGGAGCACCGTTCCGGACTGAAGAGGTTGCTGAAGACTCCCCATCTGGAACTCAACGGGAAGGCATTCGTTAACACGCAGCAGGCCCCTACTTGGCGCGCCAACTGTCGGCGTTTCGGACCCGGGGGGTCCCTGGACCGACGAGTGAATTTGTCGCTGTGTGCCCCTACCCAGATGGGTTGGTGCGAGATGGAACACAAGAGGTGGGACAAGCCTTGTATTATCCTGCACCAGGGTGCTCGTAGTAGGGGTTACAAGCACGTCGCGAGAGGGAGAGAGAGAGAGAGAGAGAGAGAGGGAGCCTGTTCGTTCGCTCCTTCCCCCGCGCGAACCCTCCTCCAGGATGGCCCTGGACCTCCCTTTTATAGACGCAAGGAGAGGGTCCAGACGTACAATGGGGGGTATAGCTATGCGCTAACGTGTCTGGTAGAGAAATGCCTAAGCCCTATGTACATGCCAACGTGGCTGTCGGGGGAGAGCTTGAGCCCTGCGTACATGATAACCTGGCCGTCGGAGAAGCGCCTGAGCCCTGTGAAAGCACAGCTGGCGGTGCGGCAAGGATCCTGCTGACGTCTCCTTGCTGCCATAAGGGGCTGAGAGTCACCGGTGTCATGGTTGCACGCGGGGCACCATCATTACCCGTCGCTGGGGTAAGCCAGATGGGACGCCGGTCTTGTTCCTTGTAGCCTGAGCTAGCTAGGGATAGGGTAATGATGTATCCCCTGTTGGCGCGGTCGGTCCGAGCCCAAGGTCGGGCGATGCGGGGACTTCTCCTGAGGCCGAGGCCGGGGTCGGGCGAGGACGCGATTCCTCCCGAGACCGAGGTCGAGGCCGAGTCCGGGGGTCGGGCGAGGCGGAGACCTCCTCCTGAGGCCGGAGCCTGAGGTCGGGTGAGGCGGAGCTTCCCGCTGCGCCCAAAGCCGAACTTGGTGGTTGATCGTGACTTGTTGTCAGCTTCGCCTGGGTGGTTGGCACGGCAGTCGGAGCGGGGCGAGCGGTTGTTTTCCCGTCATATCGGACAGTAAAAGGGGGGCGAAGTGACTGCGATCACTTCGGCCTGGCCGACTGAGGCGCGTGTGTCAGGATACGGCGTCAGGCGACCCCTGCATTGAATGCGCCTGCGAAGCGGTCGGTTGGTGAGGCGGTCTGGCCAAGGTTGCTCCACAACGAAGCCTGCCCGAGCCGGGCTTCGGAAGAGCCGAGGGTGTGCCCGCTGCCTGAGGAGGTCCTCGGGCGAGGCATGAATTCGTTCGGGACTACTGCTCCTGCCCGAGGCTGGGCTCGGACGAGGTTGCGTCCTTTGGGTAGACAAAGCCTTGACTTGAACCGCGCCCGTCAGTTGGTCTGAGGGTGTTTACCAGCCGTGATTAGGAGTGTTGGGGGTACCCCTAATTACGGTACCCGATAAATAATAACATGTGTTTTGTTCAAATACAAAACTTAAATAGGAAAGGACAAATCTATTGTCTTGTGGAGCATCCAAGACCATATATCTAGATGTTCATTGTTAAAACACGTCTATTTGTTTAATGATGTTATTGTTAATTAAACTAGGATCATTGACCTTCTCTGTGAATGTCTATGTTGACACATGCCTTATTTTTATTTTTATTTATATTAATACCCTATATTGTTTTTTATTTGGGGATGAAGTGTGCATGAGTTTTGTTGTGTGGGTGATGATGCTTGTCTTATTCTGTGGGATGCTTGAACTGGCAGTGCCCCAGCTGTTAAGGTGACAGTTCTCTTGTTCTATATCTAATTGGATAAACTATGTTTTTGGCCAAAATTAAGTCAATGAATGCAATGCGGCTTCTTTTGTAATAATATAACTTCACTTAAAGAGGTGATGGGCTGTTGGTTTTTAATGAGACCATTGCAATCACATGGAGCTATTTATTTTATCAAATTGGCCTGAGATACTTTACTTGTTACATGATAATTGTGTTTCTAATTTTATTTCTTGAATGACTGTTCATTTTCATTAACTTAACTGATATAATGTGTTGAGAAATTGATTCTGACTGATTTATTGGTCGAAAGTATTTTGTTCAGTTTTTTACTTATTCCAAATAGGTTGACATTATATTTCTTTCCTAATGTGATGTACCTTTAGTTTTTTTTCAAGATATGGAGTTTGTAAATGCAGCATGGACTATGATGTTAAAAATTATTTATTATTTATTTCCAGGTTGAGAAAGCTCACAGTGGAGATGTTCATTGTGTTGATTGGAATCCCCTGATGTTAACTATATCTTAACTGGGTATGATAGCATTAAGGTTCAATTCAGCATAATCGTTGAAACAAATTCGATCTTTATCAGTTCCTTATACGTTCAAGTAATGAATCTTTTAATTGATTAGAATAATAAAATTTATGTATGGCTAAGATCACAAATGGATTACAAAACCTTTTCTCATAACGCTATAGCACACATTTATACATAAGTTATCGTGTTATTACATGTTTCCGTTGCAACGCACGGACATTCACCTAGTATATATATATACTCTTATACTCGAAATCAATTAATTATCGTTTTATCATCAATTACCTATGTTTTCGTTTTATCATCAATTACCAATGTTTTCACGGCTAGACGAGTTGTCTTTGATGGCAGCATGTCATACCTGATTTTCGCTCGAGACCGTCGCTAAAGGAGGAAGCGGTGTGGGCACGGTAGAGAGAGGAAGGTCGTTACTCCGGGCACGAGCTGTAGAAGAACCATGTTTTCGGTCTCGCCGCTCCAAATCTCATACTAGGGCCGCTCCGGGATGAATATAGATATTTATTCGGATGTTAACTTTTTGGCCTTCTTTCTTTAATTCTGAACAAATAGAGTATATAATTTGTTATGTAAATTTATATTTTTATTCTTAGTATTGAGTTTAATATGATTCATAAAAATAAATCTCCAATTCATTTTATTTCCTTTTTAAATAATTAATATAACATTTTGGATACAAATAATATTCACATTTAGATGTTTTTCACCTTTTCTGTTGTAAGGAGAAAATAATGCAAACAAAATTATACAATTTTTTTCTATAACATTATGCATAACAATATGGCCAAAGATTAACACCAAATTAGATATACATCTATATTAAAACATTAAATTTGTTTTTACCGCTGAACAGCCCCGAAAAAACAGGGATATCGTCATTCCGCAAACCAAGCATTATCAGAAAAAAAAAACTACCGGTTGACGCTACGGGATAAAGAACCATCTCTTTCGGCACGGGCGCCTGTTTCGGCACGGCGCGAGCCGCGTAACTTCCCCGCCCCGCACCCGCACGTCCGTCCCGTCCCACTCCACCCACCTATCCCGCGCCGTGCCGCCCGGCCGGCCAACCGAAGTACCGAAGCACGCCGAGGCCGCCGATCTCGCTCTCCGACTCCAATTCCGCTCCGTCCCCAGCGCTAGCAGGTAATCCCTCGCCGGCTCGGTGTCCCGGTCAAACCCGCCCGGCCCCAAACGACGAGCTGATCCAACGGCGGCTGCTCCCCCACGCACCAAACCCCATGGATCTGCGCCGCTCGTCCACGTGCCGTGTCGCGGACTCGCGGTCGCCACGGTCCACGGGCCGGCGCTCCTCCCCTCGCCGCCCGCCCCTCCCCCTTCTTTTATTCCCCACCCCGCCTCGTCTCCTCCACCGCCGCCCCCACATCTATCCACCCGCCCGCCCGTCCGTCCGTTCGTTCGTCTCCACGCGCAAACGAGAGAGAGAAGGCCTGGTCGTCGTCGTCGTGAGGCGGAGAGATCTGGGAGGAGGAGGAGCGATGGACGGGAAGCTACCCCCGCCGAACCCGAACCTGCCGTACCGGGAGGACTGCTGGAGCGAGGGCGAGACGGCGGCGCTCGTCGACGCCTGGGGCTCGCGCTACCTCGACCTCAACCGCGGGAGCCTCCGCCAGCCGCAGTGGCGGGAGGTCGCCGACGCCGTCAACTCCCGCCCGGGGGCCTCCGCGCGCGGCCGCCCGCCGCGCACCGACATCCAGTGCAAGAACCGCGTCGACACGCTCAAGAAGAAGTACAAGGCCGAGCGCGCGCGCGGCGGGCCGTCGCCGTGGTCCTTCTACGGCCAGCTCGACATCCTCGTCGGGCCCACGCTCAACGGCACCAAGAAACCGTCCCCGCCGCGCGCCGCGCTGCCCGTGTTCCGGAGGCGCCAGACGCCGCCGCGCTCCCCGTCGCCGCAATCGCCGCCGCCGCTTCCCGTGGCCCTCCCGCTGCACAATTACCGCCGTGGCTCCGACCTCCCCTCCGCAAACTTCATCCATAAGGCCGCCGCGGCGGCCGCCGCCGCCGCCGCCGCGGAGTCCGACTCGGAAGATGGCTACAACAATAACGAGTACGACGATGACGAAGGCTCTCAGCAGTCGCCGTCACGTTCTGTATCTTCTCGCTCCGGTGGTGCTCCTGCTGTTGGCACCAAGAGGAAGATGCGCAGCGGGAGCGGTGGATTCGGGGAGCTAGCGAGGGCAATCGAGACCTTCGCGGATATGTACGAGCGCATGGAAGCAGCCAAGCAGCGACACGCGGAGGAGATGGAGAGGCAGCGAATCAAGTTCCTCAAGGATCTGGAGCTGAAGCGGATGCGGTCTTTTGTGGACATGCAGCTGCAGCTTTCGAGGGCAAAGCACGCCAGGAAGGGTGATGCTTCCTCGGAGATGCTCATGTCTCTCGCTGCACTGCCCTTCCTCAGCAGCTCTGCTTATCTTTAAGGGCATGTTCGGTTAGGGATGGATTCTCCAATCCCCTCAATCCACCCCTAACCGAACAAGCCTTAATCCACCCCTTTAATCCACCCCTAATCGAATAAGCCTTAAATTGGAAGAGTTTGGTAAAGGAATATTTTGACCTTCAATTAGGAATTTAGGATATAGTGAGTTGGTTGCTGTGCTAGACTTGTTCATGGATTGTTTGTGTTTCCTAAGATAGTGTAATTTTTCATACGAACCACGGAGGTATTGCAGGTCTTCAAAATTTAAATGTACCTTGCAATGCATTATGCCCAAGATTGTTCTTAGATGGAATGAAATTTACTGGTTTACAACACGTACTGTCAGTGTAATACGAATTTCATCTCAACTACCTTTGTTGTGTATCACTTACAATCTTTTTGGGCACTTTCTGTTTATACATGATATTGGTTTGCAAGTTTGCATGATGAGAAGCCTATGCTTTACTTATGATACCACAATATTTTGTGACTGTGTTCTGTTATTTCATTGTCACCAGCCTTTCTAGTTGGGGAAGGGAACTATAGTTTTCTTAGTGTATGTGACCCTTTGCTATAATGTTACATCAAGTTTTGTGTTCCCATTTTCTCTCATTTGAGATGCTTGGTTGTTATTGATGATATAGGGTAATTTGTCTGCCTTTCTAGTAGCTGGGGACGGTATGTCAAATATATTTTATTGGATAGTGTATGTGAGCATCTACTACGTCGTCTGTGTGTTTGGTGTACATGACTGGTTTGTTAGATTTTTTGGTTCTCGTTTTAGCTTCTCTTTTGAGATGAAGTATTGCTGAAAATTGTCTGGTACTATCTTTAAAAACTGACTGGAACTAGGATTTGAAGGTGTGTGTGGGTGGGGTAAGTTAATTCAGAGATAAATTACTAACATGCAAAAGTTTTTCTCTCAACTTCATGAGCTTTTGTAGAAAAATTGGGTGATGAGGGGGCCATGGACCCTGCCAGTCCTCTATTGGCTCTATTACTACTTAAATACATGTTTATTAGTGAATGATGATGATCCCTTGTATTGGGTTTCATTTGGAGTCTCCTTATTTTAGGAATACGACGATTCTGTACTCGATTTTTTTTGGGGGTGGGGTGGAGGGGGTCTGCATTGTGCGTTTGAAGATCTGCTTCTGAACTTCTCATCTTAGTTGACTGAACTGGTGATGAATTAAAATTGTTCAATAGTTTTCCATCGTAGAACGGTATGCTTCTATCGTACCAAATGTGACTGAACTGGTGATGGATTAAAATTTGTACGATAGTTTTCCGTTGTAGAACGGTATGCTTCTAATGAACCAAATGTGTTTATGCTTGTGCCTCATAAATTTAATCTTTTCTGAAAAAAATAGCTCATGTCCATTCGTATATAAATGAAACTGATGTGAACGCATGCTGAATAGGAGTATGCTTTTTACAGATTCTTTGCATTGTATGTTATAATGTCTTCTGCTTATGCCAATTTGCTTGGGGTGTGATACTACAATTCTATGTGCCTGTTAATTACACCGTGCTGTATTTGTTTGTTTATCCGGATCTTGTCGTGCTCACACTATGGGAGATGCTGATGATAATTATGGTTACTTCATTAGCACACGTAATTGTATGGTACCTGGTTCTCTTTGCATTTGAATTCTGTTGTAAGCCAATACCTTATGGTATCCAATTGTGCTGGGGAGACCAAGAACAGAGCATCTGTGAACTGCACTGCTCATTAGCCACCCTCGACCGGAGTTAAGCGAAATTATGCTCAGCTTATCATTGTGCCCATGCCCCCATGCAAATATCTAGGTGCTGTTTGGTAACGTGATGGGTCTATGTTTATTTAAGTACATCTATAATCGGATACTATATTAGGAATTGATACTGTCCTATTCAAATTTGTTATCGTTACTATTGATACTATTTACGTTACATTTCGTGAACCAAACAACACCCTAGAAGCGACATGCAAAAATTTGCTCCTATTGCTAAATTAAGTGCTTGTTTTTTTTTTCTTCTTTGATTGGCTTCTATCGGTTGAGTGATGGTTGGCGTCAACTGATATTGTCAATGTCTGGAGAAAGACGATGTCGTCGATATTGTCAATACGACTTCTGAGATCCCATCAACAGGAAGAAACTTGCAATGAATCCGACTCATGCCATCCTCTCATTTCTGGGCCTTGTGCCATAAGTTGATCAGTTCATGTATTTTTACCGTACATTTCAAACTCTACTCTATCTACAATATTTATATATATAAATATACTGTGCATATATACAACCAGTTTGGTTAGTGAAATAACCCTATCTAGAACCAGATGATCCAACATGGATTCACTCCTTGCAGGTTTGGATGGGAGGAATGAGTTTGGTCCACCTGTTTTGCAAGGAATGGATAGCTTTTGGGTTTTAGTTTTAGATCGGAACGAGTGAATGATAGACGAGATGATCATGTGAGAGTAACCTAACGCTGTTTTAGATTTGGATGTAGGTTCGGATAACTCCGGACCATTTGATGCCTCTAAACAAACACGGATGTGGGTTCGGATGACTCCGAACCGTTTGATGCCTCTAAACAAATACGCTGATAGTGTTTTGCACCATCAAATACATGTGGTGATGAGCTCAGCCTAGAAAGGATCTTACTGCCCACGGGAGGGAGGAAATAGGTGGCCTACCCTCTTGAAAATAAAATCTATGTATACTCAGATAAATATGTTAGAGCTGTAGCAAGCAGTCAAGTGTAATCTGTATTCTCTTCTTTGATAAGCTTTCTCCTACTACAAGGCCCCTGTTTGGTTGGGATTCTGGGCGGATTCTGGCCACCAGAAGCTGAAGCCGCGGCCAAACGCCTAGCTTCTGGGCCAGCTTTTGACGGCCGCGCTTCCCATAGAAGCCGCCCGCGTACAGGAAACGAGGAAGTCGCCCGACCCACGCGTCCTCTGGTAGCCGGGCTATTTGCGATAGGGTTTTACCGCGCCTGCGCCTGAGCTCTCTCCCTCGACCGCCACCACCGCCTCCTCCGCCGCATCGGGTCGGGGACCTCGACCACACTCCCCTCTGCTCATCCGCCACATTCGTCGTCGTCTTCTCAGGTACGCGGTTCATTTCCTCCATTCCGTTCCGTATCCGCTCGTCGTCCTCCCCCGGCTACCTCGTTTCGAAAAGCTCCCTCACCGTTGACGTCGCCAGGGTTTTGCCCGCGGCGCCGCAAGTTCGTCCGCAAGGTTGGACTCCTCCCGTATCCCAACTCCTCGGCTTCGCAGGTACATTCGTAACTTCCATTTCTACCCTGTCTCCTCCCCCATCAATTTCTTTGTCCCTTTTACTGATTAGGGTTTAGGTTGCATCGACGTCCGTGGATAATACTCCCCCCTGTAATCAAGACAATTTCACAACTGCTTACTAACGATTATCCTGTGACATTTGATGTTCAGATTTCAAGGAGTGAGCGGTTTTTCCCTGTTGCATCAGAAGCTCCACTCCTACGAAGGTGATGTTCACATCAATTTCTTTGTCCCTTTTACTGCTTTACATGGTGTGTATGTATTCGAAGATCGAGTTGCAAATATGTTCACGTTTTTGGGTAATCCATTCACAGTGTGTTAGTACTTTTATTAGTACACACGTTCATAGTAAATTGTGGTACTTGTACCCTACTTTGTTAGTAGCCGAGGCACAGGACATGTCACTACGCCAAATTTTTGTAGATAGTCCCCATGTTTGGTATACTAACGACCTAATAAATCCATATCAGATGGATTCAGCAGACTCCATAGCCGACAAGGTAATTGGAAGGATGCAAGAGATTGCGGACAAGATTTTTTCCGTAGCGAGGGAAACAATCCGTCCTGGACGCGGGTTGACCTCATTTGACGCTACCAAACTTCATGTAGCATTGGAGGACATAACTTGCATGCTGGAGCAAGACTCTCTGGTGTTGCAAGAGAATTTGGACATCGTGAACAACGTAAACAACCCGGGTGACAGCAACTACGAACCTTCAACCTTGTCCTCACCACCCCTACTGACGACGACCTTACTCCAGACTGGGACTTTGCGGAGCACTTCGAAAACTTTTGGGGTCTTGAATATGACTCCGATCAGATGCCTTCGTTTAGTGACAATGAGGTTTAAGTTAGAACACGGTGAACCTTCGAGTCAGGTGTTAGGGTAACAGGGATAGATCAGCCTTTTGCTTATTGCTTAGTTGTAAAGTGTTCCCTGTGCTTTTGTGTCCAGCAGCACATGAATTCCTTAAGTCTATATATGTAATTATGGCAAACCGAATGTGACTCCTTATGGTACTACCTTATGTTATTATGGTCCCTTACGTGTTCATTTTGTTTTCTTAGTAAGTGCACTTCAATACATATTTTCAATCGTGTACACTTGTTTTGCACTAGATGGACAAGTCTGGCAAAGTCATTGCAAAGTGGGATAGTAGAGCAACAAAAATTTACACAGAAATTTGTGTAGAAGAGGTCAATGCACGGAACAGGCCACAACAATTTCTAAATGTCGAAGGGTATGCTAACCTCATAAGGAAGTTTAAGGAACGCACTGGTCACACTTACACCAGGGATCAAATGAAGAATAGGTGGGACTCCTTAAAGAGAATGTTCACCCAATGGAAAACTCTTAATGAAAGGGCTACAGGTCTTGGTCGAGACCCTCATACTGGTTCAATCAGTGCTCCAGATGACTGGTGGGCTAAGCAAAATGAAGTAAGTAGACTTTATTTTTTATTTTTTAGATTAACAATAGTAATGACCATCTGAAAGTAGGAAATACCATGTTGCTGCAGGCAATGCCAGGGTGTATTATGTTCAAAACAGCACCCCTTGAGAATGAGGACGAGCTAAAGGTTATGTTTGGACCCATAGTCTGCACAAATGAAACAACCCTTGTTTCGGGCGTCGAGGATGCAATTCATCATCTGATGATCATGTCGAAGCCAATTTAGGTGGGGGTGAAAACAGCACACCTGACCCATGCTCAAATGCGACTGGGAAGCGTAAGGTGCGGCATGATTCTCCTAAACCTAAGAAGAAAAAAGATACGAGGGAAGAGTACATGAAACGCCTAGTGGAGGCTTTTGAGTCGCGTTCCATGACCTCCATCACCTCTGTTGAGACCGACCCTGTTCGTGTTGAGGTTGCTGCTCAGTTGCAACAACTGATCGAAGATGGTTCACCAGAAGGCAGCGACCTACATTTCTTTGCCACTCATTTGTTGATGGAGAAAAAGTATAGAGATGTATTTGCAACACTGAAGACCAAAGAAGGAAGGAACGCTTGGCTGCGCCGTGCTTTCGAGATGAATGTTAAGTCCAGTTAGATGGTGGTCGTCCGACAACAGAGCCTGGTGGTCCGAACTATGTTGCTGTTCATGTTATAGTCGTGTTGCAGTCGTGTCACTATTATGAGTCTTGTCGTGTTGCAGTCGTGTTACAAAATAAACATATCGTACGCATATTTTTCCCCTTCGAACAATTTTCCAATTATTCGAGTTGAACATGTATTTCAATAATCAGAGTTGTATGTTTGTGAACAATGTCAATCTGTGAACTTTCTTTCAGCTATGATACATGAATATGTGTCTTATATACTGTGCTTATTCAAGAAATGTGGCTGTTGTTTGTGTGCATGCAGATGTGTGACCCTGCTGCACACACATATGATGATGACAGGGATGACAGGGATGGACAATTGCTTGTCGCCCTATATGCTGTAGACATTTGGGGGAGGTCTTCCAGTGGGGTTTCTAGAAGAACAATGGTTGAAACAGGTATTCAATGGGTTGAGCGAACTTTGGAGAATAGTAACGACTGCTTTGGCATGTTTCGCATGTGGCGGACTATTTTTAGACGATTGCATGATACGTTGGTAGAAAGTTATGGTCTGGTTCCAAGCCGTGGTGTCAGTACTACGGAAGCTCTAGGTATTTTCTTGTGGGCATGTGGGGGTCCACAATCATTTAGGCAGATAAGGAATAAGTTTGGTCACTCCTTGGAAACTATTAGTCGCAAGTTTAGTGAAGTCCTTAATGCACTATATAAGATGTCTTCAGACGTAATCAAGCCAAAGGACCCTAATTTCATAGATATTCACCCTAGGTTGCGAGAGACAAGATTTTGGCCCCATTTCAAGGATTGCATAGGAGCAATTGATGGAAGTCATTTTCCCGCGTCTGTCCCGGCCACGGATCAAGCGAAATATATTGGTCGGCACGGGTACGCATCACAGAATGTAATGGCCGTTTGTGACTTCGATATGAGGTTCACATTTGTTGTCACGGGTTGGCCAGGTTCAGTGCATGACACTAGAGTATTACAAGATACTTTGATAACTTATGGAGACAGGTTCCCGCATCCACCGGAAGGTATATCAATATGCTGTACTTTTGTATCATACGTTATTAATTGATGTCATATGTATTTAAGTTCATATTTGTTTTGTGCAGGTAAATACTATCTTGTGGATTCTGGTTATCCAAATAGAAAAGGGTACCTTGCACCTTATAAGGGTCAGAAGTACCACATTTCAGAATGGCAAAATGCGAGACAACCTATTGGTAGTAAAGAAGTATTTAACTATGCACACTCTTCGCTACGCAATGTTATAGAGCGATCGTTTGGGGTGCTCAAAATGAAGTGGAGAATTCTTCTAAGTCTCCCTTCTTTTTCGCTGAAGAAACAATCGAAGATCATTATTGCTTGTATGGCAATGCATAACTTCATTAGGGACAGTGCTCTACACGATAGAGCCTTTGATCAACTTGTACCAAATAGCCTTGGTCATGATGTACCCGTAGGTGAGAGTAGTAGTACCACATCTGATGAGTTAGACATGAGTGCATTTCGAGATGCACTGGCTAATGCATTAGTGTCGTAATTTTATATGTGCATGTAACGGTAGTTAAGTTGTAATGAACTCTACTAATTATAATGTAATGACCTTTTGTTGGTTCGGTGTTTATGTGTATCGTTTGTTGAAACAGAATCTGCAATCTGAGAATCTGCGTATCCAAACACCTAGATTCCGACCAACAGCTTTTCTCCACAGCAAGCCAACCAAACACGTAAATTCTAACCACCAGCTTTTCCCCACAGCCAGCTTTTTAGAAAAGCTATTCAGAAAAAAGCTGTACCAAACACGCCCAAGGTAACACGGACGCAAGTGCTTCCCACCGCACACACCGTGTCCTGGGCTCGCGCACCCAGGCGCACTTATCACACACATTACACCCATTCGGACCCAGCACACGAGCGCATGAGCTTGAAGGCACGGAGGGTGGATGTAACGCCCTGAATTTGGGGGTAGAATTTTTTCTTCTTTTCTCTCACCAAATTCGGGCGTTACTCTCTTTTCTCTTCTCGTTCCGCTCCTTCTTCCCAATTTCAAACCAGTATAGTGACAGGTGTCTGTGTCGTGTATGAACAAAACCTAAGTGTCATGGGTGTTGCATCATGCCGAAACACGTTTCTTTGTCTGATGTCGTGTGTTCGTCTCGTTCCGCTTCGGATTTCAGTTCGCGATTTAATTCCGTTTAATGGTCGTGCGTGTAGTGGGTTTCGATCCGCGATGTGACCCAGCCCAGCCCAGCCCGGCTCGCGCGCCCCCGGTGCCCCACACCCCCCATGCGCCCCCTCCCCCTCTCCCTCTCTCATTTGGATTTCCCGCGCAGCAACCTCTCTCTCCCTCTCCCATCTCTCTCTCCCCGTGGTGCCCTAGGGCTTGGAGACGGCGATCACCGGAATTTGGACCCCGAGGTGAGCTCCCATCCCCTCCCTTCTCCTCTCTCTCTCTCTCCCTCTCCCTCCTCTCTCCCCCTGCGCGCGCCCCCTCTTCTCTCCCCTGCGCGCGCGCGTCCCTGCGCGGCGGCGTGGCACCCCGCCCCGCCCCTCCCCTTCCCCGTCCGGCGCGGGCGCGGCCCCTCCCCTCCGGTCCCTGACGGTGCTAGACCCGCCCCTCCCCTCCCCGACGGTGCTCGGCCCCTCCCCTCCCCTCCCCGGCGGCGCGCGGGGTCTACCCGGACCGCTGGGAGGCGACCTGCTTGGTGCGCCGTCCGGAGAACAGTCTCCGGGGTGCGGAGGTCTGCTCAGAGCACTATTCCATCTCTGAGCGGGACTCAGCTGAGGCGGCCATGCAAGATGCTACACAGCGTGCGCTTTCGCACTACTGCTCAGTTCTCGGTGGGGTAGCTGATGGTCTCAACCTGAAGTACTACCCCTGCCGTCCATCTGGCAGCATAGAAGGCGTGATTGTCTCACCTGTTGGTGAGGACAATCCTAGGTTGAGCAGCACAGTCAACCTAGCCGCCGTGCTAAACACGGAGCTGGACCACGCATTAGACGAGCTGAGTAGGGCTCGTGCTAAGATCGCCCTACTGCGGGCTGAGCGTGTGGAGCGTCGTCACCTGGATGATGGCTCCCTCGCTCCTTTCGGGACTCAGCACCCGTATCGCTCACCTCGGCGTGGACACCAGTCTTATGGCAACCCCGACTGCAAGACCAAGATAAATTTAGAACCATAGATCGTCAGAGTCGGAACTTGTAATTAATACGAAGATATATACATAGAAGCTATAGTCCTAGCATTAGTCTCGCTCTTAGTTAGTCTTAGTTAGACAGGGTAGTTTGCTATATCCTGTGCATTTATGTTTGTCATGATGAACTATGTTTGATTTGGATCTTTGTAATGACTGTCACCAGGATGTGGCTATCCCCTGCATTTTGGTTTACCTGTTATATGTTAATGGAGTTAGCTATTTAGTTGGGAAGCCTTTTATTCCACTTTCCTCTTTATCTGAGAAGCTGTGTTGGTCTGTGTTGGAGATCAGTGAAGATGCTAATCTGCTCAGTGTTGTGGAGAATTCTATACTCTTTTCTTATGCTGCAAGATTTGCAAGATCAGTTCTGATGTGTGGTTGCGTTCTGTAGATGTTAGAAAACAGGCGCAGAGGAGGAAGGTGTCGGCGTTTCGAGACCGGGGGGGGGGTCCCTAAGCCGATGAGTGAAGTGTCGTCGCGTGCCCCAGCCCAGATGGGTCGGCGCGAGGCCGAGCGCGAAGGGGGGAAGTGAGGTGGCCGGAGGCGTGCGTGAGAGAGGTGGAAATCCCGCGGCCTTCGTGTTCGTCCCGCGCCCAGGTCGGGTGCGCTTGCAGTAGGGGGTTACAAGCGTCCACACGGGGGAGGGAGCGAGCGGCCTCACGCGAGTGCCTGTCTCATCCTCGTCCCCGCGCGGCCAACCCTCTCTAAGAGGGCCCTGGTCCTTCCTTTTATAGGCGTAAGGAGAGGATCCAGGTGTACAATGGGGGGTGTAGCAAAGTGCTACGTGTCTAGCGGAGGAGAGCTAGCGCCCTAAGTACACGCCATCGTGGCGACCGGAGAGATTTTGGCACCCGGTTTGTGTGATGTCGTGGCCGTCGGAGGAGCGCTGGAGCCTGGCGGAGGGACAGCTGTCGGGGCTGTCGAGTCCTTGCTGACGTCCTTTTGCTTCCGTAAGGGGGCCGAGAGCCGCCATCGTCAGGGTGCGTGCGGGGCGCCATCATTGCCTATCTGGCGGAGCAAGCCAGATGGGACGCCGGTCTTGTTCCCCGTAGCCTGAGTCAGCTTGGAGTAGGGTAATGATGGCGCCTCCTGTTGATGTGGCCGGCCTGCGCCCTAGGTTGGGGCGATGTGGAGGTTCCTCCGAGGTCGGGGTCGAGTCCGTCTTCCGTGGCCGAGGCCGAGTCCGAGCCCCTAGGTCGGGCGAGGCGGAGGCCGTTGGCTGAGGCCAGGGCGGAATTTGAGTCCTGGGGTCGGGGGAAGCGGAGTTCGTCGTCTTCTGGGGCTGAGCCCAAGTCCGAGCCCTGGGTCGGGCGGAGCGGAGTTCGCCGTCTTCCGGGGCTTAGCCCGTGTCCGAGCCCTAGGTCGGGCGGAGCGGAGTTCGCCGTCTTCCGGGGCTTAGCCCGAGTCCGAGCCCTGGATCGGGCGGAGCGGAGTTCACCGTCTTCCGGGGCTTAGCCCGAGTCCGAGCCCTGGGTCGGGCGGAGCGGAGTTCGCCGTCTTCCGGGGCTTAGCCCGAGTCCGAGCCCTGGGTCGGGCGGAGCGGAGTTTGCCATCTTCCGGGGCTTAGCCCGAGTTCGAGCCCTGGGTGGGGCGGAGCGGAGTTCGCCGTCTTCTTGGGCTTAGCCCGAGTCCGAGCCCTGGGTCGGGCGGAGCGGAGCTTCCTATGGTGCCTGCGGCCAGGCCTGACTGCCTGTCAGCCTCACTCTGTCAAGTGGCACCGCAGTCGGAGCGGCGCAGGCGGCGCTGTCTTTCTGTCAGACCGGTCAGTGGAGCGGCGAAGTGACGGCGGTCACTTCGGCTCTGTCGGCTGAGGGGTGCGCGTCAGGGTAAAGGTGTCAGGCCACCTTTGCATTAAATGCTCCTGTGATTTGGTCGGTCGGTGCGGCGATTTGGTCAGGGTTGCTTCTTGGTGAAGACAGGGCCTCGGGCGAGCCGGAAATATGTTCGCCGCTGGAGGGGGGCCTCGGGCGAGGCGTGATCGAGTCCCTCGAATGGACTGATCCCTGACTTAATCGCACCCATCAGGCCTTTGCAGCTTTATGCTGATGGGGGTTACCAGCTGAGAATTAGGAGCCTTGAGGGTACCCCTAATTATGGTCCCCGACAGTAGCCCCCGAGCCTCGAAGGGAGTGTTAGCACTCGCTTGGAGGCTTTCGTCGCACTTTTTTGCAAGGGGACCAGCCTTTCTCGGTTGCGTTTTGTTCCGGTGGGTGCGTGCGAGCGCACCCATCGGGTGTAGCCCCCGAGGCCTCGGAGGAGTGGTTTGACTCCTCCGAGGTCTTTAACGCCTCGCGCAATGCTTCGGCTGGTCTGGTTGTTCCCTCATGCGAGCTGGCCGTAGCCCGGGTGTACAGTCGGGTCCCAAGTTCTCGGGCTGGTATGTTGACGCTATCAACGGTTTGGCTGGAGCCGGGTTTGCGAGAGCAGCCCCCGAGCCTCTGCACAGGGCGAGAGGGCAATCAGGGACAGACTCGACTTTTTTACATACGCCCCTGCGTCGCCTTTCCGCAAGGAGGAGGGGGGAGAGCGCCATGTTGCCCTCGGCGGGCGCCGAACATGGTGTCTCCGGTGAGCTGCAGGCGGGTGATCCGAGCGGACGTCCGTGCCCCATTCGTTAGGGGTCGGCTAGAGGCCCAGAGGCGCGCCCAAAAGTACCTGCGGGTGATCTGCCGGACCCGGTCCCCTAGCGACGGGGTCCGAGGGCTCGATGCCTCCCTTTGATGGGATTCCATTACAAGATCGTTCCCGCTGGTCTCGGAAATGTCCTAGGGTACCTCGGGAGCGCAACCCGAGCCTTGGTTATGTATCGAACGTACCCATGTTCATCCCTCGCTCTGTGTCTGAGGCGGCTGTGAACCCTTCGGGGGCCAGCCTTCGAACCCCTGATCAGTAGTGGGCGCGGAGCCCGAGTAGCCTGAGGCGGCCGTTGAACCCTTCCGAGGGGCCGGCCTTCGAACCTCTGACCAGTAGTGGGTGTGGAGCCCACGTGCTTTGAGGCGGCTGTTGAACCCTTCCGAGGGGCCAGCCTTCGAACCTCTGATCAGTAGGGAGGCTTGGAGCCTGGTTCCTTCACGGGGAAGGATCCTTTTCGGGGTATCCTCCTTTCCCGGTCCCTGTTGCAAGAGAGAGAGAAAGAGGAAAAAAGGAAAAGGATACGAAATCGAACGACGCGGCGTACCTTTTTTTTGACGCGGTCATTATGGCGAAGGCGAAACGTCGCTCGCTTCTCTCGCCAGAGGCGCCGCCTGTCCCGCCGTGGAGTTAATGCGACGGGGCGAGTGGTTCGTGGGGCGGCCGTTTCGCGTGCGCGAGCCGTTCAAGGAACGGCTGTTTTGCTTTGTGTTTTTGAATCCCGCGGCCGGTCCGGGCGGAACGTTGAACCGGTCTCGCCTTGGTCTCTATATATTCGGGGGAGGGTCTAGCGATGGTTCTTTGCTCCGCTTCCTGCCTCCCTCTTAGGTTTTCGCAACCCGAGAGACTTAGCCAGAGAAAAGGAAACCGCCCACCCTGTCCCTTGCGCCGCCACCCCTTCTGCTCGGTGATGGCCGACCGGGTGACCATCGTCTCGCCGCGCGACCCATAGCCTTTCTCCACAGTGACGGCGGGTGATCTGGAGGATCTTGTTGCTGAGGGTTTACTTCGCCCTCTCTCTGATGAGAGGCGGCCGGAATGGATTCCCCCCGTGAGTGGAGCCGCTCCATCCCCACCGCCGGGGTACATCGTGAGCTTCGTCTCCTTCCACGAGCGGGGATTTGGTGTGCCGGCGAGCCGCTTTATGCGGGTGATCCTGCACCACTACGGGGTGGAGCTGCACAAACTCAGCCCCAACTCCATCTCGCAGGCCGCCATCTTCGTAGCAGTGTGCGAGGGGTACTTGGGGATCGCCCCCCACTGGGACTTGTGGACTCATCTCTTTTTCGCGGAGCTTTTCGCTTCGCCGACGGGGGAGAGAAAGGTCCGCGCGGCAGTGCGGGCCAGCGGCTGCATCCTTCAGCTGAGGCAGTCGCGGGCGTCGCTGTATATTCCTGCCATCCTTGCGTCCTCGAACAAAGGGTGGCAGCGCCGGTGGTTCTACCTTCGGAATGACGGCGAGTTGCTCCCGCTGTTTTCCCAGCGAGTAGTCACCGTCGCCGCCGATGCTTGGCGCCACGGGACTCCGCACGAAAGACAGAAGAACCTCGAACCCCTTCTCAAGGCCTTGGAGGCGTTGCGGAAAGGGGGACTCACCGCTACGGGGGTGATTGCCGCCATCCACCGCCGGAGGGTGCTTCCCTTGACGGAGCGACGGTTGCCGCTCTGGGAGATGACACCGGAGGCTGACTTGGAGGGCTCGTGGATGTCCTCGGATCCTCTTCCCTTTGACGTTCTCCACGGGCGGGTGGCCGTCGCGTTGGGGAAACTACGGACCCCAGCGCCTTCTCCCAGCCTTTGATGCGCCCTGACCAAGGATGCGTGACTCTGGTGAGTGTCCGCTCCTTCCTTCCTCTTATATCGGGTTGCTCCTGGTTTTTACGGTCGGGATTTCCATCTGTCTTCAGGAGGTAGGGTGGCACAAGCCTTCCCTGCCACGGGTCCCGCAGGATGCGGTGGACCGAGCAGCGCGGCGGATTGCCGCGGAGGAGAAGAAGAAAAAGAAGGACGCGGAGAAGGCCCGGGCCCTCGAGCGGACGCGGGCTCGAGACGCCTTGGAAAAGCTCCGTCGTCGGCAGGAGAGGGAGGGGCTCCCGAGGGAGCCGTCGCCGGAAACGCCTGATGACGACGACAATGATGAAGATGATGACGAGGAAGACGACATGGCTGCCCGCCTCGGCTTTAGCCCTGGCTTGAGGTTAGGCCAGGAGCCGTCAAGCCAGCCCCCGAGTGGGTTGATGCTGTCAGTCCCCGGAGTTGGGACGCCGAGGTCCCGGCCCGAAGAGCGGGGGCAGACCGAGAGGGTACTTGACCCCTCGGCTGGGGGAGTTGAGGCGACCCCGGGGAGCCAGGCCGAGGCGTCTGTTCCCCGAGAGCCGTTGCCCACGCCGGCAGCGCAGGAGAGCGACCCTCAGGCCACCGTGGTGGTGCCTGGGCAGCCTGCCTCCCGGGCGTCCAAAGCGCCCAAAGCAAGGGTGGTGCCGAGGCTGCCGGCGAAGCGGACCTCGGCGGCGGCTTCGGGGGTCGAGATCCAAGAGACCTCCCCTCAGGCACGGTTGATCATGGCCCGGAGCGGGTAAGTATCTTGGAACGTCTTCGTCTCGGCTTTTCATTCGCATGTCCCGACCGTGATTTTTCTTTTCTCCTCAGCAAGCGGAGCCATGGCCTGACCGATCTGGCTCCCCGAAAGGCCCTTAAGACTGCGTCGGTTTCCGCAGCCAGCGCCGCTCCGGGCCTTGCCGTTCAGCTGACCTTCTCGCGAGGCGCTCCACAGCAGGGGGCTCAGGCAGCACCAGTCGCCGTGGAGCGAGTTCCCGAGGCCGGCTCTTCTACCAAGGCAGCCATCGTGCTAGGGGAGGTGGCTGACGCGGACGTGGCCCCGGCCCCACCCGACGTGCCGGCGGTGCTGGCACCTGCTGCTACTGAAGCAGCTGCCGTCACAGTCGGGGAGCGACCTGTCGCTGCCGACGCTGAGACGGCCGAGGCGTCGGCGCTTGGTGCCTCGGAGGAGGGGGCGTGGAGACGCGATCCGTCCCGTCGAGCGGCAGCCTTGTCGCTGTGCGGCGGAGCTCTGAGGGTCGGCGCCAGTTGCTCCGGTTCTGGACCCGCGAGGCCTCGGATCCCTTCTTCGTTCTCGACGATGAGCGGGAGGAGCAGTCCTGGGACGAGCTCCGCGAGTGTGCCGAAGCAACGGTGGGGTCGCTCCGGTCGTCACTGGAGGTTTTCTGTAGGGACGTCCCCAAAATCCTCCAGGTAACGGTTTCAGGCATACCTTTTCTTTTTTGTGGCCAAGGCGTCTTTCGTGACGCCCCGCTTCCTTTCCTCAGGATCTGATGGATCTGAGCGCCGCCAAGTCATCGTTCATCCGCCACGAGGTCGACGTCTGGGGCTCGCTGCGATCCCTGAGGACCTCGCTCGCCGGGGCTACTGCGCGCCTCTCTCAGCAGGGCGCCGAGGCGGCGGACCTTCGGTTGCTCTACACCGATCTGAGAGCCGAGGCGGCAGCGGCACGCGCGGAGGCGGCAGCGGCGCGCACAGAAGTGCAACGATAGCGGTCGGAGTTCGACCGGATCGTCGATGAGCGGGACCAATCTCGGGGCCGGGCTGCCGAGGCCGAAAGCCGGGCTAGAGCCTTTGCAGCCGACCTAGCCGTAGCCCAGGTCGCAGCCTCGGAGTAGTGTGCCCGAGCCGGAGGTACGCCTTGGCCATTTTCGGTTTTCGTTTCAGCTTGCTTCCTCCGCTTGTGTTTGAGATCTTTCGTTCTGGCTGTTCGCAGAGCTCGAGTCCGCCCTTGATGAGTCCGCCAAGGCGCTTGCCGAGGCGCTTGCCGGGGCGGCCAAGCAGAGGGAGGCCGACCACGCGGCCATGTCCGAGGCCGTCTCGGACTTCTGCCGGGTCCTTGGCTCCGGCGACGTTCCCTCAGGAAGCTCCCCTCAAAGTCGCCTGCAGGCCTTGGGCGATCATGTGCGCGACAGACTCCGCGAGGCGCTACACCACGGCGTCAGGCGGGCCTTCGCCGTGCTCGCTTCCCACTACGTCGTGGACCTGGAGCGGGTCAGCGAGGGGTATTGCCTTCCTGACGAAGATGAAGCCGCCCTGGCAGAAGTCCGGAGGCTCGATGTGGCCGCCGCGGGTCCGAGCGCAGTGCTGGCGACCACCTTCGAGGCAGAGATCCTCCTGCCTGCGCCGTCGTCCGAAGCCGGGATGGACTTTGCCGAGGGTGGGGACGAAGCCGAAGGCGCGGCTCCTTCCCGTGGCGACGCCTAACTCTGTCGAGGCAGTTTCTGTTGGATGCACGTGTGTCTTTCTGCGGCCGCTGAGGCCTAAACACTTTATCACCATTGCATAAAGTCGTGCTCCTTTCCCTTTCATTTTGCGTGTCCGGCCCCGCCTGTTAGTAGCAGGGTGGCTTCCCCAAGTAGGGGTCACTTTTCGTGGCGGGTGACGAGTGAGGTGTCCGTAACCCAGAGGCGTAGGAGTCCCTCGGCTCAGTCAACCTTGCCACTTACATGCACCCGCGTTCGCTCCTTGGGGTCCTGCTTCCGACATAGCCGGGGGAACGCCAAAGCCTTTTCGATTGAAAAATTTGACGCAGAGGGGTTTCCCCCTTTTAGCCCCCGAGGGAGGGTCGGGCTCTGCCAAGGCAAGGCTGACCCTTCCTTAATGACTAAAACTTGTGTGGGGGCAAGGTAAGCGAACGACTTGAAAGCATCTTAAGGGTAGAGGCGACGTAGCTGCTAGACGTCCGAAGTATTGGTGCAGACCTCACCTTGACTGTCGGCCAGTTCGTTTGTTCCGGGCTTTAGAACTTTGGCGATGACAAGCGGCCCTTCCCAGGGGTGCGTGTAGCCCCCGGGTGTCTCCAACAAGGGCTCGGGGTGCGGTGGTGGAGCTCCTTCCCATCCTCCAACAAGACGAACGACTTGGCGCGCCGCGCCAACCGCCGAGCTTTGGCTCTGTCGAGGGGTAGCTCTCCTCGGTGGAGATATTGCAGGTACGGGGTCTGCCAGCTTCGATTAGGCGTGACCCCGCCTTGCTCCTCCTCGACGCGCAGTGCCTCGCCCTCGGGTGCCGAGGGTGCCTCGGGCTGAGCTGAGGGTGCCTCTGGCCGTGCCGATGATGCCTCGGACTGAGCCGAGGGTGCCTCGGGCTGGGCCGAGGGTGCTCTGGGCTCGGGCATGCCGTCGATTTTGACGGAGGGTTGATGCAGGTCTCGGGAGCAGGCTTACGGGGGAAACGTTATTCGCCCCGAGGCGGTACAGAGGCAGGCCCCTTTTGCCGAGGTGCGGGATGAAAAGGCTGAGGGTCGCAAGACATCCCATGACTCTCTGTACGCCTTTCAAGTCCTTGATGGGCCCCATGCTGGTGATGGCTACGATCTTCTCCGGGTTGGCTTCGATGCCCCGCTTGGAGATGATGAACCCCAAGAGCATGCCTCGGGGCACCCCGAAGACATACTTTTTGGGATTGGGCTTGACGCCTTTCGCCTCTTTGATGAACCCTACCGCCATTAGCTTGTGGACCTCCTCGCCTATGGCTCTGCGCTTCTCCTCGTCGAATCGGCGCAGAGGCTTCTTGACGGGTCGGGCTCCGGCTCGGATGTCCAGCGAGTGCTAGGCGACATCCCTCGGTATGCCGGGCATGTCCGAGGGACTCCACGCGAAGACGTCGGCGTTCGCGCGGAGAAAGTCGACGAGCACTGCTTCCTATTTGGGATCGAGCCTGGAGCCGATCCGGACTTGCTTGGAGGCGTCGCTGCTGGGGTCGAGGGGGACAGACTTAACCGTCTCCGCTGGCTCGAAGTTGCCGGCATGACGCTTCACGTCTGGCACCTCTTTAGAGAGGCTCTCCAGGTCGGCGATGAGGGCCTCGGACTCGGCGAGGGCCTCGGCGTACTCCACGCACTCCACGTCGCATTCGAACGCGTGTTTGTACGTGGGGCCGACGGTGATGACCCCGTTGGGGCCCGGCATCTTGAGCTTGAGGTAGGTGTAGTTGGGGACGGCCATGAACTTCGCGTAGCATGGCCTCCCCAATACCGCGTGGTAGGTTCCTCAGAACCCGACCACCTCGAACGTTAGGGTCTCCCTTCGGAAGTTGGAGGGTGTTCCGAAGCAGACGGGAAGATCGAGTTGTCCGAGGGGCTGGACGTGCTTCCCGGGGATGATCCCATGGAAAGGCGCAGCGCCCGCCCGGACCGAGGACAGATCGATACGCAGAAGCCCGAGGGTCGCGGCGTAGATGATGTTGAGGCTGCTGCCTCCGTCCATGAGGACCTTGGTGAGCCTGACGTCGCCGATGACGGGGTCGACGACGAGCGGGTATTTCCCCGGGCTCGGCACATGGTCGGGGTGGTCGGCTTGGTCGAAGGTGATGGGCTTGTCGGACCAGTCTAGGTAGACTGGCGCCGACACCTTCACCGAACAGACCTCCCGGCGCTCTTGCTTGCGGTGCCGAGCCGAGGCGTTCGCCGCTTGCCCACCGTAGATCATGAAGCAGTCGCGGACCTCGGGGAACTCTCCTGCCTGGTGATCTTCCTTCTTGTCGTCGTCGCGGGCCCTGCCACCCTCCGCGGGTGGCCCGACCCTGTGGAAGTGGCGCCGAAGCATGACGCACTCCTTAAGGGTGTGCTTGACGGGCCCCTGGTGGTAGGGGCACAGCTCCTTGAGCATCTTGTCGAAGAGGTTGGCACCTCCGGGGGGTTTCCGAGGGTTCTTGTACTCGGCGGCGGCGTCGCGTTTCGCTTGCGACTTCTTCTTGCCCTTCTTCCTGGCGTCGCGCTGAGTTGACGCCTCGGGGGCATCTTCCGATGGGCGGCCCTGGGGCTGCTTGTCCTTCCGGAAGATAGCCTCGACCGCCTCCTGGCCGGAGGCGAACTTGGTGGCGATGTCCATCAGCTCGCTCGCCCTGGTGGGGGTCTTGCGACCCAGCTTGCTCACCAGGTCGCGGCAGGTGGTGCCGGCGAGGAACGCGCCGATGACATCCGAGTTGGTGATGTTGGGCAGCTCGGTGTGCTGCTTCGAGAATCGCTGGATGTAGTCCCGGAGAGACTCTCTCGGCTGCTGTCGGCAGCTTTGGAGGTCCCAGGAATTCCCGGGGCGCACGTACGTGCCCTGGAAATTGCCGGTGAAAGCTTGGACTAGGTCGTCCTAGTTGGAGATCTGCCCTGGAGGCAGGTGCTCCAACCAGGCGCGAGCGGTGTCGGAGAGGAACAGGGGGAGGTTGCAGATGATGAGGTTGTCATCGTCCGTTCCACCCAGTTGGCAGGCCAGACGGTAGTCCGCAAGCCACAGTTCCGGTCTCGTCTCCCCCGAGTACTTTGTGATAGTAGTCGGGGGTCGGAACCGGGTCGGGAACGGCGCCCGTCGTATGGCCCGGCTGAAGGCCTGCGGACCCGGTAGTTCGGGCGAGGGACTCCGATCCTCCCCGCTGTCGTAGCGTCCCCCATGCCTGGGGTGGTAGCCTCGGTGCACCCTCTCGTCGAGGTGGGCCCGACGGTCGCTGTGATGGTGCTCGTTGCCGAGGCGACCCGGGGCCGCAGGCGCTGTGTTGCGCGTGCGCCCGGTGTAGACCGAGGCTTCCCGCATGAATTGGGAAGTCGCGGCATGATGTTCCGAGGGGTACCCCTGCCTTCGGGAGGCGGAGCTCTCGGCCCGCCGGACCGCGGCACCTTCCAGGAGATCCTTGAGCTATCCCTGGATTCGCCGCCCCTCGGTGGTTGATGGCTCCGACATCGCGCGGAGGAGCATTGCTGCTGCAGCCAGGTTCTGGCCGACCCCACTGGATGCGGGTGGCGGCCTGACCCTGACATCGTCGGCGATGCGGTGCTGGAAGCCCTGGGGTAGATGACGCATTTCTCCGGCCGGAGGTTGGCCCGCCCATGCCTGCCCGACGTCTCGGCGGATTGGCTCAAGCGCTCCTGCTCCCTCGTCGAGCCTGGCCTGCACCCTGCGGATTTGCTCGAGCTATGGGTCGTGACCCCCGCCGGAACGGGGACCACAGCTAGCTCTCGTGGGATGTCAACGCGAGGCACCGGCCTAGGGAGATCACCTTCCTCCGGCATGCCGAGATGGTTGCCTTCGGAGGGACCCCCTAGATCGACGTGGAAACATTCGCGGCTCGGGCCGCAGTCCTCGTCGCCGAGGCTACGGCTACCGTCGGAACAGTCGGAAAGGCAGTAGTCGCATGCGGTCATGAAGCCCCGCATGGCACTGGGGTTGCCAAGTCCGGAGAAATCCCAACAGAAGCTGGGCTCGTCGTCTTCCTCGGACCCAGAGGGCCCGTAGGTCGAGACGTCCGTCAGCCGGTCCCAAGGTGACCACATACGAAACCCCAGAGGGTTCGGATTCGCCTCTGCGAGAGCGTCCGCCAAAGCGGAGCCGCTAGGCGGGCCGAGGCTAAATCCGAAAGGCGTGGGATGGGAATCGGTCGGTACCTCTTGGTCGACGGGCGGTGATGAAGTCACGTCGGGGACTGACTGCACCGTCGTCTCAGGTACAAGGGTGACACCCAGCAAGCCTTTCGCGAGCGTGCTGGCGTCGTCCGTTTGCTCGGGATTGGCGTGTCGCGGAAAGACAGCGCTCGTCTTCGTCTCAAGCGCGAGGTCGATGCCCGGCGCGCCCCCCGTTGGAGTGCTGGCGTTGTCGACTCGCTCGACGGCCGACGAGGCGCCGCCTCCTGCTTGGCCTTGGTTGCCCCGCCTCCTCCTCCGTCGGCGGGGAAGAGGACAGGGCAAGCTCGAAGGTTGTTCTTCCACCACGCGGGGAAGACGTCGTCGATCCCGCCGCCGGCGGGCGGACTGTCGACCGCCATTGTCGCTGTCACCCGGCGGTGGAAAGAGTATCATGTCGTAGCTGCCGTCGAGGGACATGAACTCAAGGCTCCCGAAACGGAGCACCGTCCCGGGCCGGAGAGGTTGCTGGAGACTACCCATCTGGAGCTTGACGGGAAGCTGTTCGTCAACACGCAGCGTGCCCCTACCTGGCGCGCCAACTGTCGGCGTTTCGAGACCGGGGGGTCCCTAAGCCGACGAGTGAAGTGTCGCCACGTGCCCCAGCCCAGATGGGTCGGCGCGAGGCCGAGCGCGAAGGGGGGAAGTGAGGTGGCCGGAGGCGTGCGTGAGAGAGGTGGCAATCCCGCGGCCTTCGTGTTCGTCCCGCGCCCAGGTCGGGTGCGCTTGCAGTAGGGGGTTACAAGCGTCCACACGGGGGAGGGAGCGAGCGGCCTCACACGAGCGCCTGTCTCGTCCTCGTCCCCGCGCGGCCAACCCTCTCTAAGAGGGCCCTGGTCCTTCCTTTTATAGGCGTAAGGAGAGGATCCAGGTGTACAATGGGGGGTGTAGCAGAGTGCTACGTGTCTAGCGGAGGAGAGCTAGCGCCCTAAGTACACACCATCGTGGCGACCGGAGAGATTTTGGCGCCCGGTTTGTGTGATGTCGTGGCCGTCGGAGGAGCGCTGGAGCCTGGCGGAGGGACAGCTATCGGGGCTGTCGAGTCCTTGCTGACGTCCTTTTGCTTCCGTAAGGGGCCGAGAGCCGCCATCGTCAGGGTGCGTGCGGGGCGCCATCATTGCCTATCGGGTGGAGCGAGCCAGATGGGACACCGGTCTTGTTCCCCGTAGCCTGAGTCAGCTTGGAGTAGGGTAATGATGGCGCCTCCTGTTGACGTGGCCAGCCTGTGCCCTAGGTTGGGGCGATGTGGAGGTTCCTCCGAGGTCGGGGTCGAGTCCGTCTTCCGTGGCCGAGGTCGAGTCCGAGCCCCTAGGTCGGGCGAGGCGGAGGCCGTTGGCTGAGGCCAGGGCGGAATTTGAGTCCTGGGGTCGGGCGAAGCGGAGTTCGTCGTCTTCTAGGGCTGAGCCCAAGTCCGAGCTCTGGGTCGGGCGGAGCGGAGTTCGCCGTCTTCTGGGGCTTAGCCCGTGTCCGAGCCCTGGGTCGGACGGAGCGGAGTTCACCGTCTTCCGGGGCTTAGCCCGAGTCCGAGCCCTGGATCGGGCGGAGCGGAGTTCGCCGTCTTCTGGGGCTTAGCCCGAGTCCGAGCCCTGGGTCGGGCGGAGCGGAGTTCACCGTCTTCCGGGGCTTAGCCCGAGTCCGAGCCCTGGGTCGGGCGGAGCGGAGTTCGCCGTCTTCCGGGGCTTAGCCCGAGTCCGAGCCCTAGTTCGGGCGGAGCGGAGTTTGCCGTCTTCCGGGGCTTAGCCCGAGTCCGAGCCCTGGGTCGGGCGGAGCGGAGCTTCCTATGGTGCCTGCGGCCGGGCCTGACTGCCTGCCAGCCTCACTCTGTCAAGTGGCACCGCAGTCGGAGCGGCGCAGGCGGCGCTGTCTTTCTGTCAGACTGGTCAGTGGAGCGGCGAAGTGACGGCGGTCACTTCGGCTCTGTCGGCTGAGGGGCGCGCGTCAGGGTAAAGGTGTCAGGCCACCTTTGCATTAAATGCTCCTGCGATTTGGTCGGTCGGTGTGGCGATTTGGTCAGGGTTGCTTCTTGGCGAAGACAGGGCCTCGGGCGAGCCGGAAATATGTTCGCCGCTGGAGGGGGGCCTCGGGCGAGGCGGAGATCCTCCGGGGTCGGCTGCCCTTGTCCGAGGCTGGGCTCGGGCGAGGCGTGATCGAGTCCCTCGAATGGACTGATCCCTGACTTAATCACACCCATCAGGCCTTTGCAGCTTTATGCTGATGCGGGTTACCAGCTGAGAATTAGGAGCCTTGAGGGTACCCCTAATTATGGTCCCCGACAAAGGCGTGCTCAGCAGGAGCAGGCAGCTCAGCAGGATGAGGCACCCCAGGAGCAGCAGCTGCCGCCCCCACCCCCGATGTCCATCTAGCAGATGTTTCTAATGCAGACTCAGGCAGTTCAAGCTATTGGTCAGACTCTGGCCGCTATTCAGCAGCAGCAGCAGCAAGCACCACCTCAGCCTCAGATGCCTCAGATGCCCAGGGACAAACGTACTGAATTCATGAGAGGTCATCCCCCAACGTTTGCTCACTCTTCTGACCCATGGATGCTGAAGATTGGCTGCGCACTGTGGAGCGGGAGTTGCATACCGCTCAGTGCGATGACAGGGAGAAAGTCCTGTATGGTCCCCGTCTGTTGAGAGGAGCAGCCCAGTCATGGTGGGAGTCTTATCTCGCCACCCATGCCAACCCCGACACCATCACTAGGGATGAAAACGGTCGGAAACAGTATTTATTCGGTAATCAGTTTTTTAGTCGTTTTTCTTTGATTATGAATAAATAGGATACAGAATCTATAATACAAATTTGTATTCTTGTTTTTAACATCCAGCTTGTAAAGATTCATAAAAATTAAACATCAAATTCATCCTATATTTTCTCAAATAATAGATATAAACTTCGGTATGGATTCGGAAACAAATTCGGTAATTTTTTCAACTTTTTGTGTTGTAGGGAGCAAATAATACATAAAAAATTTTATGTAATATTTTATTCATATTTGTACTAATGTGCTAGATAACATAAGAAAAGATCAACATTAAATTTTATACTTATCTATTTTAAAATATTAAATTTGTTCTAGCAGTTCGGATTACCACTTTCATCCCTAACCATCACGTAGGAAGAGTTCAGAGGAAGCTTTCGTCTGTACCATGTTCCTGCAGGTCTGATGACAGTGAAGAAGGAGGAGTTCCTGGCCCTCAAGCAAGGGTCATCGTCTGTCAGTGAGTACCGGGACAGGTTTCTGCAGTTGTCTCACTATTCTCCTGAAGATGTCAACACCGACGCCAAGAGACAGTACTGTTTCCTGAGAGGCTTGGTTGACCCTCTGCAGTATCAGCTGATGAATCACACCTTCCCGACATTCCAGCACCTGATTGACAGAGCAATCATGACAGAGAGGAAGCGTAAGGAGATGGAGGATCGCAAGCGCAATATCAGTGGACCCTAGCCTGGAAGCAGCAATCGCCCTCGTTTCTCAAGCAATCAACCTCAGCAGTTCAGGCAGAACCAGTGTCCACCTCAGCAGCATCAGTTTCAAAGGCAGTTTCCTCAGCATCAGCATCAGAATATCCAGAACAATCAGTCAGGAGGAGGTCAGTTCTAGAGGCAGAATCAGCAGGCACCTCGTCTTCCTGCCCCAGCAAACCAACAGAACAGTCAGGCAGCACCAGCTCAGGTTGGAAACAAGGCATGTTTCCACTGTGGAGAGCAAGGCCATTGGGTGATGCAATGTCCAAAGAAGGCAACCCAGCAGCAGTCAGGCCCCAATGCCCCAGCAAAGCAGAATGTGTCTCAGCCTGGAGCAGACAACCGCTCTCAGCCGCGCTATAACCATGGGAGACTGAACCACTTGGAGGCTGAAGCAGTTCAGGAGACCCCCGGCATGATAGTAGGTATGTTTCCAGTCGACTCCCATATTGCAGAAGTGTTATTTGATACTGGAGCAATGCATTCATTCATTACTGCATCATGGGTAAAAGCACATAGTCTTCCAATAACTACCATGTCAACCCCCATTCAAATTGACTCAGCCGGTGGTAGAATTCGAGCCGATAGCATTTGTTTGAATGTAAGTGTGTAAATAAGGGGGATAGCGTTTCCCACTAATCTCATAGTAATGGGTACTCAGGGAATAGATGTCATCCTAGGGATGAATTAGCTAGATAAGTATCAGGCAGTTATCAGTTGTGATAAGAGGACAATCAAGTTAGTGTCCCCACTAGGAGAGGAAGTGGTAACCGAGTTAGTCCCGCCTGAGCCAAAGAAAGGAAGTTGTTATCAGATGGCTGTTGATAGCAGTGAAGTAGACCCAATTGAGAGTATCAAGGTTGTGTCCGAGTTCCCGGATGTGTTTCCAAAGGACTTACCAGGTATGCCACCAGAGCGGGAAGTTGAGTTTGCTATAGAGCTTCTTCCTGGAACCGCCCCTATCTTTAAGAGAGCTTACAGAATATCCAGACCAGAGTTGGTTGAACTTAAGAAGCAGATTGATGAGCTGTCAGAGAAAGGTTACATTCGGCCAAGCACCTCACCTTGGGCCGCCCCTGTCCTATTTGTGGAGAAGAAAGATGGCACCAAAAGGATGTGTATCGATTATCGAGCTCTGAATGAGGTCACAATCAAGAACAAGTACCCTTTGCCTAGAATAGAAGATCTGTTCGACTAGTTGAGAGGAGCCAGCGTGTTCTCCAAGATAGATCTGAGGTTAGGTTATCATCAGCTCAGGATTCGACCTTCAGACATTCCGAAGACGACATTCATTACCAAGTATGGGTTGTATGAGTTCACTGTGATGTCTTTCGGTCTAACCAATGCACCGGCCTTCTTCATGAACTTGATGAACAGTGTATTCATGGATTATCTTGATAAGTTTGTGGTGGTATTTATTGATGACATTCTGATATATTCTCAAAGCAAAGAAGAGCATGCAGATCATTTGAGGATGGTATTGCAGAGATCGCGAGAGCACCAGCTGTATGCAAAGTTGAGCAAGTGTGAGTTCTGGATCAGTGAAGTTCTGTTCTTGGGTCACATAATCAACAAAGAAGGATTGGCTGTGGATCCGAAGAAAGTGGCAGACATTCTGAACTGGAAAGCGCCAACAGATGCTCGAGGAATCAAGAGCTTCGTTGGAATGGTCGGATATTATTGGCGATTCATTGAAGGGTTTTCGAAGATTGCGAAACCAATGACAGCTTTGCTAGGCAACAAGGTTGAGTTCAAGTGGACCCAGAAATGTCAAGAGGCCTTCGAAGCGCTGAAAGAGAAGTTGACTATAGCGCCTGTCTTAGTCTTGCCTGATGTGCACAAGCCCTTCTCGGTGTATTGTGATGCTTGTTACACAGGTTTGGGATGTGTGTTGATGCAAGAGGGAAGAGTTGTGGCTTACTCGTCCCGACAGCTGAAGGTTCATGAGAAGAATTACCCAATCCATGACCTAGAGTTGGCAGCAGTGGTTCACGCATTGAAGACATGGAGGCACTATCTGTATGGACAGAAATGTCATGTTTACACAGACCACAAGAGTCTGAAGTACATATTCACTCAGTCAGAGCTAAATATGAGGCAAATAAGATGGTTAGAGTTGATCAAGGACTATGAGTTGGAGATTCACTACCATCCAGGCAAAGCGAACGTAGTGGCAGATGCTCTGAGCAGGAAGAGTCAAGTCAATCTGATGGTCGCTCGTCCGATGCCTTATGAGTTGGCCAAAGAGTTTGACAGGTTGAGTCTTGGATTTCTGAATAATTCGCGAGGAGTCTCAATTGAGTTGGAACCTACCCTGAAGCGGGAACTCAAAGAAGCGCAGAAGAATGATGAGAAGATCAGTGAGATCCGGCGACTGATTCTGGAAGGCAAAGGCAAAGATTTTCGGGAGGATGCAGAAGGTGTGATATGGTTCAAAGACCGCTTGTGTGTTCCCAATGTCCAGTCTATTCGAGAATTGATTCTCATGGAAGCTCATGAGATAGCCTATTCGATTCACCCCAGAAGTGAGAAGATGTATCAGGATCTGAAGAAGAAATTCTGGTGGTACGGAATGAAGAGGGAAATCGCAGAGCATGTGGCGATGTGTGATAGTTGTCGGCGGATCAAGGCAGAGCACCAGAGACCAGCTGGATTGTTGCAACCGTTGCAAATTCCTCAGTGGAAATGGGATGAAATCGGTATGGACTTCATAGTCGGATTGCCTCGCACTCGAGCCGGCTACGATTCCATTTAGGTAGTGGTGGACCGCTTGACCAAGTCAGCCCACTTCATACCTGTCAAGACCAACTACAGCAGTGCAGTATTGGCAGAATTGTACATGTCCCAAATTGTTTGTCTTCATGGTGTGCCAAAGAAGATAGTGTCAGACAGAGGAACACAATTCACCTCTCATTTCTGGCAGCAGCTGCATGAAGCTTTGGGCACACATCTGAATTTTAGTTCAGCTTATCATCCGCAGACAGATGGTCAGACTGAAAGAACCAATCAAATTCTTGAAGATATGTTGAGAGCTTGTGCGTTGCAAGATCAGTCCGGATGGGACAAGAGATTGCCTTATGCAGAGTTCTCCTATAACAACAGTTACCAGGCCAGCTTGAAGATGTCACCTTTTCAGGCGCTCTATGGGAGGAGTTGTAGAACTCCGTTGCAATGGGATCAGCCTGGAGAAAAGCAAGTGTCTGGGCCAGACATTCTACTTGAAGCTGAAGAGAACATCAAGATGGTTCGAGAGAACCTGAAGATAGCGCAATCAAGGCAGCGAAGCTATACAGACACAAGAAGAAGAGAGCTGAGTTTCGAGGTTGGAGATTTTGTCTATATGAAAGTGTCACCGATCAGAGGAGTCAGAAGATTCAGAGTCAAAGGCAAGCTAGCACCCCGCTACATCGGTCCGTATCAAATTCTCGCAAAGCGTGGAGAAGTGGCCTATCAGCTCAGTTTGCTAGAAGGTTTGTCCGCAGTGCATGATGTCTTTCATGTGTCTCAGTTGAAGAAGTGTTTGTGTGTGCTAGAAGAGCAGTTGCCAGTTGAAGGTCTGGAGGTCCAGGAGGACTTGACCTACACAGAGAAACCAGCGTAAATCCTTGAGACTGCAGACAGAGTCACCCAAAGGAAGACCATCAGAATGTGTAAAGTCAGATGGAATCATCACTCTGAGGAAGAAGCAACCTGGGAGCGTGAAGATGATCTGATGGCTAAATACCCTAAGCTCTTTGCTAGCCAACCCTGAATCTCGAGGGCGAGATTCTATTAAAAGGGATAGGTTTGTAACGCCCTGAATTTGGGGGTAGAATTTTTTCTTCTTTTCTCTCACCAAATTCGGGTGTTACTCTCTTTTCTCTTCCTGTTCCGCTCCTTCTTCCCAATTTCAAACCAGTATAGTGATAGGTGTCCGTGTCGTGTATGAACAAAACCTAAGTGTCATGGGTGTTGCATCATGCCGAAACACGTTTCTTTGTCTGATGTCGTGTGTTTGTCTCGTTCCGCTTCGGATTTCAGTTCGCGATTTAATTCCGTTTAATGGTCGTGCGTGTCGTGGGTTTCGATCTGCGATGTGACCCAGCCCAGCCCAGCCCGGCCCGGCTCAGCCCGGCTCGCGCGCCCCCGGCGCCCCACACCCCCCCATGCGCCCCTCCCCCTCTCCCTCTCTCATTTGGATTTCCCGCACAGTAACCTCTCTCCCTCTCCCATCTCTCTCTCTCTCCCCGTGGTGCCCTAGGGCTTGGAGACGGCGATCACCGGAATTTGGACCCTGAGGTGAGCTCCCCTCCCCTCCCTTCTCCTCTCTCTCTCTCCCTCTCCCTCCTCTCTCCCCCTGCGCGTGCCCCCTCTTCTCTCCCCTGCGCGCGCGTCCCTGCGCGGCGGCGTGGCACCCCACCCCTCCCCTCCCCTTCCCCGTCCGGCGCGGGAGTGGACCCTCCCCTCCGGTCCCCGGTGGCGCTCGGCCCGCCCCTCCCCTCCCCGGCGGCGCTCGGCCCCTCCCCTCCCCGGCGGCGCGTGGCCCCTCCCCTCCCCTCCCCGGTGGCGCTCGGCCCCGCCCCTCCCCTTCCCCGTCCGGCGCGGCCCCTCCTCTCCCCTCTCCAGTGGCGCTCGGCCCGCCCCTGCTCCCCGGCCCCCAGCGTGGCCCCTTCCCTGGCGCGGCTCGGCGCGAGCGTGTCCATGCGCGGGCGCGGCCCCGGTGCGGGCGCGTCCCGGCGCGAGCGCGGCCCCTGCGCTGGCGCGGCTCAGCGCGGGCGCGGCCCCTGCGCGGCGCGCGGCCTCAGCCCCCGGCGACGCGGCTCCGGCCCCTGCGCGGCCTCGACCCCCCTGCGCGCGGCCGTTCTAGCCCCGTTGCGCGGCGTCCGACCCTCGGATTAGTTAGTTTCAAAATTAGTTTAATGAGTGCGTTGCGTCGCGCGCTTCGTCACGCGACAATTCAATTCAAGTTCGTATTTATCAATGTGTTGCGTCGCGCGCTTCGTCGCGCGACGATTCAATTTAAATTTGTGTTTATTAATGTGCTGCGTCGTGCGCTTCGTCGCGCGACGATTCTTTTAGTTTATATTCATTAAAGTGTTGTGTCGCGCGCTTCGTCGCGCGACAATCTATTTTAATTTCAGGTTGTTTAAGGTGCGATGTCGCACGTCTAGACGCGCGGCGTTCCACTTTAAACTCAGCTCTGTTGGCGTATGTCGTCGTGCGCTTCGTCGCGCGATGCTTAACGTCTCTTTATAATTAGTGCAAGTGTCTCGTTGTGCGCTCTGTCGCGCGGCGAGTCGTTTACTTCTTAATTCAATCTAAATGTCGTGTCGTACGTCTCGACGTGCGACCACTCCCTTTCAGTCATCTTCAATTGTTTATAATAATTAAATGTGGAACTTGACTTTACTTTATGCTAAAACGTAGTGTGCAAATTAATTCCCTTCCATTGAGCGACTAATTTAATTCATAATCATGTAACGTGATCGTTTCTCGACTGTCTTTTTCTCTTTCTCTCTTAGCCTTAATTGCGAACCCGCGTGGAACGTTTGTTTATTTACTGCATTCTATTGTATGGTGTATTATTCTTTTGTATTAAATGTGTGGATGTATGTATGTTTGCGCTCGCATAGAGAACGATCCGGTTGAAGAGCCCGAAGAACTCGCAGGAGAAGCCCCTGAGCAGCAGTCGGTTGGTGGAGGCAAGTGTCCCTTGACCTATCCCTGTCCTATACATTCTTTAATTCACCTCCCGCATTACACATTTATACCTAAGGATTTACTAGTTTTTGTTATCTGTGTCCTTGTTTACCTATTTAGGTTGGATTATTATTGCTTAGTCTTATGCTATTGCTCAACTCTAATCAATGAACATGATGAGAATTATCAATGATACGTAGTTTTCCCTTCGTTTATTAAGATGTTATACTTGTGGTCTTCAAGGGGGCTCGAACGGTTTCTCAAGTGCCTCTCCGTAAGGACCTGTTCGTTGGATGACCGCCCGGGAAAACAGTGCAACCATGAGGGTGGAGTGGGACGCCCTTAGCTGAATAATAAGAGGAACCGGGGTGTAGTTCGCTTAGCCGTCGTGCTGTCAATGGGGCTCGGTGTATGCGGCTCGCTCTGCCAAGGTTGATTTGTCCCTTAGGGAGGAGTGCGGTACATTTAGGAAACCTAACGGGCGGCTACAGCCCCGGGGAATCTTTGTAAAGGCTACGTAGTGATATCCTGCTGGGTCACCTTGGTAGTGATCAATGGAGAGTCATGATCTCCGGGCAGAAAGGGAAATCACGGCTTGTGGGTAAAGTGCACAACCTCTGCAGAGTGTTAAAAAACTGATATATCAGCCGTGCTCACGGTTATGAGCGGCCAAGGGAGCTCCAGTGATTAGTGGTACTTGATCAGAGATGTTCGGATTTGCAGGTGGCAATGAGATTGATGGTTCTTGGTTTTGACTCTGGTAATGGTAAGTGGTATTCTTTCCGTTTGGAAAGAGTACGTTTGGGTTAATAACGTGGGTTAATCCTAAAACTTGGCTTTCTCTACTAGTAATAATAATCTGACCAACTAAAAGCAACTGCTTGACTTACCCCCACATAAAGCTAGTCCACTATAGCTAAACAGGATACTTGCTGAGTATGTTGATGTGTACTCACCCTTGCTCTACACACCAAACCCCCACCCCAGGTTGTCAGCATTGCAACCCCTGCTCAGGAGAGGATGAAGTCGTGGAAGGAGACTTCCAGGAGTTCCAAGACTACGACGAGTTCTAGGTGTGGGTTAGCGGTAAGCCCCCAGTCGGCTGCCTATGAAGGCCGCGTTTATCTACGTTTCTTTTCCGCACTTTGATTTATTGTAAAGACTATGTGGATGTCTCAGACATATGATGTAATCGACTATTATTTCCCTTTTTAATACTATTTGAGCACTGTGTGATGATGTCCATGTTATGTAACTGCTGTGTACATGAATTGCTGATCCTGGCACGTAAATGGTTCGTATTCGGTTTGCCTTCTAAAACTGGGTGTGACAGTGGAGGCGGCGGAGCCACTGAGCGCGGGCCCAGGGCTGACTCTGTGTCTGCGGATAGGTCGAACAACGACATCGAGAGGAATGACATCGCCGCCGACCTACCGCTCGGGCCTATCATTGAGCCAGACCGAACTTGAGTCAAGGGACTCTGGCAAGTCTTTTCGCTTCTATTGGGGCTATGGAGAGGCGAGGGGCTGGGCCAATAGGGAGCCGATGGTGAGGCACCAGGCCGCGAGGAGCGGCACCAACGATGCAGTCGGCCGAAGGGGTGGTGTGGCTGGTTAGGGATGGTGTGGCAGGGAGTGTGAGACAGATTCAGTGATGGATGCATCGCTCGCTGGTTCCATGCGACATGAAGGAGGGGCATCCTCGTGGGCGCGGCATCGATGAGTACACGCAATGGCGGCGAGTTCGGGAGGACGTGATGGGAGAGAGAAATCATGGTTAGGGATGGCAAGAGTTTTAAACCCACTAACCCAATACCCTCTATCCACGGATACATAAATATACACATATATTATATATGTATCGTCTATATATACATATATTTATACACACATATAAATATGCATATACATATATGTATAATATATATATATATAGACATATACATATACACACATATATCCATTGCGGGTACTTGGGTTTGCGAACACAGGTACAACATTTTCATACATACGAGAAAAAACTCATCGGGTTGAGAATCAAACTCACACCTATATCGACGGGTACAAACTTACACAAAAACCCACACCCTTTGTGGCGGAACCGCCTGAATTATTCCAACTTAAGTGCCTAATTCCCGCCTTAGAGGCTAGACCACACTTAAATAGGAATAAACCGTCAGTCCCTCGGATCTAGTCCGATAAAGCCACTTAACCAGGATCGAATACCACTAGCTCACACGAAGGTGAGACACAGAGAAATACAATAAAACATAATACCACAAATTTAATAAGTATCATTAGTGATTACATTATCGGAGTTTTAGAAATAATAATCATAAATTTTAATGCAGCGGAAATAACTAACGGAGAAAACCGAGTAACATGGCGAAGCCTGGCCACGCTACTCCTCCTGGTCCTCTCCTGCGGAAGCAATAACCCACCTGACTATCTATCCCGGTGGCAGGGATGGAGGCCAAGTCACACCATCAACCAAGTCAAGGAGTACCTGCAAAAAATGTGCCACAAGCAAGGCTGAGTATACTAATACTCAGCTAGACTTACCCGGTGTGAGGAGTCTAGTCCTCTACCTCTAGACATGCAGCTGTTTGGCTGAGGGGTTTGGTTTGCCAAAAGCACTAGCTGAGTCTAAAAACAAGTTTTAGCTTTTCAAGTTTTAGTAGAATCCTTTAGACTACATGAGTACCTAGCTATTCATACATGGTATCAAACATTATTGCAATCAACATCTTTTTGTCAGTCACCTCATTTCCACTTATTACTCAATGCAGTACAATGGATCAAGCAGTCTCATTAGCTGCGAGAAGCAGACGATTCGAATCAAGTTTTATCCTTGCAAGGTAAACCTAAACACACGACATGTCAGGGTACTCCGACCCCACACATGTCAACCGTCCCCATCGATTCCCCGTTCGCGTCCAGGCCTCACCGCCTTGGCATACAATGCTCCACTGACCCCGGCCGCCGCCGTGCAGTGGCCGCACTTGTACCCACCATATCTAGAATGGGAGACCCAGTCTCAGGTCGCGTGAGGGATAAAGTCCACGCCCGGCTTCACTCAGGTACTAGGTTTACCGGTTACCATATTTCCCGACATGTGCTTAGTACGTTCAAAAGCTTGACACAGGTATCCGCACGTTAATCCTTATTCCAATTTCGTCTCGTAGACAACGCATCCCCATGGATCCGTGTCCACAGACCATCATCATTCTGTTATCAAAATGGTACAACCAATTCCTGACCTCGCGCGAGTGCTAGAAAAATCACTCGACTTCTACCGAGATCCTGATTTAGCATAGCAGCTACTCGACCTAGCATACTAGTATCCATCTCAAAAGGAATCCTGAGTTCATGCAACTAGGGTTTCAGGCAACTCCTACACTTAAGTGCACGGTACAAGCCTACAAACATTAAGTGTAGTAAAATAGCATATACAAACGGTTATGCATAAAACCGGGGCTTGCCTTTAATTTAACACTTAGGTGGTGTTTGCTGGGGGAGGTGCTCGCTTGGCGAGCATCCACTAGTTAAGTCCATCATTCTTCAGGTCGTCCACCAACTGCACCTCGTGGTTGGCACCACATCACTTGCACGATCATTCTCTCTCGGTCCTAAATGAGATGCAAGATGCATATGTATGAATATGATGAAAAATACCACAAGATATACAAAGACACAGTAGCGAACTAACATTAATTTAGAAGACACCGTAAACCATCACAAGTTAGCATTAGATATCTACACGTTATCGGCGTTCAACATTAACACCAATAAAAAGACGACAACATTTTATTTATTTACGCAACACGACTACGACATCACAAGTACACGCATTTACTACGTTCACCTTTATCCTTTCTTAGTTATTATATTATTAAACTATTTAGGCACGCGTGCATTCACTGTGACTTCTAAACTTCATGCAGACAAACTTACTTCAATAGGGAATATTTACTTAATAGGGTTTTACAATCATCCACATCATTCTACTACAAGCATACATCCCAGAGAACACACATGAGGAGATAGTTTAATCACAATTACATATTATACTACTTTAATGATGTTGGTTACATAGTAGTATTAGCAGAAAGCCAAAGACAGGACATTATTCATTTTGTTTACCTAATATATAGCTGCACTCGCTAACTGTTGATTAAGCTAAGCTACTTATTAGACCTTAACCAATTTAGTTCACTAACTTAGTAAGACGTGTACTACTTACTTATGTATAACCCCAATTATATTAGTTACTATCATTGTTACTCATATTCACTTAAAACCAAACAAGCAAGCAATCACTCAAGTCAAACACAATAGAGTAGAGCAATCAATCACTTCTAACCTATTTAGGACAGCAGCATAGTGGTTTTTGTTTTAATCATAACTCTTCAAATATTAGTTCAAAATTATCAAAGTAGGATTTTCTGGAAAGTTTAAAAAGTGTTCTACAACTTTGATATTTTTACCTCAGCATGATTAGACTCTTAGCAAGGCCGAATTGCGTAAACACAACAGCTCTATCCAGATTTGGACAGATTCAGACTTGCGACTTTAATAATCCATAACCACAGGTTCAGACATCCAAACAAATTGATCCTAGACTTTCTGGAAAGGTAATAAAATTGTCTACATATAATTTATAAACATCTCAAGGTGATTCAATATTTAACTAAGGATAAAAGACACTAGAAGGCTTTGCTGTCCAGAATTGGACAGATTCAGTCTTCAGACTTTAAACATTCATAACTTAATCTTCAGATCACCAAAAAGAGTGATCCAAGACTTTTTGAAAAGCTTAGAAAAAGCACTACATACTTCTATAATCACTAAGAATTGATTCTATGCTGAACTGAATCAAACAATTCAGTTTTCTAAATCTGTTCTGACAGTGGACAGAATACAGCAATCTTCTTATACAATTCATAACTCCTAATCTGTCAGGCCTATGGTTATGAAATTTTAACACAAGCAAGATAAGAAAAGCATCTACAACTTTCTTATAACGACCATGAACAGATTGTAACATTAAATTAGGCAAACAATGCAGTTTCTGAAATCTGTACAGAATTTGGGCAGATTCAGTCACTGAATTTGTGAAAAGCACAACTTCTAAACGATCAGACGTATGACTGTCAAATTTTAACACAAGTAAGATAATAATTTTATCTACAACTTTATTGTGACCATCAATAACTGATTTCAACATTAACTTAGGCAACCATTGCAATCTCTGAAATATGTTCAGAGATCGGACATGTTCAGTTACTGAACTTGTGAACAGTATAGCTTCTAAACCATCAATTCTTAGCTCATGCAAATTTAGTACAAGCTACATACACAAGTAAACTACAACTTTTATATAGCACATATCTACAGAAAACACACTTTACTTTACTAGATTACTCACACAACCAAAACTGTACACCCATAAATTTCAGTTTGCTAGCACAAGAGCACTTAACTAAATCACCAAGCAAACTCATAGAGATACTATCACCAATTTCTTAAATTCAAATCATTGTGATCTAGTTGTAAAGTTTCAATTTATATCAAGGCACTTAAGTATTTCAAGAAACATGCATGCCCTTGCTTACTTCTATTTTTTTTACTAATTGTTCTTATAATTATAAAATGTGTGTCATTTTAGTACCATATGAAACTATCTAATTTGGGGCTGCAATTTTTATGAGGCATAGGTAATAACAAATCATGGCCAATGTATAAATTTCACAAGCCCAGGTTTTATATTTTATTTAATACAAAAATAACAATTTGTTAATGCAATAAAGCTTGTGAGAGCAAATTAATTCTAAAATTAATTCTTTTCTGTGAATGCATGACCATATTAAGTTTTCTTATGCTACTATAATATCATGCAAGGACAGTGGAACACCATTTTCCATTTTTACATCCATATATTATTTATAAACCATTTAAAACTACTTAATATGCATTAAACAAGTTAACTCACTAACTTAATCATACTTGCACCATAATTCATGAAATTTTTACCAGTCACCAAGCATCACACCAAGAGTCTACTGTAAAAATTTCAACTCACTTGGAGCAGAAGAGCTACAGATCCAAAAATAACAATCAAAACAATCATCTTTTTCCTATTTAACATGTTTTAATTAACACACCAAGAAAACAGTGAACAACATATATGTTTTATATTTTTCTTAGCTAGAGTATGACAACATATAACTAACAAAACAAGTTTCATCATTTTTGGATTTTTATAATTAAAACTATGGAGAGAAGCAAGTTCATTTATTCTCTAAACCAGTTTTTAAATACGAATTTCTATAGAAAAATTTTTCCACTAAAACATGCCAGCATATAGATCTAATAGACAGAGAATTTTATAAGAAAGGCAACAAAACAAGTTTCACGATTTTAGGAGCTCTAAAACTCGAGATATGAATTTTTGAACACAATACATAAATCTGAAACTTTCAGCACACTGACATCCGTCCTGGGCCCACTTGTCATTGGCACCAGGGGTCTTCTTCTTCCTTGACGTGAACAACAGGGAGGCTGCTATAGCTGGAATGGAGGTGGGCACCATGGACAGAGAGAGATCGGCCTGAAGGGAAGGAACCGAGGGGGAGAAGGGAAGCGCTAGGGAGTTAGAGAGGGAATCAACATTTGGGAGTAGGGGTGCAGTGGAGGAGCCATGGCCAGGTGAACGCCATGGGCAAGCTGGAGAGGCCGCTGGCCATCCATGGGAGCAGGGAGCCGAGCTGGGAAATGACGGACATGGGAGGAGCTTGCTGCTGTCGTGAGGGAGAGGGAGGACGGCGTGGGGAGGAAGGGAGCAGGGCAGGTGGGCTGCCATTTATTGAGCTAGAGCTCTGGACATGGCAGACTGCACCAGCAGGTGGCAGGTGTGACAGTGCCAGCATTGGGCGGCAGTTTTCGTCCTTTTCTGTTTGGAATCGGACCCAGATCACTGCAGAAGATTTGTTCCTTGATGTATACTCTACAAATCGTGTACAGGACTTGAGGTGATTCGAGCATTGGTTAGAGAGTTATAGACCCACGAAAATTGGTTTGTCAGTGGGTTAGAAATCAGTGGAAACTCGTGAAAACTGAATGTCAAAGCATATCAAACGGAATTGGATGAATGCCATCTTTTAATATGATGTGCCTCCATTATTTATTAACAACTTTTATATTTGGGAAAACTTGAGTTGTTCAACAAAAATTTGGGAACGCGAGACGTCGACCCGAACGATGCTGATTTCAGACTTAGAAGAATTCGAATTCTGAAATCAGATTTTTATTCTGTCTTGATGGTACTGTTTGAGATACTTAGAGATTGAATCAAGGCTTGGTTTAAATATAAAATTTGTTGTATAACACAGGTTCTACAATTTGTATTAAAGGTTAAACCTCATATCTTGAATATAAATTAAAGTTTCACTTTGGTCAAAGTAGTATCATTATAAAGCTTCAAATTATATTTTTAAGGTAATCGGGGTATTTTCTTGACATTTCCTTGACATTTTCTCTATATGAACCCTTAATAACTTTTGTTGTAGAGTTTAATTAGAGTGTTTTGGGAAAGTTTCCATAACTTGGTTGAATTTATAAATTTGCTTTTATTTAATCGAGTAGTCTCAGGCAAGCGTAGGATTCATAACTTCACACGAATATTTGGTTCGAACTTTAAGAAATCCTTAGAATACACTTGATAGATAGAGATGAATGATGACATAAAGATAACAAGCTGATTTGTATAAAAATTAATTACAGGTTGACACAGAGATTCTGTAGGAGAATGCGGATTTGGATTAAGTATTTGGACGTAGACCGACAATCGAGAGGGCGGATTCGGACACCGATTGGATAACATAACAACTATCGAGATTCCGAATAAATGAGCTTTAGACGAGATTTATAAATCGATATTGATTATCAAATTTGTGTTTGCTCCGAGAAATAAAAGTTTTAACAGGCTCCAAATTTGGTTGTTCTTGAGATCAAATAATTCCAAACTTGGTGAAACTTTCATGAGTAACTTGATGAATGGAGATAGATGCGATCGAGAAATAGAAATTCTCACTGAGCATATGAGATTAGGATAAATCTCCCGACATAACACGAAATAGACACCTGGGGTGTCACACCCTTAAGGTTTTTACCTGCAGGCACATGGGTAAAATGTGCCTATTGCCATCCCTAAGCATGGTCGGGAGGGAGAAGGAGACATGCACATAACTTTTTAGATCTGAATCTAAAGAAGTGTTCGGTCCAAGCGTCCACGTATCCGCAAAAGATGTTGCGAACACATGTAAGAAATGTTGCCTAAAGGAGCCATGAAGTGCGGAGAGCGCTGCAATCCCTAGCGGCTTTTCACTAAGGGCCCGTTCGTTTCCGTCAGATTGGGCCGTTTCTGGCTTGGTTCCGGGCGGAATAAATTGGCCCGGATTGGAATTTGGTCGGTGTCACTGTTCTCGTTCGTTTGGGCCTGAACCGGAAGTAAACTCGACCCGGTTTTGACTTTCTCTTCCCTCCAAGGCCCGGCACAAACCCTAGCCTCGTCTCCTCCGGATCGATTCCTGGCCAAAGCGACGGCGAGACGCTAGCGACGCATGAGGACGGTGCGAGGTCACTGCGTGGCGGCGCGAGGTGACGGTGCGCCGGCGCCGCGCAGCCCCGACGGCGAGCCTCCCCGGCACCTTCTCACCGGTGAGTACTGAGCTCTCCCATCCTCATTTTTTTCTTGTTCTTGATGGATATGGAAGGGGGACGAGAGTAGCGAGCGGTGTGCAGGCGGCGGTGGAGGTCGATCGTGGCCGGTGGTGACGAGGATGAGAGGGTATGCTTCTGATGAGGAATGAGAGGAGCAGATCCAGTGGCAGATAGATTTCCGTTCCTGGTGGATGCAGAGGGTCCAATCGGATTCCAGGGAGTTTAGTCGATGCTTCCGATGGCACTATGTCCAGAGGCAGCAACAACGGTGATGAGTTAGACACTGATGACGATGACTTGTGGGTGTCAGATTACAAGGGGGAAGAGGCGAACTCAAGAGCCCCAAAGGCGAGTTTCCCGAATTTTGACAGCAGCAGTGAGGATAGTGATGACAACAGGGAAAACATTGGCAACTGAGAAGAATACTGATGAAGGTTGGGACAGTGACTGAATGACAGGGCTCAAGGAAGAGAAATGTTGATACGTGATGCATTAACGAAGGCCAGCACCAATGGTTGTCAATGCAGGTTCTTTCATCGGTGGTCTTGCTCATGTACTTGTCCAAACGAAATCTCGAGGAGGTAGAAGAGTACTCGTGGTTTCCATGAGAACAACTGTCTGAAAGTTGTTGAAGCAGATGAGTTCTCATAAAATGTCCTTAGATTGTTTGGCCCAAAAATGCACGAGGTGATGTGTTTATTTTCACTGAACCTAGTAGTAGGCAGGAGCGGTCTGTGCAAGTCTGTATATTCAACAACTTCTTCTTGTATATGTTTATGATGAACCTAGGTGTGATATATGATTTGTCTATGTGTGATCTGTGATTTGTAACTTTATATTGGTTAAAACATATATCAGTTGTTTTTGAACTGCGATCTGTGATTTGTCTATGTGTGAATTTTTCCAGCTGCCGAACTGTGATCTGTCAGTTTAGATATATGTCTCAGGAATAATTCGGAGAACTGCGATCTATCGAATTATTCGGAGAACTGTGATCCTAGTTTAGCTAATATGTCAGTTTAGCTATATGTCAGGAATAATTCAGCAAATCACAGTATGTCAGTTTAGCTACGATCCCAAGCTGCCGAACGGAGCAACAGAGAATTATTCCAGCTGAAACCTGGGCTGATCAAGTGAAAGGCCCGGAACAAGTGAAAGACCCGGATCAACTAAAACCTGGCCTAGAACTGTTCCTGGCCTGGAACTAAAACCGGGGTGCCGAACGGGGTGCCGAACGGGGCCTAAAAGAGATTTATTCTATACATCTATCCCTATATATATATATATATATATATATATATATGATATATTTGGAGCCCAGGGACTCCAATAATTAGAGGAACCCTGATTGGTCAGTGCACCAGGTTAAACTACCCCACACACGTCAGTCCACGCCCGGATCCAACACCCAAACCCCTGCGTGGAACATACGACATAAATTGCAGTTCTGTTTTTTGGGCGTAAATAGGGTAAATAGTTCATAAAAATAGCGTAAACAATTCATAGAAATAACATAAAAAAGCTCAGTCGACCACTGAACCACGTCACATGCCAGGCGCATGCATACATATGGTTCCCTCACGAGGCGTCCCCTACTAGACGCATGCATACAATTCCTATTTTATGGTAGATCCAAAAATTATGGGAGGTCATAGGAGTTGCTTAGGAAATTTGATTTTTTATGGTAGTTATGGATACCATAAATCATGTGATTCCTTTTTGGTCTGCACACGAGAAATATGGCATGTGAGACACTGATGGGCGCACTCCGGGTTCAAACGTAAAAATCTTCAGATTTGAGCGTAAAAGTCATCAGTTTTGACTGTAAATACCGAACCAACATAAGAAACATTGATAACTCCGATGCGTTGTATTTATAATCGTAAAAATTCTTAGGTTTGAACATAAATGGTGTTAGATATAGCGTAAATGTTGATTCACTCCCAACCAATAGCGTTCATGCGGCCACCATAAATCAAGGGATTTGATTAGGAGATTTTTTTGTGTGAGTTGATTAAGAAATTTGTTTTTTATGGCAGACATAAACACCATAAATCAAGATATTCTATTGTTGAAGTGCACACGGAAAATATACATGTGGTACAATGGTGGACACACTCCAGGTTCGAGCGAAAAATTCTTTAGTTTTGATCGTAAAAATCCTCAATTTTGATCCTAAATACCGAGCTAGTGTGAGAGACGTTGACAATGATGTGTTGTATTCATGATCGTAAAAATCTTGAAGTTTAAGCATAAAATAGTTTTAGGTATAGTGTAAATGTTGATTCACTATCAACCTAAAGTCCCCCATGTCCTTGCAGCCACCATAAATCAAAGGATTTGATCAGGGGAGTTGATTAGTGTATTTAATTAGGTGAGTTGATTAGTAGATTTGATTTTTTATGGCAGTTGTAAACACCATAAATCATGAGATTCCTTTTTGATCTGCATGCAAAAAATATGGCATGTGTTTCACTGGTGGCACACTCCAAGTTCAAAGCGTAAAAATCTTTAGTTTTGAGCGTAAAAATCCTCATTTTGACCGTAAAAACCGAATCTAGATGGTTTCCATATAAAAATAAACCACATGAGACGTCGTATTCATCATCATAAAAACAACAATGGAGTGTATAAATAGTGCTGTGGTAGCCATAAACACAATCACGGAAAAGCATAAACATGAATCAAAGGAGGCCATCGCCAGAGGACGTCGCTGAAGCCACTGGATTGGAGAAGGTCATCGTCGGAGGACGCCCGAGCCATGCCGGATCGGAGGATGTCACGAGCGACCACCACCACTCGCTCCTCGCGTGACCGTCGCTTCCGCTAGCACCTCGCGTCTTGCTCGATCGCTGCTCGCCGCTGCCTCCACCACCACCGCTCGATGATCCTCGGGGAGCCATCGCCGCGCGTGCCTCGAGGAGCTACCACCACCGTGCGCGCTTCGAGGAGCCCCCACACGCGTGCGCCTTAGGTGGGGGCGTCGTTCATGCATCAGGGGGTGAGGGAGGGCATCACCATCGGTGCTGCCACAAATCTAATCCCTAGCAGCCTGGAGCTCCTTTTATATATGTTCGAGGTATGGTGCGGTTGAACTGGTGACAACATTGTATTATAGTTTACTACATCAACTAAAAGATACTTCGTCTGTATATAGGATGTCCCCAACCATTTATCCTACACAACTCACTATAAACTATAATCAGTTATTTAATATTTTATTTTTTAAAAAAAATATAATATTTGTACTACCATAATACATATTGTTATTATGTTATAGAGTTTAAATAAATTAATATCACAAAGAAATAACATAATTAAAGTATAAAGTGTGTTGTATCTAAAGTTATATATAGGGGGAGATTCATTTCCCCACATATAGGGGGAGTGGGGAGTTACTGATAGAAGCTGTTAAGGGGAGTCGTTGGAGCTTATGTAATATCATTGCTCATAAAAGATGTTAAAATGAACATACAATCGGTAGAAAACTATGATATATGACTCTTTTTACGCGGAGCCAAGAATCTTTTGTTCAAACGTACTAGAAACAAAACTCGTAGCACGATCAAGTGTTGGTTGGTTTGAAAACTCTGAGGTGAAAAATTAAACATATACGATCTCTATTTTAAAAGGGAATGTATCATGTGCAAACCAGAACTTCTGGCAAGACTCTATGCAAACTAACTAACAAAAGTTACAAAAAAATTCTCCAAAGTTATGGATGTACTTCTTTGCCCACTTATGTATAAAATTTAAATTCAAATCCATCATATATTAAGATATGCAAAAGAGAAAATTCTGAGATAATTTTCACTTTTTTGTATCTCAGAATTTTTTCTTTTTTTATCTCTTAACATATGATGGATTAGAACTTAAAATTTTATACAGTGGTAGAGTAGACAATGAATTATAACTATTTTAGAATTTTTTTGTAACTTTTGTTAATTGGTTTGTATGAAGTTTGCACGAAAACTTGGTTTGCAATTGATACGTTGCCATTTTAAAATAGTGTTTGTTTTATCTTTTTATTTTTATGTCTATATTTAAATAGGTGATAAAAAATCTAGACATATATATATATAATACATTGATCAAATATTAACACCCTAAAACAAATTTTAATTTAGGACAGGGAGTACTCTACAATGACGAGAATGTAAAAAAAAAATCGACCTGGTCGTCCATCCGGGATCAGACACTTTTCAGACCACACGGCCCCATTCCCAGAAGGCCAGAAGGCACCAGCCACCAAAAGTCCAAAACCACCTGCTGCTCGACCTTTTTCGAGATCCTGGTGGGCCCGGAGCACCCTCCGCCTTCCACGCCCCCCTCCACTTCCTCTGTTATTCGCCCTCCTGTCCTTCCAAACCCCACAGCGGTGCAGAGCGCATCGCCGAGCCCCCGCCCACCCGACAGCCTCACCTCGAATTCTTCTCCAGCAGTTCTCCTCCTTCCCCTTCCCTCCTCGGCAGGTACCCGTTGGCTTGGATCTATGCGGACCCGGCATCTGTATTTTACCTCATTGGTAAAGAGTTCGTTCCGATTCTCCTTTTCCCATTTTCGTTTCTGCGAGCAATCGATTCCATATCTGTGTTCTGACATGGATTCATCCACTTTTTTTCGCATTGAGCTAGTCCCCGATCCTCATTGCATTTTCCTTTTTTTGCAGGGGATGGAGGTGCAGGTGCTGGATTTGTCTTCCGATTCCGAGGGCGAGGTGTCGGCGCACTCGCCCGATCACAAGCGCCCCTCTCAGCAGCCGGGTGTAGACCCCAATCGCCGGGTTGGCGACAATGGTTCCAGCGCCGTGGACAGCCTCTTCGAGGAAGCGGGCGCGGCGAGGCCACCGCGTCACCCCAGCGACGCGCTGAACAAAGGGAAGGAGAAGGTCGTCGATGTGGAGAGCGTGGGGTCTCCAAAGCACGGTGGGGAATCGCTCGGTGCTGCTGGCCGCGTCCTGGGAGCTGGGAGTGATCCGTGGAGCGCACTGATGAGCAAGTGCAAGGCTGGGGACAGTGGGAATAATGGAACGGGGTGTTGGGATAGTTGGGGTGACTGGGGTGATCAGCTTACTAACTCGGCCCCCGCGGCGCGTCTAGGGTCAGAGAGGACGGGGTTTCATGAGACATATGAACTGCGAGGGACGCATCAGCTTCACAGTGACTCTTCAGCATTCAGTGACCAGTGGAAGGGTATTCTGGGTGCAAGCCCTGCTGATCCTGTCAACTCACTGTGGTGCTCCAGGGATACTAGCATGAAAGATAGTGAGGATGAAACCTTGTCTCAAAGGTCTGTGTCTGTTCGTGAAATTTCTAGCTGTGATTATTTTCTTACCGAAGATAGTAGCTCGTCATGGCTGTCGAAGGTCAAGGGGCTGAACTTCCCACTTCCTGATGAGCATCAGTTGAGAACCAGGCAGATTGAGAATGATGAGATGTTTGCCCGTAGACTTCAGGAGCAGCTCAATCAGCAACAGCCAGGATCTCAGCATTCTGAAGCGGTTGTTACACTGGACTACTCAAGCCTTAATGTTTTGTTTCCTTTTGGTGTCTTTTCCATCTTAATTGGTTTTGCAGTTTGCGTGTATGTTGGGATGTAACAAATAGCTTTTTCATTGCTGACATCTTGTAGGTTGATAAAACAATAGCCTGGACATTACATGAGCAAGATGCTGAGCATGCCAGATTTGCTGCAAGAGAAGTCCAGTCTAGTTCTGTAAGTTGTCACGTGGTGTGAGGGTAGTTTATCGCTTGTGAATTCAATGTACATATGTTTATGCATAGCCAGATCTTTTATTTATGAACACCTATAGGTTTTTTTCTGAAAGTTATGAAACATATTATCAAGCTGGCCAAGAGCTATGTTTTGAAATGGAAGAGGATGGCATAACATTATATATTTATATCTGCCTGTAACTATCTGAATTTCAACACTTGATGGATTCACTAATTAGAAAATAAGTCTCAAAACTAAGACAAAGCTACATGCATCAACTGAAACATTATATAACTTAAAAATATCTCTTCCTTACTCACCATTATTGATTTACTATAGTTTGTGCACATATATTTCCCTGTATTGATGGTTACGGTGTTCGGTTAGTGCCAGTTGGGTGAACCTTCTTGTGTTCATTCCAGCTAGGCTTTATTTTAGGTTCGGTACGGTTTTATTTTGGTGTTACAAACTATTGTAATTTCGTCGCTAACGAGAAGTGAAATTTGGTTCATCTGTATTGGAAAATATTTCTCTGTATTGGCTATGACATTTCATATCTAAAGAAATCCATTCTCATTTATATGAATCTGCATCCTAAGTTCCTGATCCATGTTCATATTCTCTCCTATTTACCATTGTTTTCCATACTATTTTCTGAATTTTCATAGCATTATTTCTTTTTCTAAATGTACTATTGTTCTCAGAGCCAGAGGGACAGATCAATGGCACACCTATATTCTTATGGACGTCACTCACCTGTTCAAAATTTTGCTTCTTGGGCATCAAATCATACTCCAATTGCAATGCCAAGCAGAGGCGGCTTGCAAAGAAACTCCAACTGCCCTCAAGTGGAGCAACGCAATGTGAGACATTTTCAAATTTATTTGATGGACCTCCACCTCTGTCCTGTGAACTGACGCTTGCTCATTGTCAGATGCTTATCTCTCAGTTAACCAGAGGATGCTTCAGAGAAGACATGGATCTGCAAACGGTTAGAACTTACTCTATTCTTAGAGGACCATGCTTGGTTGGGGGGGGGGTGCGTAGAGCCTTCTTTTCTTGTACGATACGACAATGTATGTAGATGCAGCTTGCGTATACTACAATATTCGCACATCTTGCCTTGTGTTGATACCAACAGCAAAAGTAGGGGGGAGGGGCTTTTTTTAAGGATCCCTAACTGGATCTGAAGAGGATATGTCAAACATTTTTATATCCACATCATGATAACCATGCCGTGTTCTTTTTTTTGGTAACATGTAGAGATTGGCTGTACTGGACTCACTTTCTGAAGCATTTAGGAACTGCGAGGACACGCTCTCTCCAGATTCTGATGAGTAAGCATTTACTGTCCAGTAGCATTTCTTTTCCACACAATGTTTGTTTAGGCAGACATTTAAGCAATCATATGTTCTATTATTTTGATAGTTTCATACCTGGTACCATGTTCGGTTGATTGTGTGTTTTACCTTGTAACACATTCCTTGAAGTTCCGTAAGCAGAAGCGTGAATGCTCCAAACAGCTGATGTGTTCTTTGTAGTAACTAGTAGGCGCCTGAAATTGCTTGTCCCATGGCCCCATTTTGAATGGGATCCTGTTGACGTGTTTTTTCCTTGGTAACATACATTCTGAATAATCAGCTTTTTATCACTTATAGTGATGATTACGAGGACCAAATAGCGCTCGGCGTCGACTGCCAGCAAAGAGGTGCCTCTGATGATCAGATAAGCAGCCTGCCACTATCAGTAATCGAGGTACGAAGTCAGTCTTACTAAAGATGGACCGTGCATCCCTTTCTCGTATTAGCAGACCTATAATTTGGCTCCAATCCTTTCACTTGTCAAGGGTGAAGGTTGTTCCGATGAACCCTGCAATATATGCTTGGACTGCCCTGCTGCTGGTGATTCACTCCGGCGTTTGCCATGCATGCACAAGTTTCACAAAGAGGTACGCACCCGACAGTTGAATGATTCAGAACTCTTTTTCTGTTCTAACGTTCCAGTTTAATACGTTCACTGGATCCAACTCTTCTTCTGCAGTGCATTGACAGGTGGCTCGGGATGAAGATATGGTGTCCGGTTTGCAAGTTAAATGTGTTCTCCCAGTAGGCCGTGAGCATCTCTTATACTTTTTGGAGCAGCATCGAAGCTAGATTATAGTTGGCTGATAGGAGGCATTGTTACGGCTGCAGTGTGTACATGGCGTTCTTGACTTGTGCTCTCTTCTGCTCCGTGGAGAGCATTTGAATGTTCTTTGGGTTTTTTTTTTTTGCTGTGAGAGAAGGCACGGAAAACCTCATTCTGCTATTCCCATTTCTTGTATACCTGTATGTAGGCTGACATGCATACAAGTACCTAGCGTACGTCAGTCTTGGGCGGTTCCATGGAGCCATGGAGGTATGAATCGCTGAGCTGGGACTTGCACCCTGACCTTGGTTTGCCGAAGCTCGCGGCGCAAATTTTGTCCCCAACAACTCTCACATCATATCTCCTATTTCAAACTTTACTCTGTAAATAGCTTCATTTATAATGCAAATCATTTATTTTACATGGTCCATTGAAGATACCTAACACACCTAACTGGGGAAGGACTTGCCGAAGGATGTATCTGGTGCACAAAACCACGCTTTCGTGTATATATGCACAAAGTTAATTTAAACCTTTTATTCAACTATCTTCTAGATATTGAGCTAGCTCAGCCGATCTCGAGCTGGAGCTGGTTTGTTAAAGTTAACAGGCTCAAGTAGCGATGAATCCTACTACAAAAGGCAACATAAAAGAAAGATAGTTAAAATAAGTTACTCCCGCATGTCTTTTAGTTATTATCGTATTTCTCCTAATACCCCCCTCCCTGTGTCTTGTCGGTTTCATTAAGAAAACCATCATATTTTGATGGTGAAAATTATTTTTGATGGAGTCATAACATGAGAGGACATCTCTATCGACACCATTCAAGCATTTAGCATGTTGTTGAAGTAGGGATGAAGATACCGGATAGCAACGATGAAGACTACAATCCGGTGGAGGCGGAGCAAATAATCCACCGCAACGCTCAAGCCACTATGATATTGTTTGTCTCTTTATGTAGGGAGGAGTACAACAAGGTGAACGATTTGGAGAGTGCAAATGAGATTTGGGACATCCTCAAGATCACGTATGAAGGTGATAAGATCATCAAGATTGCTAAGATAGAGGTTCTTGAAGGGGAGCTTGGGAGGTTTGCCATGATAAAGGGAGAGACCCCTCTAAGAAATATACAACCGACTCAAAACAATGGTGAACACGATCCGCAACTATGGGAGTGTTAGAATTTATGGGCTAGGTCCAATTGAGAAATTCAATTAAATCCCAAGAAAATCTCAAAAGCCCATATATGTATATGGCTAGGGAATGATGGAACCAATAGTACCATATTGCTAGTCCAAGTGGAGTGGAACTAGTTTAAATATGGAGGCCACACTCACTCACCAAGTCATGGATGAGAGGAGAGAGTGTGGAGAGCCACGCGCACGCTTGCTCGCCTCGCCTGCCCGGGGCGAAGGGTGCGGGCGCACGACATACGCGTGAATGGTCCGCCAAAATCCGCGCTCGCCTCGCCTGCCCGGGGCGAAGGGCACGGGCGCACGACATACGCGTGAATGGTCTGCCGAAATCCGGCCCCTCGCCTTGCGGGGGCGCGACTCCCTTTTGCCATTTTAATTTTTTGGTTGCTTGGCTGTTAAGATCAAAATACTAACCGATCGCTATAAAATCTAAACTGAACGCGAGATTTCCGCGAGCAGATCGGATCACAGATAGCTATCTGTTCGCGGACTCGGTCCTATAAAAGGCGCCTGACAGCCAGCATCCAGATCATCCCAGTTTTCGCTTTCGCCTCTCTTCACAACCGAGTCGCCTTCTGTTCCTTTCATCCCGACCGCCGACGTGCATCTGCGATCAGGAGAGCAGGTCTCCGGAACCCTTCGCCCTTCGAGATCCTGCACCGGGAGAGGGCGAATAAGGTTTTTGGGAAGCGTCCTCACGCGACTACTCGCTGATTCCACTGATCATCAACCCCGTTGCTTCGACATCGTCGACCCTGCTGATTCCGGCCCGCGCCATCTATCAGTATGTCTGATCAGTACACATTATCTAATTTGACTTTTTATTTCAGTTCTTCTGATTTGGTCATGATTTATATTCGGAATTTAATCTAGAAATTGTCTAATTATTCAACAATTCAAAACCTTAATGTAGACAATTTCCTAATTTTTCTATGGCTGCTTTTGCCGATGCGCTGAAGCCAGAAAAGTTCAACGGTATGCACTTTAAGAGGTGGCAAGTCAAGGCCACGCTCTGGCTTACTGCTATGAATGTGTTCCATGTTAGTAAAGGCAAACCTGAGGGCACACTGACTTTTGAACATGAGAAAGAGTATGACCATGCCAATACTATCTTTACGGGAGCAGTTCTTAGCGCCCTTGTTGATCGTCTGGTTGATGTAAATATTCAGCACACAGATGGGAAAGAGTTGTGGGATGCACTTACTACTAAGTATGGTGCATCAGATGCTGGCAGTGCCCTGTATATCATGGAGAGCTTTCATGATTATAAGATGACTGATAATCGCTCTATTATAGAGCAAGCTCATGAAATACAATGTATAGCCAAGGAGCTCGACCACCTTAAGATAGTCCTTCCTGACCGATTTGTGGCTGGATGCATTATTGCAAAGTTGCCTTCTACATGGAGGAACTTCGCCACATCTATGAAACATAAGAGACATGAGATATCAGTTAAAAATCTGATAGCGTCTCTGGATGTTGAGGAGAAAGCTCGGGCTAAGGACACGGGATCTAAAGAAGGTGAGGGCCACTCCAGCGCCAACATGGTTCAGAAGAACCACAACAAGGGCAAAGGGAAGACAAAATCCAACAAGCCCTACAAAACTACCAACTTCAAGAAGAAGAAGAACATGACTGAACTGACATGTTTCACATGTGGCGAGATGGGTCATTTTGCCAAGGATTGTCCTGATCGAGCGGATCGCCGTGGAAAAATGGGCAATGTCAACATAGTGCTCGCTAGCAATGAGGAAGACAAAGGGTATGGTAATTTACCTTTCATCTTCTCAGTATTTCAATCACCTAGTTGGTGGCTTGATACTGGTGCTAATGTTCATGTGTGTTCTGACATTAATTTGTTCTCTTCTTATTAGGGTGCCTGGGATTCTTCCGTCCTAATGGGGAATGGGTCACATGCTTTTGTTCATAGCACTAGCACAGTGGATCTGAAGTTTACTTTGGGAAAGATCGTGTAGCTGAAGAACGTGCAGCATGTCCCTTCTATACACAAGAATCTCGTTAGCAGAACCCTTCTATGTAGAGATGGGTTCAAGGTAGTTTTGGAGTCCAATAAATTAGTTGTGTCTAAGTCTGGACAATTTATTGGTAAAGGCTATGATTGCGGAGGCTTATTCCGCTTTTCTCTGTTAGATTTCAATAATAAGTCTGTGAACCATATTTGCGCTAATGTTGATGATCTTGCGAGTATTTGGCATTCTCATTTGTGTCATATTAATTTTGGCTCTATGTCTCAGCTTTCAACCATGAGTTTAATTCCGAATATCACCATAGTCAAAGGTTCTAAGTGCCATAGTTGTGTGCAATCGAAGCAACCTCGAAAGCCTCACAAGGCTGCTGAGGAGAGACACCTGGCACCTCTAGAACTCATACATTCTGATCTTTGTGAGATGAATGGTGTGTTGACAAAAGGTGGCAAGAGATACTTCATGACATTGATTGATGATGCGTCTACATTTTGCTATGTTACTTGCTAAAAACTAAAGATGAGGCTTTAGACTACTTTAAAATCTATAAGGCTGAAGTTGAAAACCAACTAGAGAGAAAGATCAAACGTCTTAGATCGGATCGTGGTGGCGAATTCTTTCCCAAAGTCTTTGATGATTTCTGTGCAGAACATGGCATTATTAATGAGAGGACGCCTCCCTATTCACTTGAATCAAACGGGATTGCTGAAAGGAAAAACCGTACGTTGACTGACCTGGTGAATGCCATGTTAGACACTTGTGGTTTATCTAAGGCATGGTGGGGGGAGGCAGTCCTGACTTCATGTCATGTTCTGAATAGAATTCCTATGGGCAAAGAAGAGAAAACCCATTATGAGAAGTGGGTTGGGAGAAAACCATCACTTTCATACTTGCGCACTTGGGGGTGCATGACGAAAGTCAATGTACCAATTAATAAAAAGCGCAAGCTTGGTCCAAGGACAGTGGATTGTGTCTTTCTTGGATATGCTTCGTGTAGCATAACATATAGATTTTTAGTAGTTAAATCTGAAGTTCCTGATGTGTATGTTGATACTATTATAGAATCACGTGATGCTACTTTCTTTGAACACATATTTCCAATGAAAGACATTCATAGCAATTATAGATACTCTTCTGAGATAACTCCTGAACATAGTACACCTATTGAGAGTTCTGAATAGCCACATGAAATTGTCATAGAGGAGGATGACAATGATACTCCTAAAAGGAGCAAGAGACAAAGGGTTGAAAAATCCTTTGGTAATGATTTCATTGTGTACCTTGTGGACGATACTCCTACTACCATTGCAGAAGCATTTGCATATCTAGATGCAGATGATTGGAAAGAAGCAGTTCATAATGAGATGGACTCCATTCTTTCAAATGGTAAGTGGGAAGTCACTGATCGACCTTATGGATGTAAACCTGTGGGTTGTAAGTGGATGTTTAAAAAGAAGCTCAAGCCTGATGGTACAATTGAGAAGTACAAGGCTAGGCTTGTGGCTAAAGGCTATACTCAGAAAGAAGGAGAAGACTTCTTTGATACTTACTCACATGTTGCTAGAATGACTACTATTCGAGTACTACTTTCCTTGGCTGCCTCGTATGGTCTCCTTGTTCATCAGATGGATGTAAAGACAACTTTTCTTAATGGAGAGCTGGACGAGGAAATCTATATGGAACAACCTGATGGATTTATAGTAAAGGGTCAAGAAAGCAAGGTGTGCAAGTTATTGAAATCTTTGTATGGTCTGAAGCAAGCACCAAAGCAGTGGCATGAGAAGTTTGACATGACTCTAACGTCTATAGGCCTTGCCATTAATGAAGGCAGACAGGTGTGTATATTATCACTATGGTGGGGGCGAAGGAGTTATATTGTGCTTATATGTTGATGATATATTGATATTTGGCACAAACATTGATGTGATCAATGAAGTCAAGTCTTTTCTATCAAAGAGTTTTGATATGAAAGATCTGGGAGAAGCTGATGTGATTCTAAACATCAAGCTGATTAAGGCAGATGGTGGGATTACTCTCTCGCAATCTCACTATGTTGAAAAGGTTTTGAAGCGATTTGACTTCTCTGATTGCAAACCTTCTCCAACACCTTATGATCCTAGTGTGACACTGTGAAAGAACAAGAGAATTGGTTAGACCAATTGAGATACTCTCAGATCGTCGGTTCACTCATGTATCTTGCTGGTGCAACAAGGCCCGATATCTCGTTTGTTGTGAGCAAATTGAGTAGGTTCATGTCAAACCTCGGGACTGATCATTGGCATGCACTTGAGCGGGTTATGCACTACTTGCAAGGTACAATGAGTAATGGAATTCACTATTCTGATCAGCATGCAGTACTTGAAGGATATAGTGATTCGAACTGGATATCTGATGCAGACGAGCTTTATGCCACCAGTGGTTATGTCTTTACTATTGGTGGAGGTGCGGTATCATGGAGGTCATGCAAGCAGACCATCTTGACAAGGTTAACCATGGAAGCTGAGCTAGCTGCACTTGACACAGCAACTGTTGAGGCAGAATGGTTGTGTGAACTCTTGATGGACTTGCCGGTGGTTGAGAAACCAATACCAGCTATCCTTATGAACCGTGACAATCAGACAGTGATTGCTAAAGTGACAAGTTCTAAGGATAATGGGAAGTCATCAAGACATGTCAAAAAACGATTGAAGTCTGTCAGAAAGTTGAGAAACTCCGGAGTTATAAGTGTGACTTATATTTCAATAGATAAAAATCTAGCAGATCCTTTTATCAAGGGACTACCACGTAATGTGATAGAAATCGCATCGAGAGAGATGGGTATGAGACACGTATAAGTTGCCATGGTGGAAACCCAGTCTATGTGATCGGAGATCCCGTGAATTAGGTCCTAGGAAGAACAAGCCATTGGTGAACTGAGGAGAGTAATCTTTGACCCTCTCTAAGTAAAGATGCAATACTCTCAAATGCTGTAAGGCAGGTTGGCTTTGTGCCTTAATGTGTTTTGTTGGCTTGTATTAGCAAAGATGTTGTCCTATAAAACATTTTTGAAAGAACACACCTATATGAGTTAGACTGTCTAACGTCGCAGTCTATGAGATCTGGGTGATCTCTAGTAAACTCATGAAGAGACCTTAGAGTACGACGTATATGCTCCACCCGAGAAGGGGACTACTGGTAGCCAAGTACTGGTCATGGCTTTAAGTGAAACCCATTCACACAAAACTTGCAATTTAAGGCATAGTCCATTGTTGAAGTTGTGGGTTGGTGTAGCTTGGAGTTTTAGGCGGAAGTTCAACTTAACAGTCTCTGCTGAAACACTAGTATATTAAACAGTAGTGAACAGTGGCGAAAACTATAGATGGGTATTTGAGATCTGGTGGGGGATTGTTAGGATTTATGGGCTAGGCTCAATTGAGAAATTCAATTAAATCCTAGGAAAATCTCAAAAGCCCATATATGTGTATGGCTAGGGAATGGTGGAACCAATAATACCATATTGCTAGTCCAAGTGGAGTGGAACTAGTTTAAATATGGAGGCCACACTCACTTACCAAGTCATGGATGAGAAGAGAGAGTGTGGAGAGCCACGCACGCACGCTCGCTCGCCTGGCCTAGCATGGTCTGGCCTAGGCGGGGTGAAGGGCGCGGGCACACGACATACGCATGAATGGTCCGCCGAAATCCGGCCCCTCGCCTTGCGGGGGCGCAGCTCCCTTTTGTTGTTTTAATTTTTTGGTTGCTTGGCTATTAAGATCAGAATCCTAACCGATCGCTATAAAATCTAAACTGAACGCGAGATTTTCGCGAGCAGATCGGATCGCAGATAGCTATCTGTTCACGGACTTGGCCCTATAAAAGGCGCCTAGCGGCCAGCATCCAGATCATCCCAGTTTTCGCTCTTGCCTCTCTTTACAACTAAGCCACTTTCTGTTCCTTTCATCCCGACCGCCGACGTGCATCTGCGATCGGGAGAGCAGGTCTCCGGAACCCTTCGCCCTTCGAGATCCTACACCGGGAGAGGACGAATAAGGTTTTTGGGAAGCGTCCTCACGCGACTGCTCACTGATTCCGCTGATCATCAACCCCGCTGCTTCGACGTCGTCGACCCTGCTGATTCTGGCCCACGCCATCTATCAGTATGTCTGATCAGTACACATCATCTGATTTGACTTTTTATTCCAGTTCTTCTGATTTGGTCATGATTTATATTCGGAATTTAGTCTGGAAATTGTCTAATTATTCAACAGGGAGTAAGAAGTGGACCAACCATGAAGTGGTCAAATTTATGCTCCGAGATTTCACGGTGAGAAATGCTACTTTGGTTACACTAATCCATGAAAACCCTAGGTACAAGAAGATGATGCCAGAGGAGGTGCTTGGGAAATTCCTAAGCCATGAGATGATGGCGACTCAAAATACACCAACAACATCGCTCAAGGCACAACCTCCACCGAGCCTCAAGCTCGGAAGAATGGTGGAAAAGGTTACAAGCCAAGGGCCAAGAAGAATTGCTACAATTGTGGTAATATCGATCATTTCATTGCTAATTGTCTATATTCTAAGGATGATGACAGGGAAGAGAAAAGAGAGGAGAAGTAAATGAAATTTGAGAAGAACAAGAAGTTCTTCAAGAAGAAGAAGTGTGGTGAAACACATATTAGGAAAGGATTAGGAATCGGATGATGAAAGCTCCTCTAATGATGAAGGCATCGCCACCCTCACCTTCCACAAATCATCTCTCTTCCCCAAGGTCGACCACAAGTGCCTCTGACCAAGGAGAGAAAAACGAAGGTATATCCAAAAACCTTTCCAAAGTATAATTTCTCTAGTGATGAGTCCAATGATGAATTAGTGATGACAAGGAAGTAGCCATGATTTTTAAGGGCTTTGATAAAAAAGAATGGCTAAGTGCAAACAAGGAAGTAGCCATGATTTTTTAAGGGCTTTGATAAAAAAGAATGGCTAAGTGCAATGAATTAATCAAAGCCATTAACGAGAAGGATGAACTCCTAGAGAAGCGGGAGGATCTACTCATTGGTGAAAAAGAGAGAAATGTCAAGCTAGAAAAGGCCTTAGTTCATGAAAGAGAAAATATAAAATATTGAACAAAGAGCTAAAAGATTGCAATGATTCAATTTCTAGTCTTAAATCTAAAAAGTTGATCTTAAGAATAAGATTGAGGAATTGAATGATTACCATGCTTCTACATCTAGCATTGAACATGTTATTATTTGCACTATATGTAGAGATATTGTTTTTGATGCTTTAAATGCTAATGCGACTTTGATTGAGAATTTAAATGCTCAAGTCATAAAATTGAAGGAGAAAGATCTAAATGGTAAGAAAGAGCTTGAGGATGAGAAGCTCAAATATATAAGAGGTGTATATTTTACTGGGAGACGCCCTAAAATTAAAGATGGTGTTGGCTTCCAAAGAGGAGGCAAAGAGAACATCAAAGTAAAAGTTAATGGGCATGAGTTTTCCAAATTTATGAAAGAAAACAGCAAAACACATGTTGTTCACAATGCTCATTTTGCTCATGCCAATGTCCATATTTCTCAGGATCATACGTCCATGCTAAGAATGACCATACTTCAAATGTTCATGTTTTGCATCCTAGAGCTTCACATGTTAGGCATAATGTTTCTCATGCAAAAATTAATCATGTGCCTAATGTTAAGACTAACAATGCATCAAATGGTGCATACATGTCATATCACACCTTTGATGCATCTTATGTGCTTTCACACAAATGTGGCAAGGTTGTTGCTAGATATGTTGGTCCCTGGCACAAGAACACAAAGTCTTGTGTTTGGGTGCCAAATGTGCTTGATACTAATGTGAAAGGACCAAACCGAGTTGGGTATCTAAGAAAAGTCCTAAAATTGTTTTTATGGTTTATGCATCTAGAGGCACACATTGGGTAATTGATAGTGGATGCACAAACCGCATGACAGGTGAGAAGAGAATGTTCTCATCCTATGAAAAGAGCAAATACTCTCAAGATTCAATAACATTTGGTGATTGGAGTCAAGGAAAGGTAAAAGGTCTAAGTAAAATTGCTATCACCACCGAGCATTCTATTTTAAATCTATTCTTGGTGGATTCATTAAATTATAACTTGTTTTCCATTTCTCAGTAATATCAAATTAGTTACATTTGTTTATTTACCGATGTTGGTGTTACAGTCTTTAGAAGGAGTGATGTTTTAGTTACTTTAAGGGTGTGTTGAAGGGAAAACTTTATCTAGTAGATTTTTCGAATGATAAAGTTGAACTTGACGCATGCTTAGGGTGTATTTGGTTTGGCTTTGACTTTTACCCCCTAAAAGCCAAAAGTCAAACAAAAGGGTTGGATTTAAGAAGCAGTTTTTTAAAAGTCAGCTTTCTCGCAGTGCAAAACTGGAAGCACCTCTGGACATACTTTTAGTGGCTTTTGGATAGAACTGTGAAAATATATATGGAAAAACTTTTAGTGGCTTTTAGTGGTTTCCTCTAAATGTTTAAAATTTTTTAACAGCTCATAGCCCACATCAGTTTTTCATAGCCCACAGCTGACAACAACTTTTTCTATAGCCACATCCCAACCAAACGGACCCTTAATAGTTAAACCCAATATGGGTTGGTTATGGCACCACTAACTAGCCCATGTCGGGATGAAGAATCTTCATAAGCTTATAAACGGTAAACACATTTTAGGACTAACTAATGTTTGCTTTGAGAAAGATAGACCATGTGGAGGTTGCTAAGCATGAAAGCAAGTTGGAACAAATCACCCTTCCAAGAATACCATGACGACCTCAAGACCATTGGAGCTACTACACGTGGACTTACTCGACCCGATTGCTTACATAAGCATCGGCGGGAGTAAGTATGGTCTTGTAATTGTAGATGATTATACACGCTTCACTTGAGTGTTCTTTTTGCAGAATAAAAGTAAAACCTAAGGAACCTTGAAGAAATTCTTTAAAAGAGCTCAAAATGAGCTCAACTTGAGGATCAAGAAAATTAGAAGCAATAATGGAACAAAGTTCAAGAACACTCAAGTTTAAGAATTTCTTGAGGAGGGAATCAAGCATGAGTTCTATTATCCCTATTCACCACAAAAAATGGAGTGGTAGAAAGAAAGAATGAAACTTTGATTGATATGACAAGAATCGTGCTTGAAAAGTATAAGACTTCAGATTGGTTTTGAGTAGAAGCGATCAACATGACATGACATGCCATCAATTGGTTGTATCTTTGCTAACTCCTCAAGAGGACATCATATGAACTCCTAACTGGTAACAGACCCATTGTTTCATACTTTAGAGTCTTTGGGAGCAAATGTTATATTTTGGTAAAAAGAGGTAGAAATTCCAAATTTGCTCCTAAAGCCATAGAAGGGTTTATACTTGGTTATGATTCAAACACAAGGGCATATAGAGTTTTCAACAAATCCCTATGGTATGTTAAAGTTTCTTGTGACGTTTTGTTTGATTAGACTAATGGTGCTCAAGTAGAGCAAGTTGATCTTCATGAACTAGATGAGGAGGAGGCCCCATGCACCACGTTGAAGAACATGTCCATTGGGGATATGTATCAACAAGAGCCAATTCAAGAACAAGATCAACCATCCTCCACTCAAGCTTCATCCCTAACTCAAGATGAAGATCAAGACAATCAAGTTGATGGCACACATCAAGGGGAGATGAAGAAAAACGAGTTAAGGAGGATGTTGGGTACTTGTTCTCAAATGCTATGAATCAAGAACAAGGCAACACAGAAAAGGTTAATGGTTAATGCGCTTCGTCCTTCGAAGCATTATTTCCCTCAGGATATAATGATCTTCAGACGAAGGTCATGAAGGACGTACCTTCATCATCACAATATGTATTAATCGAAAGGAGAAGCATATGAAACATGAGAAATAACATGGATAATTATATGACATTATAATATATACTTCTTATTATATAATCATGAATAGATAAGAATATTGAATTGCATCTGTACCTTCGTCTTGACAGAAGATGAGAATACAAGCGTGGCACACAAGCAGGTACAAATCAGCATGAACAGTACGAGAATACTGTTCACCTATTTATAGGCACGGGACGTAGCCCATGAGAAATTACAATTATGCCCTTTACATTTACTATTGGCTTATAGGAAAATCTATGAGGACTGAACAACCTTTTCCCCTTTAAGTTGGTTCCCTTTTCTGCAATTTAGCCGAAGCTCCCTTCCGTGCAGCTTTGGAGCGACGACAACCTTCGTCACGATCAAACTCCTCATCGTGTATGCTTTTATCATAATCTGAAGATACCTGTCCATGAATCATACTTGGAAGACATTGTTAAATTATGTTTTTGAGGACCTTCGGAGGACGAAGGCCCCCAACAGTAGCCCCTCGCAGTATTAATTTGTTTAAGATAACAAATTCAGACTGCGACATGGACGAAGGTCTTAAGCCGAAGGTCCGAAAAAACACCTTCCCTTTGCTAGAATAGCAACAGTCAATGACATACGGGACCCTCCAATTTGGAGCGCGTCGATCGTATAAATAAGAGCTCACCCTGACCACATTTGGTACGCTACTTGCTGCTTGCTTTGTTTGCCCTATTTTCTAGCTCTTGCTTACCAACACTTGCTTAGTTTCTCAGATTCCCTAAGCTTCGGTTTTAAGGACGTATTTTCACCATTCTCGACGAAAAGATGTCTCAGGACAAAAAGGTTGCCGCTGAGACGAAGTTGACCAAGGAGGAGAAGCTACTTGAAGAGAAAACTGCTGGATTTGTTGAATCAATAGCAAAGACAAATACCGAGAAGATTACTAAAGAAATACTAGAAGGCTTGTCTGAAGATACCGATGATAGCGACAGCTATGATATGGAGAGTGGAGGCGAAGACTCTGAAGATCGGCCCTGGCGACCAAGTCATACGGTCTTCGGGAAATCAACTATCAAACAGAGTCATCTTGATAATATGAGAGGAAGGTATTTTCGAGATATGTCTATTGTGACGGCTGACGTAGACAGGGCCGTTCCTGCTCCCGAAGAAAATGAAGTTGTGATCTTCTGAAGCTTCTTCAAAGCTGGACTTCGGTTCCCGTTGAGTAGATTTGTGGTTGAAGTTTTGAAGACATACCAGATCTACCTTCATTAGATTACTCCCGAAGCGATTATTAGGATGGGAATTTTCGTCTGGGCTGTGAGAAGTCAAGGTCTGGAGCCAAGCGCAAGATGTTTTTGCAGTATGCACGAGCTCTCGTATGAGACGAAGGCCTGGGGTAAAGAACAATATCACAACAATTTCGGCTCCTACAGCTTTGTTGCCCGCTCCGGCGCAAGTTACCCAGTGCCAACATTCTGGAAGAGGTGGCTCGGAGACTGGATGAAAGAATGGTTCTATGTAAAGAATGATTTAAAGGCGAGAGAAGATATTAAAGAGATCATCATGCGCCCCATTTGGTCCCGCTTCAGCCTCCGGAAGCCGAAGGTTGAAATTGACGAGGCAGCCGAAGCATGCCGAAGGGCTTTCAACACAGTTTGCTCTTTTGTTGGGACAAGAGACTTACTTCAAGAACATATAGCCTATAGGATATGTCCACTGATAGATAGCTAGGAAATGCCGAAAGAAAACATCACTAACCCTAGCGAAGGTGGCCTGGTTCGATTGAAATACACCTTCAGGTTTGGGGACCAGTTTATTGAACCAGATGATGACTGGTTGAAGTGTGTTGAAAATACTAGTGATGAGTTACTTGGAACATATTCCAAGTCCGAAGATAATGCACTTTCTGCGGCCTTCGGAAGCCGGAAAAAGAAAATATTAAATAGGGTTTTTGATGCTATTGGATTTGTGTACCTTGACTATCGCTACCCACCACGGGGGCAGAAAAGAAAGGGTGTATCCTCTGAAAAGGTTGCTGCTTCGGCTGCTCCAAGCGAGCCTGCGCCGAAGGGTAAAAAATTGAAGGTCCTTACCCACCGACCATGCTACATTGAACCGGCCGTAGTGCCAGAATTTGGCGGGGAGACATCTTCAGCTACTGAGCCGAAAGAACCTGTTCCTCCCACGCAGAAGATTAAAAAGCCCGCCGAAGGCTCCTTCGATTAGGTTGATTGAAACAAAAACTATCGAAGATAAGACTGAAAGTTCAAAAATTGAAAAGACAACAAGTGCGCCAGGGATTCTAAGTCCTTCGACAGAAGCAACAGTGCTTACAACAGAGAAAAGTTTTGCCATAACTCCCAGAAGGAGAAGGATGGTGAATGTATTGGATATTTTAGAAACACCGGATTCCAAACGCCTCTCTTCCTCAAAGAAGACTGCCGAAGCTGTCAAAACGCAAGACAAAGCTGATCCTAGGCAAATAGAAGCCGAAGCTATAACGACCCAGGATGAAACTGGGGCAGGGCCCAAAGTGCCTGCTAAGACGAAGCTTGCCACACCCGAGCAGGAGGCCGAAGAAATACCTTTAGATATTAATATAGCTTTTGAAAAAAGTGTGGCCAAAGAAACTGAACCCCTTATCCCCGAAGCATCCTCTGAAGATCTTGATTACATCATTCGACACGCTGCGGGAAAGAAATTATCCAAAGAAGAAAATTTTGAAGCCAATCACTATGCCCTAGAACTAAAGTATCCGAAGGGGGCCTTAGTGTTTAACGGTACAGATGAAGATGATTTCTTGTATTGTCTCCCGGACAATAAAGAATTATCCGTCTGCCGGGAGATGGCTAGAAGCATGGGTTTCCCGAAGCTCGAGGCTAGGCTTTGCGCCATGACACAGGAAGATCTTGCAGATAGCCTTGCATACAACAGTCTGAAGGTACAAAAGTTGTAAATTTTGAAACTTATGGATTATGTAATAAAGCCTTTTATCCTCATGTTAATTAATTCATTCTTTCTTGTAGGGCTTAATACTTAGCAACGCCTTAAGGGCGCAAAAGAATGCTGAAGATGAGAGCTACACATTGCTCTTAACAATCTTCGAACAGAGGTTATCAAGCTGAGAAATAAAGCCATGGAAAAAGACAAAATTCTACTTACATTGGTGGACAAAGTAAAGGGGGATGAAGCTAACTTCAAGGCTCAATCTGAAATTCAAAAGAATGAGATTGAAGACCTTCGAAAACAACTGGCTGAGGCTAAATTAAAATGTGCTGTTGCCGAAGCTGACCGAGATGCCAGTGAGTACTGGAAAAATTATTTTGAAAAAACAGTTGCAGAGCTTCGCGCATCAAAAGAAAGATGTTTTGAAAAATCTGTGGAATGCGTAAAAAAGATAGAGACTAGCTTCGCCAACGTGGGCACATATTCGAGTGAAAAGAACTTCATACGAGGCGACCTCGAGGGCGTCATCGAGTGGATCAGTAATGAAGCCGAAGCTTTTGAGGAGATTTTGAGTGACCGTGGGGACATCTGTGCGTTCTCTGGTGCGAGGGGGGTTGCAGCCATTTTGGAGAAGGCAGGTTGTGAACATGTTAAAACCTTGGCCCAAACCGAAGCTGCTTTCTCCGTCGACGATACGAAGGACCCTTCGGTCGAAGCGAGTTTAATAGGTGGAAAATTTTTCACTGATATCTGGGAAAACGGCGGCCGAGGGATGGCTCATGAAATAATGAAGAAGAGCGAAAATGATATTCATGACTCTCGAGAAGCAGCAAAAGAAGCTGAAAGAGTAGCGGAACTCGAAAGACGAATAGGTATTACTTAATGGCTTTTAGCTTTGTTATTTTTGGCTTCGAGCTAACTGATGTTTTCTACTGCAGCTGAACTTCCTCCTCCACCAGAGCCATTCGACCCACTGGCCGACCCAGAAACGAAGAAGGCAATAGAAATCATTAATGTGGCCGAAGCTATTGTAGATGAAGTTGTTACCAAACTGCTAACCGAAGCTGCAGAAAAAGTTCTGAAGGAAGAAGAGTAGCTATTGTAAAAACATTTTCTAGAATATTAATGTAATACTTGCTGAACTATGTTTATAATATTTGGTGCTTATAAGATTTGAATGTAATATATGAATTGCTTGTAATTTAGTTCTTTGCGATGCATGAAACTTTTTGTACATACCGTTTTTGAGCCTTTGGCGAAAAAAACACCTTCCCTTCTTTTCATGCTTCGTAAAGAAAAGTTTTTATAACTCGTAAGAATCATCCACCCTTTGTAAAGAACATCCAAGCTTCGTAAAAACATTAATGCTTCGTAAACCATAGATTTCTTCTTCCATATCAGAGCTGATGAAGTTGTAGTTCTTCAAAACTTATTTTGTGCCTTAGCACAATTTCACTTCTTCGAAACATTCTCCGAAGATTAACATTGTATCCCCTTCTTGTGCCATTGATGCAATATGATGTATGATGTTATGTTATGCGAAATGATGTGATGATGTTATGTTAAGCGAAATGATGTTTATGCCGAAGACACACTTACACCACCATAGTGGAATACACAATCTGTTTGCCGCTTATTTTTCGGCTTCACTGCTTATTTTTTGGTGTATCAGCGTTGACTTTTCGCTGTAAGTTCTGCATCCCCTTAGAAACGTCTTTTGAACTTCTTCGCCTTCTATCTCGGCAGTATTCGCGTTGACTTTTCGCGCTTCGCCTTATATTTCGGTGGTATTCGCGTTGACTTTTCGCGCTTCGCCTTATATTTCGACGGTATTTGGCTCTGCATTCCCTTTGGAACGACTTTTGAGTAGAAAACTTACGCTGCACTCCCTTAGGAACGACTTTTTGTAGCTTTGGCAAACTTACGCTGTGTTCCTTAGGAACGACTTTTGAACTTCAGTAATTTTTGAGCTTCGTGGGTCTGTGGAGGAGATTTATTTCACTATGGCAAGAACGAAGCTATTATAAGAAATTGGAAATGGCAAGAAAACTAAGTTTACAATAATTGTTTCTTATTAAAGATGAAAATGACAATGAATGTAAAACTGTTTCAATGATAGGATATCTCTCAGTAGATGTGTTTCGACTCTGGCACAGTGTTGTTGACTGTGCGAGCTTCGGACTCCTCCCTGAAATCTCGCTGCTGATGGGTCTGTTGGCTCCCTTCTGGCTGCTGGCCTCGTGAATATGCAGGTTGTAATGGTGGTGGAGGCAGAAGCTGTGGCCAAGACGCCTGTGGCTGGCTAGCCGAAGCAACAAAAGCTACAGGATGGTTACCCACATACTCTGGTATGTAGGGTGAGTGATACGAAGCGGTGTGCATGACCTGCTTCGGCTGGTTCTGCTGAGCTGCAGCTTCTGCTATTCCCTTTTGTTTCTAAATGGTGACATGGCACATCCTTGTAGTATGGCCCTTATCCTCACCACAGAATAAACAATAAATTTTTCTGGGCTGATCCCCAAACCTTCCTCCAAAGCCCCTGGCGCCTCTGCCTCTTGGAGCTGACGGCCGGAAAGAGCTTTGTTGCTGCCCCAAAGATTGTGAAGTATATTGTGACTTCTGCAGCTGACTTCCTCTGTCATCATTCTGGGTGGAGTGAATTGACCTGACATGCCTTGGGTGGATTCTTCCTCCGAAGCCCCTGGTCATCTCAGAGAACCTGTAGGCTTCCTCCCTTCTTTGGCGAAAGTCATTGTCAGCCCGGATGTATTCATCCATCTTTTGGAGCAACTTCTCCAGGGTCTGAGGGGGCTTCCTGGCGAAGGATTGGGCCGTAGGTCCTGGCCGAAGCCCTTTGATCATGGCCTCAATGACGATTTCATCGGGCACAGTTAGCGCTTGTGCCCTTAAGCGCAAGAACCTTCGGACATACGCCTAGAGGTATTCTTCGTGGTCTTGCAGGCACTGGAACAAAGCTTGAGCAATAACCGGCTTCGTTTGAAACCCTTGGAAACTGGTGATCAGCATGTCCTTCAGCTTTTGCCATGATGTGATTGTTCCTGGCTGAAGAGAGGAGTACCAGGTTTGCGCAACATTCTTGACTGCCATGACGAAAGATTTCGCCATGACTGCGGTATTGCCCCCATATGAAGATATGGTTGCTTTGTAGCTCATCAAAAACTGCTTCGGATCTGAGTGCCCATCATACATGGGGAGCTGGGGTGGCTTGTATGATGGGGGCCATGGGGTAGCCTACAGTTTTGCTGACAGAGGAGAAACATTATCAAAAGCAAAATTTCTATGATGGAAATCGTCATACCATCCATCCTCGTTGAAGAAGCCTTCTTGATGAAGCTCCCTATGTTGGGGCCTTCGCTCTTGTTTGTCTTGAGCAAGATGGCGTACTTCTTCAGTGGCTTTGTCAATCTGCCTTTGAAGATCAGCTAGTCGGGTCATCTTCTCCTTCTTCCTTTGTACTTGCTGATGAAGTATCTTCATGTTTCTGATTTCTTGGTCCAACTCTTCCTCCTGAAGTGTTGGGCTAGTGGCCTTCCTCTTCTGGCTTCGGGCCTCTCGGAGAGAAAGGTTCTCCTGATTTGGGTCCAGTGGCTGTAATGCAGAAGCCCCTGTCGCTGAAGCTTTCTTCGGCGGCATGACGAGGGTCAGTGCTTGCCGAAGGTGGTCGAAAAAAGGTTCACCGGAGGTGGGCGCTAATGTTGGGGACTTGTTCTCAAATGTTATGAATCAAGAACAAGGCAACACATAAAAGGTTAATGGTTAATGCCCTTCGTCCTTCGAAGCATTATTTCCCTCAGGATATAATGATCTTCAGACGAAGGTCATGAAGGACGTACCTTCATCATCACAATATGTATTAATCAAAAGGAGAAGCATATGAAACATGAGAAATAACATGGATAATTATATGACATTATATGACATTATAATATATACTTCTTATTATATAATCATGAATAGATAAGAACAATATTGAATTACATCTGTACCTTCGTCTTGATAGAAGATGAGAATACAAGCGTGGCACACAAGCAGGTACAAATCAGCGTGAACTGTACGGGAGTACTGTTCACCTATTTATAGGCACGGGACGTAGCCCATGAGAAATTACAATTATGCCCTTTACATTTACTATTGGCTTATAGGAAAATCTATGAGGACTGAACAGCCTTTTCCCCTTTAAGTCGATTCCCTTTTCTGCAATTTAGCCGAAGCTCCCTTCCGTGCAGCTTCGGAGCGACGACAACCTTCATCACGATCAAACTCCTCATCGTGTATGATTTTATCATAATCCGAAGATACCTGTCCACGAATCATACTTGGAAGACATTGTTAAATTATGTTTTTGAGGACCTTCGGAGGACGAAGGCCCCCAATAGAGGATAAAGAAGCAATTCAACCATCAAGACCTCAAGTACCTCACCTAAGAGTCCACCAAACTATTTCAAGAGATCATCTAATGGACATGATCCTTGAAGACATACATAAGTGAGTAACTACTCGCTCTAGAATTGCAAATTTCTATGAAAATTACTCTTTTGTGTTTTCTCTTGAGCTTTTTGGGGTGGAAAATGCACTTACGAATCTAGATTAGGTGGTAGCGATGCAAAAAAACTCTATAATTTCAAGAGAAATGAGGTTTGAAACTTAATATCACGTTCTAACCAAAATGTTATAGGAACCAAGTGTGTCTATCACAACAATCAAGATGAACATGGTGTGGTGACAAGGAACATATGGCGCGATTTATGGACAAAGGTTATTCACAAGTGAAAGCTTTTGATTTTGATGAAATCTTTGCACCTATAGCTAAGCTTGAAATTACTCGCATTGAGGTGCCTGTAGTAGGGGTTACATGCACGACGGGAGAGGGAAAGTTCCCAAGTCCCTAGAACTGATTGAGGCAAGTGCCAATATCAAAGACTGAGTGGAGAACTGAGTGTTTGTCTGTCCTGCTTGCTTGTCTCCTATCTCCTAGAGGGACTCTACTGTCCTATTTATACACGAAGGGGATGTCCGCGTTGAAGCATGTTGTCGTTGTATTCAAAGGAGAGATGTCTTGGCGCCCTGCAAGCCGACGTGACGGTACACTGTATTGTTGACTTGTGCCTGCTGGTTTCCTGTTGAGAGTCGAGGCAGAGACCAAAGTGTTTGTCCATACGCCCGAGCCCCTAAGGGAGAGCCTGCTCGTACCGTAGTTGTTGTAACAGTGTCGAGGTATGGGCAAAAGGCATGCTTATGGGTGCGTTAGCATCCTTACGCGGGATGACGTCGAGATTCCCCGCTGCGTTTATCGAGGTCAGAGCCCTGCTCAGGTGAGGCAGAAGTCTTTCCGAGATGTTGGACTACCCATCCTTTGATGTGTACCACAGTTGGGCGGAGTGGCTTTCCGCGGGATTTACGGCGGAGTAGGTGGCCGAGGCCGAGCTCGGGCGAGGCGGAGAATTCACCCGAGGGCTCAACTCGTCGTCGGGCGAGGCGGAGAAATCGCCCGAAGGCTGGGCCCAGGGTCAGGCGAGGTGGAGATTGCGCCCGTGGGCTGGACTCTGCTTCGGGCGAGGCGAAGATTTTGCGCTCGAGGGCCGATCTGCTCTTCCTGTCATATTAGATGTCCCATCGGGTGATGGCAGGCGACGTGCGTGCACTATAGCGGAGACATAATCGTGTTGTTTTGCCCAGATGTGATTGTTGTCTTGTTAGCCACTGTGCTCTGCTGCCGTGGCGTGGGGTAGGTATGTGTATTAAATGCGGGTGTTCCCTTCCTATTTTCGGGCGCTTTTGTCTTACCCGCCCGAGATTAGCTCGGGTGAGACGGACGGAGCGGTGGCGACCTCATGCAAGGCGAAGTTCTGCCCGAGGCGGGAAACTCTCGGGGAGAGGCCTCAGTTTAAGAGGTACCTCGGCTATTTCCCCTCGCGGGTTTCGTCCTTACTCTATGAGTGCGTTCTTCGAGGGATAATTTAGGTACTCGGTTGATCAAAAGGTACACCGATCTATGATTGGTTCATTACTCTACTTATGTGCATCTAGATCGGATATAATGCTTTCTGTATGCATGTGTGCAAGATTTCAAGCCGATCCTAAGGAATGTGCTATCTGAATGGTCGACAACCTCGTTGATCACGGGCGCACTAAACACATAGATATTTGTTCCCACTTCTTGAGAGATCATTCACAAAAGGAAGATATTGTTATAGACAATGTGAGCACCCATAAACAATTAGTCGATATCTCCACCAAAGCCCTTAAATGAGAAGAGATATTGTGAACTTAGGAATGAACTAAATATTCTTGATTCTTGCAATGTGGATTGAAATATTACATGCAATGTTTATTTACCATACCTTTGATCAATGGTAGTTCTTTCAATTGATACACTTTTAATATTCCACAGTTTTCCTGTACCAAGGTTCAAATTGTAGAAAATCTTCCTTAGGCCTCACAAGTCCAAGTGCATACATTAAACAAGGATTCTTCACCTGTATGCACATATTTATGGGGATGATGGTCTATAATTTGAAGTTATCGGGCAAAGAAATGCACTACCACTACAAATTTTATCGGTGTCAAAGATCCTTTGCTCCGATTCATGCTTTAATTAACATATCCTATTTAATGAGGGTGAATTATTCGAAGGCCACTTGGAGTTCTCTATTTTTGATGTTCGATTCCAAAGGGGAGAATTATTCGCAAGCAAAATGACGCAAACCACTTATGTTCTCAAAATTTTCAATTGACATACAAAACCCTCTTGATAGCTAAGAGGAGAATTATTTTAATCTTTACGAAGGGAGATTTTGGCCAAAAACAAAAAGACTTTGAGAATGATAGGATTTTTCAAAACATAGGAATAATTTGCCAAAGGGGGAGCAATTCAAAACAAAATATTTTATCAAAAGAAACCTTTGGCGAGATTTTTTGCCAAAAGCAAAAGGAATTTGACCAAGGAAGAGAATTTTTCAAAACTTTGCAAAAACTGGTTTCATTTACAAAATCAAAATGCAAAGTGGTTACATATGTGGTCGAAAATTTTAGAAATCACAACAGACTCATTTTCAGCATAATTCTGAATTTCAATTGATATCTTATGGACATATGATTGTGAGCAAACAAGGTATCTAGTTAGAGATTTCATATTTGCTTTTGTTGTGTTGGCATCAATCACCAAAAATGGGGAGATTTAAAGGGAAATAGACTTGAAGCCATTTCTATATTGGTTTTGGTGTTTGATGACCATCACAACTATTGGGGCCTTCCTCTTCCGAAGGTCCTCAAAAACATAACTGACATGTTTTTCAGTATAATAACTGTTTTAGGAGGCTTCGACTTTAAGATGAAGCTATGCATGGTATGAAGGTGCGATCTGAAAACAAGGGATAAGCCAGCTCCGAAGCTGTGGCTGAAGGAGCTTCGGTTCAGTGCATTGACGATGATGAAAGGAGAAACCAACTTAAAGGGGGAAAAGACTGCTTAGTCCTTGATAGCTTGTTTTAGGGTCAATAGTAAATGTCAAGGACATGAATGTAATTTCATCCAAGCTGCGTCCTGTGCCTATAAATAGATGAACAGTAACTCTATACTGTTCACGCTGACTTGTAATCACTCTCGTGTCACTCTTGTACTTCTACCTCCTATCAAGCCGAAGGTACAAATGTCATATAAACATTATTAATGTTTACTCGTGTTTACTAAGTGCGAATATAAATAATCTAATGATTTGATATGATTGTTTATATTCCTTGTATGCTTCATATGTTTGCATTGATACCTTCGCTCGTCAAAATGATGAAGGTAGGCCCTTTATGACCTTCGTCCGAAGATCATTATACCCTAAGGGAGATAATGCTTTGAAGGACGAAGGTCTTTAATCGTTAACAATTGTGTTGCTTTGTTCTTGGTGTATTGCAATCGAGAACAAGGACCAACATTGGCGCCCACCTCCGGTGAACTCATTTGACCACCTTCGGTAAGCATTGACCTTTGTCATGCCACCGAAGAAGACAGCAGCCAGGGGCTACATTGCAGCCACTGGACATTAATCAAGAGACGCTGCGCGAAGCTAGGAGCCAGAAGAGGAAGGCTACTAGCCCAACACTTTAGGAGGAGGAGCTAGACCAAGAGATCAGGGACCTAGAAATCATTCACCAGCAAGTACAAAGGAAGAAGGAGAAGATGGCCCGTCTTGCCGATTTACAGAAGAAGATTGACGAAGCTGCTGAGGAAATGCGTCATCTTACTCAAGATGACCAGGACCGAAGGTCCCAGCATAGGGAGCTTCGTCAAGAGAGTTCACTCAACGACGATGAATGGTACGATGACTTTCATCATGGCAATTTTGCTTTTGATGATGCTTCTCCTTTGGCAGCAGAGTTGCAGGCTACTCCATGGCCCCCATCATACAAGCCACCTCAGCTTCCCATGTATGATGGGCATTTAGACCCCAAGCAGTTTCTGATGAGCTATGAAGCAACCATATCTTCATATGGGGGCAATACTGCAATCATGGTGAAATCCTTCGTCATGGCAGTCAGAAGCGTAGCGCAAACCTGGTACTCTTCTCTCCGGCCAGGAATCACATCGTGGCAGAAGCTCAAAGATATGCTAATCACTAGCTTTCAAGGCTTTCAGAAGAAGCCAGTCACTGCTCAGGCTTTGTTTCAGTGCACGCAAGACCACGAGGAGTACCTTCAGGTGTATGTCCGAAGGTTCCTGGGTCTAAGAGCACAAGTGCCTACAATGCCCAATGAAATTGTCATTGAGGCCATGATCAAGGGGCTTCGGCCGGGACCTACGGCTCAATATTTTGCCAGGAAGCCTCCATAGACCTTGGAGAAGGTTCTTCAGAAGATGGATGAGTATATTCGGGTAGATAATGATTTCCGCCAAAGAAGGGAGGAAGCATACAGGTTTTCTGAGATGACCAGGGGCTTCAAAGGAAGAATCCATCCTAGGCATATCAGGTCGATCCACAATTCCAACCCAAGTGATGATAGAGGGAGTCAACCTCAAAGGCAACAACACAGCTCCCAGTCTTCAGGGCCACAACAAAGCTCCTTTAGGCCATGTTGGGGACTTGTTCTCAAATGCTTCGAATTAAGAACAAGGCAACACAAAAATGTTAAGTATAAATGCCCTTCGTCCGCTGAAGCATTATCTCCTCAGGGATTTAATGATCTTCGGACGAAGGTCAAGAGTAAAGTATTACGAAGATTTCATCTTCGTAATCATACTTGTAAAACAATAAGCAATGAGAAATGAAATATATAATATAAAATATATTCACATATTTTATTATATGAATAATTAAGTATTAAAATATAATATTTGAGCACATTTATACCTTCGCCTTGGCGAAAAGCAATAATTCAAGCGTAATGTGCCCGTGATTACAGGATCACGTGAACAGTGTCGGGGTACTGTTCACCTATTTATAGGCACAGGGTGCAACCTGCGTAAAATTACATTTAAGCCCTTTACAATTGTTTACAATTGTCGGCGTTCCGAGACCGGGGGGTCCCCGAGCCGACGAGTGAGTGTGCCGCGTGCCCCAGCCCAGATGGGTCGAGCGCGTGGGCGAGCGCGAAGGGGGGAGAGAGCGAGCGAGAGCGAGGTGGCCGGAGCCGGGTCGTGAGGGAGTCGGAGAATTCCCGCGGCCTTCGTGTTCGTCCCGCGCCCAGGTCGGGTGCGCTTGCAGTAGGGGGTTACAAGCGTCCGCGCGGGTGAGGGGAGCGAGCGGCCCCGAGAGAGCGCCTGCCCCTGCCCTCGTTCCCGCGAGGCCAACCTTCTCTAAGAAGGCCCTGGTCCTTCCTTTTATAGTCATAAGGAGAGGGTCCAGGTGTACAAAATGGGGGTGTAGCAAGGTGCTACGTGTCTAGCGAGGGAGAGCTAGTGCCCTAAGTACATGCCAAGGTTGCAGCCGGAGAGATCTTGGCACCCTGTTGGTGTGGCGTCGTGGCTGTTGGAGAAGCAGTGGAGCTTGATGGAGGGACAGCTGTTGGAACAGCTGTGCTCTTGCTGACGTCTCCCTGCTTTCGTAAGGGAGTCAAGAGTCGCCGTCGTCATGGTCTTGTGAGGCGCCATCATTGCCTATCTGGCGGAGCTGGCCAGATGGGACGCCGGTCTTGTTCTCTGCGACCCGAGTCGGCTCAGGGCAGGGTGATGATGACGCTTCCTGTTGACGTGGCGGCCCTGTGTCCTAGGTCGGGCGTCGTGGAGGCTCCTCCGAAGTCGAGGTCGAGTCCGTCCTGCATGACAGAGGCCGAGCCCGAACTCCTGGGACGGGCGAGGCGGAGGTCGTTCGGCCGAGGCCGAGGCGGAGTCCGAGCCCTGGGTCGGGCGAGGCGGAGTTCGTCGTCTTCCGGGGCCTTAGCCCGAGTCCGAGCCCTGGGTCGGGCGGAGCGGAGTTCGCCGTCTTCCGGGGCCTTAGCCCGAGTCCGAGCCCTGGGTCGGGTGGAGCGGAGTTCGCCGTCTTCCGGGGCCTTAGCCCGAGTCCGAGCCCTGGGTCGGGCGGAGCGGAGTTCGCCGTCTTCCGGAGCCTTAGCCCGAGTCCGAGCCCTGGGTCGGGCGGAGCTTCCTCTGGCGCTTTCGGCCAAGCCTGGCTACCCGTCAGTCTTACCTTTTGCGTTGAAGGCCCCAGGGATTTGGTCGGTTGGCACGGTGATTTAGTCAGGGTTACTTCTTATCGAAGGCGGGGCCTCGGGCGAGCCGGTGATGCGTCTGCCGTGAAAGAGGAGGCCTCAGGCGAGACGGAGTCATCTTAGGGTCGGCTGCCCTCACCCGAGGCTAGGCTCGGGCGTGGCATGATCGAGTCGCTCGTATGGACTGATCCCTGACTTAATCAAACCCATCAGGCCTCTGCAGCTTTATGCTGATGGGGGTTACCAGCTGAGAATTAGGCGTCTTGAGGGTACCCCTAATTATGGTCCCCGACAGTAGCCCCCAAGCCTCGAAGAGAGTGTTAACACTCGCTTGGAGGCTTGCGTCGCACTTTTTTGCAAGGGGACCAGCCTTTCTCGGTGGTACTTTGTTCCGGTGGGTGCGCGCGAGCGCACCCGCCGGGTGTAGCCCCCGAGGCCTCGGAGGAGTGGTTTCACTCCTTCGAGGTCTTAATGCCTTGCGTAATGCCTCGGCTGGTCTGGCGGTTCCCTCATGCGAGCAGGGCGTAGCCCAGGTGTACTGTCGGGGCCCAAGTTCTCGGGCTGGTATGTTGACGCTGTCAACGGTTCGGCCGGAGCCGGGTTTGCGAGAGCAGCCCCCGAGCCTCCGCACGGAGCGAGAGGACGATCAGGGACAGACTCGACTTTTTACATACGCCCCTACGTCACCTTTCCGCAAGGAGGAGGGGGGGGGAGAGCACCATGTTACCCTCGATGGGCACCGAACATGGTGTCTCCGGTGAGCTGCAATCGGGTAATCCGAGTGGACGTCCGTGCCCCGTTCGTTGGGGGTCAGCTAGGGGCCCGGAGGCACGCCCAAAAGTACCTGCGGGTGATCTGCCGGACCCGGTCCCCTAGCGACGGGGTCCGAGGGCTCGTTGCCTCCCTCCGATGGGATTCCGTTACAGAGTCGTTCCCGCTGGTCTCGGAAATGTCCTAGGGTACCTCGGGAGCGCAGCCCGAGCCTTGGTTATGTATCGAACGTACCCCTGGTCATCCCTCGCTCGGCGTCTGAGGCGACTGTGAACCCTTCGACAGGCCAGCCTTCGAACCCCTGATCAGTAATGGGCGCGGAGCCCTAGTAGCCTGAGGCGGTCGTGGGACCTTTCGGGGGCCGACCTTCGAACCCCTGACCAGTAGTGGGTGTCGGGCCCACGCGATCTGAGGCGGCTGTTGAACCCTTCGGGGGGCCAGCCTTCGAACCCCTGATCAGTAAGGAGGCTCGGAGCCTAGTTCCTTCACGGGGAAGGATCCCTTTGGGGGTATCCCCTTTCCCGGTCCCTGTTGCAAGAGATAGAGAAAGAAGGAAAAGGGAAAAAGGGATTTGAAATTGAACGTCGTGGCGTACCTTTCTCGGCGTGGTTGTTTTGGTGAAGGCGAAGCGTCGCCAGCCGCTCCTGCTAGAAGCGTCGCCTGTCCGGCCGCGGAGTTAATGCGCCGGGGCGAGTAGTTGGCGAGGTTGCCGTTGCGTGTGCGCGAGCCGTTCGAGGAACGGGTCACGGGCGCGTCGTCTTCACGCCGTGAGAGGGGGCTCTCTTGCTGCCTCCGGATGGGACATGAGCTTGGCAGATGGCGTGACCGCTGCTCTCGCGCGCCTGCCACCGTCATTACTGCCGGCCCATTTTTGACCGCGTTTGACCGCTGCGCCAGGCTGGCGCTGCTGGGTCGCGGGCTGGGTCGCCTCGAATCGCGGTATCGGTTCCGCAATCGAGGAGGTGCGGTGGTGGAGCGAGTGGCACAGCGGTTCGCATGCAGCACCCGGCGCGCCAGTTGCACGACGCGTGGGCTTGAGCCTCCGCGCTGGCCTGTCAGGAGTCGGAGAGGCGCGTCCACCTGGCGTGGTTGCATGCCGCCCGCATGGCTGCCCGCCCCTTTCGCCCGTTGGTCTGGGCAAAGGTGGGGGGTCGCTTGTAACCGCTGGGCGGTTGCGTGCGTCGTGCGCGGCGGTTCGGCTTCTTCTGCTTGGAGCCGGTCTGCATGACGGGCGGACCCCAGCCCCCGCGCCGCAGGGGAGGACTTTGGAGGCGTGTTGGAGAAGACTCAGCCCGTGACGGTTGAGGGTGCAAGCAGGGGGAGTTGCCTTTAAAAGGAGGGCGACCCCCTTCGTAAGGTGACCATGTCTCCTTCCTCCCCTATGCATTGTGTCTCTCCATCTTCCAAGCCCCCGGATGGGGGGAACCGTCGTCTTTTCGCTCCATCGTTGGAGGAACGCAACTCCGTGGGAGTTGGTACCTTTCAGCCATCGTTCGGCTTCAAGGATTTTCGTCATGCGGCCCGGCCGCACCCCTCCACCGGCGGTCACCCAAGAGGGTGACTTCCGGCTTGGTGGTGGGGGAAAGCGAGCCGGGCTGCGGCCTCTGCCCCTCCCTCAGCCTCAAGGATTTTCATCACCAGGCCAAGAGGGAGGACGAGGCGAGTCAGGGGGCTGTCTCCGTGTGGGTCGGTTGCCCTTTTCTTCCCCGTGCGTCTGGGGGAGAACGGCATCCTCCAGCTTCACGGAGACTTCCTCCAGCCATGCCGGAAGTGGCGGGTCCCGAGGCGTCATCGGACGGAAGTGGCTTCTCTACCGATGAGATTGCCAACTCCGCCAGTAGCCCTGGGTCTCCGTCTCCTGGCCTGAATGGCTGGCTCTCGTCCTCGGGGGTGAGAGTTTTTTCCGCCGCCCCGCAGGCCCGCCCCTATCGAGTGGGGTTGTTCGTACCTGCGGGGGGGGGGGGACCGGAGTTCCGTTTGTAATGGCACTTCGAGTGCTGGGTTTTTTGTTCATTGTGGCTGTCGGGGCCTGAACATGTATGTAACTACGGCGCGGAGCCGTGTTTTTTCCTCATTTCCGAGCACTAAGACTCGTCTGCTGATTGTCTGAACCGCTTCACCAAGCATGAGTCGCCCCGTGTCAAGGTGACGAGTGAGGTATCCGTATCCCGGAGGCGTAGGAGTCCCTCGGCTCGGTCGGACCTGTTGTCCGAGGCTCCTCTAGCTTAGTTAAAGAGACCCCTCGGCCGCTCTTCGACGAGCCGAGGCCAGGGGTAGCGGTATCAGCACGAGCAGAGGCGGAGTTGGCTCGGAAATGAAACCTGGTTGGCCGGAGCCTAGCCGGGTTGTCTGTTGGCAGGATTGTCGTCGAAGTTGCTCAGCCGAGGCTTCGGATCGAGCTGGCGCCCTCGGAAGGCGGTCGGCCGAGGCCCCGGAGGTGGCCGGCCGAGCCGTCCGCTTGGGCCGGGTTCTCGGAGAAGTCCCTGGCAGAGATTGCTCGAGCGTGGTGATGACGTCGCCCTTCGGAGCGGAGGCCCTCGGACCGCGTCGCCGTCCGAGGCTAGGTCGGGCCTTGCCGAAGGTGCTGTCGATGCCGAGGGTGTCATCGCCCTCTTCCAGCGTCAAGATCCGAGCCTGCAGGGTCAAATCGTCTTGGGCCTTGTGCGGCCGTCGAGGCCAGAACACACACCCTTGCTGCGTTATAAAGCTGCGTCTCTTTTCCTCTTGTTTCGAGTATCTGGACTTTTTGTCGGTAGCAGGGATGTTAGTGCGAGCGAGAGTTGCTTCTCGCGGAAGGTGATGAGTGAGGTATCCGTATCCCGGAGGCGTGGGAGTCCCTCGGCTCGGTCGGCCTTGCCGCTTACGCGCACTTTTACTCGTCCATGAGGCCCTATCACCGACTTAGTCGAGAAAACTTGAAGAATCGCTTTGACAGAAGAGCTTCCGAACGTGGAGACTTGTTCGATCCGTGGAGTCACCTTATCCGAGCGCGAGTTACTTATCGCAGAAGGTGATGAGTGAGGTATCCGTATCCCGGAGGCGTAGGAGTCCCTCGGCTCGGTCAGCCTTGACTGCTTACGTGTACCCCGTCGTTTCCAGGACCCACTTTTCGAAGTAGTCAAAAAGCACGAAAGATGTTCTGGTAAAAGAGATTTTCTTTTCGAGGAAAATTTTGACGCAGAGGGGGTTTCCCCCCTTTTAGCCCCCGAGGGAGGGTCGGGCCTTGCCGAGGTGAGGCCGACCCTTCCTTGTTGACTAAACCTTGCGTGGGTGCGGGGTATATGAACAACTTGGAAACATCTTAAGGGTAGAAGCGACGTAGCTGTTGGATGTTCCAAGCGTTGCCGTAGACCTCGCCTTGACTGTTGGCCAGCTTGTACGTTCCGGGCTTCAGAACTTTGGCGATGATGAACGGTCCCTCCCAGGGGGGCGTGAGCTTGTGCCTCCCTCGGGCGTCCTGTCGCAGCCGAAGCACCAGATCGCCCACCTGGAGGTCTCGAGGTCGGACCCCTCGGGCGTGGTAGCGTCGCAGGGTGTAGTCCACTTGGAGAATTTGTCGATGGCGACCAGCAGGTGCGTGTAGCCCCGGGCGCCTTCTGCAGAGGGCCGACGAGGTCCAGACCCCACACAGCGAAGGGCCAGGTGATGGGTATCGTCTGCAGAGCCTGAGCGGGCAGGCGGGTCTGCTTCGCATAGAATTGGCACCCTTCGCAGGCGCGGACAATTCTAGTGGCGTCAGCCACCGCCGTCGGCCAGTAAAAACCTTGGCGGAAAGCGTTCCCAACGAGGGTTCGAGGAGCTGCATGATGGCCGCAAGCCCCCGAGTGTATTTCCCGCAGGAGTTCCTGACCTTCGGCGATGGAGATGCATCGCTGGAGGATGCCCGAGGGGCTTCGGTGGTAGAGCTGCTTCTCATCGCCCAGCAAGACGAGCGATTTGGCGCGTCGTGCTACCTGCCGAGCCTCGGCTCGGTCGAGGGGCAGTTCTCCTTGGCGGAGATATTGCAGGTACGGGGTTTGCCAATCTTGATCTGGCATGACCCCGCTCTGCTCCTCCTCGATGCGCAGTGCTTCGCCCTCGGGGGCCAAGGGTTCCTCGGGTTGAACCGAGGGTGGCTCGGGCTGGGCCGAGGTCACCTCGGACGGGGCCGAGGGTGCCTCGGGCTCGGGCGCGTCGCCTATCTTGACGGAGGGTTGGTGCAGATCTCAGGAGAAGACGTCCGGGGGAACCGTCGTTCGCCCCGAGGCTATCTTCGCCAGCTCGTCCGCAGTCTCGTTATAGCGCCGGGCGATGTGGTTAAGCTCGAGCCCGTAGAACTTGTCTTCCAGGCGTCGAACCTCCTCACAGTAGGCCTCCATCTTCGGGTCGCGGCAGTGGGAGTTCTTCATGACTTGGTCGATGACGAGCTGCGAGTCGCCGCGTGCATCGAGGCGTCGGACCCCTAGCTCGATGGCGATTCGCAATCCGTTGATCAGAGCCTCGTACTCAGCCACATTGTTGGACGCCGGGAAATGGAGGCGTAGCACGTAGCGCAGGTGTTTCCCGAGGGGCGAGACGAAGAGCAGGCCCGCGCCGGCCCCCGTCTTCATCAGCGACCCGTCGAAAAACATGGTCCAGAGCTCCGGCTGGATCGGAGCCGTCGGCAACTGGGTGTCGACCCATTCGGCTACGAAGTCCGCCAGTGCCTGGGACTTGATGGCCTTCCGAGGGGCGAACGAGATTGCCTCGCCCATGATTTCCATCGCCCACTTCGCGATCCGTCCCGAGGCTTCTCGGCACTGGATGATCTCCCCCAGGGGGAAGGATGACACCACAGTCACCGGATGAGACTCGAAGTAATGTCGCAGCTTTCGCCTCGTCAGGATCACTGCATATAGCAGCTTCTGGACTTGTGGGTAGCAGATCTTGGTCTCGGACAGCACTTCGCTGACGAAGTAAACTGGCCTCTGAATGGGCAAGGCATGCCCCTCTTCCTGCCTTTCGACCACGATCGCGGCGCTGACCACCTGAGTGGTTGCGGCGACGTAGACCAAGAGGGTTTCTCCATCAGCTGGGGGTACCAAGACGGGCGCCTGGGTGAGGATCGCCTTCAGGTTCCCGAGGGCTTCCTCGGCCTCGGGGGTCCAAGTGAAGCACTCGGCCTTCCTTAAGAGACGGTACAGGGGCAGGCCTCTTTCGCCGAGGCGTGAGATGAAACGGCTCAAGGCCGCGAGGCATCCCATGACCCTCTGTACGCCTTTTAAGTCCTTGATGGGCCCCATGTTTGTGATGGCCGCGATCTTCTCCGGGTTGGCTTCGATGCCCCGCTCGGAGACGATGAATCCCAAAAGCATGCCCCGGGGCACCCCGAAGACGCACTTCTCGGGATTGAGCTTGACGCCCTTCGCCTTGAGACACCGGAATGTCAGTTCGAGGTCGGAGAGAAGGTCGGAGGCTTTCCTCGTCTTGACTACAATGTCATCGACGTAGGCCTCGACCGTGCGACCGATGTGTTCGCCGAACACATGGTTCATGCACCGCTGGTACGTTGCACCCGCGTTCCTCAAACCGAACGGCATTGTGACATAACAGTACATGCCGAAGGGCGTGATGAAAGAAGTCGCGAGCTGGTCGGACTCTTTCATCTTGATTTGATGATACCCTGAGTAGGCATCGAGGAAAGACAGGGCTTCGCACCCTGCAGTGGAGTCCACGATTTGATCGATGCGAGGTAGAGGGTAGGGGACCTTCGGACATGCTTTGTTGAGACCAGTGTAGTCTACACACATCCGCCATTTCCCCCCTTTTTTCCTCACAAGTACAGGGTTGGCAAGCCATTCGGGATGGAATACCTCTTTAATGAACCCTGCTGCCATCAGCTTGTGGATCTCCTCGCCTATCACCCTGCGCCTTTCCTCGTCGAATCGGCGCAGAGGCTGTCTGACCGGTCGGGCCCCGGCCCGAATATCCAGCGAGTGCTCGGCGACATCCCTCGGTATGCCGGGCATGTCCGAGGGACTCCACGCAAAGACGTCGGCGTTTGCGCGGAGAAAGTCGACGAGCACTGCTTCCTATTTGGGGTTGAGCCCGGATCCGATCCGAATCTGCTTGGAGGTGTCGCCACTGGGGTCGAGAGGGACGGCCTTAACCGTCTCCGCTGGCTCGAAGTTGCCGGCATGTCGCTTCACGTCCGGCACCTCTCGGGAGAGGCTTTCCAGGTCGGCAATGAGGGCCTCGGACTCGGCGAGGGCCTCGGCGTACTCCACGCACTCCACATCGCATTCGAATGCGTGTTTGTACGTGGGGCCGACGGTGATGACCCCGTTGGGGCCCGGCATCTTGAGCTTCAGGTAAGTGTAGTTGGGGATGGCCATGAACTTCGCGTAGCATGGTCTTCCCAGCACAGCGTGGTAGGTTCCTCGGAACCCGACCACCTCGAACGTCAAAGTCTCCCTTTGGAAGTTGGAGGGTGTTCCGAAGCAGACAGGGAGATCGAGCTGTCCGAGGGGCTGGACGCGCTTCCCGGGAATGATCCCGTGGAAGGGCGCAGCGCCTGCTCGGACGGATGACAGATCGATGCGCAGGAGCCTGAGGGTCTCGACGTAGATGATGTTGAGGCAGCTGCCCCCATCCATCAGGACCTTGGTGAGCCTGACGTCGCCGATGACGGGGTCGACAACGAGCGGGTACTTCCCCGGGCTCGGCACGTGGTCGGGGTGGTCGTCCCGGTCGAAGGTGATGGGCTTGTGTGACCAGTCTAGGTAGACTGGCGCCGCCACCTTCACCGAGCAGACCTCCCGACGCTCTTGCTTACGATGCCGAGCCGAGGCATTCGCCGCATGCCCTCCGTAGATCATGAAGCAGTCGCGGACCTCTGGGAATTCTCCTGCTTGGCGATCCTCCCTTTTGTCGTCGTCGTGAGCCCTGCCACCCTCTGCGGGTGGCCCGGCCCTGTGGAAGTGGCGCCGAAGCATGACGCACTCCTCGAGGGTGTGCTTGACGGGCCCCTGATGGTAGGGGCACGTCTCCTTGAGTGCCTTGTCGAAGAGGTTAGCACCTCCGGGGGGCTTCCGAGGGTTCTTGTGCTCGGCGGCGGCGACAAGGTCTGCATCGGGAACGTCGCGTTTCGCTTGCGACTTCCTCCTGCCTTTCTTCTTGGCGCCGCGCGGAGTAGACGCCTCGGGAGCATCTTCCGACGGGCGGCCCTGGGGCTGCTTGTCCTTTCGGAAGATGGCCTCTACCGCCTCCTGGCCGGAGGCGAACTTGGTGGCGATGTCCATCAGCTCGCTCGCCCTGGTGGGGGTCTTGCGACCCAACTTGCTCACCAGGTCACGGCAGGTGGTGCCGGCGAGGAACGCGCCAATGACATCGGAGTCGGTGATGTTGGGCAGCTCGGTGCGCTGCTTCGAGAATCGCCGGATGTAGTCCCGAAGGGACTCTCCCGGCTGTTGCCGACAGCTTCGGAGGTCCCAGGAATTCCCGGGGCGCACGTACGTGCCCTGGAAGTTGCCGGCGAAAGCCTGGACCAGATCTTCCCAGTTGGAAATCTGCCCCGGAGGCAGGTGCTCCAACCAAGCGCGAGCGGTGTCGGAGAGAAACAGGGGGAGGTTTCGGATGATGAGGTTGTCATCGTCCGTCCCACCCAGTTGACAGGCCAGGCGGTAGTCCGCAAGCCACAATTCCGGTCTCGTTTCCCCCGAGTACTTTGTGATAGTAGTCGGGGGTCGGAATCGGGGCGGAAACGGCGCCCGCCGAATGGCTCGGCTAAAGACCTGCGGACCGGGTGGTTCGGGTGAGGGACTCCGATCCTCCCCGCTGTCGTAGCGTCACCCATGCCTGGGGTGATAACCTCGGCGCACCCTTTCGTCGAGGCGGGCCCGACGGTCGCGATGAGGGTGCTCGTCGCCGAGGTGGCCCGGGGCCGCAGGCGCGGTGTTGCGCGTGCGCCCGGTGTAGACCGAGGCTTCCCGCGTGAGTCGGGAAGTCGCGGCACGAGGTTCCGAGGGGTACCCCTGCCTTCGGGAGGCAGAGCTCTCGGCCCGCCGGGCCGCAGCGCCTTCCAGGAGATGCTTGAGTTCTCCCTGGATTCGCCGACCCTCGGTGGTTGATGACTCCGGCATCGCGCGGAGGAGCATCGCTGCGGCGGCCAGGTCCTGACCGGTTCCGCCGGATGCGGTTGGCGGTCTGTCCCTGGCATCGTTGGCGATGCGGTGCTGGAGACCTTGGGGCAGGTGACGTATTCCTCCGGCTGGGGGCTGGCTCGCCCATACCTGCCCGATGTTCTGGCGGATTGCCTCGAGCACTCCTGATCCCTCATCGAGCCCGGCCTGCGCCCCGCGGACTTGCTCGAGCTGTGGGTCGTGACCCCCCGCCGGAACGGGGACCACAGCTAGCTCCCGCGGGATGTCGGCGCGAGGCGCTGGCCTAGGGGGATCACCATCCTCCGGCATGCCGAGACAGCCGCCTCCGGAGGGATCCCCTAGCTCGATGTGGAAACATTCGCGGCTCGGGCCGCAGTCCTTGTCGTCAAGGCTGCGGCTGCCATCGGAACAGTCAGAGAGGCAGTAGTCACATGCAGTCATGAAGTCCCGCATGGCACTGGGGTTGCCAAATCCGGAGAAATCCCAGCAGATGCTGGGGTCGTCATCTTCCTCGGACCCAGAGGGTCCGTAGGTCGAGACACCCGTCAATCGGTCCCAAGGCGACCGCACACGAAACCCCAGAGAGGTTGCACTCGCCTCAACGTGAGCGCCCGCCAAAGCGAGGTCACCAGGCGGGTTGAGGCCGAGTCGAAATGACGAAAGATGGGTAGCAGTCGGTACCTTTTGGTCGACGAGGAGCGATGAAGTCACGTCGGGGGCTGATCGCGCCGTCGTCTTGGGTACGAGGGCGACGTCCTGCAGGCCCTTCATGAGCGTGCTGGCGTCGTCCACCTGCTCGGAGTCGACGTGCTGCGGGGGGATGGCGCTCGCCTTTGCCTCGAACGCGAGGGTGACGCCTAGCGTGTCCTCCGTTGGGGCACTGGGGATGTCGATTTGCTCGACAGCTGTCGGAGCGCAGCCTCCCGCTCGGCCTTGGTTGCCCCGCCTCCTCCTCCGATGACGAGGGAGAGGACGGAGCGAGCTCGAAAGTTGTCCTTCCCCCACGCGGGAAAAGCGTCGTCGATTCCGCCGCCGGCGGGCGGGCTGTCCGCCACCATTGTCGCTGTCGCGCGGCGGTGGAAGGAGTATCATGTCGTAGTTGCCGTCGAAAGACATGAACTCAAGACTCCCGAAACAGAGCACCGTCCCGGGTTGAAGAGGTCGTTGGAGACTGCCCATCTGGAGCTTGACGGGAATCTACTCGTCAACACGCAGCAGGCTCCTACCTGGCGCGCCAACTGTCGGCGTTCCGAGACCGGGGGGTCCCCGAGCCGACGAGTGAGTGTGCCGCGTGCCCCAGCCCAGATGGGTCGAGCGCGTGGGCGAGCGCGAAGGGGGGAGAGAGCGAGCGAGAGCGAGGTGGCCGGAGCCGGGTCGTGAGGGAGTCGGAGAATTCCCGCGGCCTTCGTGTTCGTCCCGCGCCCAGGTCGGGTGCGCTTGCAGTAGGGGGTTACAAGCGTCCGTGCGGGTGAGGGGAGCGAGCGGCCCCGAGAGAGCGCCTGCCCCTGCCCTCGTTCCCGCGAGGCCAACCTTCTCTAAGAAGGCCCTGGTCCTTCCTTTTATAGTCATAAGGAGAGGGTCCAGGTGTACAAAATGGGGGTGTAGCAAGGTGCTACGTGTCTAGCGAGGGAGAGCTAGTGCCCTAAGTACATGCCAAGGTTGCAGCCGGAGAGATCTTGGCACCCTGTTGGTGTGGCGTCGTGGCTGTTGGAGAAGCAGTGGAGCTTGATGGAGGGACAGCTGTTGGAACAGCTGTGCTCTTGCTGACGTCTCCCTGCTTTCGTAAGGGAGTCAAGAGTCGCCGTCGTCATGGTCTTGTGAGGTGCCATCATTGCCTATCTGGCAGAGCTGGCCAGATGGGACGTCGGTCTTGTTCTCTGCGACCCGAGTCGGCTCAGGGCAGGGTGATGATGACGCTTCCTGTTGACGTGGCGGCCCTGTGTCCTAGGTCGGGCGTCGTGGAGGCTCCTCCGAAGTCGAGGTCGAGTCCATCCTGCATGACAGAGGCCGAGCCCGAACTCCTGGGACGGGCGAGGCGGAGGTCGTTCGGCAGAGGCCGAGGCGGAGTCCGAGCCCTGGGTCGGGCGAGGCGGAGTTCGTCGTCTTCCGGGGCCTTAGCCCGAGTCCGAGCCCTGGGTCGGGCGGAGCGGAGTTCGCCGTCTTCCGGGGCCTTAGCCCGAGTCCGAGCCCTGGGTCGGGCGGAGCGGAGTTCGCCGTCTTCTGGGGCCTTAGCCCGAGTCCGAGCCCTGGGTCGGGCGGAGCGGAGTTCGCCGTCTTCCGGGGCCTTAGCCCGAGTCCGAGCCCTGGGTCGGGCGGAGCTTCCTCTGGCGCTTTCGGCCAAGCCTGGCTACCCGTCAGTCTTACCTTTTGCGTTGAAGGCCCCAGGGATTTGGTCGGTTGGCGCGGTGATTTAGTCAGGGTTACTTCTTATCGAAGGCGGGGCCTCGGGCGAGCCGGTGATGCGTCTGCCGTGAAAGAGGAGGCCTCAGGCGAGACGGAGTCATCTTAGGGTCGGCTGCCCTCGCCCAAGGCTAGGCTCGGGCGTGGCGTGATCGAGTCGCTCGTATGGACTGATCCCTGACTTAATCAAACCCATCAGGCCTCTGCAGCTTTATGCTGATGGGGGTTACCAGCTGAGAATTAGGCGTCTTGAGGGTACCCCTAATTATGGTCCCCGACAACAATAATGACACAAACATCATGGGTCTTTGAGTCAATCCATCTTTAAGTCGGTTCGGCCCTTCGTCTTGAGATCTATCATTGTGCCGAAGCTCTCTAAGTAATAGCTTCGGCGCTTGCTCCTGAGAGTGTCTGCCGAAGATGTTCTCTTTCTTTAGGATCTTTGGCTACGAAGCACACCCCCAACAGTAGCCCCTTCGCGGTGCTAGATCGTTTTTCGTAACGAGCTTGATCCGTAAAAAAGTCTTCTATGCTTCGGGATGCCGAAGATCCAAAAAACACCTTCCCTGAGCTCGTTGGCGAGAAACGATTAAAATAATCCGCACTCGAGGTGACTCCATCTTGCAGCAGTTACGCGCGCCCTGGCGATTCACCCTCTCGAACCCTGTGGCCCACCGTTCAGCGAGTGCGGGTGACTGTTTGTTCGGTGCGAGAGTCTTTGGGATTCACCTTCTCACCTGCGGCACTATATAAACAGACGGGTAGGTGTGGAGTTACCACAGCATTCATTGCTATTGCACTGTTTTACTGCCAAAATTTTAGTCATAGCCGAAGCTTAATCATCATGCTCAGACGAAACCCCGCTTTTGAATCTGCTTCGTCACAAAAGGAAGAGCTTCGGGAAAATCAGAAAAGTCAACAACAACAAAAAATTTCAAGGAAGACATAATTAAATGGCCAGAGTTCGCTCCGTTGCTAGGGTTGATCACGAGGGAGATAAGACCGAAGTTGTTGAGACCATTCCGATTTCCGAAGCCATGAAGCGGTCTAGGCTGGTAACACTGGAGGACGTCCCTGCTGCCAGAGCAGAGCAAGTTGATGCTGAGGAGACCGATTCTGAGGATTATTATAGCAGCGCCGTGCCGAGCAAACCTAGCCACCTTGATTTTGGAAAATCCACAGTCTCCGAAGGTGACCTACCTAAAATGCTGAAATTGGGGTATTTCAATGAAGAGAAGAAAGAGCTGATTCGCTTTGGTGGAGAGGAAACTACTCCGAAGCCAGGAAAAAAGGAAATAGTAGTTTTTAAGAGTTTCTTCAAAGCTGGTTTGAGATTCCTCTTGAATAAGATGATTGCTGATGTGCTGAAAAAGTTTGGGATCTACTTTCATCAGCTAACTCCTAACGCTATCGTTAGGCTTAGCGTTTACATTTGGGCTCTCCGAAGCCAAGGGGTGGAACCATTTGCCGAAGGTTTCTGCCGAGTACATGAGCTGCATTACCAAACCAAGGCCAGGAAAGATGGGTTGCATGAAAACTTCGACTGCTACAATTTTGCCTACCGGAAGACTACAAAATTTCATGTGATCAGTTACCGAAGCAAGTGGCCGGCAGGCTAGAAATCTGAATGGTTCTATGTGAGAGTTGACGAAGATGAATACAAGTTGGTCCAGAGTCTGTTGGAATTGATCTTCAGAGAGACCCGACCCCCGTGCAACATGTTACCAGGGAGTCCAAATCAGATTGCTCTAGCTGAATTTAGGATTATCGAAGAGCACATTGGCACTAGAGACTTAGTGTAGGAATTTTGGGCTTTCAAAATATTTCCAACTATGAAAGAGTGGGGCATGCCGAAGCTCGAAGGAAAAAAGAAGGAAGGAGAACTTATCCGGCTGCCCTACCATTACAAATTCAAGAGACATTTCAAAGTACCCTGCCAAGAATGGTTGGATACAATCGAAGTGATGTGTAACGAAATTCTTGGAAATTATTCTAAAAAAGAAGATCAATTGATGACAGCAGCCTTCGGCACCCGTCCGAAACGAAGGCTAAACCGAGTGATGGATGCTATAGGCTTTGAATATCCTGACTACGAGCTACTAGACAAGGGTGCCGAAGGACAAAAAAAAGAAAAAGAGTGGCTAGTGCTTTGAATAAGGACGACGAAGATCAATCAAAGAAGAAAAAACAAGAGTCTGAGGCGAAAACAGTTGCTTCGAAGAAAAGAAAAACCTCGACTTCGAAGCAAAAATCAATTGATGAAGAAGAAAAGACTTCTGCGACATCCTCTGCTTTTGAAATAGAGGAAATTCTAAAGGTAATGACTGAAACTTTGCTTGTCAAACTAAGTCCACTGGGGTTACATCTGACAAAGCTTTTTCAGAAGGAAAAGGAGCCCATAAAAACGAAAGCACCTAGGCCGAAGAGGCAAAGAATCGTTACTGTAACAGAAGTTATTGAAGCAACTCCACCAAGAGCTTCAGCTCCGAAGGTACCAGCCATTGAAAGCATGACAGCTACCGAGGCTATTCATTCGGAGGCTGCCGCAGAAGAGGTCAGATCCGAAGATGCCAAATCCGAAGATATTAATTTAGAGAGCGTAGCTGCTGATATAGACAAGATACTACTAAACATGGCCGCGGAAGAAGCTGCCGCAGCCACCGAAGAGACTACGGCCGCAAAACCCGAGAAGGAAGAGATGACCGAAGATACTTCGAAAGATGAAACCTTTGACTTTCAAAACTTAATTGGCCAAGAGCTGACAAAAGCCGAGAAAGAGGAATTAAAAGAATATGCTATATCCTGCGGGTATCGGCCGGGAGCACTTCTCTTCGGTGGCATTGATGACGAAAAGTTAGGTTGCATACGAGATCAGACTAGCGCGAAGGTCATCGATACTCTATCAAAGAGTGTCGGTTTCCCGAAGCTCAAAGCAAATATCAGCCGCTACCGACGACAACACATTGTCGGCAGTTTGTTCTATTCCAATTTTAAGGTAAACATCTTGTGTCTAACCTTTACTATTTGTAATAACGCAAATATTTTCTAACGAAGGTCATTTGTCCACAAAGTATGCTTTTGAGCAAGGCCTTAAAAATGCAGCAGGACTTAGAAGATAAAAGGCACGAGGTTATAATTGAGAACTTAGAAAACAAAATAAAAGAGCAATCAGGTGCCATCGAAAAGAAAGACTTTGAGCTTCAAACAGCTGAAGGCTTATTAGCGGATGCTGAAGCCAAAATAACAGAATTAAATTCGAAGCTTCTTTCCCAATCAGAAAGTTTTAAACAAGAAAAGCTGAAACTTGATGCAAAGCTTGAAGCCGAAATTCAAAAAAGCTCAGAGCTGAAAGAATCCTTGACAAATCTTCAGAATAAATGCCTGGAGTTCAGCAATCGATGCATCCAGCAGTTGAAGCAGGTGTTTTATTTTGTTGGAGCCAGCAGCGAAAAGTTTACTCCTTCGCCTGAAGACCTGCCTAGTGCCTTCGAGCATATTGAAGATGAAATTAATGATCTTGATGAAGTTATAGCTGGGCATGGCGACTTCTGTGCCCTGGCAGCTTCTCGGGGCACAGCTATTGCCCTTTTGAAGTCTGGCTGTGAACACGGAAAGATTATTAATAGACCCAACTTCAGTCTGTCACCAGCAGACTTAGATAATATTCCTAGCCTAGCCCGAAGTATTGCGAATAGATTCATAAAATTAGTATGGACAAAGGGTGGCCGGAGCAAAGCTGGTGACGAAGCTTGAAGCCACCTTCAGCTGGTAACGAAATCATACCTTATGCTTACCTTTTCCTTTGAATTTTGAATTTGGCTTATAATACTTACATACAGGTTGACCAAGCCGAAGCTGAAGCTGCAGAGTAAAAGGATGAAGTTCTATGGATGCTGTCAAAGCTCGAATAGTCTGTAAAAACAGCTCAAAAAACTTTATATAAAATATGATTTAATCAAATTTCACTTTGTAATATAATCTTACTTTTCCATCAATGTATGAAATGCTTTGGTGTGGACAAAATTAATTCTTTTGAGCCGAAGGCGAAAAACACCTTCCCTTCTTTGCGTACACAACGAAGCATAAAATTGCCTCTTTTTCCCTTTTTCCCGAAACCTTCTCTTTCAAAGCCGAAGCAAGTTTGTATGTTATGATGATGATGATCCTATGTATGTCTAAGTGAATGTTTATGAATGCAAATGTATGATGTACTGTATCGTGCAAATGAATGTTCGAAGACACATACGAAACCATAACCACAACTCTTATTCCCTTAGGAATAACAGATCTTTGCCGTTTATTTTTCGGCTTCACCGCTTATTTTTCGGTATATCAGCGCTGACCTTTCGCTGTAAGCCTCCCTTAGGAGCTTCTTCACCTTTTACTTCAGCAGAATCAACGTTTATTTTTCGCTGTAAGCCTCCCTTAGGAGCTTCTTCGCCTTTTACTTCAGCGGAATCAACGTTTATTTTTCGCCGTAAGCCTCCCTTAGGAGCTTCTTCGCCTTTTACTTCAGCGGAATCAGCGTTTATTTTTCGCTGTAAGCTCTGCATTCCCTTAGGAACGACTTTTGAGCAGAAAACTTACGCTGCGCTCCTTTAGGAACGACTTTTTGTAGCTTCGTCCTGCTCTGCATCCCCTTAGGGACGTCTTTCGAGCTTCTCCCTGTTTTTCCTTTTTCTCTTTGCACTCGATGGTGCATGCCCAGTTTTTATATTTACATCTTCGGGGGATATTGCTCTCGTAGAGCTGGTATAAGAAAAAGAGAAATTACATGCTATGGCCCATTAAAAACCTTTCTCCCCCTTTGGAAAGGAAAAGGGTGCCATAGGAAAGAATAAAAAAGATTACATCAGGTTACACATAATACCGCCGAAGCTCATCCGCATTCCAAGATCTAGTAATGTCGTTGTCGTCCATATCCTTCAACCTGAAGGAACCGGGTCTTGATGAAGATATTACCAGAAAAGGTCCCTCCCACTTCAGCTGAAGCTTGCCTACTAAGTCGGGGTTGGCCACTCTCCGAAGCACCAGATGTCCTGGCTTAATATTCTTTAACCGAACCTTTCTGTCACGCCATTTTATTATTTCGGCTTGATATTTATTGATGTTCTCCACAGCTTGAAGCCTGATCTCTTCTATAGCATCTTTTTCCACAGAATAATCAGCTTCGGTTTCTGCCGAAGCCACTGTTCTTATTGATCCCGTTTTAGCTTCTTCTGGGGTTATTGCTTCATCACCAAACAGCAATTTGAATGGTGTAAAGCCTGTTGATCTTGACATTGTTGTGTTGTGACTCCACACCACTTTGATTAATTCATCTGGCCACTTTCCCCTGGGTTGATTGAAGATTAACTTCATTATTCCTGTCATTATAATGCCATTAGCTCTTTCAACAAGTCCATTTGACTCCGGATGCCGAACTGATGCAAAATGGATCTTTGTGCCAATTTGTTCACAAAACTCTCTGAAAGCTTCGACATCAAATTGTGTTCCATTGTCCACAGTGATAGCCTTTGGCACCCCGAAGCGACAGACAATATTTTGCCAGAAAAACTTTTGAACAGTAACCGAAGTTATTGTGGCTAAAGGCTTCGCCTCAATCCACTTAGAAAAATATTCTACTGCCACCACAACATATCTTAAATTCCCTTGTGCCGGTGGAAGTGGGCCTAGCAAATCAAGGCCCCACCTTTGCAATGGCCAAGTGGGCTGTATTAATTGAGTTAGAGACGAAGGTTGTTTTTGGTCTCTTGCACATTTTTGACAACCTTTGCACTTTTGGACTAATTCTACTGCATCCGAAGCTGCCTTCGGCCAATAAAATCCTTGACGAAAAACTTTACCCAACAAAGGCCTAGATCCAATGTGAGATCCACACAGGCCTGCATGTATTTCTTTCATTAGCTCTATACCTTCAGCTCTGGATAAACATTTGAGTAATGGAGAACAGACTCCATGCTTATATAACTCCCCATCTATTTTTACATATGGACGGGCTCTTGCTGCTATTCTCTTATGATAAGCTTCGTCATCTGAAAGGAAATTGCCCTGAAGAAAAGATATGGTCACAGTTCTCCAATCTTCGCTATAGACGGGAGATATATTGAGTACTGCTCTTTCAAGAAGGTCAACCGAAGGTGCTTTTATTGTTTCAAAGAATACTTCCGAAGGTAAGGGCAGCCCCTGTGCCGCTGACTTGGCTAGTAGATCAGCGTGCTCATTTTCTCCTCATGGAATATTCTTGACAGAAAACCCTTCGAAGGAAGCTTCAAGTCTTCGAACTGTATCCAAATACTTCTCAAGCTTCGGATCTCTTGCTTTACAACTTTTGTCAACATGGCCAGAAAAAACTTGGGAATTAGTTTTGAGAACCGCCCTTCTTATCCCCATTGCCTTCAACTTCCGAAGACCTAAAAGTAAAGCTTTATATTCAGCAATATTATTTGTACAACTAAAATCAAGTTTGACTACATAGCATGTTCTGAATTTTGAAGGTGCAATTAAAACGACAGCTGCACCTGCCCCGAAGGTTCCCCAGGAACCATCGCAAAATACTGTCCAAGCTTCGGCATCTTTACTTGCTTCTTCTTCCTGAGCCCCTGGCGTCCAGTCTGCGATGAAATCTGCTAGCACCTGGGACTGAATCGAAGATCTATGCACATAATCAATGTAGAACTCATTGAGTTCCGCAGCCCACTTTCCAATCCTTCCAGTAGCTTCTCTGTTTCTCATAATATCCTTCAAAGGCTGTGATGAAGGAACAATTATATGGTATGCTTGAAAGTAATGTCGAAGCTTCCTGGAGGCCATTAAAACAGCATACAACACCTTCTCCAGTTCTATATAGTTTTTCTTTGATAAACTGGGAACTTCGGAAACAAAGTATATTGGAGCCTGCTTTTTCAATTGCCCTTCAAGCTTCTCATGAACAAGCGCCGCACTTACTGCAGAGTGCGAAGCTGCCACATACAGCAGCAGAGGAGCCCCTGGCGTTGGTGGAGTTAAAGTTGTTAAATCTATCAAATACTATTTCAGTTCTTCAAAAGCTTTTTGCTGAGCTGATCCCCATTGAAAAACTTCGGTTGACTTCAGTACTTCAAAGAATGGTAAATTTCTCTCTGTCGATCTGGATATAAATCGATTCAAAGATGCCAGTCTTCCTGTCAGCCGTTGAGCCCCTTTCTTTGTGCTTGGTGGCTCCATCCGAAGGATAACTTCAATTTTATTTGGATTACCTTTGATTCCTTTTGTTGAAACTAGACAACCAAGGAATTTCCCCTTCTTTACCCCGAAGACACACTTTTCCGGATTCAGCTTCAGACCAGCTTGCCTAAAATTAGCGAATGTCTCCTGCAGATCAGCAATGTGATTTTCTTGCTTTGTGCTTTTTACTATGATATCATCAACATATGTTAGCACGTTTCTGCCTATCTGAGAATGAAGGACCTTTGCTGTCATTCTGTTGAAGCTTCCTCCAGCATTCTTGAGCCCCTCAGGCATCCGAAGGTAACAATATGTACCACTGGGGGTGATGAAGCTGGTTTTTGGCTCGTCTTCTTTCTTCATCCAGATTTGATGGTAGCCTGAATAACAATCTAGTAAACTCATCCTTGGTGACGAAGCTGCTGCGTCTACCAGAGAATCTATCCTTGGTAATGAAAATTCATCCTTCGGACAAGCCTTGTTGAGATCAGTAAAATCAATGCACATTATCCATTTACCATTGGCTTTCTTCACCATAACAGTGTTAGCTAGCCATTCTGGGTATTTTACTTCTCTGATGACTCCAGCGCTAAGGAGTCTTTTCACTTCATTCTAAGCACCTTCGGCTTTGTCATCAGACATCTTCCGAAGCCTCTGCTTTCTAGGTCTGAAGGATGGGTCCACATTGAGCGAGTGTTCAATAACATCCCTGTTGACACCACAGAGATCATTGGCTGACCAAGCAAAAACATCTTTGTTGTTGAACAAAAACCTTATCAAGGTTTTCTCCTGTTCTTCAGACAATTGGGAACCCAACAACACCTTCTGCTCTGCAATATCTTCACATAAAAGCATGGGCTTCGGCTGATCGGCCGAAGCAGCCTTCTCCCTTCTGTACTTGTACTGCTCACAAGCTTCGTTTCCATCTATATTATGGATTGCCTTTGAATCTGTCTAGTTCCCTTCAGCTTTTCTGGCAGCTTCCTGACTCCCATGAATAGCAATAGGTCCCTGCTCCGAAGGTATCTTCATGCAAAGATATGCTGGATGAAGAATTGCTTCAAACGCATTAAGTGTTCCACGACCAATGATTGCATTATAGGAGTACTCCATGTCAACAATATCAAACACAACTTGCTCAGTTCTGGTGTTGTTAACAAATCCGAAGGTCACTGGCATGGTGATCTTGCTAAGTGCTACAATTTGTCTTCCTCCGAAGCCACAGAGAGGGTGTGTAGCATCATGGATCTTATCTTCGGGCTCTTGCATCTGTCTGAAGGCTTTAGCAAATATAATATCCGCTGCATTGCCTGCGTCAACCAAAACATTATGGACCAGAAATCCTTTGATAACACAAGAAATGACCATAGCATCGTTGTGAGGGTAATCCTTGAGCTGAAGATCCTCTTGGGAGAAGGTAATTGGGATGTGGGACCATCTTGACTTGATGAAGGGTCCTTGCACCCTGACATGTTGTACCCTTCTCTGTGCCTCCTTCTTCTGCTTCTTGTTGGCTGGCTCTGAGCTTGAACCGCCTGTTATCGGGAGTACTAGCTTCGGAGCCGAAGCAGCTCCGACTTGGTTGTTGAACGAAGCCATCAGCTCAGAAAAGTGGAAGTGAGTTCACCGGAGGTGGGCGCCAATGTTGGGGACTTGTTCTCAAATGCTTCGAACTAAGAACAAGGCAACACAAAAATGTTAAGTATAAATGCCCTTCGTCCGCTGAAGCATTATCTCCTCAGGGATTTAATGATCTTCGGACGAAGGTCAAGAGTAAAGTATTACGAAGATTTCATCTTCGTAATCATACTTGTAAAACAATAAGCAATGAGAAATGAAATATATAATATAAAATATATTCACATATTTTATTATATGAATAATTAAGTATTAAAATATAATATTTGAGCACATTTATACCTTCGCCTTGGCGGAAAGCAATAATTCAAGCGTAATGTGCCCGTGATTACAGGATCGCGTGAACAGTGTCGGGGTACTGTTCACCTATTTATAGGCACAGGGTGCAACCTGCGTAAAATTACATTTAAGCCCTTTACAATTGTTTACAATAATGACACAAACATCATGGGTCTTTGAGTCAATCCATCTTTAAGTCGGTTTGGCCCTTCGTCTTGAGATCTATCATTGTGTCGAAGCTCTCTAAGTAATAGCTTCGGCGCTTGCTCCTGAGAGTGTCTGCCGAAGATGTTCTCTTTCTTTAGGATCTTCGGCTACGAAGCACACCCCCAACAGGCCACTAGCCACAAGAGGCAGAGGGGGCAGGGGCTTCAGAGGAAGATATGGAGATCAGCCCAGGAGACTGTTTTGCTTGTTCTGCGGCGAGGACAAAGGCCACACCACAAGAACGTGCCAAGTCACAATTCAGAAGCAGAAAGAGATTGCCGAAGCTGAAGCACGGCAGAATCAGCCGAAGCAAGTCCTACATACTGCTTCATACTATTCTCCCTATGTTCCATAGTACGTAGGTAATCAGCAACCTACGGCCTCTATTGCTTCGGCAAGCCACTACCAAGCTTCCTGGGCCCAGTTCCCACTACCACCACCGCTACCACCTACTCTAACCAAAAGCCAGTAGCCAGAAGGGCACCAACACGCTCAACAGCAGCACGATTTTCGGGAGGAGTCCAAAGCTCGCACAGTCAATAGTATTGTGCCTAAAACCAAGCACATCTACTAAAGAATATCCTACCCTTCGTGTATCTTTATCTTTTCTGTCATTTTATTTTTCTTGTATGAGGAACAAGCCACAAAGGACTGAATTTTGATTTCATGTAATAATCGTGCTTGTATCATTGAGTAAAATGCTTCCTCCTAACAAACTTCCAAAGCTACAAAAGCCGTTCCTAAGGGAGCGGAGTAATTTCCGAAGCTACAAAAGCGGTTCCTAAGGGAGCGCAGAGTAAGTTCTGAAGCTACAAAAGCCATTCCTAAAGGAGCGCGGAGTAAGTTATGAAGCTCAAAAGTCATTCCTAAGGGAATGCAGAGCCAAAATACCACCGAAATATAAGGTGAAGAAGCTCAAAAGTCGTTCCTAAGGGGATGTAGAGCTTAAATACCACTGAAATAGAGGGTGAAGAAGCTCCAAAGTCGTTCCTAAGGGGATGCAGAGCTTAAATACCACCGAAATATAAGGTGAAGAAGCTCCAAAGTCGTTTCTAAGGGGATGCAGAGCTTAAAGACTCCAAAGACGTCCCTAAGGGGATGCAGAGTCTTGAGTGATTCAGTGTGGGCGTTTGTCTTTGGCGTAAACATCATGTTGCATCATATCATCGCATCATTCCGCATAGCATTACATCATACATCATATCGCATCAACAACAAAGATTGAGCACGAAGCAAATCTTCGGCAATAGCTTGATGAATGAAAGTGTACTAAAGTACATAGCAAACCTTCGGCCAACACAATCTTATCTGGAAAGCATGTTGACAATGTCATACAACAGCTTTGCTGTAAAAGGGATTTTTCTTTACGAAGCATGAAAAGAAGGGAAGGTGTTTTTTCGCCAAAGGCTCAAAAATGGTACGTGCGTAAATTTCATGCATCGCAAAGAAATATATTACATACACAAATGTTACATTGTTTCACAATTGTTTCATGCGTAAATGTTACATTGTATCGTTACAACAAAAGCTTAGTCTTCTCTGAGAATTTTTTTAGCAGCCTCATTCAACAGTTTATCGGCAACTTCATCGATAATAGCATTGGCAACACTCATCACATCCAGCGCCTCCTTCATAACGGGATCGGCCTGGGGGTCGTATGGCTTCGGCAGCGGAGAGAGTTCAGCTGTAGTAAACAAATCATTAGTTCGAAGCCAGAAAACAAACATCGAAGCTAAAATTCAATGATAATACATATACGCCTTGCACGCTCGGTGGCTTCTTCGGCTCGCTTAGCTTCTTCTCGAGCATCATGGGTTCCTTTTCATTTTTCTTTATAATTTCATTGGCCATTTCTCGGCCATCGTTCACCCAGACGTCAGAATAAAATTTCCTGCCCACCAATGTAGCTTCGGCTGAAGGGTCCTTGGTGTCGTCTGTGGAGAAGGCGGCTTCGGTCTAAGCCACAGCTTTAACATGGTCACAACCAGCCTTCTCCAGAATAGTTGCAACCCCTCGAGCGCCGGTGAAGGCGCAAATATCACCACGATCGCTAAGGATCTCTTCAAAGGCTTTGGCTTCTTCACTTGTCTAATCAATGACTCCCTCGGGGTCACCTCGAATGAATTTTTCTTCTGAAGAATACGCTCCCACCTTGGCAAAGCTGGTTTTCAATTTCCTCACACAATCCAAGGACTTCTCGAAGCATCTCTCTTTGGATTCACGAAGCTCCTTAACATTCTTTTCCAATCTTGTGTTCTTCCATTCACTTATTTCTTGACTCGCTTTTACAACTTCAAAATTCTCATTAGCTTTGGCAAGTTATTTCCGAAGGCTTTCGATTTTGGCCTCGTGCGCTTCGGATTGAGCATTGAATTTTGCCTCATCTTTCTTCACTCTGCCTACTAAGGAAAGCAAAATTTTATCTTTTTCTACAGCTTCGTTCCTTAGTTTAATAACCTCTGTCCGAAGGTTGCTAAGCGCCATCTGGCAACTTTCATCTTCAGCATTCTTCTGCGCTCTCAAAGCGTTGCTAAGAATTAAGCCCTGCAAAAAGACGGGAGGAAAGGATTAGCACAAGAATAATAGATACAAGAAAAATAATTTACTTAAAAGTCCATAACTCCCATACCTTCAGACTATTGTACGCAAGGCTGTCTGCGAGGTCATCCTTTGACATGGCAGAGAGACCAGCTTCAAGCTTCGGAAATCCCATATTTTTGGCCATCTCCCGGTAAACGGATATGTCCTTGTTGTCTGGGAGACAGTATAGGAAATCATCTTCGTTGGTGCCATTGTACACTAAGGCCCCCTTCGGATATTTCAGTTCCCGGGCGTAGTGTTTGGCTTCCACAATTTCTTCTTCAGATAACCTTTTTCCCAAAGCATGTCGAATAATAAAGTCAAGATCTTCGGAGGTGCTTCGGGAATAGGAGATTTAGCTTTTTTGGGCGCGTCTTTTTTCTCTAGAGCCAAGCCAGCATCTGGAGATTCTTGTTTAGTTCCTTACCCAGTTTCAACAGACTCTGTCTCAACGGGCACTGAGGGCCCAGCTTCACTTTCAGCGTGATCTGTAGTAGCTTCGGCAATTTTCTTTGCAGGGGCAGGAGTTAATGCCCTTGTCGACTCCATGACAGCGTCCAGCATGCTTGCCATCCTCCTCCTCTTGGGAGTTATTGCAGGAGCTCTTGTTATCTTCGGCAATCCTAGCTCTACTGGTGGGCTCAAGATTTTTTGCAGCTCTACCGTTTCCCCTAGCTCTAGCTCTTTGACCGCCTTTTCTTTGGCTTCGGCACCGTGCTTTGGCGTTTCGGCTGGCCCAGCTGCAGGAACCTTCGGCAATTCAGTCACGTCTTCCCTGGGTATGGCAGGAGCAGGTTGTTCTGCTTCGGAAGTGGAAGATGTCTCTTCACCAAGCTTCGGCACTGTGGTCGTCTCAATGTATCTTGGTCGGTGCGTTAAGACCTTGACCTTTTTGCCCTTTGGCACAGCAGAAATGGCTGAAGTAACAGCTTTTCTCTTCTTCCCCTGCTTTTGCAAGGGATAGCTATAGTCAGGGTATACGAAGCCAATGACATCAAAAACTCTATTCAATCTTTTCTTTCCTCGGCCTTCGAAGGCCAAGGTCATTGCATCATCTTCGGCCCTTGTATAGGCCTCAAGCAATTCATCACTGGTTGCCTCAATATTGCTTAGCCACTCATCATTTGGTTCATCAAACTCGCCTCTGTACCTGAAGGTATACTTCAGATAAACCAAGCCACCCTGACTAGACCCAGCAGCAGCTTCCTTCAGCATCTCCCACTCATACACGAGCGGCCATACTCTATAGGCGATGTGCTCTTGAACCAAGTCTCTTGTGCCAATAAAGGTACACATAGTGTTGAAGCTTCTTTGGCATACTTCTATATCATTTCCAAGAGCAGTGGCTGGCCTCCTAATGCCGAAACGAGACCATCAAATGGGGTGCTGAATAATCCCTTTTATATCTTCCCTCTCAACTAAATTATTTTTCACATAAAACCATTCTTCCATCCAGGCTCCTGGCCACCTTTTCCGAAATGTTGGAACTGGGAAGCTCACATCTGGGCGAGGCACGAAGCCATAGCAACCGAGGTTGTTGTGATACTGTTCTTTGCCAGTAGCCTTCGTTTCATACAGCAGCTCATGCATATTGCAAAAGCATTTTGCGCTTGGCTCTAGCCCTTGGCTTCTCACGGCCCAAACAAAACCCCCATCCTGATTATGGCTTCAGGGGTAATCTGATGAAGGAAAATTTCGAACGTCTTCAATACTTCAACCAGACATTTGCTTAACGGGAACCGAAGCCCCGCCTTCATGAAGCTTCTAAAAACAACCACTTCATCTTCTTCGGGAACTGGGGTGGCACTGTCCCCTCCAGCTCTCACAATAGAAATATCTCAGAAATATCTCCCTCTCATGTCATCAATTTGACTCTGCTTAATGGATGATTTCCCGAAGATGGTGTGACTTGGTCGCCATGGTCGGTTGTCAGTATCTTCATCTCCACTTTCCACATCAAAGCTTCCGCTATCGTCAGAATCTCCAAACAGTCCAGCTAATATTTCATTAGTAATCTTTTCTGTGTTTGTCCTTTCCATAGCCTCGTAAAACCCATCTAGAGCAGGGTTCACAACCTTTTTCTCGTCAGCCATTTGATGGACACTTGAACAAATGTTGAAGCTCACAAAACAAGCGAGATTTGACAGCAAGAAAATTAAAAACTTGAGAAAAGAGCACGAGTGATTGAAATAGCACAGCAAATGCTATTGCTACCGGTTTCTATTTATATGCCCAGGTGCATTGCAACTTGGCGGCCCTACATGTCATTGATTTTCACTATTCTAGCGAAGGGAAGATGTTTTTTCGGACCTTCGGCTAAAGGTCTTCATTCACGTCGCAGTCTGAATTTGGTAAAAGTAAAAACAAATTAATACTGCGAGGGGCTACTGTTGGGGGCCTTCCTCTTCCGAAGGTCCTCAAAAACATAACTGACATGTTTTCCAGTATAATAACTGTTTCAGGAGGCTTCGACTTTAAGATGAAGCTATGCATGGTACGAAGGTGCGATCTGAACAAGGGATAAGCCAGCTCCAAAGCTGTGGATGAAGGAGCTTCGGTTCAGTGCGTTGACGATGATGAAAGGAGAAACTGACTTAAAGGGGAAAAGACTGCTTAGTACTCGACAGCTTGTTTTAGAGTCAACAGTAAATGTCAAGGACACGAATGTAATTTCATCCAGGCTACGTACTGTGCCTATAAATAGATGAACAGTAACCCTGTACTGTTTACGCTGACTTGTAATCACTCTCGCGTCACTCTTGTACTTCTACCTCCTGTCAAGCCGAAGGTACAATTGTCGTATAAACATTATTAATGTTTACTCGTGTTTACTAAGTGCGAATATAAATAATCTAAAGATTTGATATGATTGTTTATATTCCTTGTATGCTTCATATGTTTGCATTGATACCTTCGCTCGTCAAAATGATGAAGGTAGGCCCTTTATGACCTTCGTCCGAAGATCATTATACCCTAAGGGAGATAATGCTTTGAAGGACGAAGGTCTTTAATCGTTAACAATTGTGTTGCTTTGTTCTTGGTGTATAGCATTCAAGAACAAGGACCAACAACAACATTATGGACTAACTAGTTTGCTAAGTGAATAGTTGTAGATTCATAAGAATAAAAATAGAAGATTTAATCTGAACTATTGCACAAAACAAGACTAGAAAGGGCATAACATGGAAAAGATAAATTCTGAGTAGGTCAACTACTTGGATGAGTTCTAAATGGCCCTAGGAACATATTTGAGCACCTAAGAAAGGTTGAAAAGATTAGACATTGAAATTGGTCTTTTGGTGTCAAGTTTGAGCAAAGATGAGAAAATGGTTTGAGATGAGCAAAAAGACAAGGAAATATGGCTTAGACCAGTTGGATGGACTCTAGATATGTTTGTCTAAGACATAGAAGTGGTCAAGAAGATAGTCAAACAAAGATAAGGAGGAAAAGCCCAAAAGGACTTAAGACTATGCTCTATGGTTCACCAAACCGAGTCTAATGTACACTAGACCAATCTTGTGGTACACCGAACTGGTTATGCAGAGAGCACCTTTTTTGGTAGCTAAGAGTTGGTGCATCGAACTAGTTTGGTGTGCAATAGATGGAGCACCGGACTACTTTTTTAGGTACGCAGAGAAAATGTTTTCGGAGAAGAAGCTTGGCGCACCAGAACAGTCTAGTGTGCACAAGACCTATCAGGACTCAACGATCAGATTTAGGCTTCAACGGCCAAGCTAACACGACACTGGCATGGTCCGGTCTAGTGGTGCACCGGAATGGTGCCACCTGACAATTGACAATTCCGTTAGAACAGTCACTGGAACAACAGGCGTGGAAGAGGTCCAATGTGCACCAGACTAGTGTTGTACAAAAGGTCTGATGCACCCAAGTTTAGTGTAGATTTTGGTTGGTTAGGGGCTATAAATACACATCTAAGTACCTATTCAATATCCAAGAGCTATGCAATAACTTCCACAAACAAAGAGCAACACTCCCAAGTGATCAAAGCATCCCAAGTGCCACAAATCAAGTAGAGAGCTAGTCCTTGACATTTCTTTGTGAGAAATAGAGCTAGTGCACTTGAGTGATCTGAGTTGAGGAGCTTGTGTTGTGATCGTTGAGCTTTGGTGCAAGGCACCCGTCGATTGTAAGGCAATCAAGAGCCTCCAAGCGTGTGGAGAGCCTTAAACCGATGAGAAAAGAGAAGAGGAACTCAAGTTTGATCTTGGTGAATACTTGAGTGAGGAAAGGGTTGAGAGAGACCTGGTCCTTAATGAACTCCTCAACAAAGATGTAGGTTTCTTTGTGAAATCGAACTCCGGTAAACAAATCGTTGCGTCTCTCTTGTGCTCTTGCGTTTGCAATTTGTTTTACTCCTTTCCTCCCTAAGTTCTCTCGTGTTTGATTATCACTCTATATTCTCTTATTGCTCTAAGTCTTAAACTCTCTCATTCTAAAGAGCAACTGCATGCAAGAAGAACATGTCTCACTCCATTTAACTTGCTTATTGGTTTAACCTCTAATTGGGATCAAGTTTTGTTTTAAGTGTTAAATTTAGGATTCACCCATTCACCCTCTCCAGGCGACTTTCAACAAGCTATCAGGGAGGTGGGGAGGCAGTGGGGAGATTGTGAGCCATGCGAGCGTGGTGGTGGATAAGCATTAGAGAACGATCATGAGAGAAATAGAGGATAAAGAGAGGGAGTGCGAGATGGACGTGTGGGTCCACCATGGTAGACATTGGCGCCAAGATCCACCGCGTCGAGGCGACACCATGTTTCTTGCTAGGTAAAACATGGCCCACATACTTTGTCGCCATGATCTATGCAGCAATAGTGCAGCACGCCAACACCAATCTGTTGCACGCCAGCATTGTCGTTTGCCGAGGTACCAGGTGTCTGCGCCTGTAGTCGACAGCCCTAGCGCGACCCAGTCTACACATGTCACTTGCTGGGTGCCCTGGCCCCTAGTGTTGTTCGCTCGTGCGAAGGCGCAACTGTCAAGTCTCTCCCTCACGCCCGCGGCTCGTGGCCTCGCCTACTCTGTCATTCGGCGCTTCGTCGCTCATAACATTGTGCACAGTATCGCTATGTGGGTCACGCCTCGGACCATGGCATAGGTGGCTCAGGGTCTAGATCCACTCCTACTTGGGGTTGAGCGCCAATAGATGCTTGGTAGCCCTCCATGGACTTCTCCATGGTCATGCAGTGCACCACACCGCCTGCTTTCATGTTCTTCATTCATGTGGCTACCTTGACGGTGACACAAGTAATGCCAGATCTATTTATAGCGGATGTATCTATATATGTTGCCATACTCTCCTAATGCAATATAGTGTTTGGTTGTTTAGATGTAGATGTTGGTTAGGCTCCATGCATGTAAAAGCAGCTCTCGAGAAATGAGAATTAATAAGATATGTTTTTCTAGAGCTAGGCTTGTGGGATGCAAGATGTTAGCAGATTAATGATATTATTAATATGTCGCCTAAACAAAGAACCAAAGAGGCTATTAGTTTCTTTAACTGGTCCTAAACATGCGATTGGTTTCTTTACTAGGTCCTATATCGCCTTGTCTAGTCACTAGTAAGGAGAGCTAGGATGTCAGTCATTTGGACCTCGAGTAATCTTTTCTAGAGGATTGTGGGAGCAAGGTTTAAATGTTGTTTTCCTTGCTATCTCAAGCGAGCCAAATAGGCTCGCCTAGGATGGTGAGGCCATCATTGCTAGTGCTAGTAAGACAAGGTGAGTTGACCTCATAAACAAGCACACCCATAACACAGTACGATATGATTGTATTATAAATCACTTTATTAGTGATTGTCAGCGTCCGAAGAAAGACATACCTTTGAATATAGGCAATGCGACCGTCAAAAATCCATTAGCAGAAGAGAGATCCACAATTGGTTCAGCTAGGAGCCAACTTGACATTTGTGGGGTTCTCTGCCCTAGATATCAACCCCAAACTAGTCGGGGTCAAAAGCCCTCTAGGTACTTTGACACTCTTTAAGACGTCTCGAGGACATGTACAACTTAGAGCATCTTGATCGATTGCCTATGCATAAAAGATATCTAAAAACTACATCATATAATGGTGGGGTGTCTTTAAAATCAGTCACATCATAAATGTTATCAAGGGACATTATGTGGTCGTTTAGGAGGGTTCCCGTGCGGCTCTAGCTCCGGCTCCTTGCCAGAGCCCTCCCCAACGCCATGCTCCAAAACGGCTCCTGAGCAAGAGCGGGAGCCTATTTTGGCTCCGCACGGCTCCGCGAGCGCATGCGCTCGTAGCCATCTCTCCTGTGTCTCTCTCCCGTCGCCATCGAATGTAGTGCATTAGTTGACTGTTCTGTTCAGTTTCAGTTTGGCTGTTTGAATGGTGAATGTAGTGCATCAGTTGTCCGCTCTGTTCAATTTCAGTAGCAGCAAGCAGTGTTCTATTCGGTTTTAGATTCTTTAATAATGAATGATGAAAGCAGTGCATCAGTTAGCTAAAGTTGTCTTTTTTTGTTTGATGAATGCAGCAACAGTTAGCATCAATTAGCAGAAGTTGTTGCCAAACAATTTATAAAAGTCACGAGCTCCTGTGGAAGAGCTACTCCTTTGAAAGAGCCGGAGCCAGAGCCGTTTACAGAGGAGCTGAAGCCCTCCCAAACGAGGCCTATGTATGGAGACTCGTATAAAGACAGGCTCTTAGAAAAGAGCATGTCTCTTATATTTTTTTTACATTTAACCCTTAGAGATCTCTCAAGAGACAAGATATTAAATGTGATTGTATATGTTCTAAGGTGGCATGTCTCTGCCACCACATGCCCCTCTAAAGTCCATGCATGGTTATGAACGCTTGATATAAAGCTCTTGCCCATCATATTTATTGTTCAGTGTCATATCAACTAATTCGGCGTTATAACATCATATCCTTTGTTACGCTACACTGTTTAGGGTAGGTGTAAAAAACATAGGAGACGTATCTTGACGAAGGAACATCTCTAGTACAGTTTTCTATTTCTAGATAGCGTTAAACTCATTCAACCCACATAAATGAGTCATGTTTTGAGGGTATCTAGTGAATAATATACAAGACTTAGATACATTAGGTTGTATGAACAAGTTTCTTAGGTCCTATTTAGTAATGCAATTTTAAAATACTATACTTTTAAAATATTATATTTTATAATTGTATATGACACAAATACTATGATATTATCTTACCATAATAAAATCACGGTATTGATTAAAATCGAGATGTGTTTGGTTCAATTAGAAAACCAAAATTTGTAGAGAGAACAGAAAAAACGGAGGTCCGGACTCCTGAGTGGAGTTTTCGAAACTCCAAAAATAACACAATTTTGGGTAAATCATGGTATTTGTTTTATCTGTACCAACCAAACACTTTTTAACTTCCAATATCACAATATCATCAAATATTATAGTATTGCCTAAAAACTCCAAAAATATACTAATCTTACAAATAAATCCTTAGATGTATCTAGTGCTCGGAGAACCACCACGTGCTATCATATTTATTCGAGATAAGTCTGGATAAAATAAAATAAAATAAAACACTGCAGGGTAGGCTAGCAGCCACACAAAAAATAGAAACAAGATTTGAGTCGAGGGGTCGAGACCCGACGACACAGTAGAGTACGCGACACAGAGCGCCCGCCACGACGCGCCGACGATCTCTCCCGTTCAGCCGTCCCAGTTCCGGATCACTCTCTCGGCTGCCACTGGTCCGCTCCCCGCGTCTGCGGCTTCCACTCTTCGCTTCTCCTCCCGCCAAGATATTTCCGGAGACTCTGAGAGCCCCCTCCTGGTCATGTCGCTGCTCGCCGTTGCCTCCTCCACCCGCGCCGCGGCAGTGCGGCCGCTGTGCGCCTCGGCGGCCTCGGACGAGGCGGTGCCGGCGCCTGCTGGGACGGATACCGCAGGGCGGAGGCCGGTGAAGGTGATCCTACCAAAGAAGAAACCGCAGAAGTGGTCGACGGGGATGGCACCGGGTGAGTACGGCGGCGGGCCGGCCACCATCAAGCCGCGCAAGTACTGGTGGGGGAAGGAGGACCGCGACCCCGTGGGGAACACCGACGACTTCATCTGGAACAAGGACTTCCTCCCCCACATGGAACGCGTCATCGCCAACGGCGGCGCCGATGCAGAACCCACCATCACCCGCCTTGCGCCGGTATGTATATCTCGAGTTCCCTCACAAACCTATTCGATTTAGCGAACGAACTCGCCTGCTTCTTCGTAGCTGTCTGAGTGTCTCAAACTTTTCATCGAGTTTAGAGTCTAGTTAGGTTCTGAGCAAAAAAAAATCGTGTGAACAGGTGGATGAGGAGGGGGAGTCCGGGTTTCTGAGCATCAACCGCGCAATGAGCCTTGACAGGTCACAACCTCACCCCACCTGATTATCAAGCAAACTCTCTGCTCACCACTTGTTGTTCCGACAATTACTATACAAAGTTGAGTGGTCTTTGAATCGATTACAGTGTGGAGGTTGATCTGAGCCAGGAGCTTCAGGCGCCGACCAGGCCAATCTTGCAAACCCAGGTTGAGGCTGCCTGGAGAGGACGGGCAATTGGTGCTGAGGTGAGATTGATTTCCCTTTATTCAAACTTCAATTCCCTTTTCTTTATTAATTATGGCCCTCCTTTGCTTGCTGGAGACGGTGAGTGGTGACACAACCTGTGTTATTCAAATACTGATGTAGGCTGTGAATGGAGCCAGCACTCCTAGATGGAGACTAGTCCCTACTCGCAGGGAGCAGGCAAAGTGGGACAGAGCGGCCAAGGCAGCCACTGGTGGAAGTGTAAGTAACTACAGTCCTTTAACTGACTTGTTAGTTGCTCTAGGTCCTCTGCCTGGTGTATAACAATCTTACAAATTATGTCCACAATGTTTTACATCAAGTACTCCTACATATGGCGGTTTGTACAATATTCTTTGTAGTATTTTCATAAACTTTGTCTCGTTCTTTTGGTCCCATTTCAGGATGTTATACTAAGGGAGTCAAAGTCAAGAGTGCAGCAAGGAGACCCTAAGGTATTGGCAGCTCGGTCCAGAGAAGACTACTTACAGGTAGTCATTTTCTTGGGCATGTAATCTCTTTCAAGAGTTGCATGCTGCACAGTTTATGTGTCCCAGTATTAATGTGCTCTTGAAAATGGAGTACGCATAGATTATCTATTGGTCTTTGATAACTTTCATATTTGCAGCTGAAACAAAGATTACAGTGGTTCACTTTAGGCATTGGTGGCGTTGGTGTAATCTCTGCTTATATTTCATACACTCCTGAAATTGCTGCCAGGTATGAGTTTATTTATTTTCTTCCTGCCTTCTCATGTGACGTAGATAACTTTTAGTTTTGGCTGTCTATGTAGAGATAAAGTTCGAAAATGTATTTTTTTTGGTTAGTACTAGGATTGATTTACTTTTAACTGACATCAGTTACTCTTCAGCTTTGGTGCAGGGTTGATTGGATCATTGGTGTATCTCCGCATGCTTGGAACCAGTGTAGATTCCCTAGCAGGTGGAACTGGAGAAACTGTCAAGTATGCTCCCTTCAGTTACTCATTTACTTATTTCACAAACCACGTTTGCAGATAGGCTCTTGAATAAAAATATAAAATGTACTTAGACTTTCGGTTTGGCACAGTCAGTTTGTGCTAAATTTAGTTTCTGACCTTATTCTACAGGACTGTCAGTTCTATTTTCAAAGTTGAAAGTTACTCATATTCAGCTCCTTTGAATAAAAATAATATTTGACAACCTTTGACAGTAAACTAAACATGCAGACTAAAAATATTTTTCATATGAGGTCTTTCGTAGAGTTGTGTTTCAGTTTCAAGGTAGATTGTGGAGATCAAATTCAGTTATTACCTTCTTGTTGTGACGCAGCACAGCACCTTTTGTTGACATGTCCAGAGTTCCAGACCTGTTTTGGTTGATCTTGAAGGTTTTAGCATCTTATTTTCATGCAGACAAAACAGAGTAGTATTATTTTAGTTTGGTAATCTATCATTTTGTACGGTTTAACAAAAGAACTTGGAAAAATGCTGGTTCTCATTATCTGAATATCATATGAAGTCAATCCCCTTAGTAAATAATTATTTATTTATCATAGAATGGCCACTCTATTTTGTTTTCTGCAACATTGTACATGAAGATGTAACAGAAAAACAGATCTAAAATTGCTGCTAGGCAGCTTGTAGAACTTGTTTGTGATAAAGACAACCCTTGAATTTGTTATCTCATACTTACAGGAGTGCTGCTGCACAACCAAGGTTGCTTATTCCAGTGGTACTTGTGATGATGTATAATAGATGGAATCAGTAAGCAGATGAAATTCTCTCTGAACTTCAGCAATTGATTCAGAACATTTGAAAGAAGTGCTTCTTCTTACAAGAAACTATGTTCTTTCTTTGGTGGTTCAGGATATTAGTTCCGGATTATGGTTTCATGCAGCTTGAGTTGATACCAATGCTTGTTGGGTTTTTTACCTATAAGATTGCTACGTTCGCTCAAGCAATCCAGGATTCTATACCTCCAGTCGGAAATCGCGAAGGTTGAAAAGTGTCATGTTGTATATAAACAAAGGTGGTAGCCATGGTCCTTGGTCAGTGGTCACCCAGATAGTAAGGTACCACTCTTCTTTTCTTAATCGTGTACGCAATACGTGGTAACAATAGTTGTTCTCTTTTTTTATCTTACGGATTTTAAGAAAACAACAAGCAAGATGTCTATCTATTTTTCATATAAAAGAAAAGAAGTTAAACCCAGACAGTCAATACATTAGTCACGAAAAGGGAAACACCACCCAAGACACACACCTATGGGGAAACACCAAACATTTTTTCATTGTTTTAAAGGTGTTTCCAGGATGCTTGTAGCCAATGCATGTGCTTCTGACCATTAAGGATGTTCGTTATTATTGTGTCCTGGCCTCATGGTGCCCTTCAAAGTGTATGACCCTAGACTTGAACGAGCAGACACCTATTCACAGATTCTCAAATGCCCTACTTTTTGATGTCCACACTGGTTTTAAATGCAATGAATGCACTCCCATATAATGCATGTGACTCTGACCATGGAAGAATTGTAAAATATTGTGCGTATAGGGTCATTGAATGAGCGTTGCAGGCAGCAGATTTCTTTTTAGTCCTTGCACCTTGAGAAATGAAATAGAAGTACAACCTTTCTTTCTGTTAATCCTGATCCAGATGCTTTATTTTATAGGTCTGTATAGAAGAATCTGGTCTGGTGTCATCACCAAGTAGATCAGATGCTCGTTGCGGACGCCATTTGAAAATCTCGAGTGCTTAACTATGGGCTTGTTTGCTGCGGCTGGATTAAAGCCGTTTGGACTGCTGCAGCTGCAATCCATAGAGAGAAAAATACTGTAGAAGCCGCAGCCGCAGCCGGATTAAAGCCGCAGCGAACAAGCTGTATGTTCTGCACAAATATTCTGACGAAAGGTGGTGCAAGGTGACGTTACCACATTCATTCCATGTTACACGCAGATCATCAATGTATAAATTTACGGCTCCGAACTTTTACCACAACGATTAATTGACAAAACGATTGTATGATTGAATTCACATTTAGCACTGGATGCAAATTATGCAGTCTGCAAGTACACTCATTTAAAGCAAGTCGGTCAGAAGTACGCCTTAGTAATGCTGAAATCTTCAGGAAAATAAGGCCATTATGCTAGAGCCCTTTCGCAAAATAAGGCCATTTTCGGGTCTAATAGCTGGTAATAGTTAGCTACCTAATAAGCCAGTGGAGGATCCCCGGAATGGTTTGGGGGGGGGGGGGGGGGGGGGGGGGGGATTTGCTACTGACTAGTGGCCGAGACAACACAAGCTAACAGATGGGTTTATTTTTTTCCTCTTCTTTCTCCTGCTCCCTTCCCCTCAACCTCTATCTTCAATGGAGTTTCATGGATGCAGTGGGAGCTGGAGCCCCTCACACCCCCCATCTGCCACTGGTAGTAGCTCATAGCTAATATTGGCTAGATAAGACCCTGCTTATATTCTATTAGCAGAAACGACCGAAAAAACAAAGTAGATCAACCAACAAATTACAGAGTACAACACACAGATTTACGTGGAGAACACTTCAATGTGAAGAGAAAAACCATGGGCACCAGTCAAGCGAAACCTTCACTATATGTGCAGTGTTTATAGAACGTTGTCCGTAGACGGCGGCTTACAAGAATAGTAAATGACAACGCAAAACAAACTCTAATTAGGGTCACTAATATATACCGGCGACGGGCTTCCGCTCCACTAGCCAACATGGCCTCCATATGCAGAATTTGGATCACAAACTCAATATATTCTGTAGTCTTTTGTTTATACCACTTTAATACACTTCATAGTCTACTGAACTAAGATTTTTTTTCTGAGGTTGACTAAACTTTAAACAGCACTTTAGATCACTATTTAGAGTATCAAAAGCCAAAGTTTACTGGCTAAACTTTACCGAACAGGTGTAAGTGTAACTGTTAGCTGATTTGGTCCAACCTGTAAGACAGTTATTAGTTACGTAACCTCAACGGGTCTAACTGGTAGCTGGATTGGTCAAACCAGTAAAATAAATATTAGTTAGTTAATCAGCTAACAATTAGCTAGCTAGACTTTTTACTAGCCAGCCTTGTTTGGATCCAAATAAGTTAATTATTAGCAGCGAACTATCTCTAGCCAGTCTTAGTGGGAGACATTCATCTGTCTGATTATTTTTATTCTATATTACTGTCTTTATCTGTCTCATATTCTCTTTTGTACTCCTCAGATCCAACTCGTTATCTAGGTCCACCGATGTATAGGCTCTCATGCTTGCTTGTAGCCTTGTAGGATGAGAGCCAATCTTTCCTCTCCATCCTCTCTTTTCTTCTCCATATTCGAAAAATATTGACTAGCCTGACTATAAGATAATTATTGTAGTTACTCTTATGACGTAGGCATTGTGAAATGTGGGGGTCTGGTTTCATTTCGTCACCTGTAAACTCTTACTTTTCGAGGAGTCAAACAAGTTCAAGTTTGACCAAATCTATACAAAAAGTTACAAGCATTTATGGTACCGAATAAATAGTGTTAGATTGATTATAGAATATGTTTTTATGATAAATTTAATAGGAGATGTTGATTTCTCTCTAAAACTTAGCCAAACTTATAAGATTTTGTTTTATCCAAAAAAAAACTAAAATTACGTTTTTTTGTGTAGAGGGAGTGCATCTCTTAGAAATAGTAGTGCAATAAAACATAGCACTGAGGACGATGGTCCATATCTAGATTTGACTTGCGCGAGAGCAAAGTTGTTTATGTTTGGTACTACCATAAACTTCGATGGCTGTTTCGGAAATCTGAGAGAGCACGTGGTACTAAACGTAAGGGCGATGCTTAACGTTGACGAGGGCAAGCAATGACAGTAATAAAGTTTGCCACAGTTTGGTTCGCTGTCTTACTAAAACGTACTAGCTGTCACTGAAGCAGCGAGGAAGGGACGGACACCTGAGCTGTAGTAGCACTGTTACCAAGAGGCTGCTACAGCAGCCCCTAGCCCCCTACGCCTTCCCGTTCCGTTCTATTCCGTTCGAGTTTCCAGATCTACGGAAGCTGTCACGGATTTCACATGATCCATGCAGTTCACTGGATGTCACCTGCACATACCACTCGTGATAAACTGACTGCTCCGCAGAGGGTGTGAGATCACGTGAACCAAGAGGATGATTGATTTCCTTCCTTTCCAACAAACCATGGCTGAAATCTGCCACCTGACCTGACCGACCCCAGGCACCAATTCACCGCTGCCGAATTTTGCATCAGCATTCAGCAGCAGCACTACCAATCTACTACTACTACTCTAGTACGACTACCCCTTTTTGACTGGCCTACCAAACTGAACTCTCGCTCGCAGCAGCAGGCCGGCAGCATCTTTTTTGGCCACCAAAAGAATCCTAAAATGGTATATGGAAAACAGAATCTAACAAACCAAAAGGAGAGGACCAGTAGGTGTGAAAAGGGCGACGAGGCGCGGGGTCCCCACCGCGAACCGGCCGGCCCGTCACTGAGGCTTGGGGCCCGGCCGCCCGGCATCACGTCACGGCGTCACGCGGGAAGGAAGCCACCGTGCGAAGCGAAGCGTGCGGAGCACACACCCGGCCACCCGCCGCCCCTACGACCGCCGACGAGTCAACGCTCCCCGCCCACCTCCCTGGCGGCTGCGGAGGCGGACGGCGCGGCGGCGGCGGCGGCCGATCGGGCGTTCGGGCGCGGCCTGCGGCGGCCCGGGGACGCGGAGGCCACGCGGCGGAGCGCGCCGCCGGCCGTCCAGTAGCGGCGGCAGGCGCGGCAGAGGTGGCGCGGCTGCCGCACGTTGTAGTTGTTGAAGTAGCAGAACTTGGTCTCCCGGCTGCCGCACCGCGGGCACGGCAGCGGCTCGCCGCCGGTGCCCCCGGCCCCGGCCGCCTGCTGCAGGGGCAGAGGCTGCGGCTGCGGCGGCGACGGGGGCGGGGGCGGGGGAGGGGGAGGAGGAGGAGGAAGGACCGGCGGCGACGGCGGAGGGGCGCCAGCGCCATCGCCCGCGGCGCGCTGCGCGTCGGGGGGCTGGATGACCTTGCCGAAGAGCTTGAACCCCGCGGCGTCGGCGTCCGGGAGGTTGGCCATGGGTGGGGGTGGAGTGGAGGAGCGGGAGGCGGAGGCGGAGGCGGGGCTCCGGGTGGGTAGGGGGGACGCCGGCCGGCTCCGGCTTTTATACACGGGTCAAGGACTCGAGGTCGAGGAAGTGGAGATGGTCATCGCCTCCCAGCTCTTGTCGCTTTTTGCTTCGTGCGCCTGACTTCTTTTGCGTGACTACCCACGGTCCGCCCGCTACGAGCAGAGTAATAAAAAAAAATACTAGTTTTTTTCACACGGCAATTCATCTATTTTGAAACTTGCTACCGTCTATCCGATTTTTGCTATTTTCTGTCTCCTATTGCCTGGCCCCACTATCAGGTCGTCGTACGCGTACGTATCTTCCATATGGCCCAAAATACCCCTGCTGCTACTCTTCTCACTCGCTGACATATGGGTCTCACAAGTCAGCTTCTCCTTCAACCTTCGGTCATCCTCCACCGCACATGGGGCGCAGTACGAGACGGTTTTGCGCTCTAGAGCAACACGACGGAAAAGACGAAGACGCTGGAGTCTCCAGTAACGAAACACTTGGTGAGCCCGTTTACGAGGACTCTGTTGTGATGGTTGATGACGCCTCCACATGCAGCGTCGACGACACCTCCCCTGCAACAAATGGTATGTCGTCGCCATCGTGATGCTGAACCGCTAGTTGTCTCCTGACGACTAGCTCGACGACCTTCAGTGGTGGAGTTGGAGATGCCAGCAACATATAGGACAGAGAGGTACAAGTAGGTGCCCAACTTGCTCTCGTTGGCCGCGGCGGTGGTGAGATGCTCCGGTGGTGTCGAGGGAGATATAGAAGAACCATTTATAAGAGAAATAAGTTTACATAACCCTATAACCCTCTTGTTGATTTTATAAAGCAATTTAAGTGGTCTTTCTTTTAATTACTAACTAAATTAGTTTTTCATTTGTTTTTTTAGAAACATTTAATTACTAAAATATTAATTTTTGTTAGCATTTATAAATTGGATATCATTTTTAGTAATTAAGCTACTACTCCTAAAATTTCATGAAAATTAGGGCAGATATAAAATCTAATTGCTATTTTTTCTAAAAATTATATAAATTTTGGAGACTATTAGATGATAGAACCGAAAAAGATAAAATTGTTTCCACTTAAATTAGCGCCATGTCATTAAAATTACTAACTAGAACTGTGAGTGAATTATTTATCTGGTTTTGCAAGTTGAGGGTTTAAATAACATGTTTTGAAGGCGGGGTTATGAAGTACACTACACACTAAAGGTCAAGAAAATTGTGTAGACTTATTCCATTTATAAGAGGAGACGAAGAGGATGACACTTATGCTCTGTTTGGATGTCGATATTGGAGATGATTGAATTAAATTGAGTTGAATAACAAATCACGCATAATATTGAAATGAGATGTAATTTCAATTTTATTGTTTGGATGTCACCGAATTGGAGTTTGGAATTGTGCGGTCTAATTTCACACAATACCGAGGGGTAAGGCTTTGTATTGTGAGAGGTGGTTTCTAGTCAGAGGCGGGCCTATGGGGTATTCATGGGTATTCATAGAATACCCAAAATTTTTGTGATCTATAGTAATTTACCAATAATGTATAACACAAAATAGCGTTAGAGTACTAATTTCTTTAATCTTTTGAATTTTTTAATACCCACTATCAAATGTGTGGCAGAATCTCTAAGTTATTGGGCCCATATGCACATGTCCTTGTCCCAAAGACCTCAGACGGCTGTCACACCCGGATTTTAGGGGTCCAAAACCCGGGCGCGAACATAATCACCAGGTGTGCTGGGACCAAGTCTCACACATATGATGAATCATGGCACAGGATCGAATGTCATATCTTTACTACATAACAGGAATTCTGTACAAAATAAATAATTACATTATAAGGAGACAACGGTCCAGCAACCCAAAGTTGACTGGGAGACGACGGCCTAGACCACTCACGAACACTTCGCAGCATCCTCCATGCGCCTCATCCTGCGGTACCTGCTCTTGACCTGTGGGGTGTGTGAGACAGCAAGAGTGAGCTCACATACGTTCATCGCTCAACAAGTTGTGGGGAATAATGTGCATGAACTCGCCAAAGGTGGGAGCTCATGTGAAGTGTAAGGCTTACCAAAGAGGATGGTTGAAGCTGAGCATTGCTTTTAAAGTTGGTCAAAATTATATTAGCAGTTACTAAGTATAAGTAAATACCAACCCAATTAAACAGTAGAACAGAAGTAACAACATCACCTGCGATGCAATGCATATGACAAATTGAATTTAAGTTTCATAGATTAATCATGTGAGTGTCCGAGCTGCTCATGACCGTGAGCACGGCTAGTATACCAGTTTTACACTCTGCAGAGGTTGCGCATCTTTACCCACAAGTCATGTTACCCATCTGCCAAGGGATCGCGACTTCCCATACACCTCTACCGAGGAGGCGAGGCAGGGTAACACTACGAGGCCTTTACAAAGTTCCACTAGCTTCAGAAAACCCGCTACAGTTTATAGGAAGCTCCAATGCAGGAATCCCTTGCAGGACCGCCATCGCAGCAAAATCCTCCCGAGGGCCTCCCTACACTGACCACTCCCCTACTGCCCTTGCCCCTTTCGGGTAAGGTAGTCTTCCACTAGCTTTCCTAATTAATCAGCCAAGGGGTCCCATTCCTCCCTTGTGGTAGCACTGTTTTCCCGGGTGGTTCTCCATGTTCCAATTAACATAATGATCTTATCATGAACAGTAAATAACAACTGATAATAAAAGTATAATCATGAATAAAGTGTATCTTCATACCCAAAACCACATAAAGCACTAGCAAGTACTACCCAAAAAGGTTCAGTGGTAAACAAGGTATAAAGATAATCAAACTAGGGTAACCTATTGGGACCCATCAAAATTAACCTATGCAGATCATTATGATTAATTAGAACATGAGTAGGTAAAAAGAAGTGATCAAGGGCACAACTTGCCTGGGACTTGAGATTCCAGGTATCAGGATGATCTTCGGGTGACTCGTGTCCTCACGCTAGTCGTAGCATTACAAACAAACAGTGTATAGGCAAAATTAACATTACACCAACCATATATGCAAAATACATATTAATAATCTACATGATGAAATATGATCACAGGAACAAGAATTATTAATTTTGGAGTTATAGGTTTTAAGTTATGAATTTCCAAAGATTCTATGTGCTTATTACAAGATTAATTAAGATAACAATTTTAATGTGACTTTTATGTAAAACCAGTGGCACTAAATGATAAACAATAATATTACAAAATTATAGGAACTGGAATGGGCTAATTTGGACTTAATATGAATTTTCTATGGATTATACAAGTTTTACAATTATTTCTATACTCAAAATCAATTTCTAAATCTCTTTTTCCTTTTTTCTTTAATTCCTGGACTGGGCGCATTAATGCAGAGAAGGTCAGGGTTTAATCTGTAAAATCTACCAGACACAGTCCTAACCCGAGGTGGATGGCGGGTTAATTTGGAATAAGCCGAGGGGCTCATTTGTAAACTAGCCATGCCGAAGGGGTATCGGCCCGTGTCAGCCATCCGATTGAAATCTGGCGGCCTAGATTAGATCAGAGAAGTTGCATATAATGAAGCCAATCCAAACCGTTGGTGCATGGATCAACGGTCAAGATTTTACGCGGCCATGATCAAATCCCATACGCCCAATCTGGAATCAACGGCCCAGATGGAAAATCCGAAAGGGTATCATCTATTCTAATCACAGCCGTCCGATGCGAGATCGACGCCTAAGATCACATAAAGGCGTGACTCATTTCGAACCGTAGGATTACGATCTAACGACTACGTTTTACCCAAAACGAATAGGTATCTTCTAATCTAATCTCCACCATTAGTTTGGATCTGAAGGTCAAAAACCGTTCTTCCACCTGCGTGCGAACTCCCGACGGCGCCGCCTGGCCTCCACGGTGGAGCATCACCGGACACCCCGAATTCGAACCCCGTACCCACTACTTGGATCCCAACCGTGCTACACGTAGAGGACACCCAGGAGAATGCAACGGTCCCCCCTTACCTTCATCCATGCCGCACAGCCACCCAGCGCCAATGCCAGCGATTCCATCAAGGCGAGATTCGAAATCCGCGACACCGGCCACCCCTGTCTCCCGAACTGAAGTCCCTATGCCAGCGCACATCGGTGGGTTTCCTCCGAGCTACCAGCCGAGGCCAAGCGGCTTCATGAGCAAGTAGCGGCACTCGAATTTCTCTCCCCTCGAGTGCGGCAATGGAGGCCAAGTTAGTACAACCAAGGCACCGAGCTCCAATCCCCCCAGGGCCTTGAACGCAGAGGAGAGCGGTAGTCGAAGGGGTGCCATGGGGTATCGTTTTATACCCCCAAATCGGCAGTCCGAGCGGAACAAGACGCGACATACGCGGAGTAGAGATCGCATGATCTGTTGGCGAGAACGATGCGCGCGCAAGCTAGGAGATAAGTCTGACAATTGGGGACCACGTACAGTGACCAAATAAGGAACCCTCCTGGCGGCCCGTGTAGAATCAAGGGCTGGCGAGCGGGACCCACACCGCAGCGGCACGGTGCGCGGGTGAGGCCGCCCGCCAGGGTTCCCCAGTCGGCGCCTTCCTTGGCTGGAGTGGGCCGAGAGAGGGAGTCGGGCCCAAGCGAGTTTTATTATTTTTTTTTCTTTTTATTTTTCCTTTTCTATTTCCAATTGAATTCATTTTTGAATCCGAGTTTGAATTTTCTATCTCAAACAAAATGCACAATCAGAATCCAACATGGTGCAATATTCATTTTATTTATACATATATATTCATTCATTTATTACTCTACATAAGAAATTGCTTTTGAATATGTAGCACCAATGTAATTATTTTAAGAATAATAGTTTCTATTGTATGATCTCTTAAAAAAATGTTCTCACATTAATACTTATAAACTTAAATAAAGGATAATTTTATATAAGAATATTTTTATTGATTTTTTGTTATAAAACTTTTATTTAAGGAGATATGACTTCAAATGTTATGGGAATTGTAAGGAGAGAAAAATAATATATATATATATTCTAATTCAAGATCTAAAAAAAATTACTATATTCTCAAAATGAAATTTAGGGTGTTACAAATCCTACCCCCCTTAAAAATAATCTCGTCCTCGAGATTTGTAAGAAAAGGGATATAGAAAATCAAATGTTTGGTTGCAGTTTAGCTTCGAGTTTTTTTTTCAAGTGGTTTTAAGCACAAACGTTTTCTATATACTTTTTGTCATTAAATAAGGAAATGATTAGGAACACATGGGTATATTAGGCAGAAGTAGAGAAGGTTGCGGTAACAAGGATTAGGGCAAAGAAAGATTTCATTATGGATGGTGGATCTTGACTCATCTGGTGATTTCGTTTTGCCCTTTGAAGACTTGAGTTGGTGCTTATCTTCCCTTGACGTGGTTGGTCTTCTTTGGCCCTCAATCCTGGAGTTGCCATCCGAGTTGAGGACATATGGCTAAGGATATATAATTAGGATAGCCAGGGTACACGAGGTAGGTAGGTTTGAACAAAGTTTTACTTTGCTTTTGTGATATCTGGATTAGACAACCTATGATGTAGGTTAGGTTGTTGTTTACGGATGAGTTAGTCCAATGTATTAATTTAGGGTAAGTATGTTTACAGAATTAGGGCCTAATTTATGTCGCCAACATTATCTAACTTGTTTATGTAACTCAATTTGGATTAGATCATGCTAGATTAGGTGGGATCTAAATCAGATTGGTATAACTAGATAAGATCTATTTATATTAGGCTAGATCATGGTTGTTACTGTAGGATGAGATATGTATGCCTATTAGAACAAGATAAATCCATAAGGATAAGGTAGAATCGTTTGAGGTCAGATCTATTAGGATGACATAAGACCCTTTTCAAGATAAGATGAGTATTTTTTTAGGATAAGATGGATCTATGAGTGTAGGATAGAATCTTTTAAGATGAGATGGATATTGTTAGGCTAGATACTTTAATGAGGGATAATCTAGTCTGTCTAGTTATTTTTGTAAGCATTTTTTTCTATTTGTATATGCAGATGTAATTGTGGACATTACTCCACAACTCATCACACTCAATCAAAGATCCAAATCAAACAAGTATCATAAGAACAAGCACTAAAGCACATAGATACTTATAAAAATAATTTTGTTTTTGTTCCTAAGAGTAGGTCTCCTATTCCTAAAGTCACTTTAGGCACATGATTTCAAAGTGTGAAATCCACTTTTGTCTTTAGAAGGAACAGGTAAGAATAATCAGAGTAAAGCGGAAATAGATGAGAGAAGAATAAGAAAAGTTTAGAAAGAATCAGAGTAGCAAAGGTAAGTAGGTATTGGTTGTCCAGTTCTATCTAGGTTTCGTCCTACAGTCAACATTCCTCTGATACCACTTCTGTCACACCCGGATTTTAGGGGTCCAAAACCCGGGCGCGAACATAATCACCAGGTGTGCTGGGACCAAGTCTCACACATATGATGAATCATGGCACAGGATCGAATGTCATATCTTTACTACATAACAGGAATTCTGTACAAAATAAATAATTACATTATAAGGAGACAACGGTCCAGCAACCCAAAGTTGACTGGGAGACGACGGCCTAGACCACTCACGAACACTTCGTAGCATCCTCCATGCGCCTCATCCTGCGGTACCTGCTCTTGACCTGTGGGGTGTGTGAGACAGCAAGAGTGAGCTCACATACGTTCATCGCTCAACAAGTTGTGGGGAATAATGTGCATGAACTCGCCAAAGGTGGGAGCTCATGTGAAGTGTAAGGCTTACCAAAGAGGATGGTTGAAGCTGAGCATTGCTTTTAAAGTTGGTCAAAATTATATTAGCAGTTACTAAGTATAAGTAAATACCAACCCAATTAAACAGTAGAACAGAAGTAACAACATCACCTGCGATGCAATGCATATGACAAATTGAATTTAAGTTTCATAGATTAATCATGTGAGTGTCCGAGCTGCTCATGACCGTGAGCACGGCTAGTATACCAGTTTTACACTCTGCAGAGGTTGCGCATCTTTACCCACAAGTCATGTTACCCATCTGCCAAGGGATCACGACTTCCCATACACCTCTACCGAGGAGGCGAGGCAGGGTAACACTACGAGGCCTTTACAAAGTTCCACTAGCTTCAGAAAACCCGCTACAGTTTATAGGAAGCTCCAATGCAGGAATCCCTTGCAGGACCGCCATCGCAGCAAAATCCTCCCGAGGGCCTCCCTACACTGACCACTCCCCTACTGCCCTTGCCCCTTTCGGGTAAGGTAGTCTTCCACTAGCTTTCCTAATTAATCAGCCAAGGGGTCCCATTCCTCCCTTGTGGTAGCACTGTTTTCCCGGGTGGTTCTCCATGTTCCAATTAACATAATGATCTTATCATGAACAGTAAATAACAACTGATAATAAAAGTATAATCATGAATAAAGTGTATCTTCATACCCAAAACCACATAAAGCACTAGCAAGTACTACCCAAAAAGGTTCAGTGGTAAACAAGGTATAAAGATAATCAAACTAGGGTAACCTATTGGGACCCATCAAAATTAACCTATGCAGATCATTATGATTAATTAGAACATGAGTAGGTAAAAAGAAGTGATCAAGGGCACAACTTGCCTGGGACTTGAGATTCCAGGTATCAGGATGATCTTCGGGTGACTCGTGTCCTCACGCTAGTCGTAGCATTACAAACAAACAGTGTATAGGCAAAATTAACATTACACCAACCATATATGCAAAATACATATTAATAATCTACATGATGAAATATGATCACAGGAACAAGAATTATTAATTTTGGAGTTATAGGTTTTAAGTTATGAATTTCCAAAGATTCTATGTGCTTATTACAAGATTAATTAAGATAACAATTTTAATGTGACTTTTATGTAAAACCAGTGGCACTAAATGATAAACAATAATATTACAAAATTATAGGAACTGGAATGGGCTAATTTGGACTTAATATGAATTTTCTATGGATTATACAAGTTTTACAATTATTTCTATACTCAAAATCAATTTCTAAATCTCTTTTTCCTATTTTCTTTAATTCCTGGACTGGGCGCATTAATGCAGAGAAGGTCAGGGTTTAATCTGTAAAATCTACCAGACACAGTCCTAACCCGAGGTGGATGGCGGGTTAATTTGGAATAAGCCGAGGGGCTCATTTGTAAACTAGCCATGCCGAAGGGGTATCGGCCCGTGTCAGCCATCCGATTGAAATCTGGCGGCCCAGATTAGATCAGAGAAGTTGCATATAATGAAGCCAATCCAAACCGTTGGTGCATGGATCAACGGTCAAGATTTTACGCGGCCATGATCAAATCCCATACGCCCAATCTGGAATCAACGGCCCAGATGGAAAATCCGAAAGGGTATCATCTATTCTAATCACAGCCGTCCGATGCGAGATCGACGCCTAAGATCACATAAAGGCGTGACTCATTTCGAACCGTAGGATTACGATCTAACGACTACGTTTTACCCAAAACGAATAGGTATCTTCTAATCTAATCTCCACCATTAGTTTGGATCTGAAGGTCAAAAACCGTTCTTCCACCTGCGTGCGAACTCCCGACGGCGCCGCCTGGCCTCCACGGTGGAGCATCACCGGACACCCCGAATTCGAACCCCGTACCCACTACTTGGATCCCAACCGTGCTACACGTAGAGGACACCCAGGAGAATGCAACGGTCCCCCCTTACCTTCATCCATGCCGCACAGCCACCCAGCGCCAATGCCAGCGATTCCATCAAGGCGAGATTCGAAATCCGCGACACCGGCCACCCCTGTCTCCCGAACTGAAGTCCCTATGCCAGCGCACACCGGTGGGTTTCCTCCGAGCTACCAGCCGAGGCCAAGCGGCTTCATGAGCAAGTAGCGGCACTCGAATTTCTCTCCCCTCGAGTGCGGCAATGGAGGCCAAGTTAGTACAACCAAGGCACCGAGCTCCAATCCCCCAGGGCCTTGAACGCAGAGGAGAGCGGTAGTCGAAGGGGTGCCATGGGGTATCGTTTTATACCCCCAAATCGGCAGTCCGAGCGGAACAAGACGCGACATACGCGGAGTAGAGATCGCATGATCTGTTGGCGAGAACGATGCGCGCGCAAGCTAGGAGATAAGTCTGACAATTGGGGACCACGTACAGTGACCAAATAAGGAACCCTCCTGGCGGCCCGTGTAGAATCAAGGGCTGGCGAGCGGGACCCACACCGCAGCGGCACGGTGCGCGGGTGAGGCCGCCCGCCAGGGTTCCCCAGTCGGCGCCTTCCTTGGCTGGAGTGGGCCGAGAGAGGGAGTCGGGCCCAAGCGAGTTTTATTATTTTTTTTTTCTTTTTATTTTTCCTTTTCTATTTCCAATTGAATTCATTTTTGAATCCGAGTTTGAATTTTCTATCTCAAACAAAATGCACAATCAGAATCCAACATGGTGCAATATTCATTTTATTTATACATATATATATTCATTCATTTATTACTCTACATAAGAAATTGCTTTTGAATATGTAGCACCAATGTAATTATTTTAAGAATAATAGTTTCTATTGTATGATCTCTTAAAAAAAATGTTCTCACATTAATACTTATAAACTTAAATAAAGGATAATTTTATATAAGAATATTTTTATTGAATTTTTGTTATAAAACTTTTATTTAAGGAGATATGACTTCAAATGTTATGGGAATTGTAAGGAGAGAAAAATAAAATATATATATATTCTAATTCAAGATCTAAAAAAAATTACTATATTCTCAAAATGAAATTTAGGGTGTTACAACGGCTATGCATGTGCACCAGATAACTTAACAGGATCTGTCCGATTGCCCTAAGGACATCGGATAAACCACTTACAACCAGAACCGCGGGATTAAGTAACACAAATCACGCACCAATATTTTTGCAGCGGAAATCTTATTACCAAATTTTACAACTTACAAAAATTTTACATTATTTTATCGGAGTGATTAGAAAAGTATAAGTTTGAAATATATGCTAGCTCAAGTGACCATCCTCAATAAGAAGATAAAGACGGGGTATACTTATATAAGAAGGCCGAGCCCACCAGCACTTAACACCATCAACAGCAGCACAAAACTATAACCTAAAAAACAATAGGGAATAAAACCCTGAGTATGGAATTACTCAGCAAGACTTACCCGACTAAAGAAAAGACTCTCAAGGGTATGCTGGATAAATAGGAATCAAGGAAAAGGCTTTAGCAAGAATCAACTTAGATACTTTTGCAGAAATAGCTTACTACAGTGAGTCCTTACTTTCAACATTTTAACGCCAGATTAAATATTAATAGACTGTTTGTATCTGGTCTAATTTCACCATCTCATCAATACAACATCATTTTTATTCATAATGTTCACATCCTGACTTAGGTTGTAGGTCAGTGACCAAATCTTCATAACCGCGAAGGTACGGCGATCCGAATCGATTATACTCAGCTGAGGATCTCCGATCACACGACATATGTAGCACTTAACCCTTGCATATGTCAACCCGTCACCGGGGTTCTTAAGACCAGACCAGGTTCACGTCAACCGAGAGCACAGATACACCACCGTCCAGCCTCTTGCCACAGAGGGTATACGCTACTCTCGCCACCGCTCCACGCCCATTGCGTGTTATCTTATTCTGGCCTTAGTTTGCCCGAGGCAAAGCTTACCCATGACGAGGCATGTGACCAGTTAAAGGGTCCTCGATCATCAATCATATATACGCATCCAATCCTTAATCAACCTGGGTAGAACGTCACCTGTTCCTAGCCCAAGTTCCGATTTAAATACTTTCATCCTTAGGATTGTTTGTTTTCCTTAGGATGAAAAGAGCATCACAGGGAACTTTGTAGTAAGATCCCACCATGCTCCCAATGAAAATATATTCTTGCAGGTAGAAGCCATCCTTCCTCAGGATAACCCCTGAGCTAGGCAGTATTGCAAAAGACAACCTCTATCCACAAGATTTAAGCAGGGCTAAGCATTTTTGTAAATCATATTTTTGATACTTCACCAGAAGTATCTATAAAGGTATGGATATCAAGGAAGGCAATGCATCAAAGGGTTTCAAGCAACTCCTATAAACCTAATGCACATTTCACTAGACTTAAAGTGTGTAAAAATAATTTAAAAACACAAGGAAGGGGTTGCATGCACCGGGGCTTGCCTGGATAACACTAGGTTAGTGTTTGTTAGACGACGACTTGGCGAGTATCCTTTGGCTTGGCACTCGTTCAGATTATCCATCTTCCGGTTTGTCCATCAGCATCACCTCGCGAGCGGCTCACGCGTAGCGACATCTGGTGGTCGACTCAGTTCTGGTTATCCGCATCGCGTGGTTAATTCACGTACCTGAATGAAATGCATTATGCACATGAATGCATATAGACCGGAATATTTCAAACCTAAATAGTACTACGCGATAGCGAATTAAACACCTAGCGGCGAGGCGTTGTACAATTTTAGACGAAAATACTAGTTATCGACGTATGACTAAGCGCAATAATTACGTTTCTCGAACCTAACGCAAACATCACACGCGTGGATGATAAGCACGACCAGAGAGCGGCGAGGAGATCTTTTTTCCAACCCCGCGCATGGATGGAAACGAAGATTGAAGGAAGAAAAATCAGAACACGGAGTGGCGGGATAGGGAAGAAGGAGATATTTTTCTATTTCTCTTTTTTTTAATTTATTTCCCCTTTTTATTACCCAAATCACTGATATTTTTGAAGCAAGATTTTTAGCGATAAAGTGGGTTAGATCACAATAATATGGGCCGACGGTACTTGTGGTACGGTTTGATTTAATCGCAACCAAATAGAATTAAACTGATTCTGGCTATGATAATTTATTCCGAAAACTTTATTTGTCGAGTTCTAAATATATTTGTTTGGGATAAAATTATCCGAGTTGGTCAGGCTTCCAATTTCGTATTTGCGCGAGCGATGTATTTTAAATACTCACCGGACGCACCGATTCTCGGAACAGCTATGTTCCGAATATCACGAAAATTTAGGAAGAGTCCGGATTAATAAAAATAAAAACGATGTCACACTCGCGACCGACGAAACCGATGCGATATTAAAATCGCGATAACCGAAGATGATTAAAATTTAAAATCCGTTTTATCCACTGATATTTCGTGCTTAAATCCGTACTCGTTGTCGAGCGGAATATAAACACCCGGGGTGTTACAGCCCTCCCCCCTTAAAAGAATCTCGTCCCGAGATTCGGAGCGAAAGAATTCTAAGAGTAGAGCAGCATATAACCCATGTCCATATCAGCGATAATCGTAAGACAGTCCTGAGCAAAGGCGAGTGTCTCAGAATGTGGTTTCTCTCGTGGACATAACATGTATCGCCTTGGGCTAATTTAGAGATGTCCAACAATAGAGACGATGTCTGCCAGAGGAACACATAGGGTTCCATGTGTGCAGTTTGCTTTTTCTGATGACACTGTACTATCTGAGTCTGTTGAGCGAGCGGCAAATACGCGATCTTACCCAAACAGAATCAGATGCAACCTCTTGGGTAAACACACAGAATGATGTTTACCAACAAGCGGTTACGGTAAGTTCATAGTACATGAGACGGATGTGGATGTCGAATACTGTCGCGGTTAACACGTGGCTAACCCGAGAATTCAAGTCCACGAAAGATGATATAGATTCGAGAGAAACACCAACGGAGGGATCTATTGTAATACTCAAGTTGTATACCAAGAGTAATAAAGAGAGTTCCTCATTTTGTGTGTTTCATTTGCAACATAAAAAGAGCACCTATGTAATTGAGAGTGACTAAATAAAACCAATAATACCAAAATAAAAGAAAATGCATCATGTGGAGTTTTATGTTTGTGCATTAAATAAAATAATAATAATAATAGGAATAATAAGATAATAAATGCTAGAAGTTAAAACAAATCCTAAATTAAAAATGAGGGTTTTGAAAATGAGAAGGAGAAAGTATATAAAATATAAAACAAATTTCATAAATGTTCCAAATTAGTACTTCCTAAGTTCACAATAAAATTCGAGGACAAACTCTGCACAAGGGTTGAATTTAAAAATTTGAATTCAAATTTGGTTTGAAAATATGGAAAATAGAAATGAAAAAAAAAGAAAAAGGAAGGAAAACTTACCTGGGCCGCCAGCTGGCAATTCAGCCCACTCGGCCTTACCCTCCGCGCAGCCCAGGCGGGAGTGCGGCTTGCCTGCGGGCGCGGCTGTCGCGTGGGCCCTGCTCGTCAGCCTCACAGTCGCGCTCGCGCTCGCGTGTCTCGTTGACGCGTGGGCCCGGTTCGTCGGATGCATCCTCTTCCGTCGCCGCGCGACCCGGGCGTGCTCGGTGCTCGGATGGCGCAGATCGCGGGAATCCGTTGGGATTGGAATCTAGGCCGCGAGTCAACCTCCCACGCGCGTGTTGCCTCCTTCGCGCTTGCGCAGCGGTGTCGTGGGTCCGGGCCGTCAGACCTCAACCGATTGCCCGGTAATGGTGGAATCGCCCCGCGGACTCGGGCTCCGAGGCTCAACTCACGGCGCTAACCGCAGCTCCACCTCGTCGCAGCTTCAAAAGCGGCCGAAGACCCCCCCTTGCTTCTTCCCTTACCTCCCCTGCTCCGAGGATTCCATACCATCGTTGCCACCGCTGTTTTCCGCTTGCGAGTGTTGCCGCCGCTGCCGAACCACGTCGTTAGCGCCGCCGCGCCCGCAAAGCCTGGTTTTGCTGGCTCGTTGGCGTGCCTGGAACCCGATTGTTGCAACCGTTGAGGGTGTGGAGCCCGGGGTGACGACGAATTGCTCATCGTGCTTCTTCCTCCGCCGCGGAACCCCCTGTGCGTGTGGGCAGCTTCACCATCCCTTCTAGCGTCGGTGAGACATCTCCTCCGTGAATCGCCTAGCCACGAATTTTATTTTTCCACACGTTCTTGCTCGAGCTTGTGACCGGGGCGGTCGGATTTGGTGGGCGCCGGCGGTATCCCGCCGTATGGATCGAGTAGCGCCGCCGTGTCTGGGCGCGATTTGGTGAAGACGCTCAGGGACCGTTGGATCTGGATCGTAGGGTTTTAGCGCTGGCGTAGATTGGGCGGATCGGCTTCTGATCCAAACCGTTGATGTCCGATCTCACGGCTGCGATTACATACCGGTTCGGTGTAATGTTGCTCTAATCTGGAGCGTAGATCTGTGATCGTAGGGCTTAGATTAGAAGATACCCCTTCGCGGGTCAACTTTGCTAAAGAGACCCCATAGTCTTGAGTAATCAACCCGCCATCCAGAGAACACTATCCCTTGTGTCTTAGAAATCTTGCACCGAGCCCCCTGTGGTTTTCTGTTATTGAGGCCCAGTCCAGAGACGTTTAAAAACAGAAAAATAATATTAGAAATTCATTTTTAATACAAAAACAAATCTAGAAACTTGTAAAATGCATAGAAAATTCATTTTAGCTCCAAATTGAGTCATTCCAATTCCTAAAATTTTGTAATATTATTCTCTACCATTTAGTACCACTGTTTTGACATGAACTCTGTCAGAAAATTTATTTATCATTTAATCATACTTTAATCATATTAAACCTTAGGAAAATCATAACTTGAATTCTATAATTCCAAAATTAATAATTCTTGTTCCTGTGATCTTATTTCAATATGTGGATGATTAATATGTATTTTGCATATATGTTTGATGTAATGTTAATTCTGCCTATACCATGTATGTTTGTATTGCTACGATTAGCAGTGAGGTCACGAGTCACCTGAAGAATCATCCTGGTACCTGGAATCTCAAGGCCCAGGCAAGTTGTGCCCTTGATCACTTCTTTTTACCTACTCATGTTCTAATTAATCATAATGATCTGCATAGGTTAATTTTGATGGGACCCAATAGGTTACCCTAGTTTGACTATCTTTATACCTTGTTCACCACTGAATCTTTGGGTAGTACTTGCTAGTGCTATATGTGGCTTTGGGTATAGAGATACACATTACTATTCATGATTATACATTTGTTATCAGTTGTTATTTACTGTTCATGTTGAGATCATTATGTTAATTGGAACATGGAGAACCACCCGGGAAAACAGTGCTACCACAAGGGTAGTATGGGATGCCCTTGGCTGATTAATTAGGAAAGCTAGTGGAAGACTACCTTACCCGAAAGGGGCAAGGGCAGTAGGGGAGAGGTCAGTGCGGGGAGGCCCTCGGGAGGATTTTGCTGCGATGGCGGTCCTACAAGGGATTCCTGTACTGGATCTTCCTATAAACTGTAGCGGGTTTTCGGAAGCTAGTGGAACTTTGTAAAGGCCTCGTAGTGCTACCCTGCCTCACTTCCTTGGTAGAGGTGTATGGGATTCATGACCCCTTGGCAGATGGGTAACACGGCTTGTGGGTAAAGATGCGCAACCTCTGCAGAGTGTAAAACTGGTATACTAGCCGTGCTCACGGTCATGAGCAGCTCGGACACTCACATGATTAATTTATGGAACTAAATTAAATTTGTCATATGCATTGCATTGCAGGTGAAGTTGTTAACTTTTGTTCTACTATTTAATTGGGTTGGTATTTACTTATACTTAGTAATTGCTAATAAAATTTTGACCAACTTTAAAAGCAATGCTCAGCTCTAACCATCTTCTTTGGTAAGCCTTACACTTTATGAGCTCCCACCTTTGGTGAGTTCATGCACATTATTCCCCACAACTTGTTGAGCGATGAACGTATGTGAGCTCACTCTTGCTGTCTCACATACACCACAGGTCAAGACCAGGTACTGCAGAATGATGCTCATGGAGGATGCTGCGATGAGTTCGTGAGAGGTCTAGGTCGTTGTCTCCCAGTCAACTTTGGGTTGCTGGACCGTTGTCTCCTTATAATGTAATTATTTATTTTGTATAGAACTCCTGTTATATGTAAAGATGTGACATTCGATCCTGTGCCACTATACATCATATGTTTGAGACTTGGTCCCAGCATACCTGGTGTTTATGTTAACCCCGGGTTTTGGATCCCTAAAATCCGGGTGTTACAGAAGTGGTATCAGAGGAATGTTGACTGTAGGACGAAATCTAGATAGAACTGGACAACCATTACTTACTTACCTTTGCTACTCTGATTCTTTTCTAAACTTATCTTAATCTATTCTCATCTATTTCCGCTTTACTCTGATTATTCTTACCTTTTCATTCTAAAGACAAATGTGGATTTCACACTTTGGAATCCTATGCCTAAAGTGACTTTAGAAATAGGAGACCTAATCCTAGGAACAAAAACAAAACTATTTTTATAAGTGTCTATATATTTGAATGTCTGTTCTTATGATATCTGTCTGATTTGGATCTTTGTTTGAGTGTGATGGGTTGTGGAGTAATGTCCACAATTGCATCCACATATACACATAGGTATAAAAATATATTTACAAAATAACTAGACAACCTAGATTATCCCCATTGGAACATATCTAGCTTAAGAGATTTATCTTATCCTAAAAAGCTCTCATTCTAACCAATTCATCTTATCTTAAAAGATTCTCCCTTATCTTAATAGATCCATCTTATCTTAAAAGATACTCATCCTATCTTGAAAAGATTGTATCTCATCCTAATAGGTCTAACTGGTCTTAAAAGATTCTATCTTATCTTTATGGATCCCTCTTGTCCTAATAAGCATACTTATCCACCCTAGTTTAACAACCATGATCTAATGCAAATTAACTAGATCTTATCTAGTCAAACAAGTCACACCAATCTAACCCAGATCTGATCAAATTTAAAGTGACTTATCAAACATGTTAGATAATACTGATGAAATAGTTTAGACTCTAAAACTATAGAACCAGTCTTAACTTAGATCACCCTACACTAAATTAAGAATGTCAGATCAACTTGGCCATATGCAACTACCTTAACCATCCAATAGTTGCATAACCCCTCGATTCTAACCCAGCAAGAGATTCTAACCAACCTACACATAATCCATCCTACTCAGATATATCTTGCCCTGATAGATCTATCTAACCTAAACTAGTCTAATCTAGTCACATCCAATTTAATCTAGATCTTATCTTACCTAATGTGACCTGATCCAGTGTGGTCTAATGTTATCTAACTTAATGTGGTTCACTTAAACAGATTAATGACACTAGTAGAAGAGATTAGACCCCACTAGCCATGTATTAACTTATCTTAGCACATTGGATCAATTCAACCATGAGCTAACCCAACCCATAGTGCCATAATGAATAGTATGACCTTTCTATTCCCACCTAATAACAAACAAACTTTTAACCTACATCTTGTAGCCTATCTCACCCATGTATATCTCTCATCTTGACAGATTCCATCTTACCCTTGGATATTCACCTTATCTGATTGGTTACCCCAATCTGGACATAAAACAAAGATTAAGCCCTACCAAAGAATCTATAGATTATAACCAGCTACTAAGCTTATTCCTTCCGCTTATTGAATAATTTCCTTTGCAAAACTATTACCATATGCTTCTAACTTTCATGGTCAATACCAGGAAAGGAAAGATTATCACGTAACAACAAACAGAAAATGAACCCTCCAAATCCTCCACCTGTTGACATCAATCAAGTGGTTGCTACCCAAAGACTGGTAATACAACAGTTAACAGACATGGTGACCGAGATGCAGAATCAGATAAGACAACAACGCGAGGAAATACGTCAGGCCCGCCAAGAAATAAGGCAAGCACGGTTGGAGAGACAACAACAACACCCTCCACCACCACCACCAGCTTCACCAAGCTACATAGATATAAATTATGATGATTTGTAAGGTCTAGATGTTACTTTAGTTAGTAGATGATATGATATTATTTTAGAAGGAACAATAAGGTCTATTGACCCTATGTTTTGTTAAAGAATTATACCTCATGCTGAGATTTCTTTGTTTGTGCATATGTTTCGAGAACAATATGAGCATACATCCCTTTTCTTACAAATCTCGAGGACGAGATTATTTTTAAGGGGGGTGGGATTTGTAATACTCAAGTTGTATACCAAGAGTAATAAAGAGAGTTCCTCATTTTGTGTGTTTCATTTGCAACATAAAAAGAGCACCTATGTAATTGAGAGTGACTAAATAAAACCAATAATACCAAAATAAAAGAAAATGCATCATGTGGAGTTTTATGTTTGTGCATTAAATAAAATAATAATAATAATAGGAATAATAAGATAATAAATGCTAGAAGTTAAAACAAATCCTAAATTAAAAATGAGGGTTTTGAAAATGAGAAGGAGAAAGTATATAAAATATAAAACAAATTTCATAAATGTTCCAAATTAGTACTTCCTAAGTTCACAATAAAATTCGAGGACAAACTCTGCACAAGGGTTGAATTTAAAAATTTGAATTCAAATTTGGTTTGAAAATATGGAAAATAGAAATGAAAAAAAAAAGAAAAAGGAAGGAAAACTTACCTGGGCCGCCAGCTGGCAATTCAGCCCACTCGGCCTTACCCTCCGCGCAGCCCAGGCGGGAGTGCGGCTTGCCTGCGGGCGCGGCTGTCGCGTGGGCCCTGCTCGTCAGCCTCACAGTCGCGCTCGCGCTCGCGTGTCTCGTTGACGCGTGGGCCCGGTTCGTCGGATGCATCCTCTTCCGTCGCCGCGCGACCCGAGCGTGCTCGGTGCTCGGATGGCGCAGATCGCGGGAATCCGTTGGGATTGGAATCTAGGCCGCGAGTCAACCTCCCACGCGCGTGTTGCCTCCTTCGCGCTTGCGCAGCGGTGTCGTGGGTCCGGGCCGTCAGACCTCAACCGATTGCCCGGTAATGGTGGAATCGCCCCGCGGACTCGGGCTCCGAGGCTCAACTCACGGCGCTAACCGCAGCTCCACCTCGTCGCAGCTTCAAAAGCGGCCGAAGACCCCCCCTTGCTTCTTCCCTTACCTCCCCTGCTCCGAGGATTCCATACCATCGTTGCCACCGCTGTTTTCCGCTTGCGAGTGTTGCCGCCGCTGCCGAACCACGCCGTTAGCGCCGCCGCGCCCGCAAAGCCTGGTTTTGCTGGCTCGTTGGCGTGCCTGGAACCCGATTGTTGCAACCGTTGAGGGTGTGGAGCCCGGGGTGACGACGAATTGCTCATCGTGCTTCTTCCTCCGCCGCGGAACCCCCTGTGCGTGTGGGCAGCTTCACCATCCCTTCTAGCGTCGGTGAGACATCTCCTCCGTGAATCGCCTAGCCACGAATTTTATTTTTCCACACGTTCTTGCTCGAGCTTGTGACCGGGGCGGTCGGATTTGGTGGGCGCCGGCGGTATCCCGCCGTATGGATCGAGTAGCGCCGCCGTGTCTGGGCGCGATTTGGTGAAGACGCTCAGGGACCGTTGGATCTGGATCGTAGGGTTTTAGCGCTGGCGTAGATTGGGCGGATCGGCTTCTGATCCAAACCGTTGATGTCCGATCTCACGGCTGCGATTACATACCGGTTCGGTGTAATGTTGCTCTAATCTGGAGCGTAGATCTGTGATCGTAGGGCTTAGATTAGAAGATACCCCTTCGCGGGTCAACTTTGCTAAAGAGACCCCATAGTCTTGAGTAATCAACCCGCCATCCAGAGAACACTATCCCTTGTGTCTTAGAAATCTTGCACCGAGCCCCCTGTGGTTTTCTGTTATTGAGGCCCAGTCCAGAGACGTTTAAAAACAGAAAAATAATATTAGAAATTCATTTTTAATACAAAAACAAATCTAGAAACTTGTAAAATGCATAGAAAATTCATTTTAGCTCCAAATTGAGTCATTCCAATTCCTAAAATTTTGTAATATTATTCTCTACCATTTAGTACCACTGTTTTGACATGAACTCTGTCAGAAAATTTATTTATCATTTAATCATACTTTAATCATATTAAACCTTAGGAAAATCATAACTTGAATTCTATAATTCCAAAATTAATAATTCTTGTTCCTGTGATCTTATTTCAATATGTGGATGATTAATATGTATTTTGCATATATGTTTGATGTAATGTTAATTCTGCCTATACCATGTATGTTTGTATTGCTACGATTAGCAGTGAGGTCACGAGTCACCTGAAGAATCATCCTGGTACCTGGAATCTCAAGGCCCAGGCAAGTTGTGCCCTTGATCACTTCTTTTTACCTACTCATGTTCTAATTAATCATAATGATCTGCATAGGTTAATTTTGATGGGACCCAATAGGTTACCCTAGTTTGACTATCTTTATACCTTGTTCACCACTGAATCTTTGGGTAGTACTTGCTAGTGCTATATGTGGCTTTGGGTATAGAGATACACATTACTATTCATGATTATACATTTGTTATCAGTTGTTATTTACTGTTCATGTTGAGATCATTATGTTAATTGGAACATGGAGAACCACCCGGGAAAACAGTGCTACCACAAGGGTAGTATGGGATGCCCTTGGCTGATTAATTAGGAAAGCTAGTGGAAGACTACCTTACCCGAAAGGGGCAAGGGCAGTAGGGGAGAGGTCAGTGCGGGGAGGCCCTCGGGAGGATTTTGCTGCGATGGCGGTCCTGCAAGGGATTCCTGTACTGGATCTTCCTATAAACTGTAGCGGGTTTTCGGAAGCTAGTGGAACTTTGTAAAGGCCTCGTAGTGCTACCCTGCCTCACTTCCTTGGTAGAGGTGTATGGGATTCATGACCCCTTGGCAGATGGGTAACACGGCTTGTGGGTAAAGATGCGCAACCTCTGCAGAGTGTAAAACTGGTATACTAGCCGTGCTCACGGTCATGAGCAGCTCGGACACTCACATGATTAATTTATGGAACTAAATTAAATTTGTCATATGCATTGCATTGCAGGTGAAGTTGTTAACTTTTGTTCTACTATTTAATTGGGTTGGTATTTACTTATACTTAGTAATTGCTAATAAAATTTTGACCAACTTTAAAAGCAATGCTCAGCTCTAACCATCTTCTTTGGTAAGCCTTACACTTTATGAGCTCCCACCTTTGGTGAGTTCATGCACATTATTCCCCACAACTTGTTGAGCGATGAACGTATGTGAGCTCACTCTTGCTGTCTCACATACACCACAGGTCAAGACCAGGTACTGCAGAATGATGCTCATGGAGGATGCTGCGATGAGTTCGTGAGAGGTCTAGGTCGTCGTCTCCCAGTCAACTTTGGGTTGCTGGACCGTTGTCTCCTTATAATGTAATTATTTATTTTGTATAGAACTCCTGTTATATGTAAAGATGTGACATTCGATCCTGTGCCACTATACATCATATGTTTGAGACTTGGTCCCAGCATACCTGGTGTTTATGTTAACCCCGGGTTTTGGATCCCTAAAATCCGGGTGTTACATCTATAGATGCGGATTTTGGGTCTAATCCACTTTATCAAGCACTAGGTATGGCTCGACTTGATCACACATGCTAGAAAAGCACACGCGAAGCGATCGAGGCATGACTAGAGCGATGATTAGGTGGTTTCCGACCGACTTAATCTCGATTCTTGCAAATACTTCCTTAGGATGGGTTGAACCAAAGTGAGTTTAGACAATTCGACAAAACGATCTCTAAACTCAACCTTTGTTCATTGAGCAGTTACAAGTTAGTAAAACCAACTTGTTGAACTACGTTTGATATTGAGCAGGTTCTCTCAGTACCGTCGGTAAGCTAAGGGTTGAGAGTTGACATTTGCTAACAGGAGATTATGCACTTGGGTAGAAATCCATTTGGTCAGATTGTTCATCTGTTTCTTCATGCGAGACGCATTATCCACTTGGTTAGGGAATACATGGATTAAATAAGAAAGCGAATGAACAAACTCCTGCATCTCAGTAGCAGGGAAAATCAATCTCCATTTCGAGAGCTAATCAGTTGTCCCTCGACACTAAAAAGCTCCAAGGCTTCACCTTTACACAAAGGACGTAAAGGGAACAGGTATGAGTAGTCACTACCAAGATCAAAAGAAATAAGACCACACATGAGAGTGGTATGCCCTTTTGATCCAACAGAGATGATAGTTGTTGTTTGATCACTTCGACAAACAACATCGAAATCGTTTCAAGGGAAAGTCCACAGAAGATAACACATCAGTGTAATTCCATAATGGATCATGACTAGAGACTTCGATACCGGCATGCGCCAAGCAGCAAAATCCTGTGTGCGCATTCACAGGAGGTTCTCAGTTTCGCCGCGGTACCATAAGTCCTTAACCATGACACCATTACAAAACTGGCACCAATGATGAATCTCACGTGGTAAGAACAATTTGTGTAGAGATAACTTATTAATATAATCTTATAATGGATTATGACTACTAACTGTGATACTAGCGTGTGTCGAGCAGCACAACCGTGTGTGCGCACACACAGAAGGTCCTCGGTTTCGTCACGGTACCACATGTTTTAGCCATAACGCCATTACCAGACGTAACCAATAAGAAATCTCGCGCCACACCAATAGATTGAGCAAGGGTGACACTATACAAAGAGATTCTACCTGTCAAAACGGTTACAAGTAGAGAGCCAAATAGATCATGGCCTGATGAAATGAACAAGGCATGGCCATAACCTAAACTTGATGAAAGGAGTGTGATGGGAGACTGTTAATTCAGCCCCGAACATATTTCTATGTCCATCACAACAATTACAAGGTCAAGGATTAGTATCTGATTAGATACGGAGGAAAACAATCATAAGATTAAGATGGTATGCCTTCGATAGATTTGGGGAAATCAAAGGCAGCAAACTAAGGAGAATGATTAGGCATGACTTTCCTAGGTTAGGTTGATAAAATAACGACATGATCTTCCAGAAGAAGCAAAATAGAGATATCTACTTGCACTAACCGAACAAAAAAATGGTTTTGGTTGGAAACATGACTCGATATTCTTGTCTCAAGTCCGGGTACACTTTTAGGTCCAACAAGGAAATTATCTAGGCATTTATTTACATGAGTTTGGTCATGAAGGGATAACGAAAAAATCAACTTTGGGTCATGGTTCACTAAATAAGAACATGGCCTAGTTTTAGGTTTAAGCAAACAAACTACTAACCTTCTATCAGTACATAAGTACCAGGGTAAATACATATAATACCTAAATAGATTACCTAAGAATGGAGGACACCTATTTCATCGAAGTTCATAATTCAGCATTACACCATATTATCTACAATCAATGGTTACTGGAATAAAGATGAGAGAAGCATCTTGGGTGTATAGGTGACAAACATGATGCAACAATCAGGATGCATGCTCGTCCTATACGTCCTCACAAATTTTGCCAACACATGTGGCAATAGCGTTCTATCTCGGTGGCATACTTACGACTCTCACGGTATTTTGCTAGTCGTCAGCTACACATACGGTTTCGGGGTTAGTGTACCTGCAGAAAAATCCATTACAACCCAATTTTCCCATGATGCAAGTCACACATGACAATTTATCACAGTTTATACTCCATATATTTCTATATGGAGGCCAGCTCCTCATTAAGCGTCGAGCCACGCATAGGCGCCGTTGCCACACTTTAACCATAGGGCAACTCATTAAGGTAACTCACCTTCTTACCTGAGCGTAGGTGCGTCGTTACAAGTACAATACACTTCTCAGTATTCCCATGTCTGTATACCCATACACATCCATGGGGTACTGAATTCCTAGAAAAGTAATTACTCCACATCGCAGCCTTCATATATACATATGTAGAACATGTATATAATTGGGCGCCACAGTTAAGCACTTCCCTAGACCGACGGTTGTTCGGTCATGCTCTCACATCCCACCTTACCTGAGCGTCGATCCATCCAGAACTGAATGGCCTCTAAAACAACAATACACATGTATGCAATACCCCCGGTTATGGGTTAGTGGTTTTTAAATAAGCCACCTGATAATCCTTACTTTAGGGCTTAACAGAGGATGTCGTTAGCATTATAGTTTTTCAAAACTATTTTTCAAAGCCAAACAATGTGTTTAATTGAAAATAGGTTTTCTAAAACCAAAACTTTTGTTTTGATAATACGTATGTGACCGTATATACTTAATCTAGCTCCCATACCAGCTGTGGCAGAACCTCCAAGTTATTGGGCCCACATGCACCTGTCCTTGTCCCAAAGACCTCAGACAGCTATGCATGTGCACCAGATAACTTAACAGGATCTGTCCGATTGCCCCAAGGACATCGGATAAACCACTTACAACCAGAACCGCGGGATTAAGTAACACAAATCACACACCAATATTTTTGCAGCGGAAATCTTATTACCAAATTTTACAACTTACAAAAATTTTACATTATTTTATCGGAGCGATTAGAAAAGTATAAGTTTGAAATATATGCTAGCTCAAGTGACCATCCTCAATAAGAAGATAAAGACGGGGTATACTTATATAAGAAGGCTGAGCCCACCGGCACTTAACACCATCAACAGCAGCACAAAACTATAACCTGAAAAACAATAGGGAATAAAACCCTGAGTATGGAATTACTCAGCAAGACTTACCCGACTAAAGAAAAGACTCTCAAGGGTATGCTGGATAAATAGGAATCAAGGAAAAGGCTTTAGCAAGAATCAACTTAGATACTTTTGCAGAAATAGCTTACTACAGTGAGTCCTTACTTTCAACATTTTAACGCCAGATTAAATATTAATAGACTCTGTTTGCATCTTGTCTAATTTCACCATCTCAACAATACAACATCATTTTTATTCATAATGTTCACATCCTGACTTAGGTTGTAGGTCAGTGACCAAGTCTTCATAACCGCGAAGGTACGGCGATCCGAATCGATTATACTCAGCTGAGGATCTCCGATCACACGACATATGTAGCACTTAACCCTTGCATATGTCAACCCGCCACCGGGGTTCTTAAGACCAGATCAGGTTCACGTCAACCGAGAGCACAGATACACCACCGTCCAGCCTCTTGCCACGGAGGGTACACGCTACTCTCGCCACCGCTCCACGCCCATTGCGTGTTATCTTATTCTGGCCTTAGTTTGCCCGAGGCAAAGCTTACCCATGACGAGGGATGTGACCAGTTAAAGGGTCCTCGATCATCAATCCTATATACGCATCCAATCCTTAATCAACCTGGGTAGAACATCACCTGTTCCTAGCCCAAGTCCCGATTTAAGTACTTTCATCCTTAGGATTGTTTGTTTTCCTTAGGATGAAAAGAGCATCACAGGGAACTTTGTAGTAAGATCCCACCATGCTCCCAATGAAAATATATTCTTGCAGGTAGAAGCCATCTGTCACACCCGGTTTTAGAAGACAAACTGAATGCGAACCATGTACGTGCCAGGATCAGCAATTCACGTACACAGCAGTTACATAACATGGACATTATCACACAGTGCTCAAATAGTATTAAAAGGGAAATAGTAGTCGATTACATCACATGTCTGAGACATCCACATAGTCTTTACAATAAATCAAAGTGCGGAAAAGAAACATAGATCAACGCGGCCTTCACAGGCAGCTGACTGGGGGTTGCCGCTAACCCACACCTAGAACTCGTCGTAGTCTTGGAACTCCTGGAAGTCTCCTTCTGCGGCTTCATCTTCTCCTGAGCAGTGGTTGCAATGCGGACAACCTGGGGGGGTCTATGTGTAGAGCAAGGATGAGTACACATCAACATACTCAGCAAATGTCCTGTTTGGCTGTAGTGGACTAGCTTTATATGAGGGTAAGTCAAGCAGTTGCTTTTAGTTGGTCAGATTATTATTACTAGTAGAGAAGGCCAGTTTTAGAATTAACCCACGTTATTAACCCAAACGTACTCCTTTCCAAACGGAAGGAATACCACTTACCATTACCAGAGTCAATACCAAGAACCATCAATCTCATTGCCACCTATAATCCGAACACCTCGGATCAAGTAGCACTAATCACTGGAGCTCTCTTGGCCGCTCATAACCGCGAGCACGGCTGATATATCAGTTTCATAACACTCTGCAGAGGTTGCACACTTTACCCATGAGCCGTGATTCCCTTTTTGCCTCGGGTTGTACGGACCCTTGGCACTCCCAAGGTGAGTAGGCAGGGTCTCACTACGTAGCCTTTACAAAGATTCTCCAGTGTTGTAGCCGCCTGTTAGGTTTCCTAAATGTACCGCACTCCTCCCCAAGGGACATGTTGGGGGCCTTCGTCCTCCGAAGGTCCTCAAAAACATGATTTGACAATGTTTTCCAAGTGGATTATGTGAACAGGTATCCTCGGACTCAGAATCATGAACATGAAGCACGGTCAGGACGAAGCCTGAACCAGACGAAGGACGAGCTGATTACCAAGCTCCACGAAGGATGGTGTACAGCCGAAGCTGTGCGCAGGGAAGCTTCGTCGCGATAGCAGAGGGGGGAACCGACTTAAAGATGAAAAGACTAAGTGGGCCTTGACAGATTTCCATAAGTCATTGACAAATGTAATGTACATGGATGTAATTTTACGTGGGCTGCGTCCCGCGTCTATAAATAGATGAACAGTACTCCCGTACTGGACACGCTGACTTGGCATTTGCTTTTGCGTCACGTTTGTACTTTTTACCTTCCATCAAGACCGAAGGTACATTTGTAATTTGAAATCATTTCTATTTTTCCATGTTAATAAAATAGAAATGATTCTATGATGATGTTTATGATATATTTCATGCTTTATATGAATCCTTCGTCATTATTTGTTATATTTACGAAGGTATGTCCCTTGTGACCTTCGTCCGAAACTCATTGTTTCCCGAAGGGGAATAATGTTTAGAAGGACGAAGGACTTTAACACTTAACACTTTTTATGTTGCCTTGTTCTTAACTCTTAGCATTTGAGAACAAGTCCCCAACATTGGCGCCCACCTCCGGTGAACTCACTTCCACTTCGAGATTTTTGAACACCTTCGGAAGCTATAGACCTTCGCTATGGCGCTGAAGAAAGCTTCAGCGACTGGGGCTGCAGCGCTGCAACCGCTGGACCCCAACCAGGAGACCGTTTCTCTTCGGGAGGCCCGAAGCCAGAAGAGGAAGGCCGTCAGCCCGACGCTTCAGGAGGATGAACTAGACCAAGAGATCAGGGATATGGAGATGCTTCATCAACAGGTGCAGAGGAAAAAGGAAAAGATGGCCAGGCTAGCTGAGCTGCAAAGGCAGATAGACGAAGCTTCTGAAGAAGTTCGTCATCTTACCCACGATGAGCAGAACCGAAGGCCTCAACAAAAAGACCTTCATCAGGAGGGCTTCTTCAACGAAGATGACTGGTATGACAATTTCCATCATGGAAATTTTGTTTTCGATGATGCTTCTCCTCTGTCCGCTGAGCTGCAGGCTACACCCTGGCCTCCATCCTATAAGCCACCCCAGCTTCCCATGTTCGACGGCCACTCAGACCCGAAGCAGTTCTTGATGAGCTATGAAGCAACAGTGTCTTCGTATGGGGGCAATGCTGCAGTCATGGCAAAGTCTTTCGTTATGGCCGTCAGGAGTGTTGCTCAGACCTGGTATTCCTCCCTTCGACCAGGAACGATCACCTCATGGCAGAAGCTGAAGGATATGTTGTTAACCAGCTTTCAAGGATTTCAGACGAAGCCGGTCACTGCTCAAGCATTGTTCCAGTGCACTCAGGATCATGAAGAATACCTTCAGGCGTATGTCAGAAGGTTCTTGCGTTTGAGGGCGCAGGCACCAACGGTGCCCAATGAAATTGTCATCGAAGCCATGATCAAGGGGCTTCGTCCTGGACCTGCAGCTCAATACTTTGCTAGGAAGCCTCCTCAGACTCTGGAGAAGTTGCTCCAAAAGATGGACGAGTACATTCGTGCCGATAATGACTTTCGCCAAAGAAGGGAGGAGGCCTTCAGATTTTCTGAGATGACCAGGGGCTTCGGAGGAAGATTCTATCCGAGGCATGTCAGGTCCATCCACAACTCCACTCAAAATGATGATAAGGGGAGTCAGCAGAACAGACCGCAGTGCTCCTCACAAGCTTCGGGGCAACAGCAAACTTTCTTCCGGCCACCAGCTCCAAGAGGCAGAGGCGCCAGGGGCTTCGGCGGAAGATTTGGAGATCAACCAAGGAGGATATTTTGCTTATTCTGTGGTGAAAACAAGGGCCATACCACCAGGATGTGCCATGTCACCATCCAGAAACAAAAGGAGCTAGCAGAAGCTGCAGCGCAACAGGGCCAGCCGAAGCAGGTCATGCATACTGCTTCGTACCATCAGCCTTACATCCCGGAATACGTGGGCAACCACCCTGCAGTTTCCGTAGCTTCGGCGAGTCAACCTCAAGCTTCATGGCAACAGCCCCCGCCTCCACCTCCGCTGCAACAAGGTCAACAGCCAGAAGGGAGCCAATATGTTCCGCACCAAAGGGATCTCAGAGAGCAATCTGAAGCTCGCACAGTCAATAGTACTGTGCCAGAGTCCAAGCACATTTATTGACATATATCCTACTTTGATAGCAGTCTTTTCCGTTTAAGTTCTATTTTTTGTGTAATAAAGAACATTTCAGTTTTCATATAATAATTTCGTGGTTGGTTATGAGGAAAACCTATCTTCTCCACAGGCTTAAGTTGCTGAAGCTTAAAAATTTGCGGTAACAAGGAGGACCTTCGAATTATTAAAAATCCTTCGAAGCAACAAAAAGTCGTTCTAAGGAACGCAGAGTAAGTTGCCGAAGTTACAAAAAGCCGTTCCAAAGGGAGCGCAGTGTAAGTTTTTTGCTCCAAAGACGTTCCTAAGGGAATGCAGAGCATACAGCGAAAAGTCAACGCTGATACCGCCTAAGTAAAAGGCGAAGAAGCTCCAAAGACGTCCCTAAGGGGATGCAGAGCTTATACCGCCTAAGTAAAAGGCGAAGAAGCTCCAAAGACGTTCCTAAGGGAATGCAGAGCTTATACCGTCTAAGTAAAAGGCGAAGAAGCTCCAAAGACGTTCCTAAGGGAATGCAGAGCTTATAAAGATATTTTGCGTGTATCTTCGGAACAAACGTCATTTGCATAACATAACATCATCACATCATTTTGCATAGCATAAGCATCATACATCATGTTGCATATGGCAAAAGAAGGGGACACAGTATCAATCTTCGAAAGGATGCTTTAAGAAAGTGCAAATTGTGTAAAGTCACGAGGAAATACAATGATAATCTTCGGAGTACAGCTTCGGAGAAAGTTTTTTCAAAGTATGGACGTGCTTCATCAGAGTAATATCGAAATTGCACAGCTTCGGAGAATGTTTCCACGAAGCGTGGACGTGATTCATCAGAATAGTTTTAATGAAGAAAGTCTTCTTCACGAAGCATGAAAAGAAGGGAAGGTGTTTTTTCGCCGAAGGCTCAAAAATGGTATGTATGTAGAATTTCATGCATCGTAAAGAATTGAATAATGAAAAGAGACTTGAATATTACATTCAAATGTACAAAATATTACATAGATCACACTTTAAATGTTTTTCTAATAACACCTAGTCTTCTCTTAATACTACTTCGGCAGCCTCATTTAGAAGTTGTTCAACAACTTTATCCATGATAGCTTCGGCCATTTGTTTGATTTCGTCATCCTCCTTTGTGTGAGGGTCAATTGACGATCCAGCAGGTTCTGAGGAAGCAGAATATTTTTGCATTACTATTACAAACCGCGAGCAAAGTTTGAAATAAAAATTACAACACAACAAGAGCGACTAATTAATACCTATATGCCCTTCGGCAGCTTCTGTCACTTTCCTAGCATCATGGATGCCTTTTTCACTCCTTTGAATGATTTCTTGCGCCATTTCTCGGCCGCCGTTGTCCCAGATATCAGTAAAGAATTTGCCACCAACCATGCTTGCTTCGGCCGAGGGGTCTTTGATGTCTTCGCAGGATAAGGCAGCTTCGGACTGAGCTAAAGATTTTACATGCCCGCAACCTTTCTTCTCCAAGACAGAAGCAACTCCCCTGGCGCCCGAAAAAGCGCAGATGTCGCCACGGCTATTCAGGATTTCCTCGAAGGCCTCTGCTTCGTGACCGATCCATTCCAGTGGACCTTCGGGATTGCCTCTTGAGAAATTCTTTTCACTGGAAAAGGCGCCCACGCTGGCGAAGCTGGTTTTAATCTTCTTCACGCATTCCATGGATTTTTCGTAGCATTTTTTCTTAGAAGACCGAAGCTCTTCCACGGTTGCTTCCAAATGATCAGCCCATTGGTCGCTACATTCCCGTCTTGTTTCTTCAAGTATGCGTTCTTCTTTCGCCCGGGCCAGTTGCTTCTGAAGATCTTTAATCTCGCGTCTGTGAGCTTCGGCCTGAACCTTCGCAGCAGCTTCGTCCTTTTTTACCTTGTCTACTAATGTAAGAAGAATTTTGTCTTTTTCTAGAGCTTCGTTTCTCAGTTTAATAACTTCTGAACGTAAATTGTTGAACGCAATTTCGTAGCTTTCATCTTCGGCACTCTTTTGTGCTCTTAATGCGTTGCTTAGGATTAAACCCTATACGAAAAAGAATCTATATAAGAATAAAAGAATGAATTACGTAATAAAATTTTTTTTTCCAAGCGTCTAATTCCCATACCTTTAAGCTATTGTACGCAAGACTGTCCGCGAGATCTTCCTTCATCATAGCACATAATCCAGCTTCGAGCTTCGGGAAACCCATACTTCTAGCCATCTCCCGGCAGACAGATAATTCTTTGTTATCAGGGAGGCAGTATAGGAAGTCATCTTCATTTGTCCCATTGAATACTACTGCCCCCTTCGGATACTTTAACTCTCTAGCATAGTGATTCGCTTCATAAGTCTCTTCTTCAGATAATTTCTTCCCCGAAGCATGTCGCACGATGTAATCGCATGTGCTGGAAGGAGCTTCGGGGGCGGCAGTGTCAATTTCTTTAACCAAAGCTGGTTCTGATATTTTCTCGGTCTCCAAAGATTGTTCCTTGGTGGGCTCTGAAGGCCCAGCTTCAGCTTCAGGTTGTTGCTTCGAAGCTTCAGCAACTTCAGCTTCGGTAGACACTTCAGCAACTTCAATAGTCCCTTTTGGAGTTGTGCTTGAAGACTTAATTGTCTCCAAAACATCTAACACGTTCACCATTCTTTTTCTTCTCGGGGTCACCGACGGGCCCTTTTGATTTTTTGTTGTTTCAACAGTTGCTGAAGGACTTAAGATTTCCGATATTTTTTGCTCTTCAATCTTCGGTTTTTCTGCTTTTTCGGCTGAAGGTGCTTCAGTTTTCTCTTCTATCTTCGGCACTGGAGCTGGTTCTGTAGCTTCAGAGGCCAAAGAGACTTCACCAATAAATTTTGGCACTGTGGCCGGCTCAATAAAGCGCGCTCGGTGGGTGAGCACCTTCATCTTTTTCCTTTGCGGCGCTGGCTCACTAGTGGCACTCGTGGTAGCTTCTGTCGCAGGAGAAGTAATTTTTCTTTTGCGACCCAGTACCGGATAATGATAGTCAGGGTAGACAAACCCGACTGCGTCAAATACCCGGTTGAGCCTTTTCTTCTTTCGGCCTCCGAAGGCTGCTGATAACGCAGTATTTTCGGCCTTCGAATATGCCCCAAGCAGTTCGTCACTTAGTGTTTCAATGCTTTTCAACCAGTCATCATCAGGTTCAACAAACTTATCCGCATATTTGAATGTGTATTTCAGTCTGACCAGTCCGCCTTCGTCGGACTCTTTGATGGTCTCCTTCGGCATTTCCCACTTTCCTGCAAGTGGCCACACCCTGAAGGCAATATGCTCTTGGACCAAGTCCCTTGTCCCAATGAAAGAGCAGATCACGCCGAAGGCTCTTTGGCATTCCTCGGCTGCTTCATCCATTTCAACCTTCGGCCTTCGAAGTCCGAAGCGTTGCCAGATGGGGCGCATAATAATACTCTTGACATTTTCTTGCGCTGTTAAGTCATTCTTTACATAGAACCATTCAGTCATCCAGGCTCCGGGCCACCTCTTCCGAAAGGTTGGCACAAGGCGGCTTGACCCGGAGCGGGCACCGAAGCTGTAACACCCAAAGTTGTTGTGATATTGTTCTTTCCCCCAGGGCTTCGTCTCGTATAACAACTCATGAATGTTGCAAAAGCTTTTAGCATTTGGTTCTAAACCTTGGCTTCTCGCAGCCCAGACAAACATCCCCATTCTTATGATAGCTTCGGGAGTAATTTGATGCAGGTAGACTTGAAATGTTTTCAGTACCTCAACAACAAACTTGCTTAGGGGGAATCGAAGCCCAGCCTTGAGAAAGCTTCGGAAGATTACGACTTCATCTTCTTCGGGGGTGGGAGAAGTCTTTTCTCCAGCGTCAGCCCTCACAATAGATATATCTCGAAAATACCGCCCCCTCATATTATCAATGTGACTCTGCTTAATAGTGGTTTTCCCGAAAACCGTGTGACTTGGCCGCCATGGTCGATCTTCGGACTCTTCTCCACCACTTTCTACATCGAAACTGTCGCTGTCACCAGTATCTTCGGACAAACCTTCAAGAATCTCTTTGGTGATTTTCTCCGTATTGGTCTCCGCCATCGCTATAAGGAACCCCAGGTTCTTCTCTTCGTCGAGACTCAGCTTCATCTCAGCAGGGATCTTCTTACCTTCAGACATCTTCGGAAACGCTAAAAAACTGTTTTCAAGGCCGAAGCTTCAAAATCAAAAAGATCAGCAAATCTTAGTGCACAAGAGCTAAAAATTTAGTGGGCCGAAGCAAATGGCAAGTGTGCGTACCAAATAAGTTTGCGGTATGATCTTATTTATACCCCCAGGGCGTTGAAAATTAAAGGACCCCGCTTGTCAGTGAATGTTGCTATTCTAGCAAAGGGAAGGTGAAGCAAATGGCAAGTGTGCGTACCAAATAAGTTTGCGGTATGATCTTATTTATACCCCCAGGGCGTTGAAAATTAAAGGACCCCGCTTGTCAGTGAATGTTGCTATTCTAGCAAAGGGAAGGTGTTTTTTCGGACCTTCGGCTCAAGGCCTTCGTCCATATCGCAATCTGAATTTATCATTAACAAATTAATATTGCGAGGGGCTACTGTTGGGGGCCTTCGTCCTCCGAAGGTCCTCAAAAACATGATTTGACAATGTTTTCCAAGTGGATTATGTGAACAGGTATCCTCGGACTCAGAATCATGAACATGAAGCACGATCGGGACGAAGCCTGAACCAGACGAAGGACGAGCTGATTACCAAGCTCCACGAAGGATGGTGTACAACCGAAGCTGTGCGCAGGGAAGCTTCGTCGCGATAGCAGAGGGGGGAACCGACTTAAAGATGAAAAGACTAAGTGGGCCTTGACAGATTTCCATAAGTCATTGACAAATGTAATGTACATGGATGTAATTTTACGTGGGCTGCGTCCCGCGTCTATAAATAGATGAACAGTACTCCCGTACTGGACACGCTGACTTGGCATTTGCTTTTGCGTCACGTTTGTACTTTTTACCTTCCATCAAGACCGAAGGTACATTTGTAATTTGAAATCATTTCTATTTTTCCATGTTAATAAAATAGAAATGATTCTATGATGATGTTTATGATATATTTCATGCTTTATATGAATCCTTCGTCATTATTTGTTATATTTACGAAGGTATGTCCCTTGTGACCTTCGTCCGAAACTCATTGTTTCCCGAAGGGGAATAATGTTTAGAAGGACGAAGGACTTTAACACTTAACACTTTTTATGTTGCCTTGTTCTTAACTCTTAGCATTTGAGAACAAGTCCCCAACAGGACAAATCAACCTTGGCAGAGTGAGCCGCATACACCGAGCCCCATTGACGGCACGACGGCTAAGCGAACTACACCCCGGTTCCTCTAATTATTCAGCTAAGGGCGTCCCACTCCACCCTCATGGTTGCACTGTTTTCCCGGGCGGTCATCCAACGAACAGGTCCTTACGGAGAAGCACTCGAGAAACCACTCGAGCCCCCTTGAAGGCCACATGTATAACATCATAATAAAAGAAGGGAAAATAGTGTATCATTGATAATTCTCATCACGTTCATTGATCAGAGTTGAGCAATAGCATAAGACTAAACAATAATAATCCAACCCAAATAGGTAAACAAGGACATGTATAACAAAAGCTAGTCAATCCTTAGGTATAAATGTGTAATGCGGGAGGTGAATTAAAGAATGTATAGGACAGAGATAGGTCAAGGGACACTTGCCTCCACCAACCGACTGCTGCTCAGGGACTTCTCCTGCGAGTTCTTCGGACTCCTCGACCGAATCGTTCTCTATGCGATTGCAAACATACATACATCCATACTTTCAAATTAGGAAACCAACAGTACACCATACAAGAGAACAAGTAGATTAAACGTGCATAGAATATGACATACGATATTGCATTTACCATGGTTGGAAGGAAACGGGAAAGGTCTCGTGGGGTCAAAGCCTACTCGAAACGTATTACGGGTAGATGCATAGCTAAGCGCTACGTGACTTAATTCCATCGAGTTACACTAACAAGTATTAGCCACAAGCGCTAATATAACTATAACTATTTTCAATTGATCCACATTAAACGAGATCCAAGATTAGCTACATGCACTAATAGAAACTTAACCACTTTTAGTAGATCAACATTAAATGAGATAGACGATTAACTATATAAATTAACTAACGTAACCAATTTCTAAATTGAGTTTCCTATTTTATTAACATGAACAACGTGATTAGCGCGCATAAAATATAGAGGGGTAGACGGGCACGTCTAGGGGTAGACGAGGGCACGGCGGGCCGTGCCAAGGCACCACGCGAGCAGCGCGCGCGCAAGGCCGCACACACGCGCCGCGAACTAGCCGTGCACACGTCGGGGCCGCGCGCTGGCCGAGCTCAAGGCCGCGCGCCATAGGCACGCTGGGCCGAGCTCGAGGCCGCGCCGGGGCCGTCACGACGCGAGCAGGACACGCCGGGGCAGGCAGGGCGAGCACGGGCGGGCGCGCCATGGCCACGCGCCATGGCCGGGACGGGGATGAGGCCGGGCGCGCGCGCAGGGGAGGGCGAGGGCACGCCGGCCGGGCGGACGAGGCACGCCACGCGGGCGTCATGTCCGGCGAGGCCACGGGCGGGGCGGGTGCGGCCGGGGCCGGGACGGCGCGGGGCTGGGGCGGCGCAGCCGGGGTCGGGGCGACCGGGGCGGGCGCCATGGCCGGGGCCGGGACTAGGGCGGCCGGGGCCGGGGCAGCGCGACCGGGCGTGGCCGGGACGGGGCCGGGCGCGGCCGCGGCGGGGCGGGGCCGAGGCGGAGCAGGGCCGGGACGGCGCGGGGCCGGGGCGGGGGCGGCCGGGGCCGGGGCGGGGGCGCCATGGCCAGGGCGACGCGGGGCCGGGATGGGGGCGCCATGGCCGGAGCGGCGCGGGGCCGGGACGGGGGCGCCATGGCCGGGGCGGCGCGGGGCCAGGACGGGGGCGCCATGGTTGGGGAGAGGGAGGGAGGGGGAGAGGAGAGGGAGGAGGGGGGGCTTACCGCGCAGGGGAGGGCGGCGGCGGCGCGCAGGGGGAGGGGAGGCGCGATTAGGGCAGGGGAGAGAATGACAGGCGGGGCCCGCAGGGAGGGGAGAGAAATTTTGGGGGAAGGGGGAGGGGGCGCGGCTGGGCCGCTTTGGGCCCAAAGTGGGGGCGCGCGGGGGGCGAGGTGGGCCGGCCGGGCGGCTGGGCCGCGCGCGGGGGGGGGGGGGGTGTGGCTGGGCCAAAAATGGGGAAGGAGGGGGGAGGGGAGAGAGGAAAGGATTTTCCCTTTTTTAATATCTATTTCCTAGATGAATGCATTTACATTTTCAAACAATAAAAAAGAATGCATGGTTCGGCATGGTGCATCAAGCAAAATAAAATATTTTAGGGTTTTGCTTTACATGGGATCTCAAGTCAAATCCCGCTATAACTTTGGAAAAGATCAAGGTTTAGCGAGGAGAAAAGGGAAAAGGAAAGGGTAACGCCTGAATTTGGTGAGGGAAAAGAAGAAAAAATTCTACCCTCAAATTCAGGGCGTTACAAACCTATCCCCCTTAAAAGAATCTCGCCCTTGAGATTCAGGGTTGGCTAGCAAAGAGCTCTGGGTATTTAGCCATCAGATCATCTTCGCGCTCCCAGGTTGCCTCTTCCTCAGAGTGGTGACTCCATCTGACTTTGCACATTCTGATGGTCTTCCTTCGGGTGACTCTGTCTGCGGTTTCAAGGATCTGCGCTGGTTTCTCTGTGTAGGTCAAGTCCTCCTGGACCTCCAGACCTTCCACTGGCAACTGCTCTTCTGGCACACGCAAACACTTCTTCAACTGAGACACATGAAAGACATCATGCACTGCGGACAATCCTTCTGGCAAACTGAGCTGATAGGCCACTTCTCCACGCTTTGCGAGAATTTGATACGGACCGATATAGCGGGGTGCTAGCTTGCCTTTGACTCCGAACCTTCTGACTCCTCTGATCGGTGACACTTTCAGATAGACGAAGTCTCCAACTTCGAAACTCAGCTCTCTTCTTCTTGTGTTTGCATAGCTTCGCTGCCTCGATTGCGCTACCTTCAAATTTTCTCGGACCATCTTGATGTTCTCTTCAGCTTCAAGCAGAATGTCTGGCCCGAACACTTGCTTTTCTCCGGGCTGATCCCATTGCAACGGAGTTCTACAACTCCTTCCATAAAGCGCCTGAAATGGTGACATCTTCAAACTGGCTGGATAACTGTTGTTATAGGAAAACTCTGCATAAGGCAATCTCTTGTCCCATCCGGACTGATCTTGCAACGCACAGGCTCTCAACATGTCTTCAAGAATTTGATTGGTTCCTTCAGTCTGACCATCTGTCTGCGGATGATAGGCTGAACTGAAATTCAAATGTGTGCCCAAGGCTTCATGCAACTGCTGCCAGAAATGAGAGGTGAATTGCGTTCCTCTGTCTAACACTATCTTCTTTGGCACACCGTGGAGACAAACAATCTGAGACATGTACAGCTCTGCCAATACTGCACTGCTGTAGTTGGTCTTGACAGGTATGAAGTGGGCTGACTTGGTCAAACGGTCCACTACTACCCAAATAGAATCGTAGCCGGCTCGAGTACGAGGCAATCCGACTATGAAATCCATGCCGATTTCATCCCATTTCCACTGAGGGATTTGCAACGGTTGCAACAATCCAGCTGGTCTCTGGTGCTCTGCCTTGATCCTTCGACAACTATCGCACATAGCCACATGCTCTGCGATTTCTCTCTTCATTCCGTACCACCAGAATTTCTTCTTCAGATCCTGATACATCTTCTCACTGCCAGGGTGAATCGAATAGGCTGTCTCATGAGCTTCCTTGAGAATCAACTCCCGAATAGACTGGACATTGGGAACGCACAAGCGGTCTTTGAACCATATCACACCTTCTGCATCTTCTCGAAAATCTTTGCCTCTGCCATCTAGAATCAGTCGCCGGATCTCACTGATCTTCTCATCATTCTTCTGTGCTTCTTTGATTTCCCGCTCCAGGGTAGGTTCCAACTCAATTGTGACTCCTCGCGTGTTGTTTAGAAATCCGAGACTCAACCTGTCAAACTCCTTGGCCAACTCATAAGGCATCGGACGAGCGACCATCAGATTGACTTGACTCTTCCTGCTCAAAGCATCTGCCACTATGTTCGCTTTGCCTGGATAGTAATGAATCTCCAACTCATAGTCTTTGATCAGCTCTAACCACCTTCGCTGCCTCATATTCAACTCTGACTGAGTGAATATGTACTTCAGACTCTTGTGATCTGTGTAAACATCACATTTCTGTCCATACAGGTAGTGCCTCCATGTCTTCAGTGCGTGAACCACTGCTGCCAACTCTAGATCATGGATTGGGTAATTCTGCTCATGAACCTTCAGCTGTCGGGACGAGTAGGCCACAACTCTTCCCTCTTGCATCAACACACATCCCAAACCAGTGTAACAAGCATCACAATACACCGAGAAGGGCTTGTGCACATCAGGCAAGACTAGGACAGGCGCTGTTGTCAACTTCCCTTTCCGTGCTTCAAAGGCCTCTTGACATTTCTAGGTCCACTTGAACTCAACCTTGTTGCCTAGCAACGCTGTCATTGGTTTCGCAATCTTCGAAAACCCTTCAATAAATCGCCGATAATATCCGGCCATTCCAATGAAGCTCTTGATTCCTTGAGCATCTGTTGGCGCTTTCCAGTTCAGAATGTCTGCCACTTTCTTCGCATCCATAGCCAATCCTTCTTTGTTGATTATGTGACCCAAGAATAGGACTTCACTGATCCAAAACTCACACTTGCTCAACTTGGCATACAATTGATGCTCTCACAATCTCTGCAATACCATTCTCAAATGGTCTGCATGCTCTTCTTCGCTTTGAGAATAAATCAGAATGTCATCAATGAATACCACCACAAACTTATCAAGATAGTCCATGAATACACTGTTCATCAAGTTCATGAAGAAGGCCGGTGCATTTGTTAGACCGAAAGACATCACAGTGAACTCATACAACCCATACTTGGTAATGAATGCCGTCTTCGGAATGTCCAAAGGTCGGATCCTGAGCTGATGGTAACCTGACCTCAGATCAATCTTGGAGAACACACTGGCTCCTCTCAACTGGTCGAACAGATCTTCTATTCTGGGCAAAGGGTACATGTTCTTGATCGTGACTTCATTCAGAGCTCGATAATCGATACACATCCTTTTGGTGCCATCTTTCTTCTCCACAAATAGGACAGGGGCGGCCCAAGGCGAGGTGCTTGGCCGGATGTAACCTTTCGCTGACAGCTCATCGATCTGCTTCTTAAGTTCAACCAACTCTGGCCCAGATATTCTGTAAGCTCTCTTGAAGATAGGGGCGGTTCCAGGAAGAAGCTCTATGGCAAACTCAACTTTCCGCTCTGGTGGCATACCTGGTAAGTCCTTTAGAAACACATCTGGGAACTCGGACACAACCTTGATACTCTCAATTGGGTCTGCTTCACTGCTATCGACAGCCATCTAATAACAACTTCCTTTCTTCGGCTCAGGCGAGACTAACTCGGTCACCACTTCCTCTCCTAGTGGGGACACCAACTTAATTGTCCTCTTATCACAACTGATAACTGCCTGATACTTATCTAGCCAATTCATCCCTAGGATGACATCTATTCCCTGAGTACCCATTACTATGAGGTTAGCGAGAAACGCTATCCCCCTTATTTCCACACATACATTCAAACATATGCTATCAGTTCGAATTCTACCACCGGCTGAGTCAATTTGAATGGGGGTTGACATGGTAGTAATTGGAAGATTATGTGCTTCTACCCATGATGCAGTAATGAAAGAATGCGTTGCTCCAGTATCAAATAACACTTCTGCAATATGGGAGTCGACTAGGAACATACCTACTATCATGCCGGGGGTCTCCTGAACTGCTTCAGCCTCCAAGTGGTTCAGTCTCCCATGATTATAGCGCGGCTGAGAGCGGTTGCCTGCTCCAGGTTGAGACACATTCTGCTTTGCTGGGGCATTGGGGCCTGATTGCTGCTGGGCTGCCTTCTTCGGACATTGCATCACCCAGTGGCCTTGCTCTCCACAGTGGAAACATGCTCTGTTTCCAACCTGAACTGGTGCTGCCTGACTGTTTTGCTGGTTTGCTGGGGCAGGAAGACGAGGTGCCTGCTGATTCTGCCTCTGAAACTGACCTCCTCCTGACTGATTGTTCTGACGATTCTGATACTGGTGCTGAGGATACTGCCTTTGGAACTGCTGATGCTGCTGAGGTGGACGCTGGTTCTGCCTGAACTGCTGAGGTTCATTGCTTGAGAAACGAGGACGACTGCTGCTTCCAGGCTGGGGTCCACTGATCTTGCGCTTGCGATCCTCCATCTCCTTACGCTTCCTCTCTATCATGATTGCTCTGTCAATCAAGTGCTGGAATGTCGGGAAAGTGTGATTCATCAGCTGATACTGAAGAGGGTCAACCAAGCCTCTCAGGAAACGGTATTGTCGTTTGGCGTCGGTGTTGACATCTTCAGGAGCATAGCGAGACAACTGCAGAAACCTGTCCCGGTACTCACTGACAGACGATGACCCTTGCTTGAGGGCCAGGAACTCCTCCTTCTTCACTGTCATTAGACCTGCAGGAACATGGTACTGACGAAAGCTACCTCTGAACTCTTCCCAGGTGATGGTGTCGGGGTTGGCATGGGTGGCGAGATAAGACTCCCACCATGACTGGGCTGCTCCTCTCAACAGACGGGGACCATACAGGACTTTCTCCCTGTCATCGCACTGAGCAGTATGCAACTCCCGCTCCACAGTGCGCAGCCAGTCTTCAGCATCCATGGGGTCAGAGGAGTGAGCAAACGTCGGAGGATGACCTCTCATGAATTCAGCACGCTTGTCCCTGGGCATCTGAGGCATCTGAGGCTGAGGTGGTGGCTGCTGCTGCTGCTGAATGGCGGCCAGAGTCTGACCAATGGCTTGAACTGCCTGAGTCTGCATCAGAAACATCTGCTTGATGGACATCGGGGGCGGGGGCGGCAGGTGCTGTTGCTGGGGCACCTCATCCTACTGAGCGGCTTGCTCCTGCTGAGCACGCCTTCCTCCTCTGCGCCTGTTCTCTGACATCTACAGAATGCAACCACATATCAAAACTGGTCTTGCAAACCTTGCAGCATAGGAAAAGAGCATAGAATTCTCCACAACACTGAACAGATGAGCATCTTCACTGATCTCCAACATAGACCACACAACTTCTCAGATAAAAAGGAAAGTGGAATGAAAGGCTTCCCAACTAGATAACTAACTCCATTAACATATAACTGGTAAACCAAAATGCAGGGGATACCCACACTCTGGCGACAGTCATTACAAAGATCCAAACCAAACATAGTTCTTCATGACAAACATAAATGCACAGGATATAGCAAACTATCCTGTCTAACTAAGACTAACTAAGAGCGAGACCCAACGCTAGGACTGTAGCTTCTACGTATATATTTCGTATTAATTATAAGATCCGACTCTAACGATCTATGGTTCTAGATTTATCTTGGTCTTGCAGTCGGGATTGTCATAAGGCTGGTGTCCACGCCGAGGTGAGCGGTACGGGTGCTGAGTCCCGACGGGAGCGGGGGAACCATCATCCAGGTGACGACGCTCCGCGCGCTCAGCTCGCAGCAGGGCGATCTCAGCACGAGCCCTACTCAGCTCGTCCAGTGCATGGTCCAGCTCCGTGTTTAGCACGGCGGCTAGGTTGACTGTGCTGCTCAACCTAGGATTGTCCTCACCAACAGGTGAGACAATCACGCCTCCTGTGCTGTCAGATGGACGGTGGGGATAATACTTCAGGTTGAGACCGTCAGCTACCCCACCGAGAACCGAGCAGTAGTGCGAAAGCACACGCCGTGCAGCATCTTGCATGGCCGCCTCAGCTGAGTCCCGCTCAGAGATAGAATAGTGCTCTGAGCAGGCCTCCGCACCCTGGAGACTGTTCTCCGGACGGCGCACCAAGCAGGTCACCTCCCAGCGGTCCGGGTAGACCCCGCGACTTTGCTGGTAGACCACACAACGATACTCGATGGACCAAGTACGCCGGTCAAGTGCCCGACGTAGCAGGGTGTCGAGCGCATCGTGGAAGTGACACCCGCGAGCAGCGTCGCGAGTGATGGGTCGAGCAACCCATCCTTCCGGCTCCTAGTCAGTAGGGAAGTCGGTGTCGTGGCTCGAGCTGTCGTCGCCACCTCCGTCGTCTGGGTCTCCTCCAGCAGCTACTCTAGAGGCTGGGGCGCCCAGTGGTGGTGCAGGGGGCGCCTCCAGGGGAAGCACAGGGGAGCAGCTCCTCACCGAATCTATCTCCTGCTGGAGCGAGAAAGAGGAGCCCTGCTGCTCCTGTCGTCGACGTTCCTGCCCCTCATGCAGGCGGTGGTGCAGCCTCTCAAAATGGCTGGACTGTCCGACCACAGGACGGCGAAGCGGACGCTTAGCAAGGCGGGAGGGTAAGAAGGGGATGACGGACTTTCGTGCAGTGTGTCTAAGACGAGCCATCTACAAAAGACACCACAAGCAAAAGAGTGAGAACAGAATTAATATGACCAGCAAGTAATGAATCATAAATAAATGAAAGATTAGAATAAAACACAAATTTCGGCAAGGTATAATATATAGTAGAACATAGTTTGGTCAATATGACCAACTTTTGAAGGGATATCAAAGTCAAGGCAGGGACAGAGGTCTATAGTCCTTAGAATGACCATTCTACTCTAGGTTAGCGGTCCTACGGTGTCACACCCGGTTTTTAGAAGGCAAACCGAATGCGAACCATGTACGTGCCAGGATCAGTTATTCACGTACACAGCAGTTACATAACATGGACATCATCACACAGTGCTCAAATGGTATTAAAAGGGAAATAATAGTCGATTACATCATACGTCTGAGACGTCCATATAGTTCTTACAATAAATCAAAGTGCGGAAAAGAAACGTAGATAACGCGGCCTTCACAGGCAGCCGACTGGGGGTTGCCGCTAACCCACGCCTAGAACTCGTCGTAGTCTTGGAACTCCTGGAAGTCTCCTTCCACAGCTTCATCTTCTCCTGAGCAGTGGTTGCAATGCTGACAACCTGGGGGGGGTTTGGTGTGTAGAGCAAGGGTGAGTACACATCAACATACTCAGCAAGTATCCTGTTTGGCTGCAGTGGACTAGCTTTATGTGGGGGTAAGTCAAGCAGTTGCTTTTAGTTAGTCAGGTTATTACTTACTAGTAGAAAGCCAGGTTTTAACATTAACCCAAGTTATTAGCCCAATGTATCCTTTCCAAACGGAAAGAATACCACTTACCAATACCATAATCATAGTCAGAACCATCAATCTCATTGCCACCTGTACCAAAGTATCACTGATCAAGTATCACTAATCTCTGGAGCTCCCTTGGCCGCTCATAACCGCGAGCACGGCTGATATATCAGTTTCATAACACTCTGCAGAGGTGGCGCACTTTACCCATAAGCCGTGATTCCCTCTCTAGCCCGGGCTTGCAAGACCCTTATTCACTCCCAAGGTGAATGGCTAGGGATTCACTACGAAGCCTTTACAAAGATTCCCCGAGGCTGTAGCCGCCCGTTAGGTTTCCTAAATGTACCGCACTCCTCCCCAAGGGACAAATCAACCTTGGCAGAGCGAGCCGCATACACCGAGCCCCATTGACGGCACAACGGCTAAGCGGACTACACCCCAGTTCCTCTAATTATTCAGCTAAGGGCGTCCCATTCCACCCTCATGGTTGCACTGTTTTCCCGGGCGGTCATCCATTGAACAGGTCCTTACGGAGAGGCACTCGAGAAACCGCTCGAGTCCCCTTAAATGCCACAAGTATAATCATAAATAAGAAGGGAAAACAGCGTATCATAGATAATCACATCATGTTCATTGATTAGAGTTGAGCAATAGCATCAGACTAAGCAGTAATAATCCGACCCAAATAGGTAAACAAGGACATGGATAACAAAAGCTAGTCAATCCTTAGGTATAAATGTGTAATGCGGGAGGTGAATTAAAGAATGAATAGGACAGAGATAGGTCAAAGGACACTTGCCTCCACCAACCGACTGCTGCTCAGGGGCTTCTCCTGCGAATTCTTCGGGCTCTTCGACCGGATCGTTCTCTATGCGAGCGCAAACATACATACACCCATCCACATATTTAATACAAAAGAACAGTACACCATACAAGGGAACAAGTGAAGCGAATATGCATCAAGTATGACGTTCGATATCGCATTTATTATGGTTAGAAAGAAACGGGAAAGGTCTCGCAGGGGGTTAAAGTTTATGCACTAATGATTAGTTACAATTGGTTCTTAACAAAAGAATTCTGTTATATATATATAAATGGAAACCTAATCATTTTAAGTTGATCAACATTGCACGGGTTAAACAATTAACTACGTGAATCAATAGCACAACGGAATTTTAAATTAAACTTCCTATTTTCCATAGCATGAACAATGATCAGTCTACCTAAAATAAAGTAATTATAATCACAGAAAGTAAATAAAATAAAATAAAATAAAAAATAAAAAAAACAGAGGGGGGGGCGGTTGAACCGGCCCTAGGGCGGTTGAACCGGCCCTAGGCGGGGCGGTCGGGCGGCTGAGCTGGGGCCGGGGCCGGCCGAGCTGGCGGCCGAGGCCGGCCGAGCTGGCGGCCAGGGCCAGCCGAGCTGGCGGCCAGGGGCGGCTGGGCGAGGGGGGCGCGGCCGGGGGGGCTGGCCGGGGGCTGGCCGTGGCCGGCCAGGGGGCGGCCGGGGCAGGCCAGGGGCGGCTGGGGCCGGCTGGGCGCGGCCGAGGGCCGGCCAGCGGCCACGGCGGGGCTGGGGGGGTGGTGGCCGGCGCGGCCAGGCCTTGGCCGGGCAGGGAGGGGGAGAGGGGAGGAGAGGGGAGGGAGGAGAGGAGGGAGGAGGGAGGGGGGGGCCTCACCGGCGATGGGCGGCCGATCCGGCAGAGGGCGGCGGCCGGCGCTAGGGCAGGGGCGGGTAGGGGTAGGGCGGCGGCTTAGGTGGGGAGGGAGAGAAAATGAGAGGGAGAGGGAGAGGATTGGGGGAAAAAGAGGAGGTGGGGGGGCGGCTGGGCCGGCCGGGGTCGGCCCACGGCGCGGGAGAGAGAGAAGAAGAGGAGAGAGAAAGAGAGAGAAAGAAAAAGAAAAGATTATTTCCCTGTTTTCGAAATTCGATCTTTATGAATGCATTTGCACTTTCAAACAATCAAAAGAAATGCAAGGTTCGGCATGGTGCATCAAACAACACAAAGTATTTTTAGAGTTTTTCTTACACGGGAAATCCAAACCGAATCCCGCTAAACTTTGGAAAAGATCAAGGTCTAGCGAGGGGAAAAAGAAAAAAGAAAAGGTAACGCCCGAATTTTGGCGAGTAAAGAAAAGAAAAAAATCAACTGCAAAATTCGGGGCGTTACAAACCTATCCCCCTTAAAAGAATCTCGCCCTCGAGATTCAGGGCTGGCTAGCAAAGAGCTCTGGGTACTTGGCCATCAAATCATCTTCACGCTCCCAGGTTGCTTCTTCCTCAGAGTGGTGACTCCATCTGACTTTGCACATCCTGATGGTCTTCCTTCGGGTGACTCTGTCTGCAACCTCAAGAATCTGAGCTGGCTTCTCGACATAGGTCAAGTCCTCCTGGACTTCCAGACCTTCCACTGGCAACTGTTCTTCTGGCACACGCAAGCACTTCTTCAACTGAGACACATGAAAGACATCATGCACAGCTGACAAATTCTCTGGCAGACTGAGCTGATAGGCCACTTCTCCACGCTTTGCGAGGATCTGGTACGGACCAATGTAGCGGGGTGCTAGCTTGCCTTTGATTCCGAACCTTCTGACTCCTCTGATCGGTGACACTTTCAGATAGACAAAGTCTCCGACTTCGAAACTCAGCTCTCTTCTTCTTGTGTCTGCATAGCTTCGCTGCCTCGATTGCGCTATCTTCAGATTCTCTCGAACCATCTTGATGTTCTCTTCAGCTTCAAGCAAAATATCTGGCCCAAACACTTGCTTCTCTCCAGGCTGATCCCATTGCAACGGAGTTCTACAACTCCTTCCATAAAGCGCTTGAAATGGTGACATCTTCAAACTGGCCTGATAACTGTTGTTATAGGAAAACTCTGCATAAGGCAATCTCTTATCCCATCCGGACTGATCTTGCAACGCACAGGCTCTCAACATATCTTCAAGAATTTGATTGGTTCTTTCAGTCTGACCATCTGTCTGCGGATGATAAGCTGAACTGAAATTCAGATGTGTGCCCAAGGCTTCATGCAACTGCTGCCAGAAATGAGAGGTGAACTGCGTTCCTCTGTCTGACACTATCTTCTTTGGCACACCATGAAGACAAACGATCCGAGACATATACAACTCTGCCAATACGGCACTGCTGTAGGTGGTCTTGACAGGTATGAAGTGAGCTGACTTGGTCAAGTGGTCCACTACTACCCAAATGGAATCGTAGCCGGCTCGAGTGCGAGGCAATCCGACTATGAAATCCATACCAATTTCATCTCATTTCCACTGAGGGATCTGCAACGGTTGCAACAATCCAACAGGTCTCTGGTGCTCTGCCTTAATTCTTCGACAACTATCGCACATAGCCACGTGCTCTGCGATTTCCCTCTTCATTCCGTTCCACCAGAATTTCTTCTTCAGATCCTGATACATCTTCTCACTGCCAGGGTGAATCGAATAGGCTGTCTCATGAGCTTCCTTGAGAATCAACTCCCGAATGGACTGGACATTGGGAACACACAAGCGGTCTTTGAACCATACCACGCCTTCTGCATCTTCTCGAAAATCTTTGCCTCTGCCATCTAGAATCAGTCGCCGAATCTCACTGATCTTTTCATCATTCTTCTGCGCTTCTTTGATTTCGCGCTCCAAGGTAGGTTCCAATTCAACTGTGACTCCTCGCGAATTATTCAGAAATCCGAGACTCAACCTGTCAAACTCTTTGGCCAACTCATAAGGCATCGGACGAGCGACCATCAGATTGACTTGACTCTTTCTGCTCAAAGCATCTGCCACTATGTTTGCTTTGCCTGGATGGTAATGGATCTCCAACTCATAGTCTTTGATCAGCTCTAACCATCGTCGCTGCCTCATATTCAATTCTGACTGAGTGAATATGTACTTCAGACTCTTGTGATCTGTGTAAACATCGCATTTCTGTCCATACAGATAGTGCCTCCATGTCTTCAGTGCGTGAACCACTGCTGCCAACTCTAGATCATGGATTGGGTAGTTCTTCTCATGAATCTTCAGCTGTCGGGACGAGTAAGCCACAACTCTTCCCTCTTGCATCAACACGCATCCCAAACCTGTGTAACAAGCATCACAGTACACAGAGAAGGGCTTGTGCACATCAGGCAAGACTAGGACAGGCGCTGTTGTCAACTTCTCTTTCAGCGCTTCGAAGGCCTCCTGGCATTTCTGGGTCCACTTGAACTCAACCTTGTTGCCTAGCAACGCTGTCATTGGTTTTGCAATCTTCGAAAACCGTTCAATGAATTGCCGATAATATCCGGCCATTCCAATGAAGCTTCTTGATTCCTCGAGCATCCGTTGGCGCTTTCCAGTTCAGAATGTCTGCCACTTTCTTTGGATCCACAGCCAATCCTTCTTTGTTGATTATGTGACCCAAGAACAGGACTTCACTGATCCAGAACTCACACTTGCTCAACTTTGCATACAACTGGTGCTCTCGCAATCTCTGCAATACCATCCTCAAATGATCTGCATGCTCTTCTTCACTTTGAGAATAAATCAGAATGTCATCAATGAATACCACCACAAACTTATCGAGATAATCCATGAATACACTGTTCATCAGATTCATGAAGAACGCTGGTGCATTGGTCAAACCAAAAGACATCACTGTGAACTCATATAAACCATACTTGGTAATGAATGCCGTCTTCGGTATGTCCGAAGGTCGGATCCTGAGCTGATGATAACCTGACCTCAGATCAATCTTGGAGAACACACTGGCTCCTCTCAACTGGTCGAACAGATCTTCTATTCTGGGCAAGGGATACTTGTTCTTGATCGTGACTTCATTCAAAGCTCGATAATCGATACACATCCTCTTGGTGCCATCTTTCTTTTCCACAAACAGGACAGGGGCGGCCCAAGGCGAGGTGCTTGGCCGGATGTAACCTTTCTCTGACAGCTCATCAATCTGCTTCTTAAGCTCAACCAACTCGGGTCCAGATATTCTGTAAGCTCTCTTAAAGATAGGGGCGGTTCCAGGAAGAAGCTCTATAGCGAATTCAACTTTCCGCTCTGGTGGCATACCCGGTAAATCCTTTGGAAACACATCTGGGAATTCAGACACAACCTTGATACTCTCAATTGGGTCTGCTCCACTGCTATCGACAGCCATCTGATAACAACTTCCTTTCTTTGGCTCAGGCGGGACTAACTCGGTCACCACTTCCTCTCCTAGTGGGGACACCAACTTGATTGTCCTTTTATCACAACTGATAACTGCCTGATACTTATCTAGCCAATTCATCCCTAGGATGACATCTATTCCCTGAGTACCCATTACTATAAGGTTGGCGGGAAACGCTATCCCCCTTATTTCCACACTTACATTCAAACATATGCTATCAGCTCGAATTCTACCACCAGCTGAGTCAATTTGAATGGGGGTTGACATGGCAGTAATTGGAAGATTATGTGCTTCTACCCATGATGCAGTAATAAAAGAATGCGTTGCTCCAGTATCAAATAACACTTCTGCAATATGGGAATCGACTGGGAACATACCTACTGTCATGCCAGGGGTCTCCTGAACTGCTTCAGCCTCCAAGTGGTTCAGTCTTCCATGATTATAGCGCTGCTGAGGGCGGTTGCCTGCTCCAGACTGAGACACATTCTGCTTTGCTGGGGCATTGGGGCCTGACTGCTGCTGGGCTGCCTTCTTCGGACATTGCATCACCCAATGGCCTTGCTCTCCACAGTGGAAACATGCTCTGTTTCCAACCTGAGCTGGTGCTGCCTGATTGCTCTGCTGAGTTGCGGGGGCAGGAAGACGAGGTGTCTGCTGATTCTGCCTCTGAAACTGACCTCCTGATTGATTGCTCTGACGGTTCTGGTACTGATGCTGAGGATACTGCCTTTGGAACTGCTGATACTGCTGACGCTGCTGATGCTGCTGAGGTGGACGCTGGTTCTGCCTGAACTGCTGAGGTTGATTGCCTGAAAAACGAGGACGGCTGCTGCTTCCAGGCTGGGGTCCACTGATCTTGCGCTTACGATCCTCCATCTCCTTACGCTTCCTTTCTGTCATGATTGCTCTGTCAATCAGACGCTGGAATGTCGGGAAGGTATGATTCATCAGCTGATACTGCAGAGGGTCAACCAAGCCTCTCAGAAAACGGTACTGTCGCTTGGCGTCGGTGTTGACATCCTCAGGAGCATAGCGAGACAACTGCAGAAACCTGTCTCGATACTCACTGACAGATGATGACCCTTGCTTAAGGGCCAGGAACTCCTCCTTCTTCACTGTCATCAGACCTGCAGGCACATGGTACTGACGAAAGCTACCTCTGAACTCTTCCCAGGTGATGGCATCGGGGTTGGCATGGGTGGCGAGGTAAGACTCCCACCATGATTGGGCTGCTCCTCTCAACAGACGGGGACCATACAAGACTTTCTCCCTGTCATCACACTGAGCGGTATGCAACTCCCGCTCCACAGTGCGCAGCCAATCTTCAGCATCCATGGGGTCAGAAGAGTGAGCGAACGTTGGGGGATGACCTCTCATGAATTCAGCACGCTTGTCTCTAGGCATCTGAGGCATCTGAGGCTGGGGTGGTGCTTGCTGCTGCTGCTGCTGCTGCTGCTGCTGAATGGCGGCCAGAGTCTGACCGATGGCCTGAACTGCCTGAGTCTGCATCAGAAACATCTGCTCAATCGACATCGGGGGCGGGGGCGGCAGGTGCTGCTGCTGGGGCACCTCATCCTGCGGGGCGGCTTGCTCCTGCTGAGCACGCCTTCCTCCTCTGCGCCTGTTCTCTGACATCTGCAGAACGCAACCACACATCAGAACTGATCTGGCAAATCTTGCAGCATAAGAAAAGAGTATAGAATTCTCCAACAGCACTGAACAGATGAGCATCTTCACTGATCTCCAACACAGACCACACAGCTTCTCAGATAAAGAGGAAAGTAGAATAAAGGGTTTCCCAACTATATAACTAACTCCATTAACATAATAGGTAAACCAAAATGCAGGGGATACCCACACTCTGGTGACAGTCATTACAAAGATCCAAACCAAACATAGTTCATCATGACAAACATAAATGCACAGGATATAGCAAACTACCCTGTCTAACTAAGACTAACTAAGACCGAGACTAACGCTAAGACTGAAGCTTCTATGTATATATATTTCGTATTAATTACAAGATCCAACTCTAACGATCTATGGTTCTAGATTTATCTTGGTCTTGCAGTCGGGATTGCCATAAGACTGGAGTCCACGCCGAGGTGAGCGGTACGGGTGCTGAGTCCCAACGGGAGCGGGGGAACCATCATCCAAGTGACGACGTTCCGCGCGCTCAGCCCGCAGCAGGGCGATCTCAGCACGAGCCCTACTCAGCTCGTCTAATGCACGGTCCAGCTCCGTGTTTAGCACGGCGGCTAGGTTGACTGTGCTGCTCAACCTAGGATTGTCCTCACCAGCAGGTGAAACAATCACGCCTCCTGTGCTGCCAGATGGACGGCGGGGGTAATACTTCAGGTCGAGACCGTCATCTACCCCACCGAGAACCGAGCAGTAGTGCGAAAGCGCACGCCGTGCAGCATCCTGCATGGCTGCCTCAGCTGAGTCCCGCTCAGAGATAGAATAGTGCTCTGAGCAAGCCTCCGCGCCCTGGAGACTGTTCTCCGGACGGCGCACCAAACAGGTCGCCTCCCAGCGGTCCGGGTAGACCCCGCGACTATGCTGGTAGACCACACAGCGATACTCGATGGACCAGGTACGCCGGTCAAGTGCCCGACGTAGCAGGGTGTCGAGCGCGTCGTGGAAGTGACACCCGCGAGCAGCGTCGCGAGTGATGGGTCGAGCAACCCATCCTTCCGGCTCATGGCTAGAGAGGTCGAGGTCGGTGTCGTGGCTCGGGCTGTCGTCGCCACCTCCGTCGTCTGGGTCTCCTCCAGCAGCTACTCCAGAAGCTGGGACGCCCAGTGGTGGTGCAGGGGGCGCCTCCAGGGGAAGCACAGGAGAGCAGCTCCTCACAGACTCTATCTCCTGCTGGAGCGAGAAGGAAGAGCCCTGCTGCTCCTGTCGTCGACGTTCCTGCTCCTCATGCAGGCGGTGGTGCAGTCTCTCCAAGTGGCTGGACTGTCCGGCCACGGGACGGCGAAGCGGACGCTCAGCAAGGCGGGAGGGTAAGAAGGGGATGACGGACTTTCGTGCAGTGTGTCTAAGACGAGCCATCTACAAAGACATCGCAAGCAAAAGGGTGAGAACAGAATTAATATGACCAGCAAGTAATGAACCATAAATAAATGAAGGATCAGAATAATAATGAATCATAAATAAATGAAGGATCAGAATAAAACAAAATTTTCAGCAAGGTATAATATATAGTAGAACATAGATTTGGTCAGTAGGACCAACTTTTGAAGGGATACCAAAGTCAAGGCAGGGACAGAGGTCTATAGTCCTTAGAACGACCATTCTACTCTAGGTTAGCGGTCCTACAGTCAGCACGGCTTTGATACCACTTATGTCACACCCGGTTTTTAGAAGGCAAACCGAATGCGAACCATGTACGTGCCAGGATCAGTTATTCACGTACACAGCAGTTACATAACATGGACATCATCACACAGTGCTCAAATGGTATTAAAAGGGAAATAATAGTCGATTACATCATACGTCTGAGACGTCCATATAGTTCTTACAATAAATCAAAGTGCGGAAAAGAAACGTAGATAACGCGGCCTTCACAGGCAGCCGACTGGGGGTTGCCGCTAACCCACGCCTAGAACTCGTCGTAGTCTTGGAACTCCTGGAAGTCTCCTTCCACAGCTTCATCTTCTCCTGAGCAGTGGTTGCAATGCTGACAACCTGGGGGGGGGGGGGGTTTGGTGTGTAGAGCAAGGGTGAGTACACATCAACATACTCAGCAAGTATCCTGTTTGGCTGCAGTGGACTAGCTTTATGTGGGGGTAAGTCAAGCAGTTGCTTTTAGTTAGTCAGGTTATTACTTACTAGTAGAAAGCCAGGTTTTAACATTAACCCAAGTTATTAGCCCAATGTATCCTTTCCAAACGGAAAGAATACCACTTACCAATACCATAATCATAGTCAGAACCATCAATCTCATTGCCACCTGTACCAAAGTATCATTGATCAAGTATCACTAATCTCTGGAGCTCCCTTGGCCGCTCATAACCGCGAGCACGGCTGATATATCAGTTTCATAACACTCTGCAGAGGTGGCGCACTTTACCCATAAGCCGTGATTCCCTCTCTAGCCCGGGCTTGCAAGACCCTTATTCACTCCCAAGGTGAATGGCTAGGGATTCACTACGAAGCCTTTACAAAGATTCCCCGAGGCTGTAGCCGCCCGTTAGGTTTCCTAAATGTACCGCACTCCTCCCCAAGGGACAAATCAACCTTGGCAGAGCGAGCCGCATACACCGAGCCCCATTGACGGCACAACGGCTAAGCGGACTACACCCCAGTTCCTCTAATTATTCAGCTAAGGGCGTCCCATTCCACCCTCATGGTTGCACTGTTTTCCCGGGCGGTCATCCATTGAACAGGTCCTTACGGAGAGGCACTCGAGAAACCGCTCGAGTCCCCTTAAATGCCACAAGTATAATCATAAATAAGAAGGGAAAACAGCGTATCATAGATAATCACATCATGTTCATTGATTAGAGTTGAGCAATAGCATCAGACTAAGCAGTAATAATCCGACCCAAATAGGTAAACAAGGACATGGATAACAAAAGCTAGTCAATCCTTAGGTATAAATGTGTAATGCGGGAGGTGAATTAAAGAATGAATAGGACAGAGATAGGTCAAAGGACACTTGCCTCCACCAACCGACTGCTGCTCAGGGGCTTCTCCTGCGAATTCTTCGGGCTCTTCGACCGGATCGTTCTCTATGCGAGCGCAAACATACATACACCCATCCACATATTTAATACAAAAGAACAGTACACCATACAAGGGAACAAGTGAAGCGAATATGCATCAAGTATGACGTTCGATATCGCATTTATTATGGTTAGAAAGAAACGGGAAAGGTCTCACAGGGGGTTAAAGTTTATGCACTAATGATTAGTTACAATTGGTTCTTAACAAAAGAATTCTGTTATATATATATAAATGGAAACCTAATCATTTTAAGTTGATCAACATTGCACGGGTTAAACAATTAACTACGTGAATCAATAGCACAACGGAATTTTAAATTAAACTTCCTATTTTCCATAGCATGAACAATGATCAGTCTACCTAAAATAAAGTAATTATAATCACAGAAAGTAAATAAAATAAAATAAAATAAAAAATAAAAAAAACAGAGGGGGGGGGCGGTTGAATCGGCCCTAGGGCGGTTGAACCGGCCCTAGGCGGGGCGGCCGAGCTGGGGCGGTCGGGCGGCTGAGCTGGGGCCGGGGCCGGCCGAGCTGGCGGCCGAGGCCGGCCGAGCTGGCGGCCGAGGCCGGCCGAGCTGGCGGCCAGGGCCAGCCGAGCTGGCGGCCAGGGGCGGCTGGGCGAGGGGGGCGCGGCCGGGGGGGCTGGCCGGGGGCTGGCCGTGGCCGGCCAGGGGGCGGCCGGGGCAGGCCAGGGGCGGCTGGGGCCGGCTGGGCGCGGCCGAGGGCCGGCCAGCGGCCACGGCGGGGCTGGGGGGGTGGTGGCCGGCGCGGCCAGGCCTTGGCCGGGCAGGGAGGGGGAGAGGGGAGGAGAGGGGAGGGAGGAGAGGAGGGAGGAGGGAGGGGGGGCCTCACCGGCGATGGGCGGCCGATCCGGCAGAGGGCGGCGGCCGGCGCTAGGGCAGGGGCGGGTAGGGGTAGGGCGGCGGCTTAGGTGGGGAGGGAGAGAAAATGAGAGGGAGAGGGAGAGGATTGGGGGAAAAAGAGGAGGTGGGGGGCGGCTGGGCCGGCCGGGGTCGGCCCACGGCGCGGGAGAGAGAGAAGAAGAGGAGAGAGAAAGAGAGAGAAAGAAAAAGAAAAGATTATTTCCCTGTTTTCGAAATCCGATCTTTATGAATGCATTTGCACTTTCAAACAATCAAAAGAAATGCAAGGTTCGGCATGGTGCATCAAACAACACAAAGTATTTTTAGAGTTTTTCTTACACGGGAAATCCAAACCGAATCCCGCTAAACTTTGGAAAAGATCAAGGTCTAGCGAGGGGAAAAAGAAAAAAGAAAAGGTAACGCCCGAATTTTGGCGAGTAAAGAAAAGAAAAAAATCAACTGCAAAATTCGGGGCGTTACATACGGTCAGCACGGCTTTGATACCACCTATGTCACACCCGGTTTTAGAAGGCAAACCGAATGCGAACCATGTACGTGCCAGGATCAGCAATTCACGTACACAGCAGTTACATAACATGGACATCATCACAAAGTGCTCAAATAGTGTTAAAAGGGAAATAGTAGTCGATTACATCACATGTCTGAGACATCCACATAGTCTTTACAATAAATCAAAGTGCGGAAAAGAAACGTAGATCAACGTGGCCTTCACAGGCAGCCGACTGGGGGTTGCCGCTAACCCACACCTAGAACTCGTCGTAGTCTTGGAACTCCTGGAAGTCTCCTTCTGTGGCTTCATCTTCTCCTGAGCAGTGGTTGCAATGCTGACAACCTGGGGGGTTTGTGTGTAGAGCAAGGGTGAGTACACATCAACATACTCAGCAAATGTCCTGTTTGGCTGTAGTGGACTAGCTTTATGTGGGGGTAAGTCAAGCAGTTGCTTTTAGTTGGTCAGATTATTATTACTAGTAGAGAAGGCCAGGTTTTAGAATTAACCCACGTTATTAACCCAAACGTACTCCTTTCCAAACGAAAGGAATACCACTTACCATTACCAGAGTCAATACCAAGAACCATCAATCTCATTGCCACCTGTAATCCGAACACCTCGGATCGAGTACCACTAATCACTGGAGCTCCCTTGGCCGCTCATAACCACGAGCACGGCTGATATATCAGTTTCATAACACTCTGCAGAGGTTGCGCACTTTACCCATGAGCCGTGATTCCCTTTTTGCCTCGGGTTGTACGGACCCTTGAGCACTCCCAAGGTGAGTAGGCAGGGTCTCACTACGTAGCCTTTACAAAGATTCCTCGGGGCTGTAGCTGCCCGTTAGGTTTCCTAAATGTACCGCACTCCTCCCAAAGGGACAAATCAACCTTGGCAGAGCGAGCCGCATACACCGAGCCCCATTGACGGCACGACGGCTAAGCGAACTACACCCCGGTTCCTCTAATTATTCAGCTAAGGGCGTCCCACTCCACCCTCATGGTTGCACTGTTTTCCCGGGCGGTCATCCAACGAACAGGTCCTTACGGAGAGGCACTCGAGAAACCGCTCGAGCCCCCTTGAAGGCCACAAGTATAACATCATAATAAAAGAAGGGAAAACAGTGTATCATTGATAATTCTCATCACGTTCATTGATCAGAGTTGAGCAATAGCATAAGACTAAACAATAATAATCCAACCCAAATAGGTAAACAAGGACATGGATAACAAAAGCTAGTCAATCCTTAGGTATAAATGTGTAATGCGAGAGGTGAATTAAAGAATGTATAGGACAGAGATAGGTCAAGGGACACTTGCCTCCACCAACCGACTGCTGCTCAGGGACTTCTCCTGCGAGTTCTTCGGACTCCTCGACCGAATCGTTCTCTATGCGATTGCAAACATACATACATACATCCCTTCGAATTAGGAAACCAACAGTACACCATACAAGAGAACAAGTAGATTAAACGTGCATAGAATATGACATACGATATTGCATTTACCATGGTTGGAAGGAAACGGGGGAAGGTCTCGTGGGGTCAAAGCTTACTCGAAACGTATTACGGGTAGATGCATAGCTAAGCGCTACGTGACTTAATTCCATCGAGTTACACTAACAAGTATTAGCCACAAGCACTAATATAACTATAACTATTTTCAATTGATCCACATTAAACGAGATCCAAGATTAGCTACATGCACTAATAGAAACTTAACCACTTTTAGTAGATCAACATTAAATGAGATAGACGATTAACTATATAAATTAACTAACGTAACCAATTCCTAAATTGAGTTTCCTATTTTATTAACATGAACAACGTGATTAGCACGCATAAAATATAGGGGGGTAGACGGGCACGTCTAGGGGTAGACGAGGGCACGGCGGGCCGTGCTAAGGCACCACGTGAGCAGCGCGTGCAAGGCCGCACACACGCGCCGCGAACTAGCCGTGCACACGTCGGGGCCGCGCGCTGGCCGAGCTCAAGGCCACGCGCCATAGGCACGCTGGGCCGAGCTCGAGGCCGCGCCGAGGCCGTCACGACGTGAGCAGGACACGCCAGGGCGGGCGGGCGGGCGAGCACGGGCGGGCGCGCCATGGCCACGCGCCATGGCCGGGACGGGGCCGAGGCCGGGCGCGCGCGCAGGGGAGGGCGAGGGCACGCCGGGCGGGCGGGGCACGCTGGGCGGGCGGGGCACGCCGCACGGACGCCATGGCCGGCGAGGCCACAGGTGGGGCGGGCGCGGCAGGGGCCGGGACGGCGCGGAGCCGGGGCGGCGCAGCCGGGGTCAGGGCGACTAGGGCGGGCGCCATGGCCGGGGCCGGGACGAGGGCGGCCGAGGCCGGGGCGGCGCGACCGGGTGCGGCCGGGACGGGGCCGGGCGCGGGGCGGCGCGGCCGGGGGCCGGCGAGCCGGGTGAAAGGGAATTAGGCTTACACCTATTTCCTAAATAATTTTGGTGGTTGAATTGCCCAACACAAATAATTGGACTAACTAGTTTGCTCCAGTGTATAAGTTATACAGGTGCCAAAGGTGCACAACAAGCCAATTAAAAAGACCAAAGTTGGGTTCTAAATAGAGAGCTAAAGGGATCCCAAAAGGCTCCCTGGTCTGGCGCACCGGACTGTCCGGTGTGCCACCGGACAGTGTCCGGTGCACCAGGGGACTTCACGCTGAACTCCTCAGCCTCGGGATTTCTCAGAGCCAGCGCGCTATAAATCATCGGACTGTCCGGTGTACACCGGACAGTGTCCGGTGTACACCGGACAGTGTCCGGTGCTCCAAGAAGACGCGGCTCTGGTACTTGGCAGCCTCGGGAATTTGCAACGGCTTCTCCGCTATAATTCACCGGACATGTCTGGTGTACACCGGACTGTCCGGTGTAACTGCGGAGCAACGGCTACTTCGCGCCAACGGTCACCTGCAGGCGCATTTATTGCGCGCTAGATGCGCGCAGAAGTCAGGCACGCGCGCGACGGCGCACCGGACACTCTACAGTACATGTCCGGTGCGCCACCGGACATCCAGGCGGGCCCAGAAGACAGAGCTCCAACGGTCGGACCCAGCGGCTCTTGGTGACGTGGCTGTCGCACCGGACATGTCCGGTGTGCACCGGACTGTCCGGTACACCATACGACAGACAGCCTCCACCAAACGGCTAGTTTGGTGGTTGGGGCTATAAATACCCCCAACCACCCCACATTCAAGTCATCCAAGTTTTCCTACTTCAACCACTTACAAGAGCTCTAGCATTCAATTCTAGACACACCCAAGTGATCAAATCCTCTCTAAATTCCACACAACGCCTTAGTGATTAGTGAGAGAGATTTGCTTGTGTTCTTTCGAGCTCTTGCGCTTGGATTGCTTTCTTCTTTCTTTGATTCTTCATTGCGATCAAACTCACTTGTAATTGAGGCAAGAGACACCAATCTTGTGGTGGTCCTTGTGGGAACTTTGTGTTCCAAGTGATTGAGAAGAAAAGCTCACTCGGTCCGAGGGACCGTTTGAGAGAGGGTAAGGGTTGAAAGAGACCCGGCCTTTGTGGCCTCCTCAACGGGGAGTAGGTTTGCGAGAACCGAACCTCGGTAAAACAAATCCACATGTCTCACTTTTTATTCGCTTGTGATTTGTTTTGCACCCTCTCTCGTGGACTCTATTATATTTCTAACGCTAACCCGGCTTGTAGTTGTGATTATTTTTGAGAATTTCAGTTTCGCCCTATTCACCCCCCCTCTAGGCGACTTTCAATTGGTATCAAAGCCCGATGCTTCATTAGAGTCTAACCGCTCGAAGTGATGTCCGGAGATCACACCAAGAGGGAGATGGAGACCGGCGACAAGCCCACTACGAGTCACGGGAGCACCTCATCGGAAGAGTCCCGCACAAAGAGGAAGGAGAAGAAGAAGGACTCCTCCAAATGGAAGGAGAAAAGATCTTATTCTTCACACCACAAAGAAAAGAAGGAAAAATCCTCTTCCCACAAGCCGCATCGGAGTGGGGACAAGAAAAAGAGGATGAGGAAGGTGGTCTACTACGAGACCGATTCTTCGTCGACATCCACCTCCGGCTCCGACGCGGCGTCCGTCACTTCTAAGCGCCAAGAGCGTAAGAAGTATAGTAAGATCCCCTTACGCTACCCTCGCATTCCTAAACATACACCTTTGCTTTCCGTCCCATTAGGCAAACCACCAACGTTTGATGGAGAAGACTATGCTAGGTGGAGTGATTTAATGCGATTTCATCTAACCTCACTCCACAAAAGTATATGGGATGTTGTTGAGTTTGGTGTACAGGTACCATCCGTTGGGGATGAAGACTATGATGTGGATGAAGTGGCCCAAATCGAGCACTTCAATTCCCAAGCCACAACCATTCTCCTCGCCTCTCTAAGTAGAGAGGAATATAACAAGGTGCAAGGATTGAAGAATGCGAAGGAGATTTGGGACTTACTCAAGACCGCGCACGAAGGTGATGAACTCACCAAGATCACCAAGCGGGAAACGATCGAGGGGGAGCTCGGTCGCTTCCGTCTTCGCCAAGGGGAGGAGCCACAAGATATGTACAACCGGCTCAAAACCTTGGTGAACCAAGTGCGCAACCTCGGGAGCAAGAAGTGGGATGACCACGAGGTGGTTAAGGTTATTCTAAGATCTCTCATTTTTCTTAACCCCACTCAAGTTCAATTAATTCGTGGTAATCCAAGATACACACTAATGTCTCCCGAGGAGGTAATCGGGAATTTTGTGAGCTTTGAGTATATGATCAAGGGCTCGAAGAAAATCAACGAGCTAGATGATCCCTCCACATCCGCGGCACAACCGGTCGCATTTAAGGCGACGGAGGAGAAGAAGGAGGAGTCTACACCAAGTAGACAACCAATCGACGCCTCAAAGCTCGACAATGAGGAAATGGCGCTCGTCATCAAAAGCTTTCGCCAAATCCTCAAACAAAGGAGGGGGAAGGACTACAAACCCCGCTCCAAGAAAGTGTGCTACAAATGTGGTAAGCCCGGTCATTTTATTGCAAAATGTCCTATATCTAGTGACAGTGATAGGGGCGACGACAAGAAGGGAAAAAGGAGAGAAAAGAAGAGGTACCACAAGAAGAAGGGCGGCGATGCCCACGTGTGCCGCGAGTGGAACTCCGACGAGAGCTCCACCGACTCCTCCTCTGACGACGAGGACGCCGCCAACATCGCCGTCACCAAGGGACTCCTCTTCCCCAACATCGGCCACAAGTGCCTCATGGCAAAGGACGGCAAAAAGAAGGTTAAATCTAAATCCTCCACTAGATATGAGTCTTCTAGTGATGAAAATGCTAGTGATGAGGAGGATAACTCGCGTACCCTTTTTGCCGACCTAAACATGCAACAAAAGGAAAAATTAAATGAATTGATTAGTGCTATTCATGAGAAGGATGATCTCTTGGACTCCCAAGAGGACTTCCTAATCAAGGAGAACAAAAAGCATGTTAAGGTTAAAAATGCTTATGCTCTACAAGTTGAAAATGTGAAAAATTGTCTAGTGAGCTAAGCACTTGCCATGAGACCATTGATAACCTTAGAAATAAAAATGCTAGATTAATTGCTAAGGTTAATTCTCATGCTTGTGATGTTTCAATTCCCAATCTTAGAAATGATAATGATGATTTGCTTGCTAAGATTGAAGAATTAAACACCTCTCTTGCAAGCCTTAGGATTGAGAATGAAAAATTAATTGCTAAGGCTAAAGATTTTGATGATTGCAATGTTACAATTTCCAATCTTAGAGATAACAATGATATTTTGTGTGCTAAGATTGTTGAACTTAATTCCTGCAAACCGTCTACATCTATCATTGAGCATGTCACTATTTGTACTAGATGTAGAGATGTTGATATTGATGCTATTCATGATCATATGGCTTTAATTAAACAACAAAATGATCATATAGCAATATTAGATGCTAAAATTGCCGAGCATAAATTAGAGAATGAAAAGTTTAAATTTGCTAGGAGTATGCTCTATAATGGGAGACGCCCTGGCATCAAGGATGGCATTGGCTTCCAAAGGGGAGACAATGTCAAACTTAATGCCCCTCCTAAAATTTTGTCTAACTTTGTTAAGGGCAAGGCTCCCATGCCTCAGGATAACGAGGGTTATATTTTGTACCCTGCCGGTTATCCCGAGAGCAAAATTAGGAGAATTCATTCTAGGAAGTCTCACTCTGGCCCTAATCATGCTTTTATGTATAAGGGTGAGGCATCTAGCTCTAGGCAACCAACCCGTGCTAAGTTGCCTAGAAAGAAAACTCCTAGTGCATCAAATGATCATGGCATTTCATTTAAGACTTTTGATGCATCTTATGTGCTTACTAACAAATCCGGCAAGGTAGTTGCCAAGTTTGTTGGGGCAAACACAAGGGCTCCAAGACTTGTGTTTGGGTACCCAAAGTTCTTGTTTCTAATGCCAAAGGACCCAAAACCGTTTGGGTACCTAAAGTCAAGAACTAAACTTGTTTTGTAGGTTTATGCATCCGGGGGCTCAAGTTGGATCATCGACAGCGGGTGCACAAACCACATGACAGGGGAGAAGAAGATGTTCTCCTCCTACGAGAAAAACCAAGATCCCCAACGAGCTATCACATTCGGGGATGGAAATCAAGGTTTGGTCAAAGGTTTGGGTAAAATAGCTATATCTCCTGACCATTCCATTTCCAATGTTTTTCTTGTAGATTCTTTAGATTACAATTTGCTTTCCGTATCTCAATTATGTCAAATGGGCTACAACTGTCTATTTACTGATGTAGGTGTCACTGTCTTTAGAAGAAGTGATGATTCAATAGCATTTAAGGGAGTGTTAGAGGGTCAGCTATACTTGGTAGATTTTGATAGAGCTAAACTCGACACTTGCTTAATTGCTAAGACTAACATGGGTTGGCTCTGGCACCGCCGACTAGCTCATGTTGGAATGAAGAATCTTCACAAGCTTCTAAAGGGAGAGCACATTTTAGGACTAACAAATGTTCATTTTGAGAAAGACAGGATTTGTAGCGCATGCCAAGCCGGGAAGCAAGTTGGCACTCATCATCCACACAAGAACATCATGACAAGTGACAGGCCACTGGAGCTCCTACACATGGATTTATTCGGCCCGGTCGCTTACATAAGCATCGGCGGGAGTAAGTACTGTCTAGTTATTGTGGATGATTATTCTCGCTTCACTTGGGTGTTCTTTTTGCAGGAAAAATCTCATACCCAAGAGACATTGAAGGGATTCTTGAGACGGGCTCAAAATGAGTTCGGCTTAAGGATCAAGAAAATTAGAAGCGACAACGGGACGGAGTTCAAGAACTCTCAAATTGAAGGCTTCCTTGAGGAGGAGGGCATCAAGCATGAGTTCTCTTCTCCCTACACGCCACAACAAAATGGTGTAGTGGAGAGGAAGAATTGAACTCTATTGGACATGGCAAGAACCATGCTTGATGAGTACAAGACACCGGATCGGTTTTGGGCCGAGGCGGCCAACACCGCTTGCTACGCCATCAACCGGTTATATCTACACCGAATCCTCAAGAAGACATCCTATGAACTCCTAACCGGTAAAAAGCCCAATATTTCATATTTTAGAGTTTTTGGTAGCAAATGCTTTATTCTTGTTAAAAGAGGTAGAAAATCTAAATTTGCTCCTAAAACTGTAGAAGGCTTTTTACTAGGATATGATTCAAACACAAGGGCATATAGAGTCTTTAACAAGTCCTCAGGACTAGTTGAAGTTTCTTGTGACGTTGTGTTTGATGAGACTAACGACTCTCAAGTAGAGCAAGTTGATCTTGATGAGATAGGTGAAGAACAGGCTCCGTGCATCGCGCTAAGGAACATGTCCGTTGGGGATGTGTGTCCTAAGGAATCCAAAGAGCCTCCACATGCACAAGATCAACCATCCTCCTCCACGCAAGCATCTCCACCAACCCAAAATGAGGACGAGGCTCAAGTTGATAAAGAGGAAGAACAAAATGATGAGTCACCTCAAGATAACGGCAATGATCAAGGGGGAGATGCAAATAATGAAGACAAGGAGGATGAAGAACCAAGGCTGCCACACCCAAGAGTCCATCAAGCAATCCAACGAGATCACCCCGTCGACACCATCATCAGCGACATTCATAAGGGGGTAACAACTCGATCTCGTGTTGCACATTTTTGTGAACATTACTCCTTTGTTTCCTCTATTGAGCCACACAGGGTAGAGGAAGCACTCCAAGATTCGGATTGGATGATGGCGATGCAAGAAGAGCTCAACAATTTCACGAGGAACGAGGTATGGCATCTAGTTCCACGTCCTAACCAAAATGTTGTAGGAACCAAGTGGGTCTTCCGCAACAAGCAAGACGAGCATGGTGTGGTGACAAGGAACAAAGCTCGACTCGTGGCCAAGGGGTATTCACAAGTCGAAGGTTTGGATTTCGGTGAAACCTATGCACCCGTAGCTAGGCTTGAGTCCATTCGTATATTATTAGCCTATGCTACTTACCATGGCTTCAAGCTTTACCAAATGGACGTGAAGAGTGCCTTCCTCAATGGACCAATCAAGGAAGAGGTCTATGTTGAGCAACCTCCCGGCTTTGAAGATAGTGAGTATCCTAACCATGTCTATAGGCTCTCTAAGGCGCTTTATGGGCTCAAGCAAGCCCCAAGAGCATGGTATGAATGCCTTAGAGATTTCCTTATTGCAAATGGCTTCAAAGTCGGCAAGGCTGATCCTACTTTATTCACTAAAACTCTTGACAATAATTTGTTTGTATGCCAAATTTATGTTGATGATATTATATTTGGGTCTACTAACGAATCTACATGTGAAGAATTTAGTAGGATCAAGACAAAAAAATTCGAGATGTCTATGATGGGGGAGTTGAAGTATTTTCTAGGATTCCAAGTCAAGCAACTCCAAGAGGGCACCTTCATTAGCCAAACAAAGTATACTCAAGATATTCTAACCAAGTTTGGAATGAAGGATGCCAAGCCCATCAAGACACCCATGGGAACCAATGGGCATCTCGACCTCGACACGGGAGGTAAGTCCGTGGATCAAAAGGTATACTGGTCGATGATTGGTTCATTGCTTTATTTATGTGCATCTCGACCGGACATTATGCTTTCCGTATGCATGTGTGCAAGATTCCAAGCCGACCCTAAGGAATCACACCTTACGGCCGTAAAACGAATCTTGAGATATTTGGCTTATACTCCTAAGTTTGGGCTTTGGTACCCTCGGGGATCCACTTTTGATTTGATTGGTTATTCGGATATCGATTGGGCGGGGTGTAAGATTAATAGGAAGAGCACATCGGGGACTTGCCAGTTCTTGGGAAGATCCTTGGTGTCTTGGGCTTCAAAGAAGCAAAATTCGGTCGCTCTTTCTACCGCCGAAGCCGAGTACATTGCCGCAGGCCATTGTTGCGCGCAATTGCTTTGGATGAGGCAAACCCTGCGGGACTATGGTTACAAATTAACCAAAGTTCCTCTTCTATGTGATAATGAGAGTGCAATCCGCATGGCGGATAATCCCGTTGAGCACAGCCGCACTAAACACATAGCCATTCGGTATCATTTTCTTAGGGATCACCAACAAAAGGGGGATATCGAGATTGCATATATTAATACTAAAGATCAATTAGCCGATATCTTTACCAAGCCTCTTGATGAACAAACTTTTACCAAACTTAGGCATGAGCTTAATATTCTTGATTCTAGAAACTTCTTTTGCTAATTTGCACACATAGCTCATAAATATACCTTTGATCATGTCTCTTTTATATATGCTATGACTAATGTGTTTTCAAGTGCATTTCAAACCAAGTCATAGGTATATTGAAAGGGAATAGGAGTCTTCGGCGAAGACAAAGGCTTCCACTCCACTCTCCTAATCATCCTTTGCCGTCGCTCCGCATCACTCTCCGTCTTTGGTATAATCTTCACTCATATGTTTTATTTGCCAAAGGGGAGATAGTAGTTAACTTTAGGGCTTATATCTCACTCAAAGTATCCGTTTTTGGCGATTCATGCCAAAGGGGGAGAAAAGTATGAGCCCAAAGCAAAAGGACCGCACCACCACCCTAATTTTAAAAATTAATGATTTTCAATTGGTAAATTTCAAATTGGTATCTCTTTGTGTTTTAAAGGGGGAGAAAGTAGTACTTTCAAAATTGATATCTTAAAACCCTCTTGAACACTAAGAGGAGAATTTATTTGAGGGGGAGTTTTGTTTAGTCAAAAGGAAAAGCATTTGAAACAAAGAGAGAAAATTTCTTGAAAATGCTTCTCAAAATCCTATTTATTTACCTTTGACTATTTGCAAAAGACTTTGAAAAGGATTTACAAAAAGAATTTGCAAAAACAAAACATGTGGTGCAAGCGTGGTCCAAAATGTTAAAAATAAAGAAACAATCCATGCATATCTAGTAAGTAACACTTATTGGCTCAATTCTAAGTAACCTTTGCACTTACATTATGCAAACTAGTTCAATTATGCATTTGCTTTGGTTTGTGTTGGCATCAATCACCAAAAAGGGGGAGATTGAAAGGGAATTAGGCTTACACCTATTTCCTAAATAATTTTGGTGGTTGAATTGCCCAACACAAATAATTGGACTAACTAGTTTGCTCCAGTGTATAAGTTATACAGGTGCCAAAGGTTCACAACAAGCCAATTAAAAAGACCAAAGTTGGGTTCTAAAAAGAGAGCTAAAGGGATCCCGAAAGGCTCCCTGGTCTGGCGCACCGGACAGTGTCCGGTGCACCAGGGGACTTCACGCTGAACTCCTCAGCCTCGGGATTTCTCAGAGCCGGCGCGCTATAAATCACCGGACTGTCCGGTGTACACCGGACAGTGTCCGGTGCTCCAAGAAGACGCGGCTCTGGAACTTGGCAGCCTCGGGAATTTGCAACGGCTGCTCCGCTATAATTCACCGGACATGTCCGGTGTACACCGGACTGTCCGGTGTAACTGCGGAGCAACGGCTACTTCGCGCCAACGGTCACCTGCAGGCGCATTTATTGCGCGCCAGATGCGCGCAGAAGTCAGGCACGCGCGCGACGGCGCACCGGACACTCTACAGTACATGTCCGGTGCGCCACCGGACATCCAGGCGGGCCCAGAAGACAGAGCTCCAACGGTCGGACCCAGCGGCTCTTGGTGACTTGGCTGTCGCACCGGACATGTCCGGTGTGCACCGGACTGTCCGGTGCACCATACGACAGACAGCCTCCACCAAACGGCTAGTTTGGTGGTTGGGGCTATAAATACCCCCAACCACCCCACATTCAAGTCATCCAAGTTTTCCTACTTCAACCACTTACAAGAGCTCTAGCATTCAATTCTAGACACACCCAAGTGATCAAATCCTCTCCAAATTCCACACAACGCCTTAGTGATTAGTGAGAGAGATTTGCTTGTGTTCTTTCGAGCTCTTGCGCTTGGATTGCTTTCTTCTTTCTTTGATTCTTCATTGCGATCAAACTCACTTGTAATTGAGGCAAGAGACACCAATCTTGTGGTGGTCCTTGTGGGAACTTTGTGTTCCAAGTGATTGAGAAGAAAAGCTCACTCGGTCCGAGGGACCGTTTGAGAGAGGGTAAGGGTTGAAAGAGACCCGGCCTTTGTGGCCTCCTCAACGGGGAGTAGGTTTGCGAGAACCAAACCTCGGTAAAACAAATCCACGTGTCTCACTCTTTATTCGCTTGTGATTTGTTTTGCACCCTCTCTTGTGGACTCTATTATATTTCTAACGCTAACCCGACTTGTAGTTGTGATTATTTTTGAGAATTTCAGTTTCGCCCTATTCACCCCCCTCTAGGCGACTTTCACCGGGCGCGGCCGCGGCGGGGCGGGGCCGAGGCGGAGCAGGGCCGGGACGGCGCGGGGGCGGCCGGGGCCGGGGCGGGGGCGCCATGGCCGGGGCGGCGCGGGGCCGGGACGGGGGCGCCATGGCCGGGGAGAGGGAGGGAGGGGGAGAGGAGAGGGAGGAGGGGGCTTACCGCGCAGGGGAGGGCGGCGGCGGCGCGCAGGGGGACGGGAGGCGCGGTTAGGGCAGGGGAGAGAATGACGGGCGGGGCCCGCAGGGGAGGGGAGAGAAATTTTGGGGGGAGGGGGGCGCGGCTGGGCCGCTTTGGGCCCAAAGTGGGGGTGCGCGGGGGGGGACGAGGTGGGCCGGCCGGGTGGCTGGGCCGCGCGGGGGGGGGGGGGCTGGGCCAAAAATGGGGAAGGAGGGGGGGGAGGGGAGAGAGGAAAGGATTTTCCCTTTTTTTAATATCTATTTCCTAGATGAATGCATTTACATTTTCAAACAATCAAAAAGAATGTATGGTTCGGCATGGTGCATCAAGCAAAATAAAATATTTTAGGGTTTTGCTTTACATGGGATCTCAAGCCGAATCCCGCTATAACTTTGGAAAAGATCAAGGTTTAGCGAGGAGAAAAGGGAAAAGGAAAGGGTAACGCCTGAATTTGGTGAGGGAAAAGAAGAAAAACATTCTACCCCCAAATTCAGGGCGTTACACCATCCTTCCTCACGATAACCCCTGAGCTAGGCAGTATTGCAAAAGACAACCTCTATCCACAAGATTTAAGCAGGGCTAAGCATTTTTGTAAATCATATTTTTGATACTTCACCAGAAGTATCTATAAAGGTATGGATATCAAGGAAGGCAATGCATCAAAGGTTTTCAAGCAACTCCTATAAACCTAATGCACATTTCACTAGACTTAAAGTGTGTCAAAATAATTTAAAAACACAAGGAAGGGGTTGCATGCACCGGGGCTTGCCTGGATAACACTAGGTTAGTGTTTGTTAGACGACGACTTGGCGAGTATCCTTTGGCTTGGCACTCGTTTAGATTATCCATCTTCCGGTTTGTCCATCAGCATCACCTCGCGAGCGGCTCACGCGTAGCGACATCTGGTGGTCGACTCAGTTCTGGTTCTCCGCATCGCGTGGTTAATTCACGTACCTGAATGAAATGCATTATGCACATGAATGCATATAGACCAGAATATTTCAAACCTAAATAGTACTATGCGATAGCGAATTAAACACCTAGCGGCGAGGCGTTGTACAATTTTAGACGAAAATACTAGTTATCGACGTATGACTAAGCGCAATAATTACGTTTCTCGAACCTAACGCAAACATCACGAACCACAAACTATACACATGAAATACAATTAGCCTAATCACAATTTATCAATTAATTAATTAAGTTCTAAACTTATCCCTTGCTTTATAAATTATACTACATCTTTATAAGTGATTAAAATATTTCATCAACACACATGCCTACTAAAATTCTACTCGGTACACTAGTTCAGCTAATTGACTCGAATAGCGAAATACTCGCCATACTGAACCTGGCTTGATAATTGCAAAGATTGCGAAGTCACGAGAGTTCCGTGACTCACGCAATTTACCGAGCACCTAATGAGCATCGCACTAGCACATTAATTTATTCAACGATAGAACTATTCTGAATAATTCATCAGCTATTATGCATAAGTCCACTAAATTAAATATTTCATTTATCTTGCATTTTAGATCTAAGGGGTGCCATATTACGCGGTTATTTCACACGATTACGTTATCGGAGGTATTGAGGTACTTTAGCAAACATCTAACACAGACACGACACGTCTGCTAAATACGAGAATTATTACGACTAATAAATCTAGCTAATCTAATTTGATTAACCGAAATAATAAATTGCCTTACCAATACTGATTTGATTCGATATCCGCGAGGGCGATGACGGTTTTCTAGTTTAGATATTTGGTTGAGTCCCAAGAGAGCGCTTATAGGCCTCGCCTTTCTCGAACATCAGGGACTTCTCATCCAAAGCAGGTCCGACTTCAAGCTTGCGAGAACGTCGACAGTCTTCGAATAAAATCTTTGATCGAACCCTTGGCGAGCATTAAACTAAGCTTCACTTCGACGACAACCAGATCGATATCGGAACTCAACGGCAGCACAACACCACCACGAGATGGAGGCAAACTGGCTACGACGGCTTAGGACATGTGCGGAGGCTGACAGCAGGGGACTTCGTGATGGGTAGCGAGACTCGACGGTGAATGGCGTGATGACGAACTAAGTCACGGCGAGATTGACGACACGACGGAAATTAAAGCCAAGCGAGCCGAGAGGGCACGCTGACGAGCAGAAAGCCACGCGAGCACTGGATAGGGAAAACGACGATATTGTCACACATAGTGCGAAGACGAACGACGCGTCGACGAAGACCTAGGATGTGCGACACACGACACGCAGTCAGCCTGTCGTGCGACCGAGCGACGACGACAAGACAATGGAAACAGAGGCGCACTTGACCGACAACTAAAACCCACGAAAGAACACAACCACGCAGGCGCGGCCAGGTACTCGGCAACACAGCGACTGCGAGCTGGAGCAGAGGGCAGGGCCGAGAACGACGATGGTCTCTGTTTGACATTGCGTCGAACACCCAGAGCACGCCGAACGAAATAGACGACGTCGCAGCTGGGGCTGCACAGAAAAACTCGGCTACCAAGGACGCAGACGCACGCCGGCGAGCTGGAGAGAGCCACGGCTTGCGACGACGAGCAGAGCGTAGTCTGAGCTAGGCCGAGCAGGAGACGCCGGAACACTGTGCGCGCGTCTAGGGAGAGAACATAGGGAGCAGGGGCTGGGGACGTGCAGTGAAGCCGCTCGGCGACCATGTTCAGCGGGAGGGAGCTCGACCGGCGGAACTCCGGCTGCGCGCGCGCCGGCGAGGGAGAAGAAGCTTGGGGCGCCGGCGAGCCGAGGGAGAAAGAAAGGCAGGGCCGAGCTGAAGACTTAGCCGGGACGCGACGATGGAAGTCGCCATGGACGAGCTCGCGACCCGTAGAGGAAGCGCTGGGCGCGCGGCTCAATCCGAGCAACGAGGGACGCGGCTGGGTGCGCCATAGATTGGGCGCTAGAGCTCGGCAGGGAAGGAAGAAGCCGCGCGATGCACCATGGGAGCACCGGGAGCCAGGAAAGGAGCACGGCTGCGCACGCCATGGCAACAGAGGAGGAGCGATCGAGCGCTTGGGAGGAAATAGGAGGAGCGCGCGGTAGATAAGTCCCTTGCGGCCGAAAAAATCTGAAGGAAGAGCGGCGGCTGATAAGCACGGCCAGAGAGCGGCGAGGAGATCTTTTTTCCAACCCCGCGCGTGGATGGAAACGAAGATTGAAGGAAGAAAAATCAGAACAGGGAGTGGCGCGATAGGAAAGAAGGAGATATTTTTCTATTTCTCTCTTTTTTAATTTCTTTCCCCTTTTTTTTACCCAAATCACTGATATTTTTGAAGCAAGATTTTTAGCGATAAAGTGGGTCAGATCACAATAATATGGGCCAACGGTACTTGTGGTACGGTTTGATTTAATCGCAACCAAATAGGATTAAACTGATTCCAGCTATGATAATTTATTCCGAAAACTTTATTTGTCGAGTTCTAAATATATTTGTTTGGGATAAAATTATCCGAGTTGGTCAGGCTTCTAATTTCGTATTTGCGCGAGCGATGTATTTTAAATACTCACCGGACGCACCGATTCTCGGAACAGCTATGTTCCGAATATCACGAAAATTTAGGAAGAGCCCGGATTAATAAAATAAAAACGATGTCACACTCGCGACCGACGAAACCGATGCGATATTAAAATCGCGATAACCGAAGATGATTAAAATTTAAAATCCGTTTTATCCACTGATATTTCGTGCTTAAATCCGTACTCGTTGTCGAACGGAATATAAACACCTGGGGTGTTACAAAATGTCTGGGCCCCCTTCTGTTTCTAGTTATAATCCAATTCCAGGGACAGGCAGTCATGGCTCGTCCGAGGCTATGCCGGGGCGAGGGACACAGTCACGACTCGTCCGAGGCTATCTACGGGCGGAACAGACAGTCACAACTCGCCCAAGGCCAAGCCCGGGTGTGAGACGCAGTTACGACTCCCTCGATGCCATCCTCCGACGGGACAGGCAGTCACGACTCGCCCAATTCCACCCGGGCGAGAGAGACAGTCATGACTCGTCCGAGGCTATCCTCGGACGGGAGACGCAGTTACGACTCGTCCGAGGCTAACCCTAGGCGGGAGACGCAGTCACGACTCGCCTGAGGCCAACCCCGGACAAGCAGCGCATTTCCGACTTATCCAAGGGCATCATGGGCGATGCTCCGGCAATAATAGAAATAATTTGTGTGATGTTGATAATGTTTGTCATACATATTTTGCATATTATAGTAATATTTATCGTTTCGTATCTTTGTTTCATACAATTTTTTATCCCGTCGCAACGCACGGACACATAGCTAGTCATATCCTCCGTATCTCGAAGCGAGTCTAAGCACCTAGGAGACACATAAAATTGACAAATACGAGCTAGATGTATAACCGTAAGTTTCGTAAATTCGTAATGGTACATCTCATAACTTGGAAAACTTTTATGTGAAAGAAACATAATGAAGAAGGCATGTGGATTATGCACGTATATGGGAGAGGCTCTCCCCATATTTTATTTTCTCTCTTGGGGCTAGTTTGGGAGCCACAAACTGGAGGGGACTGGAGGGACTAAAATCTCCTCCTTATTCAATTTTGTGAATAAGGAGGGGATTTTGTAAATAAGGAGATGATTTTAGCCCCTCCAATCTCCTCCTGTATTTGGACTCCCAAACTAGCCCTTAGTATTTGGAAGGTCTGACTGAAGGATGTAGTTAGGGATGGCAGCGGGTCGGATAAAGTGCGGGTAAGCCATTTACCCGTCCGCCAACATATCCGCGCCTCTAGTGCTTACCCGTGCCCGTGAGAGCTTGTGGGTAAAATTTTCGACCCGTGCCCGTACCCGCAGGATATCCGTGGATATCGGGCAACCCGTTACCCGCCAGAAAATACTATACGAGTATGTGGTCATGTTTATTTCACCAAGAACATAACTTGACCGACATAATATAATGGCAAGGAACATAGTTCAAACTTCAAAGTCCACAAACATGATCGATCATCCACAAACATAACTCTCAAACTCTTAAGATAATTAATTATTACAACACAATGTTTTAGGATAAAATGAACACATGGGCGATATTTTGATGGGCTAGTAAATTAAGCGGGTAATGGGTAATACCCGCGGGCGAAATTTTATATCCGTCAATTACCCGCGGGTGAGAAGTGTTGCCCGTATCCTTACCCGTGGGCGAGATTTCTTACCCGTATCCATATCCATCGGGTATGAAACCCGCGGATATCCGTGCCCGCGGGCAGAATTGCCATCCCTAGATGTAGTGGAGCATGGATTGATGGAGCGATTCTATGGCTACTAGCTAGCCATATGAAGACTGAAGCTGGTATAGAAACTGTGGCTGGTAGTAGGGGTGGAAATTTGGCTCGACGAGCCGGCTCGTGAGCCAAAACAAGCCTGAGCTGAGCTTGTTTCTTTGGCTCGCCAGAACTGCGAGCCAAGCTGAGCCGGCTCGTCTAGCTCGCAAGCCGATTTAACAACGTCAAGTATACTATTATACCATATTATTATTATGTTTTAAACTATTTTATTGAATTTCTTGAACTTGACACGTGATACACTTATATATTATACATAATTTTTTATCTTATATATAATAAAAATATATAATTTATACTCTAAACATGATTTAGTGTAAGGTTCGTGAGCTGGCTCGAGCCGTTACCAAACCGAGCCGAGCCTCTCGGTCAGACTCGCAACATGACCGAGCTGAGCTTGGCTCGCCTCGCATCTGCACCGAGTCACGTCAAGCCAAGTTATGCTCAGCTCGTTTCCAGCCCTAGCTGCTAGCTAACCTTCCAAAAAGGCTTACCACTTACCCATGTACTAGTACGTAATAATTCTTGGTGGTCAAGAAAATCTTCAAAATCAGTGAGAAAAATGTGTACACCATGGTTTTGAAGCACTCTTTCTATCCTAAAATAGTACGTATTTGTTTTACGTCTTAATTTTTATGTCTATATTTAAATGATGATAAATCTAGACATATATAAAACACATGCATCATACTCCCTACGTTATTTTTTATTTGTCACGGTTTAATTTAAAAATAAACTAGCAGACGACAAATATTTAAGAACGGATGTAGTATATTGTATGAATCTATTAATTTACTAAAAATAAAATTTAATTTGGGAGTATTATTCTAACAGGACGTTCTTACAGCCAAGCCGATCGAAGCACTCAAACAGGCGCAGCGAATTAACGTGAGGCAACGAACGAACGTCGCCCTCGCCCTATGCCTCCTATCTGGAATGTGATAAGCAAGCAATCCAGTTCTTGAAGTTGACGCGCCGGCCGGTCCAAAGTTTGGTCGAGCCTGATTTTCCGCAGTGCCCGTGCATGCACCAGGCTCCCCCAGCAGTCTTGTCCAATCAACGCTACCATGCTTCGGGAGCTCATCCCTCGTCGCAGCACGTAACGTGATGGAATATCTTTTTGTTCCGTCGCGATTTCATACAGTAGAATAAACTCGCAAGGGCGACACCGACGGCTGACGCGGCCAGTCCGCAGGTCGGCACCGATGGTGTCTATTCTAACGTGGATCAATACAGTAACTCGGTCGGATCGACAAACATTGGATCGTGGTATAGCTGCAGAGCTAAACTACAAGGACAGTTAAATGAGTTTTGCCAAACAGTTCAACTTCAGAGTTGGTAAACTCTCTAGTATTTAGAACTGTAGTACAGATTTTTGAAACACCTCTTTTTCTCAAACGAAATCTTTCAAAACCTTCCCCATAACCTAGCCACCGCCAGGAAAGGATTACGTCGAGGAGGCCGTCACCGCAAGCGTGGACTGCTAGTCCATGGAGGCGGTGGTCGTGCTGGCGGGCACGAGGTGCGGCTCCTCGTCGAGGTGGGGGCGGGACTCCTCGACGCGGCGGGGCGGGGCTCTCAGGTAATCTTGTCCTCTCGCACAGAAAACACTTTTATTTCTATAGCTGATTGCAATCTTCCTACCAAACGACTTCAAAACTCTAGAGCACAGCTACTCCTTACTAAAATTTTGAAGCAGAGTTGCTCTAGCTGGAGTGGAGCTATGCTAAACACGCTAGATTGATTCGTTAAACGGTCAGATCGGTACCGATCACTAGTAGAAAAGAGCTCAAAGCCTGCGGCACGTTCAACTTTTCACTGGCGGTTTCCGTTATCAAACGTCAGTGAAAGAAACAGGTGGGCCCGGCTTTAAAAACCGCCAGTGGAAACCTATTTCCACTGGCGGTTATCTTAACACAACCGCCAGTGGAAATAGGATGTTTCCACTGGCGGTTGTGTAACACCAACCGCCAGTGAAAATTGATTTCCACTGGCGGTTATCTTAACTTAACCGCCAGTGGAAACATCCTATTTCCACTGGCGGTTGTGTTAAGATAACCGCCAGTGGAAATCAATTTTCACTGGCGGTTTTTAAAGCCAACCGCCAGTGAACTGTCTGTTATAAATACCCCTCTTCTTCCCCCGATAGTGAACTGTATGCTCGCAGCCAACTTCCATTGGAGGCGATTTTGGAGGTCCAGAATTCACAAAATACATGGGGAGAGGTTTTGATCTTCATTTTTTGGAAGAAGATTGCTAAGAAAGGTTGGTTTATGTTGCTAATGTCATTTTTTATTCATTTTTGCTCAATTTTAGCCACATTTTGGATCTAGGGTTTCACCATTTGAGAGAGAGTGTATCCTCTCTCAATTTTAGCCACATTTTTGCTCTATTCCCTCAAATAAAGTTGTTTAATATGGTTAGATTTTGTCTATCATCTCTCCTTTTTCATGTTTAGTTCTCAAATCAGTTTATCCATGACATATTAAGTTGTTTAATGAATGGTTCATGTGTTGTGTGGAGAGAGAAGAAGATAGGTTTGGTAATTAAGATTGTTTTTATTAGTTGCTATGAAAGGTTGGTTTAATTATGTTTTAATTGCCAATTATTGTTCATCTTTGCTCAATTTTGGAACTAGGCCTTCACCATGTGTTAGAGAGAAGAGTATGGCTAGGAAAGTTTGGTTTTATGTTCCTCTTGCCAATTTTTGTTCATTTTCCTTAAATTTAGCCACATTTTGGATATAGGGTTTCACCCCTTCATCCTTCCCGACAAGAACTATAGCTCGCAGCCCAACTTCCATTAGAGGGCCAGATTTCACAAAATACAAGGGGGGGTTTATCTTTATTTTTTGGAAGAAGGTTGCTAAGAAAGGTTGGTTCTTGTGTGTTTATGTTACTTTTTTACAGGTGGTGATGGAGAGGACATCCTGGATGTATAACTTATCAAGGCTAGATCCATCATACATATCCGAGGTCCATAGGTTTATTGATGTCGCTACGAACCATGCTTGGAGAACAAAGACAAAACACATATATTGTCCATGCATGGACTGCAAAAATGCTGCTGTATTTAATGACACAGAACAAATCATATCTCATCTGGTATGCCGAGGATTTATGAAGGATTACACAATTTGGACAAAGCATGGAGAGGGTAGCTCTTCGCCTTATACGACTGGAAACCCTGAGAACATCGACGACAGATTTCAGTTTGTTCACGAGACACACCAACCTCTTCCACAGAGCGAACATGTAGTGCAAAATGTTACTGATCATGGTTACGCTGGAGGAAATGAACATGATAGACCTCATGTTCTGCCAAGTGTTATGGATGAGGAAGATGCAGAGTTGCTAGAGGCAATGTTGCGTCGTCATACAGATCAATCGATGTTCTTAATGAAAGGTATGGAGTCCCTAAAGAAGGCAGCAGAAGAGCCTTTGTACGACGAGTCTAAGGGTTGTACCAAAGAGTTCACGACGCTCCGGTCTGTGCTAAAGCTGTTGATGTTAAAAGCTAAATATGGTGTGTCTGATGCTGGCTTCGATGCGTTCTTGAGTATTATCGCAGACATGCTTCCAAAGGAGAACAATGTGCCTGCTAACACGTACTATGCAAAGAAACTAATCAGTCCGCTCACTATGGGTGTGGAGAAGATCCACGCGTGTAGAAATCACTGTATCCTTTATCGAGGTGATGATTATAAAGACTTGGAGAGCTGCCCAAAGTGCGGTGCAAGTAGGTACAAGACGAATAAAGACTATCGAGAGGAAGAGTGTGTTGCATCCGTGTCTAAAGGGAAGAAGCGAAAGAAAGCCCAAAAAAAAGACTTCAAAATCCACGAGCAAAGAAAAAGAAGTAGACTATTATGCGCTCAAAAAGATTCCTGCTTTGGTGATGTGGTACCTCCCCGTCGTCGATCGATTGAGGTGTTTGTTCGCTAATCGTGAGGATGCCAGACTTATGAGCTGGCATGCTTCTGATGAGCACAAAAACGATGGGAAGCTTCGACATCCAGTCGATGGGAAGCAGTGGCAAGATTTCAATGACAACCACCGAGACTTTGCCGATGAACCGAGAAATGTTAGGTTCACACTGAGTACTGATGGAATGAACCCATTTGCTGAGAGGAGCAGCAAGCATAGCACATGGCCGGTGATCCTCACCATATACAACCTTCCTCCATGGTTGATGCAGAAACGGAAGTACATTTTGCTAACCATCCTTATTTCTGGACCTACACAACCTGGAGTTGACATGGATGTATTTTTGGAGCCCTTAATGGAGGATATGAAAATATTGTGGGAAACGGGTGTTCAAATGTTGGATGAGTATCGTAAAGGTTCATTCACGCTGAGAGCAATTCTTTTTGTTACGATCAACGATTACCCTGCTCTCTTCACATTATCAGGCCAGTTTAAGGGAAAGGTTGGTTGCACAGTATGCATTGATGGAACTGCTTACGTATCCCTTGCTGCATCTAGGAAGATAGTTTACATGAGGCACAGACGCTTTTTATTGGAAGGACACAGGTACCGCATGCGAAAGATGGATAAGTACTTCGACAATAATGGTGAACTACATTCTACTGCTCCATCGGGTAACAATAGAGGTCATAGAGTTTTTGAAATAGTCAGGAATATCAAGTTTGTTTTCGGGAAGAAGACAAAAGACGGAAAAACAAGGAAGGATGCCAAACCAGCTTCGGGGGCTATATTCAAGAAGAAGTCTATTTTCTTCGAGTACTCGCCTTACAGGAAAGAGTTAGATGTGCGGCATGCGATCGATGGTATGCACGTTCAGAAGAACGTGTTTGAAAGCATAATGGGCACCTTGCTAGACATAAAGGGCAAAACAAAAGAAGGGCTCAATTCACGCATGGACTTGGTAGATTTAGGCATAAAAAAGGAACTACATCCCGTTCTTCAAGAAAATGGGAAGTACCATCTCCCAGCAGCAAGCTACAATCTCAATGTAGATGAGAAACATGCGATGTGTGTTTGGCTCAAGAATTTGAAAGTCCCATCCGGATTCTGCTCTAGCATACGGAGTATTGTGTCAATGAAAGACCTGACAATCATCAACTACAACTCACATGATTGCCATGTCATGCTGACTACATTCCTACCTATTGCCATCAGGGCTATAAATCCTTTGTTTTTAAAGATGGCAATCACACGGTTGTGCTACTTTTTCAACAGGATTTCACAAAAGGTAATTGGCCGTGATGAGTTGGCATCTCTTCAGGAATTCGCAGTGGAGACAATATCACAGTTTGAGATGTGTTTCCCTCCATCGTTCTTTGATATTATGGTGCACCTTGTGGTGCACTTGGTGCCACAAATAGAGGCATTGGGTCCTATGTACTTGCATGAAATGTGGACGTATGAGCGTTTCATGTCAATACTGAATGGCTATGTATCAACCCGTGCTTGTCCCGAGGCATCCATGATAGTGGGGTACTGTACCGAAGAGGCCATTGAGTCCAGAGGTCCATTCTGCAATAGTATCCTAAAAGACCAGGTTGCAATAGGTCTGCCTCCGTCACGACACGAGGGTAGACTGTATGGAAGCGGGAGGATGGGACGGAAATCTTTCATCCCACCGGATTACGATATAGTACTTGAGGCACATCAGAGCATCCTACATCAGCTAACGATAATGGAGCCATTTATCCAACAACACATCAATGAGCTTCGCGAGCAAAATCCTGGACATACGGATGATTGGGTAATGAAGCAACATAAGCAGCGGTTCAACACATGGCTAATGGTGAAGGACATTCCACGTGGAGAAACAATAGAAGAACAAACCATCAAGGGCTTGGCATCTGGACCATCACGCCAGGTCACAACATGGCAAACCTATGACATTAGTGGATTCACATTTTGTACCAAGTCCAAGGACAAAAAGAGCATGTCACAAAACAGTGGTGTTTGATGCGAGGCCATAGATGATGAAACTGGTGAGATTATTACATATTTTGGCTTTATTGAGGACATATGGGAACTAGACTATGGTACATTTCAGATCTCGGTTTTCCGATGTCAATGGGTTGAAGACAAACATGTCACAGTAGACAACTATGGGGTCAGAGTTCTTGATCTAAGTAAGGTAGGTTACAAAGATGACCCATGGATCCTTGCTAATCGTGCTGCACAGATCATTTCTAACAATGAGAAGAAAAGCACCGACAAACTGAAGCATGTAGTTTTTCCTGGAAAACAACAAGCTATAGGAGTTGATGGTGTATCTGATTTAGAGGATTTTAACCAGTTCAACGACATGTCTCTTTTCATAGACCATCCAACCAAGATAAGGAACGTTGAGCGAAGCATCCCACGCAATTCGTTGCCCTGGGTACGCCACGATGGACAAGGCAGAACAATAGCTTCCTAGATTATATACTTGTCATGTAATTGATTATTGTTAGGACTTGTCATGTAATTGATTATTGTTAGCGACAAACCGAAGCATGTAATTGTCTTCATTCAATTTTCGTGGCTACCATTTACAATTTTACATGACTTTCTATTGACTTTATAGAGAGGAGTGAGGTAAATGGAGAGAGAGGAAAGGGAGAGAGAGAGGAGAGAGAGGAGAGGGAGAGGAGAGAGAGGATGGAGAGAGAGGAGAGAGAGAGAGGATGGAGAGAGAGGAGAGAGAGAGGGGATGGAGAGAGAGGATGGAGAGGGAGAGGGGAGAGAGAGTGGAGAGGAGAGAGTGGATGGAGAGGGAGAGGGGAGAGAGAGTGGAGAGGAGAGAGAGGATGGAGAGGGAGAGGGGAGAGAGAGTGGAGAGGAGAGAGAGGATGGAAAGTGAAGTAAAACAATATATAAAAAACTATATATAAAAGTATACTTAATATAATATATAAAAAGTGAAATAAAACAATATATAAAAAACTATGTTAAATAATAATAAAAACAATTTCTACTGGCGGTTGTCATAGAGAACCGCCAGTAGAAATGGCTTCCACAGACTGTAGAAGCCATTTTTACTGGCGGTTCTCGTTGTCAACCGCCAGTAGAAATGGCTTCTACAGTCTGTGGAAGCCATTTCTACTGGCGGTTCTCGTTGTCAACCGCCAGTAGAAATGGCGCCTATATAAAGGGTGGCGCGCGGGAGCCGAAAAATTTACAAGTCCCCTGGCGCCAGTTCACTTCAAGACGCCGTCAGGCTGCTGGATTTCGACCCCGAGGGTTTCGTCGGCGATCGTCCCCGCGCCCGTCCCCACGCCGCCATTCCCGCCCCGCGCCCCCGCACCGCCGTCAGGTTTCTTTCTCTTTCCCCTCTTCTTCCGTACCGCCGCCGTCTACCGCGCCGGCAGCCGCCGCCGCCGCGTTTAGTAAACCCTAGGGCACGCGCCGCCGCCGAGAGGGAGGAAGAGAGAGGAAGGAGAGGGAGAGGGAAGAGAGAGGAGGGAGAGGGAGAGGGAAGAGAGAGGAGGGCACGCGCTGCCGCCGCCGAGAGGGAGGAAGAGAGAGGAAGGAGAGGGAGAGGGAAGAGAGAGGAGGGAGAGGGAGAGAGATAGAGGGAGGGAGAGGAGGGTGAGAGAGAGAGAGAGGAGGGAGAGGAGAGAGATAGAGAGAGGGAGAGAGATAGAGGGAGAGGAGAGAGATAGAGGGAGGGAGAGGAGGGTGAGAGAGAGAGAGGAGGGAGAGGAGAGAGATAGAGAGAGGGAGAGGGAGAGAGATAGAGAGAGGAGGGAGAGGGAGAGAGAGGAGAGGAGATGAGAGTATTCATACAATACTTATTTTTATTCATATGTGTGTTCATATGTGTTCAAATGTATGTGTTCAATATATATATGTGTGTTTATATGTGTTCAAATGTATGTGTTCAATATATATATGTGTGTTCATATGTGTTCAAATGTATGTGTTTAATATATATATATATATATATGTGTGTGTGTGTTCATCTAGTTGAATATATACATAAAAATCAAGAGCTAAACTCGATAAAAATCATCGGGTTGAATATATACATTGTAATTTTATCCGTCACAACTCGATAATATACGTATCCGATCCGATCCGAATTCGATCTAAACTCGATAATTTCCGTACGACTCTCCCTCTCTCCCTCTCTATATGTCCTATGCGACTCTCCCTCTCTCCCTCTCCTCGTCCTATACGACTCTCCCTCTCTCCCTCTCTATACGTAACTCGATAATATCCATACAATTCTCCCTCTCTCCCTCTCTATACGTCCTGTGCGACTCTCCTTCTGTCCCTCTCTCCCCGTCCTATACGACTCTCCCTCTCTCCCTCTCTATACGTAACTCGATAATATACGTAACTCGATAATATCCGTAACACGATACTATACGACTATACGATACTATATGGTTAGGGTTTAGGGTTAGGGTTAGGGTTATGGTTAAGAGTTAGGGTTAGGGTTAGGGTTAAGGGTTATAGTTAGGGTTAGGGTTAGGGTTAGGGTTAAGGGTTATAGTTAGGGTTAGGGTTAAGGGTTCGGGTTTTGGGTTAGGGTTAGGGTTAGGGTTAGGGTTATGGTTAAGGGTTAGGGTTAGGGTTAGGGTTAAGGGTTATAGTTAGGGTTAGGGTTAGGGTTAGGGTTAAGGGTTATAGTTAGGGTTAGGGTTAAGGGTTCGGGTTTTGGGTTAGGGTTAGGGTTAAGGGTTTAGGGTATTTGTTAATATGAATTTAATTATTGCTTACGTTAATATGTGTTAATATGTATTTAATTATTGCTTATGTATTTGTATATATATAGCTCAATGAGTTCTCCGATCAAGGACCAAGGATTAGTGCCCGAGCACATGGACAAGAGTGTTGCTCAAGAACAATCCAGCAGTGAAGGATATGAAACGCCTAGCGACCCTTTTCCTACCACTAGCATAGATAGGGCCGCTCTCCGTGAGTTGCAACGTGACCCTACTTATGATCCACGAGAAGCTGAGGTAAAAGTACGCATCTTTAGCTTCGTATGTGTACCCTACTGATTTCACATGCATGATCTCTTATGCATTTTATTACATGAATAGGAGGTCGTGTCTGAATTTTGTGCGATACTCGAAGAAGCCGTGGCACGATACGAAGACGTACCGGAGCCGACCCAAGACGCACCGGAACAGACCAAGACAACAACCGAGACGTCAAGGAAAAGAAAGCAGAGCGATCGAAAAAGAGGTGACAGGGGGCTGAACAAGTTTCCCGACAAAACATACAAAATCTCAGACGTGAGCCCGAAAGGTCAGCCCCTAGCTCCAGAAGAGGCACTACCTAAGTTCCGGAATGCACTTGGGTTTTTAGTTAGAGATAATCTTGACATAACAATACGACAGTGGAGAGATGTGTCAGATGATGTCAAGAATCAAATATGGAATAAGCTATTAATGAGGTTCGTTCTGCCTCGGGGTTCAGAAGAACTCGTGAAGGAATACACGATGAAGCAGCTTGCAATCAATTTCCGAAACTGGAGGTCTGAGATGAACACAAAGTTTGCAAAGAAAGGTCTGGACCCGACCAAAAAATATAAAATCTCAGCAGGTCAGTGGGCAGTATTTCTAGAGTAGAGGAGCAGCCCTGATTTCATATCTCTAAGTGAGGCAAATTCGGAACTATCAAAGAAGAACAAGTACCACCACCACCTAGGCACAGGTGGTTACAAGCGTCAGGTTCCTAAATGGACACAAGAAGACGCCGAGAAGAAGGCCGCAGGGTTGCCGACGCTGTCCGAGCAACTTGGTGAAAGGGCGGCAAATTGGCTCTGTGCTAGAAAACCAAGGGAAACCGAGACCGGTGTATCTTTTGATGATCCCATTGTCGAAGAAGCGGCAAAAAACATATATACAATGGCAGCTAAGCAGAGGCAAGGAACTTTTAAGCCACAAAGGGAAAGAGACATCCTAACGGCTGGTCTCGGTAACCCTGAGCATCCTGGTCGTGTACGAGGAATCTCGTCTAAGGAAGGATGGAAGGAAGGATTCGGACCACAATGGGAAGGTCTGTACAAGAAACGTGATCGATACAAGGAAGAGATGGCGGATTATTTTAAGGAGGAGGCCAAGAAAGAGTTCAAAGCCATGATGTCTCAAATGCTATCGAATCCTCCTCCAGAATTGATGCAACAGTTGGCGAGTGCGATGTCTGTTCAACAGATGACCACTCCACAGATACAAATAATTCCAGCAGCTCAACCGCCGGCTTCCACAGATTGTACGACATTACCAAGCTCTGTTGCTTCAACGGGAAATAAGGTCCGTTATCCAGTTGATGACATCACAAGGCCTGTGGCGTGCACACTGGTTATAAGATATGGTATTAACAATAAACGTACAAAGAAAGTAGCCACAGGCCTTGCGATCCCAGGACGCAAGTTCCATGGAAACGATATTCCAGATGATTATTGCAAAGTAGAAGTGACGACGGTCGTCCAAGGATCCGAGGACGACATGCTAGACATCCCTGGGCCCAAAGGTATCGAGAAACTTGGACAAGCTATCAAGAATTTTATCCTTTGGCCTCGAAGGGATGTCGAATTGCTTGATTGGTCGAATTCGTCGCAGGCGTCGCAGGCCCAACCGTCTCCGCCTTCTCAAATTGCTGTTCCTATTGTACATCCATCATCACCTCCTCAAACTTCACATGCTGCTCCTCATCCTTTTTCTGACCCACCGTCTCCGCCACAAGCATCACCATTCAGGGCTCCACCACCTTCTCCTCCCCATCCTCTTGGTGACCCACTGTCTACGCCACCATCAAGGGATCCACCTTCTCCACAGCCATCAAAGGATCCACGGCCATCAAAAAAAATCTAAACTTCCTATACCAAAATTGGTGTCCCCGTATCAGAAAAAGAAGAGTAAAGCTAGTACTGCTGGCACAGCTCGGTTTTTGAAAGGGATTGGACGGAGCCTCACGTCACAAACTGTTGATTTGGCCGAGCACGAGGAGTCTGCAAAAAAGGCTGAGGCAATGGCCGCAAAGATAAAGAAGCCAACTAAGGCAGATTACAAAAACGTGCCTAAAAAATATGTGCCGGGCAGACCTCTGCTACCTCTTGAGAAACTAAGAAAGGTCCCGGCTGGTGTTAAAAGGTTGCATGACTGGTACATGCGGGCATCATCGGTTGGCATCGACACCATCAGTGTGCATATACCAGACCATGCTTTTATTGATTCGGACCAAAAGGCCGTTGTTACATTCGAGGACATGTGGTTAATGATGAACCTTCAGAGACTCGACGTGCAACTTGTAACGATGTTTGCATTGTAAGTGTCGCTCATACTTCCACATATGTGTGTTATTATTAGTGAGCTGTATAAAATTTTAATATCTGACATGCACGTGTGACTTGCAGAATGCAACATGATCAGCAGGAGATCCTTTACGGTACCAAGCCCAATGCTAGTGCCAGTAAAAGGGTTGGGTATCTCAACCCAATACTTATATCCGAGGAAAGCCACACTTTTAGAATCGGGAAAGACAACGATGAAATACGGGGAAAGACGGACGAAGAAGTTGAGAAGCGTATAAAGGATATGAAGAAGGATTTTGAAGCTCGATACGCCACCTACATAAGACATGCAATGCTTCAATTTCAAGACAGGGAAGCCATAATGGCCCCGTACAACTTTAAGTAAGTGTGATTTTGCATAAATAAAATTAATAATTTCAATACACATGCATCACAAATTTGATTCGTACAGGGACCACTGGATATGCTTCCTCATTTATCCTAAGGTTGGAAAGGTGCTGGTGCTCGACTCCTTGAACTTCGACCCTTCGACATATGCAGAATTCCTCAGCATCTTAGAGCTGTAAGCCTTTTCTATGCATGCATACTTTTATCGATTAAAATTTGAGAATAACATGGTGATTCTATTTGAGATCACAGGGCTTATAGATTCTATAAGATGAGAGGTGGAAAGTACGACCTGTCGAAACAACGCGTGCCACTAGACATCCATCATCACTGGCCGGTAAGTATGTGATTTTATGAATACATATCATACACAATGTTGCAACTAAATAACCAATCTCCCGTTATGTAGTGCCACAAGCAACCACAAGGATCGGTCCTATGTGGATTCTATGCGTGCGAGTTCATGAGAGTGAACGGACGATACATCACGAACCCTGACAAGGTATTATTAGTAATAGTCAAGTATGTATTTATGTCATTAAAGATGCAAATGTGTTATTATTGAGTATAAATAGATGATGTTTATAAAATTCCTTTACAGCAATTTCAACGAGGAAACCCGGAGAACTTGACCGAAGCTGCATTGTATGGCATAGTCGAGGACCTCTGCACATTCATATTGAAAGAGGTCATTCCCACAGAAGGAAAATATCACGATGCTTCCAGAACATTAGCTTTGCCAGAGTTTAGAATACTAACAGAAATTAGTAGATTATCTCTTAGCCGAGATAGTTATTAGAGCTTAGGTGAAAACTTATGATGTATAGAATGCATGAAGCATATATGGTTGTAAACAGAATACTTTGATGTATATAAATGTATGATAGAATTTAATTTCATGTTGCTTTCAATATCAATATAGATCTATATATATATATATATGTTTGTGTGTGTGTAAATAAATATATATATAATTCAGTATTGTTTGAAATTTTGAAAAAAGGCGGGAAAACTTCCACTGGCGGCTAAATAAAGAAAACCGCCAGTGAAAAGTGCATTTCCACTGGCGGTTTGCTTTATAAAACCGCCAGTGGAAATGCACTTTTCACTGGCGGTTTTCTTTATTCAGCCGCCAGTGGAAATGCACTTTTCACTGGCGGTTTCCTTAAGAAAACAGCCAGTGAAAATGCACTTTTCACTGGCGGTTCCAAAATAACCGCCAGTGGAAATGCTGATTTCCACTGGCCCCTAGCACTGGCGGTACTGAAAAACGCCAGTGTAAATAGGTTTAGAACCGCCACTATAGAGCTTCTGTGTACTAGTGGATAAGTCAATTAAACATAACACCTTCTTGTTAGACGATTCAGTCGATACCGATACAATCTAGCCGGTAACAGTCACCTTTAGCTACATGCCACATACATTTAATTTGGTTCACGTGTGTTGCGTCAGCTAATTGGTTTAAACTGTTTGCAGTCCCTAAAAATTAAAAAAATCATGGAATCTAGCCTATAAATAGATATGGGTGTTTAGGTTTATTCACACACCCTCACTCTCCATTTCTCTCCTCTTCCTTTATATTATAGTCTCCCACTCTCTATTTTAATATGGATCCTAGGTGCAGTCTGAACTTTTAAACCTTTGTCGACTTGATCAATGACCAATCTCCATAACTTCTTGACACCCCTAACTATGCGGGAGTGAAAGGGAAATATGGTCAAACATTTTCCTAAATAATTTTAGTGGTTGAAATGCCCAACACAAATAATTGGACTAACTAGTTTGCTCTAGATTATATGTCCTACAGGTGCTAAAAGTTCAACACAAACCAATAAAAAGATTAAAGTTAGGGTTCAAAAGAAAGGAGCAAAAGAAACCGAAGAGAACTCCGGTCTGGCGCACCGGACTGTCCGGTGCACCACCGGACAGTGTCCGGTGCACCAGGGTGGATCGACTTCAAACTCTTCACCTTCGGGTTTCTGAGGTCGCGCTCCGCTATAATTCACCGAACTGTCCGGTGGGCCAGCGGAGCAACGTCTCCAGCGCAACGGTCGACTCCAACGGACACCTGCAAAAGCACTACTGTGCGCGGATAGTTTGCGCAGAGTCAGAGCAGCGCCAGAAGGCGCACCGGACAGTGAATAGTGCCTGTCCGGTGCGGCACCCTACTATCCGGTGCCCCAAGCTGTCAGAGCTCCAACGGTCGAAACCGTCATAACCCTAACGATTGGGTGACATGGCTGGCGCACCGGACATTGTCCGGTGGCGCACCGGACTGTCCGGTGCGCCCATCGACAGCAGCCCTCCCCAACGGCTATTTTGATGGTTGGGGCTATAAATATCCCCAACCATCAATATTCAAGGCATCCAAGTTTCCAGCATATTGCATTCAATACAAGAGCTCTAGACTTCACTCCAAGATACAAACAAGAGATCAAATCCTCTCCAAAGTCCAAAACCACTCCAAACACTTAGTGACTTGTGAGACAGAGATCATCGTGTTCATTTGAGTTCTTGTCGCTTGGATCGCTTTCTTCTTCCTCCATTTTTGTTCTCAAGACACTTGTAATCAAAGCAAGAGACACCAAGTTGTGGTGGTCCTTGTAGGGGTCTAAGTGACCCGTTTGATTAAGAAGAAAGCTCACTCGGTCTAGGTGACCGTTTGAGAGAGGGAAAGGGTTGAAAGAGACCCGGTCTTTGTGACCACCTCAACGGGGAGTAGGTTTGCAAGAACCGAACCTTGGTAAAACAAATCACTGTGTCACTCTCTTCATTTGCTTGTAATTTATTTTCACCCTCTCTTTCAGACTCGATTTTATTTCTAACGCTAACCCCGGCTTGTAGTTGTGCTTAAAGTTTGTAAATTTCAGTTTCCGCCTATTCACCCCCCTCTAGGTGACTTTCAATTGGTATCAGAGCCTGGTACTTCATTAGAGTCTAACCACTCGAAGTGATGTCGAGAGAACACGCCAAGAAGGAGATCGTGACCGGCGGTGACAAGTCTACAAGCCACGGGAAGACTCCATCGGGGGAGTCTGGCAACAAGATGAAGGGATCCCCTTCACATGCCAAGTCGCATCGGAGCGGCGACAAGAAAAAGAAGATGATGAAGGTGGTCTACTATGAGACCGATTCCTCGTCGCCATCCACCCCCGGCTCCGACACTCCATCCGTCACTTCTAAGCGCCATGAGCGCAAGAAGTTTAGTAAGATCCCCTACGCTACCCTTGCATTTCTAAATGCACTCCTTTACTTTCCATCTCACTAGGCAAACCACCAGTTTTTTACGGTGAAGATTATTGTATGTGGAGTGATAAAATGAGGCATCACCTAACCTCACTCCACGCTAGCATTTGGGACATTGTTGAATTTGGAGCGCAAGTACCATGGCAAAGGACAGCAAGAAAAAGAAGGTACAAGCTAGAACCACCCCCAAGTATACTACATCTAGTGGTGAGGGTAGTTCTAGTGATGATGAAGATAATTTGCTTGCCCTTTTTGCCAACCTTAACATGCAACAAAAAGAAAAATTAAATGAATTGATAGGAGCTATTCATGAGAAGGATGAACTCTTGGATAGCCAAGAGGAATTCCTTATTAAGGAAAACAAAAGGCATGTTAAAGTTAAAAATGCTTATGCTCAGGAAGTAGAGAAAAATGAGAATTTATCTAAGGAGCTTAGCATTTGCCATGACACTATCTATAACCTTAGAACTGAGAATGCCAAATTACTTGCTAAGGTTGAAAAGAGAAATGTTTGTGATGATTCATTTGCCAACCTTAAAAATGATAATGCTAGTTTAATTACTAAGATTGACAAATACAATGAATCAATTTCTAGCCTTAAGATTGAGAATGATAAGCTAATTTCTAAGGCTAAAGATTTAGATGTTTGCAATGTTTCTATTTCCAATCTTAGAAATGACAATGCTATGTTACATGCTAAGATTGATGAATTAAATGCTTGCAAACTCTCTACATCCATTGTTGATCATGTTTCTATTTGCATGAGATGTAGAGATATTAATGTTGATGTTATTCATGATCACCTAGCTTTAATTAAAGAACAAAATGATCACATAGCTCAACTAACTGCTAAAATTAATGAGCATGAGATAGAGAATAAAAAATTTAAATTTGCTAGAAGCATGCTCTATAATGGGAGACGCCCTGGTATTAAGGATGGCATTGGCTTCCAACAGAGGGACAATGTCAAGCTTAATGCCCCTAAAAGATTGTCTAATTTTGTTAAGGGCAAGGCTCCCATGGCACAGGATAACGAGGGTTACATTTTATATCCTACTGGTTATCCCGAGCATAAAATTAGGAGAATTCACTCTAAGAAGTCTCATTCTGGTTCTCATCATGCTTTTATGTATAAGAATGAGACATCTAGTTCTAGGCATTCCACCCATGTTAAAATGCCTAAAAAGAAATCTCCTATTGCATCAAATGAACATAATGTTTCATTTAAGACTTTTGATGCTTCATATGTGCTTACTAACAAATCAGGCAAAGTAGTTGCCAAATATGTTAGGGGCACAAGGGCTCCAAGACTTGTGTTTGGGTACCCAAGGTGCTTGTTTCTAATGTGAAAGGACCCAAGACCATTTGGGTACCTAAGAACAAGGCCTAAACTTGTTTTGTAGGTTTATACATCTGGGGGCTCAAGTTGGATCATTGATAGCGGATGCACAAACCACATGACAGGGGAGAAAAAGATGTTCTCCACCTATGAGAAAAACGAAGATCCCCAAAGAGCTATCACATTTGGGGATGGAAATCAAGGTTTGGTCAAAGGACTTAGTAAAATTGCTATATCACCTGACCATTCCATTTCCAATGTTTTTCTTGTAAATTCTTTAGATTATAACTTGCTTTCAGTTTCTCAATTATGCAAAATGGGTTACAACTGTCTTTTTACGGATATAGGTGTTACTGTCTTTACAAGAAGTGATGATTCAGTAGCATTTAAGGGAGTACTCGAGGGTCAGCTATACTTAGTTGATTTCAATAGAGCTGAACTCGATATTTGCTTAATTGCTAAGACTAATATGGGTTGGCTCTGGCATCGCCGACTAGCCTATGTTGGGATGAAGAATCTTCACAAGCTTCTAAAGGAAGAACACATTTTGGGACTAACAAATGTTCATTTTGAGAAATACAGGGTTTGTAGCGCATGTCAAGCAGGGAAGCAAGTTGGTACACACCATCCACACAAAAACATCATGACAACAAACAGGCCACTGGAGTTACTCCACATGGATCTATTCAGCCCGATAGCTTACATAAGCATCGGCGGGAGTAAGTACTGTCTAGTAATTGTGGATGATTATTCTCCCTTCACTTGGGTATTCTTTTTATAGGAAAAATCTCAAACCCAAGAAACTTTAAAGGGATTCTTGAAACGGGCTCAAAATGAGTTCGGATTAAGGATCAAGAAAATAAGAAGCGACAATGAGACGGAGTTCAAGAACTCTCAAAATTAAAGGCTTTTTTGAGGATGAGGGCATCAAGCATGATTCTATTCTCCCTACACACCTCAACAAAATGGTGTAGTGGAGAGGAAGAATAGAACTCTATTGGACATGGCGAGGACCATGCTTGATGAGTACAAGACTCCGGACCAGTTTTTGGCTGAGGCAATTAACACCGCCTGCTACTCCATCAACCGGCTCTACCTTCACCGAATCCTCAAAAAGACATCATATGAACTCCTCATCAGTAAAAAAACCCAATGTTTCATATTTTAGCGTCTTTGGTAGCAAATGCTTTATTCTTGTTAAAAGAGGTAGAAAATCTAAGTTTGCTCCTAAGGCTGTAGAAGGTTTTTTACTTGGTTATGACTCAAACACAAGGGCATATAGAGTCTTCAACAAATCCACTGGACTAGTTGAAGTTTATTATGACATTGTGTTTGATGAGACTAATGGCTCTCAAGTAGAGCAAGTTGATCTTGATGAGCTAGATGATGAAGAGGCTCCGTGCGTCGCACTAAGGAACATGTCCATTGGGGATGTGTGTCCTAAGGAATCCGAAGAGCCTCCACAAGCAAAAGATCAACCATCATCTTCAAATCAAGCATCTCCACCAACTCAAAATGAGGATCAGGCTCAAGACAATGAAGAAGAAGATCAAGAAGATGAGCCACCTCAAGAGGAGGACAATGATAAAGGGGGAGATGACAATGAACAAGACAAGGAAGATGATCAAGAAGAACAGGGTAGAACACCGCCACACCTAAGAGTCCACCAAGCTGTAGAAGGCTTTTTACTTGGTTATGACTCAAACACAAGGGCATATAGAGTCTTTAACAAATCCACTGGATTAGTTAAAGTTTCTTGTGACATTGTGTTTGATGAGACTAATGGCTCCTAAGTGGAGCAAGTTGATCTTGATGAGCTAGATGATGAATAGGCTCCATGCGTCGCGCTAAGGAACATGTCCATTGGGGATGTGTGTCCTAAGGAATCCAAAGGGCCTACACAAGCACAAGATCAACCATCATCTTCAAATCAAGCATCTCCACCAACTCAAAATGAGGATCAGGCTCAAGACAATGAAGAAGAAGATCAAGAAGATGAGCCACCTCAAGAGCAGAACAATGATCAAGGGGGAGATGATAATGATCAAGATAAGGAAGATGATCAAGAAGGACAGGGTCAAACACCGCCACACCCAAGAGTCCACCAAGCGATTCAAAGAGATCACCCCGTGAACTCCATCCTCGGCGATATTCATAAGGGGGTAACAACTCGATCTCGAGTCGCTCATTTTTGTGAACATTACTCTTTTGTTTCCTCTATTAAGCCATACAGGGGTAGAGGATTCACTAAGAGATTCAGATTGGGTGTTGGCAATGCAAGAGGAGCTCAACAACTTCACGAGGAATGAGGTATGACATCTTGTTCCATGTCCTAATTAAAATGTTGTAGGAACCAAGTGGGTATTCCGCAACAAGCAAGATGAGCATGGTGTGGTGACAAGGAACAAAGCCCGACTTGTGGCCAAGGGATATTCACAAGTCGAAGGTTTGGATTTCGATGAAACCTATGCACCCGTAGCTAGGCTTGAGTCAATTCGTATATTACTTGCCTATGCTACTTACCATGGCTTTAAGCTTTACCAAATGGACGTAAAAAGTGCCTTCCACAATGGACCAATCAAGGAAGAGGTCTATGTTGAGCAACCTCCCTTCTTTGAAGATAGTGAGTACCCTAATCACGTTTATAAACTCTCTAAGGCACTTTATGGGCTCAAGCAAGCCCCAAGAGCATGGTATGAATGCCTAAGAGATTTCCTTATCACTAATGGTTTCAAAGTCGGCAAAGCCGATCCTACACTCTTTACTAAAACCATTGCAAATGATTTGTTTGTATGCCAAATTTACGTTGATGACATCATATTTGGGTCTACTAACAAATCTACTTGTGAGGAGTTTAGTAGGATAATGATTCAAAAATTCGAGATGTCTATGATGGGGGAGTTGAAGTATTTCCTAGGATTTCAAGTGAAGCAACTCCAAGAGGGCACCTTCATCAGCCAAACGAAGTACATTCAAGACATACTCACCAAGTTTGAAATTAAGGATGCCAAGCCCATCAAGACACCCATGGGAACTAATGGGCATCTCGACCTTGACACGGCAGGTAAATCCGTAGATCAAAAGGTATACCGGTCGATAATAGGATCCTTACTCTATTTATGTGCTTCTTGACCGTATATTATGCTTTCCGTATGCATGTGTGCAAGATTCCAAGCCGATCCTAAGAAAGTTCACCTTAGGGACGTAAAAAGAATCTTGAGATATTTAGTTCATACACCTAAGTTTGGTCTTTGGTACCCCAAGGGATCCACCTTTGATTTAATAGGATATTTAGATGCTGATTGGGCAGGGTGTAAAATTGATAGAAAGAGCACATCAGGGACTTGTCAGTTCTTGGGAAGATCCCTGGTGTCTTGGGCTTCAAAGAAGCAAAATTCAGTAGCTCTTTCTACCGTCGAAGCCGAGTACATTGCCGCAGGTCATTGTTGCGCGCAATTGCTTTGGATGAGGCAAACCCTTAGGGACTAGGGCTACAAATTGAGCAAAGTCCCTCTCCTATGTGATAATGAGAGTGCAATCCGCATGGCAGATAATCCCGTTGAACACAGCCGCACTAAGCACATAGCCATTCGGTATCACTTTTTGAGGGATCACCAACAAAGGGGGATATCGAGATAGCCTATGTTAGCACCAAAGAACAATTAGCTGATATCTTTACCAAACCATTAGATGAGAAAACCTTTACCAAACTTAGGAATGAGCTAAATATACTTGATTCTCGGAACTTTGATTGACACTTTGCACACATAGCTCATTCATATACCTTTGATCATATCTCTTTCATTTGCTACAACTAATGTGTTTCCAAGTGAATTTTTACTAAGTCATAGATTAAAAGGGAAATGGAGCCTTCGGCGAAGACAAGGCTTCCACTCCACTGTATCGGTATTATTTACCCTTCGCCGTCACTCTGCATCGCTCTCCACTTTAGTATAATCTTCACTCTTATTACTCATACCATTCGGGAGAAAATAAAAGGGCTCTCAAAAGACTCTGTTTTTGGCGATTAATGCCAAAGGGGGAGAAATATTAAGCCCAACGCAAAAGGACCGCACCACCACCAATTTCAAAGTTTAAAATAAAGTTTTTCAATTGGTATCTTATGATGAAATATTTAAAAGAGGATTTTTCAAATTGGTATCTAAAATATTTTGATCTTCTTTCAATTGGTAAAACCCTCTTGAACACTAAGAGGAGAATTTTATTCAGGGGGAGTTTTGTTTAAGTCAAAGGAAAAACATTTGAAACAGGGGGAGAATTTTTCAAATCTTGAAAAAGCTTCTTGCAATCTTATTCATATACCTTTGACTATTTGCAAATAGACTTTAAAAAGATTTTCCAAAAGAATCATGCAAAAACAACACTTGTGGTGCAAATGTGGTCCAAAATGTTAAAAGAAAGAAAGCAATCCATGCTTATCTAGTAAAAGTAAAAATTGGTTTAATTACAAGCAACTTTTGCACTTGCCTTAGGCAAACTAGTTCAATTCTGCACTTATATATTTGCTTTGGTTTGTGTTGGCATCAATCACCAAAAAGGGGGAGATTGAAAGGGAAATAGGGTCAAACCTTTTCCTAAATAATTTTGGTGGTTGAAATGCCCAACACAAACAATTGGACTATGTAGTTTGCTCTAGATTATATGTTTACAGGTGCTAAAAGTTCAACACAAACCAATAAAAAGATTAAAGTTAGGGTTCAAAAGAAAGGAGCAAAAGAAACCAAAGAGAACCCTGGTCTGGCGCACCGGACAGTGTCCAGTGCACCACCGGACAGTGTCCGGTGCACCAGGGTGGATTGACTTCAAACTCTTCACCTTCGCGTTTCTGAGGCTGCGCTCCACTATAATTTACCGGACTGTCCGGTGGGTCACCAGACTGTCCGATGTGCCAGCGGAGCAACGGCTCCAGCGCAACGGTCGACTCCAACGGACACCTGCAAAAGCGCTACAGTGCGCGGACAGTTCGCGAAGAGTCAGAGCAGCGCCAGAAGGCGCACCGTACAGTGAACAGTGCCCCAAGCTGTCAGAGCTCCAACGGTCGAAACCGTCAGAACCCTAACGGTTGGGTGACGTGGCTGGCGCACCGGACATTGTCCGGTGGCGCACCAGACTGTCCAGTGCGCCCATCGACAGCAGCCCTCCCCAATGGCTGTTTTGGTGGTTTTGGCTATAAATACCCCCAACCACCACTATGCAAGGCATCCAAGTTTCCAGCATATTGCATTCAATACAAGAGCTCTAGACTTCACTCCAAGACATAAACAAGAGATCAAATCCTCTCCAAAGTCCAAAACCACTCCAAACACTTAGTGACTTGTGAGAGAGAGATCATCGTGTTCATTTGAGTTCTTGTCGCTTGGATCGCTTTCTTCTTCCTCCATTCTTGTTCTCAAGACACTTGTAATCAAAGCAAGAGACACCAAGTTGTGGTGGTCCTTTTAGGGGTCTAAGTGACCCGTTTGATTAAGAAGAAAGCTCACTCGGTCTAGGTGACCGTTTGAGAGAGGGAAAGGGTTGAAAGAGACCCGGTCTTTGTGACCACCTCAACGGGGAATAGGTTTGCAAGAACCGAACCTCGGTAAAACAAATCATCATGTCACTCTCTTCATTTGCTTGTGATTTTTTCGCCCTCTCTTTCGGACTCTATTTTATTTCTAACACTAACCTCGGCTTGTAGTTGTGCTTAAAATTTGTAAATTTCAGTTTCCGCCTATTCACCCCCCCCTCTAGGCGACTTTTAGGGAGAGGTCTTCTTCAACGTTCTTTCTTTCATACATCATCGTCGAGAGGATGTTTTTATCTACCCCCATTCTCTCACTCTGCAACCTCTATTTTCATACACATATCCTCATCGTTCATATATCTACCAACATGAATAATTTCATGCTACAAGTCCCACCTCCTCAAGCTAACTAGACACCGAGAAGGGAGGAACATCTACCAAAAGTGACATCATGGCCAAGACAAATTTCCAACAATGGTACCTTAGGAAGGGAATAACATAAATGATGACATTGTTGCTTGTCCAAGAATTGCCCTCCATTTCACCCTTGGAAGATAATGTTGGGGGAAAACAACACCCCAACATGGAAAACGACGCCAACATGCATCAACATTGCTAAGGCTTACACCCAAAGTGCCCCCAACACGCTTGCCAGCCACTGCCATCGTTGTCACTTCCCCATCCATATGTTGAATGCACAGAACAACCCTATGTCGATAGCCACCCCCTCTGATCGGGCAACAGAACCAAACATGTCATACCACGTGTGTAAACTAGTGCTAGCCCTAAGGGCGAGGCTAAGGGGCAGTATTCCTAGGCCACATAATTTAATGGGGCCCTATTCCCTATATATAATACTATATTATTGTTGGAGTGAAGGGCGAACCTGACCTTGATTAGACTTATCCAGATACGACTAACCATGTATGAGCATAGTGTCGGCAGCGATGGAGAACTTCATCCTGTCCCAGCGTCGGAGTCCTCAACCACGACCATCGGAGAAGGCTGAGCGAGGGGCCGCACAAGAAGAGGGGGCTTACATTACTCTCGCCATGTGTCCCGAAGGCTCGACTTCTCCCTCAACAGCAGAGTCAAAGCCCCGACGAAGTCAAGGATCCAGAATATGGGCGAAGGCCTCGAGAACCCTCCATGGGGCCCATGCTTCACTCTACTGTGGCTTAGGGCCACACTATAATGACCCTGTTGCGAGGAATATTCTGGGACACCTCGATAAGCCTTGGACAGGAACTATGCAAAACTCACATTTCTACTACGGACTATTCGAAGGAGATAAGAACAACGTCCGGGACCAAGCTCGGACTGTCTGGCCTCAAGAGCGGACCGTCCGCCCGTTGGAAACCAGAGAAACTCAAAGGTGCCAAGTTCGGTAAAAAAGGAATTTTAGCATCCTCGCGGACTGTCCAGGATGCATCTCCTTCTAAACTCTCAAGTGACTCGTAAAACGAGCAAGAGACACCTAATTGTGTGGTGATACTTGTGGGGTCTAAATGACCCTCGAGATTAAGAAGAAGCACTCAACCAGTCTAAGTGACCATTTGAGAGAGGGAAAGGGTTGAAAGATACCCTACCTACGTGGCCTCCTCAACGGGGAGTAGGTTCTTTAGAACCGAACCTCGAGAAAAAAATCGGTGTGTTCATCATTACTTTATGACTTGATTCTTTTTCTCCCCTCTCTCTCTAAGTTCTCTTGACTACAATCTTTTTAAGTTAACTCCCTAAGTTATCCGCATTGATTGAGCAACTCATAGCAAGATGAACTCTCTTCCGCACTCCGATTTCGTTATTACTCATTTCTAATCCTAACCCCGAGTAAAGTTCATGTTCAAAGTTTATAATTTTCAGGTTTCGTCTATTCACCCCCCTCTAGGCGACTTTCAAGCAGGATTTAAGCCTCCCCTAACTCTATAATCCACATACTTCCTATTTTAGACAGAAACCAACATGAATAACCAATTGAAAGATCACAAAAAAGATTGGTTTTTGTATTTGATATACTTTGGGTTTGCTTTGGTCCACAAATTTCTTTCCCTTTAGAATCAAACACCAAAAAGGAAGACATGCTAAAGCATATAGGGAGTAACAAAATAGTTTTGGTCCTAAAAAATCTTCTCCTTTAGAAAAAGTTCTCCCTATTGGGTGAAATAACCTCCACTCTAAGGTGAAAAAGATATACTCCGTCCGACGGAAAATTCTTCCCCTTTGGGAAAACATTGACTTGAAAAGCAAAAGTGGGACCCAAACATGTTGAATAGACTACAGTCCGCATTTTTCTATGTATATTTTAAATGATAAAGGATATTATATGGGTACCAATTGAAACAATTTTTTAAAACATATGTGAAAGGGAAATAGGGCTTAAACCTTTTCCTAAAAGATTTTGGTGGTTGAATGCCCAACACAAATAATTGGACTAACTAGTTTGCTCTAGATCATATATTCTACAGGTGCTAAATGTTCAACACAAACCAATAAAAAGATCAAAGTTAGGGTTCAAAGGAAATGAGCAAAAGAAACTGAAGAGAACTCTGGTCTGGCGCACCGGACTGTCCGGAGCACCACCGGACATTGTCCAGTGCACCAGGGGCCGTACAGACTGAACTCTTCACCTTCGAGTTTCTCAGACGCCGCTCCGCTATAATTCACCGGACTGTCCGGTGTACCGCCGGACACTGTTCGGTGTGCCAGCGAAGCAACGGCTAGCGAGCGCAACGGTCGACTCCAACGGTCGCCTGCAATGTGAACAGTGCGCGTACAGTTTGCACAGAGTTAGAGCAACGCCAGAAGGCGCATCAGACAGTGAATAGTGCCTGTCCGGTGAGGCACCAGACTGTCCGGTGCCCCAAGATGTCAGAGCTCCAACGGTCGAAACCGTCAGAATCCTAACAGATGGGCGATGTGGCTGACGCACCGGACTGTGTCCGGTGTGCCCATCGACAGACAACCTCCCCAACGGTTGAATTGGTGGTTGGGGCTATAAATACCCCAACCACCACCATTCCAAGGATCCAAGTTTTTCAGACATCTCATTCAATACAAGAGCTAGTGCAATCAATACAAGACACAATTCAAAATAATCAAAGCCTCTCCAAGTCCCAAATACACTCCAAACACTTAGTGACTAGAGAGAGAGAGTTTTGCTCGTGCTCTTTGAGCTTTTGTTCTTGGATCGCTTTCTTCTTCCTCATTCTTGTTCTTCAAGCACTTGTAATCAAAGCAAGAGACACCAATTGTGTGGTGGTCCTTGTGGGGTCTAAGTGACCCATTTGATTAAGGAGAAAGCTCACTCGGTCTAAGTGACCGTTTGAAAGAGGGAAAGGGTTGAAAGAGACCCGGTCTTTGTGACCACCTCAACGGGGACTATGTTCTTTGGAACCGAACCTCGGTAAAACAAATCACCGTATCACCCGCTTTATTTCTTGGTTGATTTGTTTTCGCCCTTTCTTCCGGACTCGGATTTTATTCTAACGCTAACCTCGGCTTAAAGTGTGCTTAAAGTTTGTAAATTTCAATTTCCACCTATCCACCCCCTCTAGGAGACTTTCAATTGGTATCAGAGCCCGGTACTTCATTAGAGTCTAACCACTCAAGGTGATGTCGAGAGGATCTGCCAAGAGGGAGATGGAAACGACCACAAGCCACGGGAAGGCTCCATCAAGGGAGTCCAACACCAAAGGAAGGGAGGAATCACCTCCCCGCGTCAAGTCGCACCGGAGTGGCGACAAGAAGAAGCAGATGAAGAAAGTGGTTTACTACGAGACCGATTCTTCGTCGCCCTCCACCTCCGGCTCCGACATGACGTCTGTCACTTCTAAACGCCATGAGCGTAAGAAGTTGAGTAAGATCCCCCTACGCTATCATCGCATTTCTAAACGCACCCCTTTACTTTTCGTCCCATTAGGCAAACCACCGGTTTTTTACGATGAAGATTATTGTATGTGGAGTGATAAAATGAGGAATCATCTAACCTCACTCCACGCTAGCATTTGGGACATTGTTGAGTTTGGAGCGCAGGTACCATCCGTGGGGGATGAAGGCTACGACTCGGACGAGGTCGCCCAAATCCAGCACTTCAACTCCCAAGCCACTACTATACTCCTCGCCTCTCTATGTCGAGAGGAGTATAATAAGGTGCAAGGGTTGAAGAGTGCCAAGGAGATTTGGGACGTGCTAAAAACCGCGCACGAAGGGGATGAGGTGACCAAGATCACCAAGGAGAGGAGCCACAAGGAGAGGAGCCACAAGCAATCTAGGGGGAGACGATCTAGGGGGAGCTCGGTCGATTCATCCTCAACCAAGGAGAGGAGCCACAAGCAATGTACAACCGGCTCAAGACCTTGGTCAACCAAGTGCGCAACCTCAGGATCACCAAATGGGATGACCATGAAATGGTCAAGGTTATTTTAAGATCACTTGTTTTTTGTAATCCTACACAAGTTCAATTAATTCGTGGTGATCCTAGATGTAAGCTAATGTCTCCCGAGGAGGTTATAGGAAAGTTTGTGAGCTTTGAATTGATGATCAAAGGCTCCAAACAAATCGTCGAGCAAGGCGGTACCTCCACACCCGAGGTGCAACCCGTCGCATTCAAAGCAACGAAACAAAAGAAAGAAGAGTCTACATCAAGTAGACTCCCCATCGACGCCTCCAAGCTCGACAACGAGAAAATGGCGCTCATCATCAAGAGCTTCTGCCAAATCCTCAAACAAAGGAGGGGGAAGGATTATAAACCTCGCTCCAAAAAAGTGTGCTACAAATGTGGTAAGCCTTGTCATTTTATTGCTAAATGTTCATTATCTAGTGATAGTGATAGGGGCAACGACAAGAAGGGAAAGAGGAAGGAAAAGAAAAGATACTACAAGAAGAAGGGCGGCGATGCCCATGTATGCCGGGAATGGGACTCTGATGAGAGCTCCACCAACTCCTCCTGTGACGAGGACGCTGCCAACATCGCCATTAACAAGGGCCTCCTCTTCCCCAGCGTCGGCCACAAGTGCCTCATGGCAAAGGACGACAAAAAGAAGAAGGTAAAATCTAGAGCCTCCACTAAATATACAACATCTAGTGATGAGGGTAGCTCTAGTGAAGATGAGAATGATTTGCTTAGTCTTTTTGCCAACCTTAACATGCAACAGAAGGAAAAACTAGATGAATTGATAGGTGTTATTCATGAGAAGGATGAACTCTTGGATAGCCAAGAGGAATTCCTTATTATGGAAAATAAAAAGCATGTTAAGGTAAAGAATGCTTATGCTCAGGAAGTAGAAAAGAATGAAAATTTGACTAAGAAGCTCAACATTTGCCATGACACCATTTCCAACCTTAGGAATGAGAACGGTAATTTATTTGCTAAGGTTGAAAAATCAAATATTTGTCATGATTCAATTGTCAATCTTGAAAATGATAATGCTAGTTTAATTGCTAAGATTGATAAATTGAATGAATCAATTTCTAGCCATAAGATTGAGAATGATAAACTAATTTCTAAGACTAAGGATTTAAATGTTTGCAATGTTTCTATTTCCTGTCTTAGAGATGAAAATGCCATGCTAAAATCTAAGATAGATGAATTAAAATCTTGCAAACCCTCTAAATCCACTGTTGATCATGTTTCTATTTGCTTGAGATGTAGAGATATTAATGTTGATGCTATCCATGGTCACTTACTATGATTAAACAACAAAATGATCACATAGCTCAACTAACTGCTAAAATTAATGAGCATGAGATAGAAAATAAAAAATTCAAATTTGCTAGAAGCATGCTCTATAATAGGAGACGCCCTGTCATTAAGGATGGCATTAGCTTCCAACAGGGAGGCAATGTCAAGCTTAATACCCCCAAGATATTGTCTAACTTTGTTAAGGGTAAGGCTCCCATGGCTCAGGATAACGAGGGCTATATTTTATATCCTGTTGGTTATCCCGAGCATAAAATTAGGAGAATTCATTCTAGAAAGTTTCATTCTGGTTCTCATCATGCTTTTATGTATAAGAATGAGACATCTAGTTCTAGGCATTCTACCCATGTTAAAATGCCTAAAAAGAAATCTCCTGTTGCATCAAATGAACCCAATATTTCATTTAAGACTTTTGATGCATCTTATGTGCTAATTAACAAATCAGGCAAAGTAGTTGCCAAATATGTTGGGGCCAAACACAAGAGCTCAAAGACTTGTGTTTGGGTACCCAAGGTGCTTGTTTCTAATGTGAAAGGACCCAAGACCGTTTGGGTACCTAAGAACAAGGCCTAAATCAGTTTTATTGGTTTATGCATCCAGGGGCTCAAGTTGGATTATTAATAGCGGGTGCACAAACCACATGACAGGGGAGAAAAGGATGTTCTCCTCCTACGAGACAAACGATGATCCCCAAAGAGCTATCACATTCGGGGATGGAAATCAAGGTTTGGTCAAAGGACTTGGTAAAATTGCTATACCTCCTGACCATTCCATTTCCAATGCTTTTCTTGTAGATTCTTTAGATTATAACTTGCTTTCAGTTTCTCAATTATGCAAAATGGGTTGCAACTGTCTTTTTACGGATATAGGTGTTACTGTCTTTAGAAGAAGTGATGATTCAGTAGCATTTAAGGGAGTATAAGATGGTCAGCTATACTTAGTTGATTTTAATAGAGCTGAACTAGATACTTGCTTATTGCTAATACTAATATGGGTTGGCTCTGGCATCACCGACTAGCCCATGTTGGGATGAAGAATCTTCACAAGCTTCTAAAGGGAGAACACATTTTGGGACTAACAAATGTTCATTTTGAGAAAGACAGGGTTTGTAGCGCATGTCAAGCAGGGAAGCAAGTTGGTACCCATCATCCACAAAAGAACATCATGACGACCGACAGGCCGCTTGAGCTACTCCATATGGATTTATTCCGCCCGATCGTGTGGCAGAACCTCCCAAGTTATCGGGCCCACATGCACCTGCCCTTGTCTCAAAGACCTCAGACGGTTGTGCATGTGCACCAGATAACTTAACAGGATCCGTCCGAGTGTCCCAAGGACCCCGGATAAACCACTTACAACCAGAATCGCAAGATTAAGTAACACAAATCACACACCAACATTTTGCAGCGGAAATCTTATTACCAAATTTTACAAGTTACATCAAGTTTTATAATGTACATGATCAGAGTGATTACAAAAAGTGATTCAAAGGAACAACTCTGAACTGTTATAAATTATTTATAGTTTTGAAATATATGCTAGCTCAAGTGACCATCCTCAATAAGAAGTATAGAAGGGTTACTTAGACTTATAAGAAGGTCGAGCTCACCAGCACTTAGCACCAACCACAATCAAAGTGACTCATGACCTGCAGCAACAATGGGTAAAACCCTAAGTACACAGGTACTCAGCAAGACTTACTCGACTAAAGAAAAGACTCTCAAGGATATGTTGGTTAAATAGGAATCAAGGAAAAGGCTTTAGCAAGAATCAACTTAGATACTTTTGCAGAAATAGCTTACTAAAGTGAGTCCTTACTTTCAACATTTTAATGCTAGATTAAGTATTAATAGACCTTGTTTGCATCTAGTCTAATTTCACCATCACATTAATCAATCCAACATGATTTTCGCTCATTATGATTCCATCCATGACTTTAGATTGCAAGTCAGTGACCAAGTCTTCATATCCGAGAAGTAACGGTGATCCTGAATCGATTAATACCCAGCTGGGGATCTCCGATCACACAACATATGTAGCACTTAACCGTTGCATATGTCAACTCGCCACCGGGGTTCTTAAGACCAGATCAGGTTCATGCCAACCGAGAGCACAGATACACCACCGTCCAGCCTCTTTCCACGGAGGGTACACGCTACTCTCGCCATCTCTCTACTCCCATTGCGTGTTATCTTATTCTGGTATTAGTCTGCCCAAGGCAAAGCTTACCCATGATGAGGCATGTGACCAGTTAAAAGGTCCTCGGTCAGCAGGCCTACATTCAGTATAATCCTTAATCAACCTGGGTAGAACATCACCTGTTCCTAGCCCAAGTCCCGATTTAAGTACTTCCACCCTTAGGATTGTTTGTATTCCTTAGGATGAAAAGAGCATTATAGGAAACTTTGCAGTAAGATCCCACCATTGCTCCCAATGAAAATATTCTTGCAGGCAGAAGCCATCCTTCTTCAAGATAACCCCTGAGCTAGGCATTAATGCAAAGGACAACCTCTATCCACAAGATCTAAGTAGGAATAAGCATTTTTGTAAATCATATTTTGATACTTCATCAGAAGTATCTATAAAGGTATGGATATCAAGATAGGCAATGCATCAAAGGGTTTCCAAGCAACTCCTATAAACCTAATGCACATTTCACTAGACTTAAAGTGTGTAAAAATTATTTAAAAACACAAGGAAGGGTTGCATGCATCGGGGCTTGTCTGGGATAAACACTACGTTAGTGTTTGTTAGACGTCGATCACTTGACGACCATCTTTTGTTCTGATACTTGTTTCGTCTGTCCATCTTCAGTTCCGTTCATCAGCACCATTTTGTGGTCGACTCAGTTCTGGTTCTCCGCATCACGTGGTTAATTCACATACCTGAATGAAATGCATTATGCACATGAATGCATATAGACAGGAATAGCACAGATCTAAATAGTGCTACACGATAGCAAATTAAATACCTAGTGACGAGGCATTGTACTGTTTCATAAGGAAACACTAGTTATCGACGAATGACTAAGTGCAATAGCCATGCCTTTCTAGCTCAACCAAATCTAATTCAAACATCATAGAGTTCTACAAAACGACCTTCTAAACAACCAAAGATCTAACCTGCTTATGCGCACTCTCCACTAATAGTCCTCGGGTTTTCACAGGAATAGACTTAATGATGTTACTTGTTTTCTAATTAATTTGGGTAAGAAACATTATTTATCTATCCTATTCACTAATAATCTGGTGAGTAATAGTAAACCAGAGTACTATTATTAACCCGCCACGAATTCCACAAAAATAGCGACGACTCAGGTTCCGACTTTCTACCAGACATTTTATTTTAACTTAGCTGGATTCAATTCTAATCGAAACAAACTTATCGATATTATTCGCTTTCACTTATTTTGGTAATACTAGATATTTATCTAGGGCACTTAATCGGTTACAGACATACAACAATATGGCTACTACTACGGCAAGGCATCGCTTTTCCAAATAAATAACAATCGACATAAACAATGCTAATAGAAGTTGTCAACTAATTGCTAACAACACTAGACCTTTCCTTCATATTATTAATTCGACCACTCATCGGATACGAAACACCGATTTAATCCTCTTTACATAACCTATGTCTTTAAACCTAAACTTAGCTACACAGCATGACGACTTCGAAATCGTAAATACAATTACCACGCTACATATAGCTTCGGTATTCCGACAAACGACTAATAAAATATGTGCCCGTGCTATAAACGGGATAATCGTCGCGACCTATCTAGGTAGCCAATCTATCTAACGATTCGGCTACGAGCAATAATACATCAGCTTATCGTATCACAGTGCGACTTGAAATTACCGAAAATGACGACGTTCACTATTTCTCCAGAATCGCCAAACACCTATCGGGCGTCACACAAAATCATACTACTACGATTTACGTATACGTCACCAGCTTATCTGGACAGCGCAAATAGACCAAATTGATGAGAAATATTTAAAACGAAGAGCGAGAGCGACGACAACTCACCAATAATTAAATTCGTCTTGAAGGCCATGAACAAAATCATGGTTTCCGATTTCGCCATTACTTCGGGCACCTTGCGAGCGACACATGAGCTTTCTTCTCTTTTCCACCAAAACGTCTGAGAATCTTTCTCTCCGATAGCAAATGGCGATGCAGTGGCGAGAAAGTAAAGTGTCCGTGCATAACGACGAGGTCGACGGTTGGTGGCACGGAGGAAACTGAGTTTAGTCGTGACAGAGAAGCTGCGACAGCAAGATTAACGGTGATTTAATGGCCATGACGAAGAGCGGTGCTGTGGAAAATGGAGCACGACACAGCAGGGCGATGGTCGGGCCAGCGTCGAGCCAGTCGAGCACCGGCGAGGCCAACGACGAGCCGACTAAACAAAACTCCACGACGCCGACCGACACACGGACCAGAGAACGGCGGCCGACGAAATCTGAGCTAGGGAAGCGCCGACCATGGAGGATAGATGTATTCGGCGAGCGCACGGCTGCGGCTTGCTGCTGTGGAAAACGGCGCGCACCGGAAAGCTCCACGGCAACGCCATGGAGGCTGAGCAGAGGGGCGCCGGCAAACAACAGGGCCGCGACAGCAGGGAAACAGGCGACCAGGGACGCGGCCCGAGCTTCATGTCAACACACCATGGGAGGTGGGCGGTCGGCTGCAGCTTGGGGCGAGGTGGAGCGCGGACGGGCGGGGCCTCGGCTGGGCGAGATCCGAGCAGAGGAGCGTGGCAGCAGAGAGGAGCGCTCGGCCATAGGGAAGGCAAGGAGCCGGGGCGAGCTCGTGTGTCTAGGATGGGGAGGTGAGGACGATACTTTGAACAACGCAGTGGAGGAGACGATCTCGGTGTTCCACGGCGTGGGGAAGGGCTAGAGCCTAGGCTTGCTGGACGAGGGGAAGGAAACGTCGCCAAAACATGCGGCTCGCTGGAACAGAGAGAAGCGCGGGGTCCTGGACGCTAAGCAAACAGTCGATGGGGCAGTGCAGCTCGTGAACAACAGGATGAGCAGAGGTTCGTGAAGGAGACGCTGGACGGACACACATGTGATGAGGATCAGCTGAATTGCAATGGGGAGGACTCATGAAAGATAAAACCTTGTGATGAGCGGTGATGGTAAGGACGAGAGAGAAGATATTTTCCTTTTTCTTTTCTCATGTATTTTTTTAACAAAAGAATTTACATGTATTCATTTCTTAGGATTTTGGGTATGGACGACGCAGGCGGTAGGATGAAGCTAGAATATTCTTTCCCCATTTGTTAAAGAAAACGATACACATTATTTTCTTGGACTTTGAAGTAGGGAATCGAATCGGCTAACAATTATCTGGTTTCGTTTAGTTTGGGTTTAATTTATTTAAACAACCTGTCCTTATTAGTGTCTACCGAATTCGTAGAGACCGCTCGAACAAAAGCGAAATACTTAGGTGATCTTTCCAATCCGCGTTATTCGATTAATTTTAAACTGGCACCAAACCACATCATTATCTTCGATATCTTAGACTGCGCTAGATTGGATTTAATTCGAAACCGAAAAATTTTATCCACGGTCTCAACACCCGATCCCACGACCACAGATCATTTACATGGAGAATCGAATCTCAATTATAATTCCTTGGATGCGACTTCTCAATTGACGAGTGGAAAATGAATTATTTTGCATCGAAAACTTTAGTCGCCGAGTTCTATTTAATTTGTTTGCGACAAAATCAGAGGACTGAACTAAATTTCCAAATTCGCCAGCAAACGAGATTAGGTAATCCAAAAGTTCATGAAACCTTTTTAACTATTTAGATTATGGAAATGAATACAACACCAAACTCGAGCTGTTTTTCCGAAGTCGCATTCATGCTCATAACCAATCTAAACAGCACCAGACTCGGCATTTTTGAAAGTTACTAAAATCCGAATTTCGCGAAATATTTTGGACAGTCCGGATAGACATAGATGAAGATAATTAGACTTAGTGGCCTTTACATTTACCGATATCCCGTGCTTAAGTCTGTACTCGTTGTCGAGCAGACAATAAACACCTGGGTGTTACAACCCTCCCCCCTTAAAAGAATCTCGTCCCAAGATTTGGAGCGAAAGACTTCTAAGAGTAGAGAAGCATGTAACCCGTATCCATATCAGCGATAATCATAAGGTAGTCCTGAGCGAAGGCGAGTGTCTCAGAATGTTGTTTCTCTAGTGGACATAACATGTATTGCCATAAGCTAATTTAGAGATGTCCACCAATAGAGACGTTATCTATCAGAGGAACACATAAGGTTCCATGTGTGCATTTTGCTTTTTCTGATGACAGTGTACTATCTGAGTCTGTTGAGCGAGTGGCGAAGACGCGATTTTACCCGACAGAATCAGATGCAACCTCTTGGGTAAAACCTACAGAAAGAGGTTTACCAACAAGTGGTCACGATAAGTTTATAGCACATAAGACGAGTGTGGATGTCACATACTGTCGTGGTTAACATGTGGCTAACCAGAGAATTCAAGTCCACGAAAAATGATAGAGATTCGAGAAAATATCAATGAAGAGATCCATTGATGTTGACTTTGCGACCAACCCATTGCATCAAATACTTAGCACGGCTCGACTTGATCACACATGATGGAAAAGCACACGTGAGGCGATCGAGGCGTGACTAGAATGATGATTAGGGGTTACTGGCCGACTTACTCTCGATTCTTATAAACACTTCCTTACGAGGGGTTGTACAAAAGTGAGTTTAGACAACTCGACAAAACGATCTCTAGACTCAACCTTTGTTCACTCGGCAGTTACATGTTAGTCAAAACCAACTTGTTGAACTACTTTTGACATTGGGCATGTCCTCTCAGTACCATTGGTAAGCCAAGGGTTGAGAGTTCACATTTGTTAGCAAAAGGTCATGCATTTGGGTAGAAATCCATTTGGTCATGTTGTTCGTCCGTTTCTTCCACGCGGAATAAACTAACTTGATTCGAAATACATAGATTAAATAAGAAAGCGAATGAACAAACTCCTGCATCTCAGCAGTAGGGGAAACAGATCACCATTTTGAGAGCTAATTAGTTGTCTCTCGACACTAAAAAGCTCCAAGGCTTCACCTTTACACAAAGGACGTAAAGGGAACTTGTATGTGTGTAGTCACCACCAAAGTCAAGGGAAAAGAGGCCACACCAGGGAAGTGGTATGCCCTCTTGATCCAACAGAGACGATAGATGTTGCTTGATCACTTGACAAACAACAATTGTTTCAAGGGAAATGTTTACGGAAGATCACACATCAGTGTAGTTCCACAATGGATCATGACCAGAGACTTTGATACCGGCATGCGCCAAGCAGCAAAATCCTGTGTGCGCATTCACAGGAGGCTCTCAGTTTCGCCGTGGTACCTTAAGTCCTTAACTATGACACCATTACAAAACTGGCACCAATAATGAATCTCACGTGGTAAGAACAATTCGTGTAAAAATAACATATTGATATAATCTCATAATGGATTATGACTACCAACTGTGATACTAGCGTGTGCTGAGCAGCACAACCGTGTGTGCGCACACACAGAAGGCCCCCGGTTTCGTCGCAGTATCATCAATTTTAGTCATAACGCCAATACCAGACATAACCAATAAGAAATCTCGCGCGACACCAATGGATTGGGCAAGGGTGACAATATACAAAGAGATACTCCACCTGTAAGAATGGTTACAAGTAGAGAGCAAAATAGATTATGGCCCAAGGAAATGAACAAGACATGGCCATAACCTGAACTTAATAAAAGGAGTACGATGGGAGACTGTTATTTCAGCCCAAGAGTATTTCAATGCTCATCGTAGAGATTACAAGGTCAAATATTAGTATCTGATTAGATACGGAGGGAAAATAATTGTAAGATTAAGTTGGTATGCCTTCGATAAATATGAGGAAACCAAAGGCATTAAACTCAAGAAAATGATCGGACATGTCTTTCCTAAGTTGGGTCGATAAAGCAACATTGCAATCTTCAAGAACAGGCAAACTGGGATAGAGACATCAGCTTGCGCCAATCGAATAAGGGCATGGTCTAAGATGGAAATATGACAACTAAAACGTCACAGATTAAATAACAAGAACACAGACCCAAAATTCTAGCTTTAAGCCCATGCACATCTTGTGTTGGATACATAAATTATCCAAACATCCATTTGCATGAGTCTGGTCATGGAGGGATAACGGAAAATTCAAATTTGGGTCTTGGTTCACTAAATAAGAACATGATCTAGTTTTGGGTTTAGGAAATCAAGTTACCAACTCTCTATTGGCACATCAAGTTCAAGAGCAAACACACATAACACCTAAATAGATTACCTAAAGACCGGAGGATAACTATTTCCTCGAAGTTCATAATTCAACATTACACCACTTTATCTACAATCACTGGTTACTGGAATAAAGATGAGAGGAGCATTTTGGGTGTATAGGTGCCAAACATGATGCAACAATCAGGATGCATGCTCGTCTTATTCGTCCTCACTGATTTTGCCAACATAATGTGGCAATAGCGTTTTATATCGGTGGCATACTTACGACTCTCACGGTATTTTGCTAGTCGTCAGCTACACATACGTTTTCGAGGTTAGTGTACCTGCAGAAACTTCCATCACAGCCCAATTCCCAATGATGCAATTCACACATGACAATTTGTCACAGTTTATACTCCATATATTGCTATATGGAGGCCAGCTCATCATTAAGCGCCGAGCCACCCATAGGCACCATTGCCACACTTTAACCATAGGGCAACTCATTATGGTAACTCACCTTCTTACCTGAGCGTAGGTGTGTCGTTACAAGTACATTACACTTCTCAGTATTCCCATGTCTGCATACCATACACATCCATGGGGTACTGAATTCCCAGAAAAGTAAATACTCCATATCGCAGCCTTCATATATACATATCTGTAACATGTATATAATCAAGCGCCACAATTAAGCACTTCCCTAGACCGACGTTTGTTCGGTCATGCTCTCACATCTCACCTTACCTTGGGCGTTGATCCATTCAAAACTGAATGGCCTCAAAAATAACAATACACATGTATGCAATACCCCTGGTTGTGGGTTAGTGGTTTTTAAATAAGCCACCTGATAGTCCTTAATAGAGGATGTCGCTAGCATTATAGTTTTTGAAAACTGTTTTTCAAAGCCAAACAATGTGTTTAGTTGAAAATAGGTTTTTCGAAACCAAAACTTTTGTTTTGAAAATACGTATGTGATCGTATATACTTAATCTTGCTCCGATATCAGCTGTGGCAGAAGCTCCCAAGTTATCGGGCCCACATACACCTGCCCTTGTCTCAAAGACCTCAGACGGTTGTGCATGTGCACCAGATAACTTAACAGGATCCGTCCGAGTGTTCCAAGGACCCCGGATAAACCACTTACAACCAGAATCGCAAGATTAAGTAACACAAATCACACACCAACATTTTGCAGCGGAAATCTTATTACCAAATTTTACAAGTTACATCAAGTTTTATAATGTACATGATCGGAGTGATTACAAAAAGTGATTTAAAGGAACAACTTTGAACTGTTATAAATTATTTATAGTTTTAAAATATATGCTAGCTCAAGTGACCATCCTCAATAAGAAGTATAGAAGGGTTACTTAGACTTATAAGAAGGCCGAGCCCACTGGCACTTAGCACCAACCACAATCAATGTGACTCATGACCTGCAGCAACAATGGGTAAAACCCTAAGTACGCAAGTACTCAGCAAGACTTACCCGACTAAAGAAAAGACTCAAGGATATGCTGGTTAAATAGGAATCAAGGAAAAGGCTTTAGCAAGAATCAACTTATATACTTTTGCAGAAATAACTTACTAAAGTGAGTCCTTACTTTCAACATTTTAATGCTAGATTAAGTATTAATAGACCTTGTTTGCATCTAGTCTAATTTCACCATCACATTAATCAATCCAACATGATTTTTGCTCATTATGATTCCATCCATGACTTTAGATTGCAAGTCAGTGATCAAGTCTTCATATCCGAGAAGTAACGGCAATCCTGAATCGATTAATACCCAGTTGGGGATCTCCGATCACACGACATATGTAGCACTTAACCCTTGCATATGTCAACTCGCCAGCGGGGTTCTTAAGACCAGATCAGGTTCACGCCAACTGAGAGCACAGATACACCACCGTCCAGCCTCTTGCCATGGAGGGTACACGCTACTCTCGCCATCTCTCCACTCCCATTGCGTGTTATCTTATTCTGGTATTAGTCTGCCCAAGGCAAAGCTTACCCATGATGAGGCATGTGACCAGTTAAAAGGTCCTCGGTCAGCAGGCCTACATTCAGTATAATCCTTAATCAACCAGGGTAGAACATCACCTGTTCCTAGCCCAAGTCCCGATTTAAGTACTTCCACCCTTAGGATTGTTTGTATTCCTTAGGGTGAAAAGAGCATTATAGGGAACTTTGCAGTAAGATCCCACCATTGCTCCCAATGAAAATATTCTTGCAGGCAGAAGCCATCCTTCCTCAAGATAACCCCTGAGCTAGGCATTAACGCAAAGGACAACCTCTATCCACAAGATCTAAGCAGGAATAAGCATTTTTGTAAATTCTATTTTGATACTTCATTAGAAGTATCTATAAAGGTATGGATATCAAGGTAGGCAATGCATCAAAGGGTTTCCAAGCAACTCCTATAAACCTAATGCACATTTCACTAGACTTAAAGTGTGTAAAAATTATTTAAAAACACAAGGAAGGGGTTGCATGCACCGGGGCTTGCCTGGGATAAACACTACGTTAGTGTTTGTTAGACGTCGATCACTTGACGACCATCTTTTGTTCTGATACTTGTTTCGTCTGTCCATCTTCAGTTCCGTTCATCAGCACCATCTTGTGGTCGACTCAGTTCTGGTTCTCCGTATCACGTGGTTAACTCACGTACCTGAATGAAATGCATTATGCACATGAATGCATATAGACAGGAATAGCACAGATCTATATAGTGTTACACGATAACAAATTAAATACCTAGTGACGAGGCGTTGTACCGTTTCATATGGAAACACTAGTTATCAACGAATGACTAAGTGCAATAGCCATGCCTTTCTAGCTCAACCAAATCTAATTCAAACATCATAGAGTTCTACAAAACGACCTTCTAAACAAATAAAGATCTAACCTGCTGATGCGCACTCTCCACTAATAGTCCTCGTGTTTTCACAGGAATAGACTTAATGATGTTACTTGTTTTCTAATTAATTTGGGTAAGAACAATTATTTATCTATCCTATTCACTAATAATCCGGTGAGTAGTAGTAAACCAGAGTACTATTATTAACCCGCCACGAATTCCACAAAAATAGCGACAACTCAGGTTCTGACTTTCTACCAGACATTTTATTTTAACTTAGCTGGATTCAATTCTAATCGAAACAAACTTATCGATATTATTCGCTTTCACTTATTTTGGTAATACTAGATATTTATCTAGGGCACTTAATCGGTTACAGACATACAACAATATGGCTACTACTACGGCAAGGCATCGCTTTTCCAAATAAATAACAATCGACACAAACAATGCTAATAGAAGTTGTCAACTAATTGCTAACAACACTAGACCTTTCCTTCATATTATTAATTCGACCACTCATCGGATACGAAACATCGATTCATGACCTATGTCTTTAAACCTAAACTTAGCTACACAGCATGACGACTTTGAAATCGTAAATACAATTACCACGCTACATATAGCTCCGGCATTCCGACAAACATTTAATAAAATATGTGCCCATGCTATAAACAGGATAATCGTCGCGACCTACCTAGGTAGCCAATCTATCTAACAATTCGGCTACGAGCAATAATACATCAGCTTATCGTATCACAGTGCGACTTGGAATTAACGAAAACGACGACATTCACTATTTCTCCTGAATCGCCAAACACCTATCGGGCGTCACACAAAATCACACTACTACGATTTACGTATACGTCACCAGCTTATCTGGACAGCGCAAATAGACCAAACTGATGAGAAATATTTAAAACGAAGAGCGAGAGCAACGACAACTCACCAATAATTTAATTCATCTTGAAGGCCATGAACAAAATCATGATTTCCGATTTCGTCATTACTTCGGGCACCTTCGAGCGACACATGAGCTTTCTTCTCCTTTCCACCAAAACGTCTGAGAATTTTTCTCTCCGATAGCAAATGGCGATGCAGTGGCGAGAAAGTAAAGTGTCCGTGCATAACGACGAGGTCGATGGTTGGTGGCACAGAGGAAACTGAGTTTAGCCGTGACAGAGAAGCTGTGACAGCAAGATTAACGGTGATTTAATGGCCATGACGAAAAGTATTGCTGTGGAAAATGGAGCACGACACAGCAGGGCGATGGTCGGGCCAGCGTCGAGGCAGTCGAGCACCGGCGAGGCTAACGACAAGCCGACTAAACAAAACTCCACGACGCCGACCGGCACACGGACCAGAGAACGGTGGCTGAGGAAATCCGAGATGGGGAAGCGCCGACCACGGAGGATAGATGTATTCAGCGAGCGCACGGCCACGGCTTGCTGCTGTGGAAAACGGCGCGCACAGGAAAGCTCCACGGCAACGCCGTGGAGGCTGAGCAGAGGGGCGCTGGCAAACGACAGGGCCGCGACAGCAGGGAAACAGGCGACCAGGGACGCGACCCGAGCTTCATGTCAACACACCATGGGAGGTGGGCGGTCGACTGCAGCTTGGGGCGAGGTGGAGCGTGGACGGGCGGGGCCTCGGCTGGGCGAGATCCGAGCAGAGGAGCGTGGCAGCAGAGAGGAGCGCTCGGCCATGGGGAAGGCAAGGAGCCGGGGCGAGCTCGTGTGTCCAGGATGGGGAGGTGAGGACGATACTTTGAACAACGCAGTGGAGGAGACGATCTCGGTGTTCCACGGCGTGGGGAAGGGCTAGAGCCTAGGCTTGCTGGACGAGGGGAAGGAAACGTCGCCAGAACATGCGGCTCGCTGGAACAGAGAGAAGCGCGGGGTCCTGGACGCTAAGCAAACAGTCGATGGGGCAGTGCAGCTCGTGAACAACAGGATGAGCAGAGGTTCGTGAAGGAGATGCTGGACGGACACACATGTGATGAGGATCAGCTGAATTGCAATGGGGAGGACATGTGGAAGATAAAACCTTGTGATGAGCGGTGACGGTAAGGACGAGAGAGAAGATATTTTTTTTCTTTTTCTTTTCTCATGTATTTTTTTAACAAAAGAATTTACATGTTTTCATTTCTTAGGATTTTGGGTATGGACGACGCAGGCGGTAGGATGAAGCTAGAATATTCTTTCCCCATTTGTTAAAGAAAACGATACACATTATTTTCTTGGACTTTGAAGTAGGGAATCGAATCGGCTAACAATTATTCTGGTTTCGTTTAGTTTGGGTTTAATTTATTTAAACAGTCTGTCCTTATTAGTGTATACCGAATTCGTAGAGACCGCTCGAACAAGAGCGAAATACTTAGGTGATCTTTCCAATCCGCGTTATTCGATTAATTTTAAATTGGCACCAAACCACATCATTATCTTCGATATCTTAGACTGCGCTAGATTGGATTTAATTCGAAACCGGAAAATTTTATCCACGGTCTCAACACCCGATTCCACGACCACAGATCATTTACGTGGAAAATCGAATCTCAATTATAATTCCTTGGACGCGACTTCTCAGTTGACGAGTGGAAAATGAATTATTTTGCACCAAAAACTTTAGTCGCCGAGTTCTATTTAATTTGTTTACGACAAAATCAGAGGACTGAACTAAATTTCCAAATTCGCCAGCAAACGAGATTAGGTAGATTAGGTAATCCAAAAGTTCATGAAACCTTTTTAACTGTTTAGATTATGGAAATGAATACGACACCAAACTTGAGCTGTTTTTCTGAAGTCGCATTCATGCTCATAACCAATCTAAACAGCACCGGACTCGGTATTTTTGAAAGTTACTAAAGTCCGAATTTCACGAAATATTTTGGATAGTCCCGATAGACATAGATGAAGATAATTAGACTTAGTGGCCTTTACATTTACCGATATCTCGTGCTTAAGTCTGTACTCGTTGTCGAGCAGACAATAAACACCTAGGGTGTTATAGATCGCTTACATAAGCATCGGCGGGAGTAAGTATTGTCTTGTAATTGTGGATGATTATTCTCGCTTCACTTGGGTATTCTTTTTGCAGGAAAAATCTCAAACCCAAGAGACTTAAAGGGATTCTTGAGACGTGCTCAAAACGAGTTTGTATTAAGGATCAAGAAGATAAGAAGCGACAATGGGACGGAGTTCAAGAACTCTTAAATTGAAGGTTTTCTTAGGGAAGAGGGCATCAAGCATGAGTTCTCTTCTCCCTACACACCTCAACAAAATGGTGTAGTGGAGAGGAAGAATAGAACTCTACTGGACATGGCAAGGACCATGCTTGATGAGTACAAGACTCCGGACCGGTTTTGGGCTGAGGCGATTAACACCGTCTGCTACTCCATCAACCGGCTCTACCTTCACCGAATCCTCAAGAAGACATCATATGAACTTCTCACCGGTAAAAAGCCCAATATTTCATATTTTAGAGTCTTTGGTAGCAAATGCTTTATTCTTGTTAAAAGAGGTAGAAAATCTAAATTTGCTCCTAAGGCTGTAGAAGGCTTTTTACTTGGTTATGACTCAAACACAAGGGCATATAGAGTCTTTAACAAATCCACTGGATTAGTTAAAGTTTCTTGTGACATTGTGTTTGATGAGACTAATGGCTCCTAAGTGGAGCAAGTTGATCTTGATGAGCTAGATGATGAAGAGGCTCCATGCGTCGCGCTAAGGAACATGTCCATTGGGGATGTGTGTCCTAAGGAATCCAAAGGGCCTACACAAGCACAAGATCAACCATCATCTTCAAATCAAGCATCTCCACCAACTCAAAATGAGGATCAGGCTCAAGACAATGAAGAAGAAGATCAAGAAGATGAGCCACCTCAAGAGGAGGACAATGATAAAGGGGGAGATGACAATGAACAAGACAAGGAAGATGATCAAGAAGAACAGGGTCAAAGACCGCCACACCCAAGAGTCCACCAAGCGATTCAAAGAAATCACCCCGTGAACTCCATCCTTGGCGATATTCATAAGGGGGTAACAACTCGGTCTCGAATCACTCATTTTTGTGAACATTACTCTTTTGTGTCTTCTATTGAGCCATACAGGGTGGAAGATGCATTAAGAGATTCAGATTGGGTGTTGGCAATGCAAGAGGAGCTCAACAACTTCACGAGGAATGAGGTATGACATCTTGTTCCACGTCCCAACCAAAATGTTGTAGGAACCAAGTGGGTATTCCGCAACAAGCAAGATGAGCATGGTGTGGTGACAAGAAACAAAGCCCGACTTGTAGCCAAGGGATATTCACAAGTCGAAGGTTTGGATTTTGGTGAAACCTATGCACCCGTAGCTAGGCTTGAGTCAATTCGTATATTACTTGCCTATGCTACTTACCATGGCTTTAAGCTTTATCAAATGGACGTGAAAAGTGTGTTCCTCAATGGACCAATCAAGGAAGAGGTCTATGTTAAGCAACCTCCCGGCTTTGAAGATAGTGAGTACCCTAACCATGTGTATAAACTCTCAAAGACGCTTTATGGGCTCAAGCAAGCCCCAAGAGCATGGTATGAATGCCTGCGAGATTTCCTTATCACTAATGGCTTCAAAGTCGGTAAAGCCGATCCTACTCTCTTTACTAAAACCATTGCAAAAGATTTGTTTGTATGCCAAATTTGTGTTGATGATATCATATTTGGGTCTACTAACAAATCTACTTGTGAAGAGTTTAGTAGGATCATGATTCAAAAATTCAAGATGTCTATGATGGGGGAGTTGAAGTATTTCCTAGGATTTCAAGTGAAGCAACTCCAAGAGGGAACCTTCATCAGCCAAACTAAGTACATTCAAGACATACTTACCAAGTTTGGAATGAAGGATGCCAAGTCCATCAAGACACCCATGGGAACCAATGGTCATCTCGACCTCGACACAGGAGGTAAATCCGTAGATCAAAAGGTACACCGGTCGATTATAGGATCTTTACTCTATTTATGTGCATTTCGACCGAATATTATGCTTTCCGTATGCATGTGTGCAAGGTTCCAAGCCGATCCTAAGGAAGTTCACCTTAGGGCCGTGAAAAGAATCATGAGATATTTAGTTTATACACCTAAGTTTGGTCTTTGGTACCCTAAGGGATCCACCTTTGATTTAATAGGATATTCAGATGCTGATTGGGCAGGGTGTAAAATTGATAGGAAGAGCACATCAGGGACTTGTCAGTTTTTGGGAAGATCCCTGGTGTCTTGGGCTTCAAAGAAAAAAAAACTCAGTAGCTCTTTCTACTGCCGAAGCCGAGTATATTGATGCAGGCCATTGTTGTGCGCAATTACTTTGGATGAGGCAAACCCTTAGGGTCTATGGCTACAAATTGAGCAAAGTCCGTCTCCTATGTGATAATGAGAGTGCAATTCGCATGGCGGATAATCCCGTTGAACACAACCGCACTAAGCACATAGCCATTTGGTATCACTTTTTGAGGGATCACCAACAAAGGGGGGATATCGAGATTGCTTATGTTAGCACAAAAGAACAATTAGCCGATATCTTTACCAAACCATTAGATGAGAAAACCTTTACCAAACTTAGGAATAAGCTAAACATTCTTGATTCTCGGAACTTTGATTGACACTTTGCACACATAGCTCATTTATATATCTTTGATCATATCTCTTTTATGTCTACGACTAATGTGTTTTCAAGTGTCATCCTATGATAAGTCGTAGATTGAAAAAGAAATGGAGTCTTCGGCGAAGAAAAGGCTTCCACTCCACTCTATCGGTATTATTTACCCTTCGCCGTCACTCCGCACCACTCTCCACTTTGGTATAATCTTCACTCATATTTATTTTTACCATTAGGGGAGAGAAAGTAAAAGGGCTCTCAAAAGACTCCGTTTTTGGCGATTAATGCCAAAGGGGGAGAAATAATAAGCCTAAAAGCAAAAGGACCGCACCACCAATTTTCGAAAATAATGATTTATGTTTGTCTTTTCAATTCGCATCTTATGACGAAAATTTTTAATAGACATATTTCAAAATTGGTATGTTTTCCAATTGGTTAGGATTTTTCAAATTGGTATCTAAAATATTTGATCTTCTTTCAATTGGTAAAACCCTCTTGAACACTAAGAGGAGAATTTCATCAAGGGGGAGTTTTGTTTAAGTCAAAGGAAAAACATTTGAAACAGGGGGATAAAATTTCAAATCTCGAAAATGCTTCTCACAATCTTATTCATATACCTTTGACTATTTGCAAAAGGACTTTGAAAAGATTTTCCAAAAGAATTTGCAAAAACAAAACAAGTGGTGCAAGCGTGGTCCAAAATGTTAAAAGAAAGAAAGCAATCCAAGCATATCTAGTGAAAGTAAAAATTGGTTTAATTCCAAGCAACCTTTGCACTTACCTTATGCAAACTAGTTCAATTCTGCACTTATATATTTGCTTTGGTTTGTGTTGGCATCAATCACCAAAAAGGGGGAGATTGAAAGGGAAATAGGGTCAAACAGTGTCTGGTGCACCAGGGTGAATCGGCTTCAACTCTTCACCTTTGGGTTTCTGAGGCCGCGCTCCGCTATAATTCACCGGACTGTCCGGTGTGCCAAGCGAAGCAACGATCGCCAGCGCAACGGTCGACTTCAATGGTCGGCTCACAACGTGAACAGTACGTGGATAGTTCGCGCAGGCACCGGATGTCACACCCGGTTTTTAGAAGGCAAACCGAATGCGAACCATGTACGTGCCAGGATCAGTTATTCACGTACACAGCAGTTACATAACATGGACATCATCACACAGTGCTCAAATAGTATTAAAAAGGGGAAATAATAGTCGATTACATCATACGTCTGAGACGTCCATATAGTTCTTACAATAAATCAAAGTGCGAAAACGAAACGTAGATAACCGCGGCCTTCACAGGCAGCCGACTGGGGGTTGCCGCTAACCCACGCCTAGAACTCGTCGTAGTCTTGGAACTCCTGGAAGTTTCCTTCCACAGCTTCATCTTCTCCTGAGCAGTGGTTGCAATGCTGACAACCTGGAGGGGGGGATTGGTGTGTAGAGCAAGGGTGAGTACACATCAACATACTCAGCAAGCATCCTGTTTGGCTGTAGTGGACTAGCTTTATGTGGGGATAAGTCAAGCAGTTGCTTTTAGTTGGTCAGGTTATTACTTACTAGTAGAGAGCCAGGTTTTAACATTAACCCGAGTTATTAGCCCAATGTATCCTTTCCAAACGGAAAGAATACCACGTACCAGCACCATAATCATAGTCAGAACCATCAATCTCATTGCCACCTGTACCAAAGTATCTCTGATCAAGTATCACTAATCTCTGGAGCTCCCTTGGCCGCTCATAACCGCGAGCACGGCTGATATATCAGTTTTCATAACACTCTGCAGAGGTTGTGCACTTTACCCACAAGCCGTGATTCCCATTCTGCCCGGAGAGAGCGACTCCCCATTGACCACTACCTAGGTGGTCCAGCAGGGCATCACTACGTAGCCTTTACAAAGATTCCCCGGGGCTGTAGCCGCCCGTTAGGTTTCCTAAATGTACCGCACTCCTCCCCAAGGGACAAATCAACCTTGGCAGAGCGAGCCGCATACACCGAGCCCCATTGACGGCACAACGGCTAAGCGAACTACACCCCGGTTCCTCCAATTATTCAGCTAAGGGCGTCCCATTCCACCCTCATGGTTGCACTGTTTTCCCGGGCGGTCATCCATTGAACAGGTCCTTACGGAGAGGCACTCGAGAAACCGCTCGAGTCCCCTTAAATGCCACAAGTATGATCATAAATAAGAAGGGGAAAACAGCGTATCATAGATAATCACATCATGTTCATTGATTAGAGTTGAGCAATAGCATCAAACTAAGCAGTAATAATCCGACCCAAATAGGTAAACAAGGACATGGATAACAAAAGCTAGTCAATCCTTAGGTATAAATGTGTAATGCGGGAGGTGAATTAAAGAATGAATAGGACAAAGATAGGTCAAAGGACACTTGCCTCCACCAACCGACTGCTGCTCAGGGGCTTCTCCTGCGAATTCCTCGGGCTCTTCGACCGGATCGTTCTCTATGCGAGCGCAAACATACATACATCCATCCACATATTTAATACAAAAGAACAGTACACCATACAAGGGAACAAATAAAGTGAATATGCATCAAGTATGACATTCGACATCGCATTTGTTATGGTTAGAAAGAAATGGGAAAGGGTCTCGCAGGGGGGTTAAAATTTATGCACTAATGATCAATTACAATTGGTTCCTAACAAAAGAATTCTGTTATATATATATATACTAATGGGAACCTAATTATTTTTAGTTGATCAACATTGCACGGGATAAACAATTAACTACGTGAATCAATAGCATAACGGAATTTTAAAGTAAACTTCCTATTTTCCATAGCATGAACAATGATCAATCTACCTAAAATAAAGTAATTATGATCACAGAAAGTAAATAAAATAAAAAAAAACAGAGGGGGGGGCGGTTGAACCGGCCCTGGGCGGGGCGGCCGAGCTGGGGCGGTCGGGCGGCTGAGCTGGGGCCGGGGCCGGCCGAGCTGGCGGCCGAGGCCGGCCGAGCTGGCGGCCAGGGCTAGCCGAGCTGGCGGCCAGGGGCGGCTGGGCGAGGGGGGCGCGGCCGGGGGGTGGTCGGCGCGGCCAGGCCTTGGCCGGGCAGGGAAGGGGAGAGGGGAGGAGAGGGGAGGGAGGAGAGGGAGGAGGGGGGAAGGGGAGGGGGCTCACCGGCGGGGGGGGTGGCCGATCCGGCAGGGGGCGGCGGCCGGCGCTAGGGCAGGGGCGGGTAGGGGTAGGGCGGCGGCTTGGGTGGGGAGGGAGAGAAAATGAGAGGGAGAGGGAGAGGATTGGGGGAAAAAGAGGAGGTGGGGGGGGCGGCTGGGCCTCTTTGGGCCCAAGAGGGGGCGCCAGGGGCGGCTGGGCCGGCCGGGGTCGGCCCAGGGCGCGGGAGAGAGAGAGAAAGGGGAGAGAGAAAGAGAGAGGAAAAAAAAGAAGAGATTATTTCCCTGTTTTCGAAATCCGATCTTTGTGAATGCATTTGCACTTTCAAACAATCAAAAAAATGCAAGGTTCGGCATGGTGCATCAAACAACATAAAGTATTTTGGAGTTTTTCTTACACGGGAATTCCAAACCGAATCCCGCTAGAACTTTGGAAAAGGTCAAGGTTTAGCGAGGGAAAAAGAAAAAGAAAAGGTAACGCCCAAATTTTGGCGAGTAAAGAAAAGAAAAAAATTCAACTGCAAAATTCGGGGCGTTACAAACCTATCCCCCTTAAAAGAATCTCGCCCTCGAGATTCAGGGCTGGCTAGCAAAGAGCTCTGGGTACTTAGCCATCAAATCATCTTCACGCTCCCAGGTTGCTTCCTCCTCAGAGTGGTGACTCCATCTGACTTTGCACATTCTGATGGTCTTCCTTCGGGTGACTCTATCTGCAACCTCAAGGATCTGAGCTGGCTTCTCAACATAGGTCAAGTCCTCCTGGACTTCCAGACCTTCCACTGGCAATTGCTCTTCTGGCACACGCAAGCACTTCTTCAACTGAGACACATGAAAGACATCATGCACAGCAGACAAATTCTCTGGCAAACTGAGCTGATAGGCCACTTCTCCACGCTTTGAGAGGATCTGGTACGGACCAATGTAGCGGGGTGCTAGCTTGCCTTTGATTCCGAACCTTCTGACTCCTCTGATCGGTGACACTTTCAGATAGACAAAGTCCCCGACTTCGAAACTCAGCTCTCTTCTTCTTGTGTCTGCATAGCTTCGCTGCCTTGATTGCGCTATCTTCAGATTCTCTCGGACCATCCTGATGTTCTCTTCGGCTTCAAGCAAAATGTCTGGCCCGAACACCTGCTTCTCTCCAGGCTGATCCCATTGCAACGGAGTTCTACAACTCCTTCCATAGAGCGCTTGAAATGGTGACATCTTCAAACTGGCCTGGTAACTGTTGTTATAGGAAAACTCTGCATAGGGCAATCGCTTGTCCCATCCGGACTGATCTTGCAACGCACAGGCTCTCAACATATCTTCAAGAATTTGATTGGTTCTTTCGGTCTGGCCATCTCTCTGCGGATGATAAGCTGAACTGAAATTCAGATGTGTGCCCAAGGCTTCATGCAACTGCTGCCAGAAATGAGAGGTGAACTGCGTTCCTCTGTCTGACACTATCTTCTTTGGCACACCATGAAGACAAACGATCCGAGACATATACAACTCTGCCAATACTGCACTGCTGTAGGTGGTCTTGACAGGTATGAAGTGGGCTGACTTGGTCAAACGGTCCACTACTACCCAAATAGAATCGTAGCCGGCTCGAGTGCGAGGCAATCCGACTATAAAATCCATACCGATTTCATCCCATTTCCACTGAGGGATCTGCAACGGTTGCAACAATCCAGCAGGTCTCTGGTGTTCTGCCTTAATTCTTCGGCAACTATCGCACATAGCCACATGCTCTGCGATTTCCCTCTTCATTCCGTACCACCAGAATTTCTTCTTCAGATCCTGATACATCTTCTCACTGCCAGGGTGAATCGAATAAGCTGTCTCATGAGCTTCCTTAAGAATCAACTCCCGAATGGACTGGACATTGGGAACACATAGGCGGTCTTTGAACCATATCACGCCTTCTGCATCTTCTCGAAAATCTTTGCCTCTGCCATCTAGAATCAGTCGCCGAACCTCACTGATCTTCTCATCATTCTTCTGCGCTTCTTTGATTTCGCGCTCCAAGGTAGGTTCCAATTCAACTGTGACTCCTCGCGAATTGTTCAGAAATCCGAGACTCAACCTGTCGAACTCCTTGGCCCACTCATAAGGCATCGGACGAGCGACCATCAGATTGACTTGACTCTTTCTGCTCAAAGCATCTGCCACTACGTTCGCTTTGCCTAGATGGTAATGGATCTCCAACTCATAGTCTTTGATCAACTCTAACCATCTTCGTTGCCTCATATTCAATTCTGACTGAGTGAATATGTACTTCAGACTCTTGTGGTCTGTGTAAACATCGCATTTCTGTCCATACAGATAGTGCCTCCATGTCTTCAGTGCGTGAACCACTGCTGCCAACTCTAGATCATGGATTGGGTAATTCTTCTCATGAACCTTCAGCTGTCGGGACGAGTAAGCCACAACTCTTCCCTCTTGCATCAACACGCATCCCAAACCTATGTAACAAGCATCACAGTACACAGAGAAGGGCTTGTGCACATCAGGCAAGACTAGGACAGGCGCTGTTGTCAACTTCTCCTTCAGCGCTTCAAAGGCCTCTTGACATTTCTGGGTCCACTTGAACTCAACCTTGTTGCCTAGCAACGCTGTCATTGGTTTCGCAATCTTCGAAAACCCTTCAATGAATCGCCGATAATACCCGGCCATTCCAATGAAGCTCTTGATTCCTCGAGCATCCGTTGGCGCTTTCCAGTTCAGAATGTCTGCCACTTTCTTCGGATCCACAGCCAATCCTTCTTTGTTGATTATGTGACCCAAGAACAGGACTTCACTGATCCAGAACTCACACTTGCTCAACTTTGCATACAACTGGTGCTCTCGCAATCTCTGCAATACCATCCTCAAATGATCTGCATGCTCTTCTTCACTTTGAGAATAAATCAGAATGTCATCAATGAATACCACCACAAATTTATCGAGATAATCCATGAATACACTGTTCATCAAGTTCATAAAGAACGCTGGTGCATTGGTCAAACCAAAAGACATCACTGTGAACTCATACAAACCATACTTGGTAATGAATGCCGTCTTCGGAATGTCCGAAGGTCGGATCCTGAGCTGATGATAACCTGACCTCAAATCGATCTTGGAGAACACACTGGCTCCTCTCAACTGGTCGAACAGATCTTCTATTCTGGGCAAGGGATACTTGTTCTTGATCGTGACTTCATTCAAAGCTCGATAATCGATACACATCCTCTTGGTGCCATCTTTCTTCTCCACAAACAAGACAGGGGCGGCCCAAGGCGAGGTGCTTGGCCGGATGTAACCTTTCTCTGACAGCTCATCAATCTGCTTCTTAAGCTCAACCAACTCTGGTCCAGATATTCTGTAAGCTCTCTTAAAGATAGGGGCGGTTCCAGGAAGAAGCTCTATGGCAAACTCAACTTTCCGCTCTGGTGGCATACCCGGTAAATCCTTTGGAAACACATCTGGGAACTCAGACACAACCTTGATACTCTCAATTGGGTCTGCTTCACTGCTATCGACAGCCATCTGATAACAACTTCCTTTCTTCGGCTCAGGCGGGACTAACTCGGTCACCACTTCCTCTCCTAGTGGGGACACCAACTTGATTGCCCTTTTATCACAACTGATAACTGCCTGATACTTATCTAGCCAATTCATCCCTAGGATGACATCTATTCCCTGAGTACCCATTACTATAAGGTTAGCGGGAAACGCTATCCCCCTTATTTCCACACTTACACCCAAACATATGCTATCAGCTCGAATTCTACCACCGGCTGAGTCAATTTGGATGGGGGTTGACATGGCAGTAATTGGAAGATTATGTGCTTCTACCCATGATGCAGTAATAAAAGAATGTGTTGCTCCAGTATCAAATAACACTTCTGCAATATGGGAATCGACTGGGAACATACCTACTGTCATGCCGGGGGTCTCCTGAACTGCTTCAGCCTCCAAGTGGTTCAGTCTCCCATGATTATAGCGCTGCTGAGGGCAGTTGCCTGCTCCAGGCTGGGACACATTCTGCTTTGCTGGGGCATTGGGGCCTGACTGCTGCTGGGCTGCTTTCTTCGGACATTGCATCACCCAATGGCCTTGCTCTCCACAGTGGAAACATGCTCTGTTTCCAACCTGAGCTGGTGCTGCCTGATTGCTCTGCTGGCTTGCTGGGGCAGGAAGACGAGGTGTCTGCTGATTCTGCCTCTGAAACTGACCTCCTGATTGATTGCTCTGGCGGTTCTGGTACTGATGCTGAGGGTACTGCCTTTGAAACTGCTGATACTGCTGACGCTGCTGATGCTGCTGAGGTGGACGCTGGTTCTGTCTGAACTGCTGAGGTTGATTGCCTGAAAAACGGGGACGGCTGCTGCTTCCAGGCTGGGGTCCACTGATCTTGCGCTTACGATCTTCCATCTCCTTACGCTTCCTTTCTGTCATAATTGCTCTGTCAATCAGGTGCTGGAATGTCGGGAAGGTATGGTTCATCAGCTGATACTGCAGAGGGTCAACCAAGCCTCTCAAGAAACGGTACTGTCGCTTGGCATCGGTGTTGACATCTTCAGGAGCATAGCGGGACAACTGCAGAAACCTGTCTCGATACTCACTGACAGATGATGACCCTTGCTTAAGGGCCAGGAACTCCTCCTTCTTCACTGTCATCAGACCTGCAGGCACATGGTACTGACGAAAGCTACCTCTGAATTCTTCCCAGGTGATGGCATCGGGGTTGGCATGGGTGGCGAGGTAAGACTCCCACCATGATTGGGCTGCTCCTCTCAACAGACGGGGACCATACAAGACTTTCTCCCTGTCATCACACTGAGCGGTATGCAACTCCCGCTCCACAGTGCGCAGCCAATCTTCAGCATCCATGGGGTCAGAAGAGTGAGCGAACGTTGGGGGATGACCTCTCATGAATTCAGCACGCTTGTCTCTAGGCATCTGGGGCATCTGAGGCTGGGGTGGTGCTTGCTGCTGCTGCTGCTGCTGCTGCTGCTGCTGCTGAATGGCGGCCAGAGTCTGACCGATGGCCTGAACTGCCTGAGTCTGCATCAGAAACATCTGCTCGATGGACATCGGGGGCGGGGGCGGCAGGTGCTGCTGCTGGGGCACCTCATCCTGCAGGGCGGCTTGCTCCTGCTGAGCACGCCTTCCTCCCCTGCGCCTGTTCTCTGACATCTGCAGAACGCAACCACACATCAGAACTGATCTGGCAAATCTTGCAGCATAAGAAAAGAGTATAGAATTCTCCAACAGCACTGAACAGATGAGCATCTTCACTGATCTCCAACACAGACCACACAGCTTCTCAGATAAAGAGGAAAGTAGAATAAAGGGTTTCCCAACTATATAACTAACTCCATTAACATAATAGGTAAGCCAAAATGCAGGGGATACCCACACTCTGGTGACAATCATTACAAAGATCCAAACCAAACATAGTTCATCATGACAAACATAAATGCACAGGATATAGCAAACTACCCTGTCTAACTAAGACTAACTAAGACCGAGACTAACGCTAAGACTGAAGCTTCTATGTATATATATTTCGTATTAATTACAAGATCCAACTCTAACGAGCTATGGTTCTAGATTTATCTTGGTCTTGCAGTCGGGATTGCCATAAGACTGGAGTCCACGCCGAGGTGAGCGGTACGGGTGCTGAGTCCCGACGGGAGCGGGGGAACCATCATCCAAGTGACGACGCTCCGCGCGCTCAGCCCGCAGCAGGGCGATCTCAGCACGAGCCCTACTCAGCTCGTCTAATGCATGGTCCAGCTCCGTGTTTAGCACGGCGGCTAGGTTGACTGTGCTGCTCAACCTAGGATTGTCCTCACCAGCAGGTGAAACAATCACGCCTCCTGTGCTGCCAGATGGACGGCGGGGGTAATACTTCAGGTCGAGACCGTCAGCTACCCCACCGAGAACCGAGCAGTAGTGCGAAAGCGCACGCCGTGCAGCATCCTGCATGGCTGCCTCAGCTGAGTCCCGCTCAGAGATAGAATAGTGCTCTGAGCAAGCCTCCGCGCCCTGGAGACTGTTCTCCGGACGGCGCACCAAGCAGGTCGCCTCCCAGCGGTCCGGGTAGACCCCGCGACTATGCTGGTAGACCACACAGCGATACTCGATGGACCAAGTACGCCGGTCAAGTGCCCGACGTAGCAGGGTGTCGAGCGCGTCGTGGAAGTGACACCCGCGAGCAGCGTTGCGAGTGATGGGTCGAGCAACCCATCCTTCCGGCTCATGGGTAGAGAGGTCGAGGTCGTGGCTCGAGCTGTCGTCGCCACCTCCGTCGTCTGGGTCTCCTCCAGCAGCTACTCCAGAAGCTGGGGCGCCCAGTGGTGGTGCAGGGGGCGCCTCCAGGGGAAGCACAGGGGAGCAGCTCCTCACAGACTCTATCTCCTGCTGGAGCGAGAAGGAAGAGCCCTGCTGCTCCTGTCGTCGACGTTCCTGCTCCTCATGCAGGCGGTGGTGCAGTCTCTCCAAGTGGCTGGACTGTCCGGCCACGGGACGGCGAAGCGGACGCTCAGCAAGGCGGGAGGGTAAGAAGGGGATGACGGACTTTCGTGCAGTGTGTCTAAGTCGAGCCATCTACAAAAGACATCGCAAGCAAAAGGGTGAGAACAGAATTAATATGACCAGCAAATAATGAACCATAAATAAATGAAGGATCAGAATAATAATGAATCATAAATAAATGAAGGATCAGAATAAAACAAAATTTTCAGCAAGGTATAGTATATAGTAGAACATAGGTTTGGTCAGTAGGACCAACTTTTGAAGGGATACCAAAGTCAAGGCAAGGACAGAGGTCTATAATCCTTAGAACGACCATTCTACTCTAGGTTAGCGGTCCTACAGTCAGCACGGCTTTGATACCACTTATGTCACACCCGGTTTTTAGAAGGCAAACCGAATGCGAACCATGTACGTGCCAGGATCAGTTATTCACGTACACAGCAGTTACATAACATGGACATCATCACACAGTGCTCAAATAGTATTAAAAAGGGGAAATAATAGTCGATTACATCATACGTCTGAGACGTCCATATAGTTCTTACAATAAATCAAAGTGCGAAAACGAAACGTAGATAACCGCGGCCTTCACAGGCAGCCGACTGGGGGTTGCCGCTAACCCACGCCTAGAACTCGTCGTAGTCTTGGAACTCCTGGAAGTTTCCTTCCACAGCTTCATCTTCTCCTGAGCAGTGGTTGCAATGCTGACAACCTGGAGGGGGGGATTGGTGTGTAGAGCAAGGGTGAGTACACATCAACATACTCAGCAAGCATCCTGTTTGGCTGTAGTGGACTAGCTTTATGTGGGGATAAGTCAAGCAGTTGCTTTTAGTTGGTCAGGTTATTACTTACTAGTAGAGAGCCAGGTTTTAACATTAACCCGAGTTATTAGCCCAATGTATCCTTTCCAAACGGAAAGAATACCACGTACCAGCACCATAATCATAGTCAGAACCATCAATCTCATTGCCACCTGTACCAAAGTATCTCTGATCAAGTATCACTAATCTCTGGAGCTCCCTTGGCCGCTCATAACCGCGAGCACGACTGATATATCAGTTTTCATAACACTCTGCAGAGGTTGTGCACTTTACCCACAAGCCGTGATTCCCATTCTGCCCGGAGAGAGCGACTCCCCATTGACCACTACCTAGGTGGTCCAGCAGGGCATCACTACGTAGCCTTTACAAAGATTCCCCGGGGCTGTAGCCGCCCGTTAGGTTTCCTAAATGTACCGCACTCCTCCCCAAGGGACAAATCAACCTTGGCAGAGCGAGCCGCATACACCGAGCCCCATTGACGGCACAACGGCTAAGCGAACTACACCCCGGTTCCTCCAATTATTCAGCTAAGGGCGTCCCATTCCACCCTCATGGTTGCACTGTTTTCCCGGGCGGTCATCCATTGAACAGGTCCTTACGGAGAGGCACTCGAGAAACCGCTCGAGTCCCCTTAAATGCCACAAGTATGATCATAAATAAGAAGGGGAAAACAGCGTATCATAGATAATCACATCATGTTCATTGATTAGAGTTGAGCAATAGCATCAAACTAAGCAGTAATAATCCGACCCAAATAGGTAAACAAGGACATGGATAACAAAAGCTAGTCAATCCTTAGGTATAAATGTGTAATGCGGGAGGTGAATTAAAGAATGAATAGGACAAAGATAGGTCAAAGGACACTTGCCTCCACCAACCGACTGCTGCTCAGGGGCTTCTCCTGTGAATTCCTCGGGCTCTTCGACCGGATCGTTCTCTATGCGAGCGCAAACATACATACATCCATCCACATATTTAATACAAAAGAACAGTACACCATACAAGGGAACAAATAAAGTGAATATGCATCAAGTATGACATTCGACATCGCATTTGTTATGGTTAGAAAGAAATGGGAAAGGGTCTCGCAGGGGGGTTAAAATTTATGCACTAATGATCAATTACAATTGGTTCCTAACAAAAGAATTCTGTTATATATATATACTAATGGGAACCTAATTATTTTTAGTTGATCAACATTGCACGGGATAAACAATTAACTACGTGAATCAATAGCATAACGGAATTTTAAAGTAAACTTCCTATTTTCCATAGCATGAACAATGATCAATCTACCTAAAATAAAGTAATTATGATCACAGAAAGTAAATAAAATAAAATAAAAAAAATAAAAAAAAACAGAGGGGGGCGGTTGAACCGGCCCTAGGGGCGGTTGAACCGGCCCTGGGCGGGGCGGCCGAGCTGGGGCGGTCGGGCGGCTGAGCTGGGGCCGGGGCCGGCCGAGCTGGCGGCCGAGGCCGGCCGAGCTGGCGGCCAGGGCCAGCCGAGCTGGCGGCCAGGGGCGGCTGGGCGAGGGGGGCGCGGCCGGGGGGTGGTCGGCGCGGCCAGGCCTTGGCCGGGCAGGGAAGGGGAGAGGGGAGGAGAGGGGAGGGAGGAGAGGGAGGAGGGGGGAAGGGGAGGGGGCTCACCGGCGGGGGGGGTGGCCGATCCGGCAGGGGGCGGCGGCCGGCGCTAGGGCAGGGGGCGGGTAGGGGTAGGGCGGCGGCTTGGGTGGGGAGGGAGAGAAAATGAGAGGGAGAGGGAGAGGATTGGGGGAAAAAGAGGAGGTGGGGGGGCGGCTGGGCCTCTTTGGGCCCAAGAGGGGGCGCCAGGGGCGGCTGGGCCGGCCGGGGTCGGCCCAGGGCGCGGGAGAGAGAGAGAAAGGGGAGAGAGAAAGAGAGAGGAAAAAAAAAGAAGAGATTATTTCCCTGTTTTCGAAATCCGATCTTTGTGAATGCATTTGCACTTTCAAACAATCAAAAAAATGCAAGGTTCGGCATGGTGCATCAAACAACATAAAGTATTTTGGAGTTTTTCTTACACGGGAATTCCAAACCGAATCCCGCTAGAACTTTGGAAAAGGTCAAGGTTTAGCGAGGGAAAAAGAAAAAGAAAAGGTAACGCCCGAATTTTGGCGAGTAAAGAAAAGAAAAAAATTCAACTGCAAAATTCGGGGCGTTACACCGGACAGTGAACAGTGTCTGTCCGGTGCGGCACCGGACTATTCGGTGCCCCCAAGCTGTCAGAGCTCCAACGGTCGAAACTGTTAGAACCCTAACGGTTGGGTGACGTGGCTGGCGCACCGGACAGCGTCCGGTGGCGCACCGGACTGTCCGGTGCACCCATCGACAGCCGCCCTCCCCAACAGCTGTTTTGGTGGTTGGGGTTATAAATACCCCCCAACCATCACCATTCAAGGCATCCAAGTTTTTCAGACTTCACATTCAATACAAGAGCTAGTGCAATCAATACAAGACACAATTCAATAGAATCAAAGCCTCTCCAAGTCCCAAATCCACTCCAAGCAAATAGTGACTAGAGAGAGAGTTTTTGCTCGTGTTCTTTGAGCTCTTGTTCTTGGATCGCTTTCTTCTTCCTCCATTCTTGTTCTCAAGACATTTGTAATCAAAGCAAGAGACACCAAGTTGTGGTGGTCCTTGTAAGGGTCTGAGTGACCCTGTTTGATTAAGGAGAAAGCTCACTCGGTCTAGGTGACCGTTTGAGAGAGGGAAAGGGTTGAAAGAGACCCGGTCTTTGTGACCACCTCAACGGGGAGTAGGTTTGCAAGAACCGAACCTCGGTAAAACAAATCATCGTGTCATCCACTCTATTTCTTTGGTTGATTTGTTTTCACCCTCTCTTTCGGACTCGGTTTTATTTTTAACTCTAACCCCGGCTTGTAGTTGTGCTTAAAGTTTATAAATTTCAGTTTCCGCCTATTCACCCCCCTCTAGGCGACTTTCAATTGGTATCAGAGCCCAGTACTTCATTAGAGTCTAACAACTCAAAGTGATGTCAGGAGAACACGCCAAGAAGGAGATCGTGATCGGCGATGACAAGTCTACAAGCCACGGGAAGGCTCCATCGGGGGAGTCCAGCAACAAAATGAAGGGAGCCCCTTCACATACCAAGTTGCATCAGAGTGGCGACAAGAAAACGAAGATGAAGAAGGTGGTCTACTACGAGACCGATTCCTCGTCGCCATCCACCTCCGGCTCCGACGCTCCGTTCGTCACTTTTAAGCACCATGAGCGCAAGAAGTTTAGTAAGATTCCCCTGCTATCCCCGCATTTCTAAATGCACTCCTTTACTTTCCGTTCCATTAGGCAAACCACCGGTTTTTGACAGTGAAGATTATTGTATGTGGAGTGATAAAATGAGGCACCATCTAACCTCACTCCACGCTAGCATTTGGGACATTGTTGAGTTTGGAGCGCAGGTACCATCCGTGGGGGATGAAGGCTATGACTCAGACGAGGTCGCCCAAATCTGGCACTTTGAATCCCAAGCCACCACTATACTCCTCGCCTCTGTATGCCGAGAGGAGTATAACAAGGTGCAAGGGCTAAAAAGTGCCAAGGAGATTTGGGACGTACTAAAGACTGTGCATGAAGAGGATGAGGTGACCAAGATCACCAAGCGGGAGACGATCGAGGGGGAGCTCGATCGATTCATCCTCAACCAATGAGAGGAGCCACAAGCCATGTACAGCCGGCTCAAGACCTTGGTCAACCAAGTGCGCAACCTCGGAAGCACCAAATGGGATGACCATGAAATGGTCAAGGTTATTCTTAGATCACTCGTATTTTGTAATCCTACTCAAGTTCAATTAATATGTGGTGATCCTAGATATAAGCTAATGTCTCCTAAGGAAGTGATAGGAAAATTTGTGAGCTTTGAGTTGATGATCAAAGGCTCCAAGCAAATTGTCGAGCAAGGTGGCTCCTCCACACCCGAGGTGCAACCCGTCGCATTCAAAGCGACGGAGGAGAAGAAAGAAGAGTCTACATCAAGTAGGCTCCCCATCGATGCCTCCAAGCTCGACAACGAGGAAATGGCGCTCATCATCAAGAGCTTTCGCCAAATCCTCAAGCAAAGAAGGGGGAAGGATTATAAACCCTGCTCCAAGAAAGTGTGCTACAAGTGTGGTAAGCCTGGTCATTTTATTGCTAAATGTCCATTATCAAGTGATAGTGACAGGGGCGATGACAAGAAGGGAAGGAGGAAAGAAAAGAAGAAGTACTACAAGAAGAAGGGCGGCGATGCCCACGTGTGTAGGGAATGGGACTCCGATGAGAGCTCCACCGACTCCTCCTCCGACGAGGATGCCGCCAACATCGCCATCACCAAAGGCCTCCTCTTCCCCAACGTCGGCCACAAGTGCCTCATGGCAAAGGACGGTAAAAAGAAGAAGATAAAATCTAGAGCCTCCACTAAATATACAACATCTAGTGATGAGGGTAGCTCTAGCGATGACGAGGATGATTTGCTTGCTCTTTTTGGCAACCTAAACATGCAACAAAAAGAAAAATTAAATGAATTGATAGGTGCTATTCATGAGAAGGATGAACTCTTGGATAGCCAAGAGGAATTCCTTATTAAGGAAAACAAAAGGCATGTTAAGGTGAAAAATGCTTATGCTCAGGAAATAGAGAAATGTGAAAAATTAACTAATGAGCTTAGCATTTGCCATGACACTATCTCCAACCTTAGAATTGAAAATGTCAAATTAATTGCTAAGGTTGAGAAATTAAATGTTTGTGATGATTCTCTTGTCAACCTTAAAAATGATAATGCTAGTTTGATTGCTAAGATTGACAAATTGAATGAATCACTTGCTAGCCTTAAAAATGAAAATGACAAATTAATTTATAAGGCTAAAGATTTAAATGTTTGCAATGTTTCTATTTCCAATCTTAGAAATAAGAATGCCATGTTACATGCTAAGATTGATGAATTAAATGCTTGCAAACCCTCTACATCCACTGTTGATCATGTTTCCATTTGCATGAGATGTAGAGACATTAATGTTGATGCTATCCATGATCACATTGCTACGATTAAACAACAAAATGATCATATAGCTAAACTAGATGCTAAAATTGCTGAGCATAAACTAGAAAATGAAAATTTAAATTTGCTTGAAGCATGCTTTATAATAGGAGACGCCCTGGCATTAAGGATGGCATTGGCTTCCAACAGGGAGACAATGACAAGCTTAATGCCCCCAAGAAATTGTCTAATTTTGTTAAGGGTAAGGCTCCCATGGCTCAGGATAACGAGGGCTATATTTTATATCCTACTCATTATCTCGAGCATAAGATTAGGAGAATTCATGCTAGGAAACCTCATAATGTTTCACATCATGCTTTTATGTATAAAAATGAGGTTTCTAGCTCTAGGCAATTAACCCATATTAAATTGCCTAAAAAGAAATCTCCTATTGCATCAAATGAACCTAATGTTTCATTTAAGACTTTTGATGCTTCTTATGTTTTAACTAACAAATCAGGCAAAGTAGTTGCCAAATATGTTGGGGTCAAACACAAGGGATCAAAGACTTGTGTTTGGGTACCCAAGGTGCTTGTTTCTAATGTGAAAGGACCCAAGACCGTTTGGGTACCTAAGAATAAGGTCTAAACTTGTTCTGTAGGTTTATGCATCCGGGGGCTCAAGTTGGATCATTGATAGCGGGTGCACAAACAATATGACAGGGGAGAAAAGGATGTTCTCCTCCTACGAGAAAAATGATGATCCCCAAAGAGCTATCACATTCGGGGATGGAAACCAAGGTTTGGTCAAGGGACTTGGTAAAATTGCTATATCACCTGACCATTCCATTTCCAATGTTTTTCTTGTAGACTCTTTAGATTATAACTTGCTTTCAGTTTCTCAATTATGCAAAATAGGTTACAACTGTCTTTTTACAGATATAGGTGTTACTGTCTTTACAAGAAGTGATGATTCAGTAGCATTTAAGGGAGTATTAGAGGGTCAGCTATACTTAGTTGATTTTAATAGAGCTGAACTCGATACTTGCTTAATTGCTAAGACTAATATGGGTTGGCTCTGGCATCGCCAATTAGCCCATGTTGGGATGAAGAATCTTCACAAGCTTCTGAAGGGAGAACATATTTTGGGGCTAACAAATGTTCATTTTGAGAAAGACAGGGTTTGTAGTGCATGTCAAGCAGGAAAGCAAGTTGGTACCCATCATCCACACAAGAACATCATGACGACCGACAGGCCGCTTGAGCTACTCCACATGGATCTATTCGGCCCGATCTCTTACATAAGCATCGGCGGGAGTAAGTATTGTCTTGTAATTGTGGATGACTATTCTCGCTTCACTTGGGTGTTCTTTTTACAGGAAAAATTACAAACCCAAGAGATATTAAAGGGATTCTTGAGACGGGCTCAAAATGAGTTCGGATTGAGAATAAAAAAGATAAGAAGCGACAATGGGACGGAGTTCAAGAACTCTCAAATAGAAGGCTTTCTTGAGGATGAGGGCATCAAGCATGAGTTCTCTTCTCCCTACACACCTTAACAAAATGGTGTAGTAGAGAGGAAGAATAGAACTCTACTGGATATGGCAAGAACCATGCTTAGTGAGTACAAGACTCCGGACCGGTTTTGGGCTGAGGCGATTAACACCGCCTGCTACTCCATCAACCGGCTCTACCTTCACTGAATCCTCAAGAAGACATCATATGAACTCCTCAGCGGTAAAAAGCCCAATGTTTCATATTTTAGAGTCTTTGGTAGCAAATGCTTTATTCTTGTTAAAAGAGGTAGAAAATCTAAATTTGCTCCTAAGGCTGTAGAAGGCTTTTTACTTGGTTATGACTCAAACACAAGGGCATATAGAGTCTTCAACAGATCCACTGGATTAGTTGAGGTTTCTTGTGACATTGTGTTTGATGAGACTAATGGCTCCCAAGTGGAGCAAGTTGATCTTGATGAGCTAGATGATGAAGAGGCTTCGTGCGTCGCACTAAGGAACATGTCCATTGGGGATGTGTGTCCTAAGGAATCCGAAGAGCCTCCACAAGCACAAGATCAACCATCATCTTCCATGCAAGCATCTCCACCAACCCAAGATGAGGATCAGGCTCAAGAAAATGAACAAGAAGATCAAGAAGATGAGCCAACTCAAGAGAACAATGATCAAGGGGGAGATGACAATAATCAAGACAAGGAAGATGATCGAGAAGAACAGGGTCAAATACCGCCACACCCAAGAGTCCATCAAGCGATACAAAGAGATCACCCCGTGAACTCCATCCTCGGCGATATTCATAAGGGGGTAACCACTCGATCTCGTGTCGCTCATTTTTGTGAACATTACTCTTTTGTGTATTCTATTGAGCCATACAGGGTGGAAGATGCATTAAGAGATTCGGATTGGGTGTTGGCAATGCAAGAGGAAATCAATAACTTCACGAGGAATGAGGTATGGCATTTAGTTCCACGTCCTAATCAAAATGTTGTAGGTACCAAGTGGGTATTCCGCAACAAACAAGATGAGCATGGTGTGGTGACAAGGAACAAAGCCCGACTTGTGGCCAAGGGATATTCACAAGTCGAAGGTTTGGATTTCGGTGAAACCTATGCACCCGTAGCTAGGCTTGAGTCAATTCGCATATTACTTGCCTATGCTACTTACCATGGCTTTAAGCTTTACCAAATCAACGTGAAAAGTGCCTTCCTTAATGGACCAATCAAGGAAGAGGTCTATGTTGAGCAACCTCCCGGCTTTGAAGATAGTGAGTACCCTAACCATGTCTATAAACTCTCTAAGGCGCTTTATGGGCTCAAGCAAGCCCCAAGAGTATGGTATGAATGCCTAAGAGATTTTCTTATCACTAATGGTTTCAAAGTCGGAAAAGCTGATCCTACTCTCTTTACTAAAACTATTGCAAATGGTTTGTTTGCATGCCAAATTTACGTTGATGACATCATATTTGGGTCTACTAACAAATCTACATGTGAAGAGTTTAGTAGGATTATGATTCAATAATTCGAGATGTCTATGATGGGGGAGTTGAAGTATTTACTAGGATTTCAAGTGAAGCAACTCCAAGAGGGCACCTTCATCAGCCAAACTAAGTACATTCAAGACATACTTACAAAGTTTGGAATGAAGGATGTCAAGCCCATCAAGACACCCATGGGAACCAATGGGCATCTCGACCTCGACACGGGAGGTAAATTCGTAGATCAAAAGGTATACCGGTCGATGATAGGATCTTTACTCTATTTATGTGCATCTCGACCGGATATTATGTTTTCCGTATGCATGTGTGCAAGATTCCAAGCCGATCCTAAGGAAGTTCACCTTAGGGCCGTGAAAAGAATCTTGAGATATTTAGTTTATACACCTAAGTTTGGTCTTTGGTACCCCAAGAGATCCACTTTTGATTTAATAGGCTATTCAGATGCTGATTGGGCAAGGTGTAAAATTGATAGAAAGAGCACATCAGGGACTTGTCAGTTCTTGGGAAGATCCCTGGTGTCTTGGGCTTCAATGAAACAAAACTCAGTAGCTCTTTCTACCGCTGAAGCCGAGTATATTGCCGCAGGACATTGTTGCGCGCAATTACTTTGGATGAGGCAAACCCTTAGGGACTATGGCTACAAATTGAGCAAAGTCCCTCTCCTATGTGATAATGAGAGTGCAATCCGCATGGCGGATAATCCCGTTGAACACAGTCGCACTAAGCACATAGCCATTCGGTATCACTTTTTGAGAGATCACCAACAACGGGGGGATATCGAGATCGCTTATGTTAGCACCAAAGAACAACTAGCCGGTATCTTTACCAAACCATTAGATGAGAAAACCTTTATCAAACTTAGGAATGAGCTAAACATTCTTGATTCTCGGAACTTTGATTGATACTTTGCACACATAGCTCATTTATGTACCTTTGATCATATCTCTTTTATGTGGGGATGAAAACGGGACAGATACTGCTGGATACAGGGTCATCCCGTATCCTACCCTAATGTATTTTTCTCGATACGGGATCAGATATAGGTAGTTAAGATTCGGGACGGATATAGGACGGGACCGGGTAATAATCCGGGCGGGTAAGAAACGGATAACAGATACTACTCGGGTAGGTACCAGATAATTGTCGGGTAGTTCGTCCCGATGATATTAATTGTCCATCCACCCAACAAATACATAAATTAAGCAATACATTATCATATATATGATAGATCAAATGTAGTAAAGGAAACCGATAAAATTGACATCATGCAGTTCAAAGTTACTAATTACAAGGACATTGTAGAACCAACACCACAATATTAAAAAATCATAAAATATTCTAGTTTCACTCAAAAATTGCAAATAAGTTAAAAAACAAATAAACATTTTATACGAAGACAACTCAAGTCCTCATATGAAAATGATAAAGTAAAGTACTGATTATGTTGAAACTTGGATATTTATAGTGATTTCACATGTAACTCATACAAATAAGTGAACGTGAAATGGAAGAAACGCGGACATTTTATAGATCTTATGATTCAAACATTTTTTATGGTTATATATGAACACATGTTGTGTCTCCGTAAAATTTCATGTTTTTAGGCTATTTATATATTATTAATTCTTTGTCGTAGAAAATCATCAAAATACAATTAAATCCATCAAATAACGTAGCATCGACCGAAAATTGCGAATAAGTTACCAATACGAATAAATAGTCTATACAAAGATAACCTTAAGTTCCTACGTGGAGATAACCTTAAGCCCCCCACATAAAAATGATAAAGTATATTAATTTGATATAAATTTGGACATAATTTTGATGATTTTGGCCTAAATATATGTTTAAATAAAAAAATTGATGTACTACAAAGTTATGGATCTCTTCGAGCTCTACAAATTTCATATAAACTTTATCTTCATCTGATTTCATATGTAAAAGTTATGATTTTATAACTATATTATTATGCAGAAAAAGAAAAAACGGGTACCCAAATTCCGGGTACCCGTATCCGACCCGAATATCCGGGTATTTACCGGGTAGTTCTCGTTCCGTATCCGACCCAAATCCGAAGCTACAGTATCCGGGTATTACTCGTATTAGTCCCGAATATAAAAATACCCGAATCCGTATCCGAAAAAACGGGTATTTGCACTATTCGTATCCGGTACCCGACGGGTATACCCGACCCGTTTTCATCTCTATTTTTATGCCAATGACTAATGTGTTTTCAAGAAAATTTCCACTAAGTCATGGATTGAAAGGGAAATGGAGTCTTCGGCGAAGACAAGGCTTCCACTCCACTCTATCGGTATCATTTACCCTTCGTCGTCACTCCATACCGCTCTCCACTCTGGTATAATCTTCAGTCTTATTACTAGTACCAATGGGAAGAAAGTAAAAAGGGCTCATATCTCACTCACAATGTATCCGTTTTTGGCGATTCATGCCAAAGGGGGAGAAAGTATAAGCCTAAAGCAAAAGGACCGCACCACCACCAATTTCAAAGTTTAAAAATGAAGTTTTGAATTAGTATCTTACAATGAAATATTTAAAAGAGGATTTTTCAATTGGTTGGTATTTTTCAAATTGGTATAGTTAATCTTCTTTCAATTGGTAAAAACTCTCTTGAACACTAAGAGGAGATTTCATCCAGGGGGAGTATTGTTTAAGTCAAAGGAAAAGCATTTGAAACAGGGGAGAAAATTTCAAATCTTGAAAATGCTTCTTGCAATCTTATTCATACACCTTAGACTATCCGCAAAAGGACTTTGAAAAGATTTTCCAAAAGAATTTGCAAAAACAAAACAAGTGGTGCAAGCGTGGTCCAAAATGGTAAAAAGAAAGAAAGCAATCCATGCATATCTAATGAAAATAAAAATTTAGTTTAATTCCAAGCAACCTTTGCACTTACCTTATGCAAACTAGTTCAATTCTGCACTTATATATTTGCTTTAGTTTGTGTTGGCATCAATCACCAAAAAGGGGAAGATTGAAAGGGAAATAGGGTCAAACCTTTTCCTAAATGATTTTGGTGGTTAAAATGGCCAACACAAATAATTGGACTAACTAGTTTGCTCTAGATTATATATTCTACAGGTGCCAAAGGTTCAACACAAACCAATAAAAAGATTGAAGTTAGGGTTCAAAAGAAAGGAGCAAAAGAAACCGAAGAGAACCCTGGTCTGGCGCACCAGACTGTTCGTTGTACCACCGGACAGTGTCCGGTGCACCAGGGTGAATCGGCTTCAACACTTCACCTTCGGGTTTCTGAGGCCGCGCTCCGCTATAATTCACCGGACTGTCCGGTGTGCCAAGCGGAGCAACGGTCACCAGCGCAACGGTCGAGTTCAACGGTCGGCTGACAACGTGAACAGTGCGCGCAGGCACCGGACAGTGAATAGTGTCTGTCCGGTGCGGCACCGGACTGTCCAGTGCAGCACCGGACTGTCCGATGCCCCAAGCTGTCAGAGCTTCAACGGTCGAAACCGTCAGAACCCTAACGGTTGGGTGACGTGGCTGGCGCACCGGACTGTCTGGTGCGCCCATCGACAACAGCCCTCCCCAACGGCTGTTTTGATGGTTGGGGCTATAAATACCCCCAACCACCACCTTTCAAGGCATCCAAGTTTTTTAGACTTCACATTCAATACAAGAGCTAGTGCAATCAATACAAGACACAATTCAATAGAATCAAAGCCTCTCCAAGTCCCAAATCCACTCCAAGCAAATATTGACTAGAGAGAGAGTTTTTGCTCGTGTTCTTTGAGCTCTTGTTCTTGGATCGCTTTCTTGTTCCTCCATTCTTGTTATCAAGACATTTGTAATCAAAGCAAGAGACACCAAGTTGTGGTGGTCCTTGTAAGGGTCTAAGTGACCCGGTTTGATTAAGGAGAAAGCTCACTCGGTCTAGGTGACCGTTTGAGAGAGGGAAAGGGTTGAAAGAGACCCGGTCTTTGTGACCACCTCAACGGGGAGTAGGTTTGCAAGAACCGAACCTCAGTAAAACAAATCATCATGTCATCTGCTCTATTTCTTTGGTTGATTTGTTTTCGCCCTCTATTTCGGACTCGGTTTTATTTCTAACGCTAACCCCGACTTGTAGTTGTGCTTAAAGTTTGTAAATTTCAGTTTCCGCCTATTCACCCTTTTCCCCTCTAGGTGACTTTCAAAGGGAAATAGGGCTTAAACCTTTTCCTAGATGATTTTGGTGGTTGAATGCCCAACACAAATAATTGGACTAACTAATTTGCTCTAGATTATATATTCTACACGTGCTAAAGGTTCAACACAAACCAATAAAAAGATCAAAGTTAGGGTTCAATGGAAAAGAGCAAAAGAAACCGAAGAGAACCCTGGTCTGGCCCACCGGACTGTCTGGTGTGCCACCGGACAGTGTGCGGTACACCACCGGACAGTGTCTGGTGCACCAGGGGCCGTACAGACTGAACTCTTCACCTTCGGGTTTCTCAGACACCGCTTTGCTATAATTCACCGGACTGTCCGGTGTACCACTGGACACTGTTCGGTGTGCCAGCGAAGCAACGACTAGGGAGCGCAACGGTCGACTCCAACGGTCGCCTGTAACGTGAACAGTGCACGGACAGTTCGCGCAGAGTCAGAGCAGCGCCAGGCGCACCGGATAGTGAAAACAGTGCCTAAATGGTGCGGCACCGGACTGTCCGGTGCCCCAAGATGTCAGAGCTCAAACGGTCGAAACCATCAGAACCCTAACGGTTGGGTGACGTGGCTGACGCACCGGACAGTGTCCGGTGCGCCCATCGACAGATAGCCTCCCTAACGGTTGAATTGGTGGTTGGGGCTATAAATACCCCCCAACCACCACCACTCCAAGCATCCAAGTTTTTCAGACATCTCATTCAATATAAGAGCTAGTGCAATCAATACAAGACACAATTCAAAAGAATCAAAGCCTCTCCAAGTCCCAAATACACTCCAAACACTTAGTGACTAGAGAGAGAGTTTTTGTAACGCCCTGAATTTGGGGGTAGAATTTTTTCTTCTTTTCTCTCACCAAATTCGGGTGTTACTCTCTTTTCTCTTCCTGTTTCGCTCTTTCTTCCCAATTTCAAACCAGTATAGTGACAGGTGTCCGTGTCATGTATAAACAAAAACCTAAGTGTCATGGGTGTTGCATCATGCCGAAGCGCATTTCTTTGTCTGATGTTGCGTGTTCGTCTCGTTCTGTTTCTGTTTTTCGGCTCGCGAGTGGAGTCCGTTTAATGGTCGTGTGTGTCGTGGGTTTCGTTCCGCGAAGCGGCCCGGCCTAACCCAGTCCAGCCCAGCCCGGCCTGGTCCGGCCCCTGGCGCCCCTGCCCACCCCCATGCACCCCCTCCCCCCAGATCCATTTGCTTCTTTTGATTTCTCCCGCGCAGCAACCTCTCTCTCTTCCACCTCTCCCTCTCTCCCCGTGGTGCCCTAGGGTTTGGAGTCGAGATCACTGGAATTTGGATCCTCGGAGGTGAGTTTTTCCCTTCCCCTTCCCTTTTCTCTATCTCCTCCCCCTCCCCTTCTTCTTCCCCCACGCGGCCTCCCTGCTCGCGCGCGTCCCGCGCCGCCCCGGCGAGCCGCGCCCTCCCCCGCGCGCGCCCCCCGGCGAGCCCCCTCCCCCGCGTCCGGCCTCGGCCGCGCTCCGGCGAGCCGCGCCGCGCCCCCGCGCCCGCCCCCGGCGAGCCATCCCCATGCCCGGCGAGCCCTCCCCGGCCCCGCGCCCATGGCCCCCTGCCCGCGCCCGGCTCCGGCGGCTCGGCCCCTGCCTGCCGCGCCCTCGCCTCGCCGAGCCCGCCCCGTCGCGAGCCCCCGCTCCCCGGCCGTGCCCCGGCGGCTGCGCCCTTGTCGCGCGCCCCGGCGGCCGTGCCCGGCCCCGTGCCCCGCCCTCGGCCGTGCCCCTGCCCCGGCGACTCGCATCCCGCGTGCCTCACGATTCGCGTGCCTTCGGCACGCGTAACATGCTTTCGCGCGTCCGACCGTAGTCGCACTGCGCCTAATCTCGTTTTAGTCTACTTTAAATTGTTCAGTCGATGTGCTGCGTCGTGCGCTTCGTCGCACGACGATTCTTTTAATTTATAAACATTAGTGTGATGTGTCGCGCGCTTTGTCGTGCGATGATCCATTTTGATTTCAGGTTGTTTATTGTGTGACGTCGCGCGTCCAGTCGCGCGACGTTTCACTTTAAGCTCAGCTCTGTTGACATATGTCGTCGTGCGCTTCGTCGCGTGATGCTTAACGTCTCTTTATAATTAATGCAAGTGTCTCGTTGTGCGCTCTGTCACGCGGCGAGTCGTTTACCTCTTAATTTAATCCAAATGTCGTGTCGGACGTCTCGACGTGCGACCACTCCCTTTCATTCATCTTCGATCGCTTATAATGATTAAATGTGGAACTTGGTTTTACTTTATGCTAAAATGTAGTATCCAAATTAATGTCCTTCTGTTAAGCGAGTGGTTTAATCTATAATCATGTAACGTGATCGTTTCTCGACTGTCTTTTTTCTCTTTCTCTCTTAACCTTAATTGTGAGCCCGCGTGGAACGTCTGTTTATTTACTGCATTCTATTGTATGGTGTATTGTTCTTTTGTATTAAATGTGTGGATGTATGTATGTTTGCGCTCGCATAGAGAACGATCTGGTTGAGAAGCCCGAAGAACTCGCAGGAGAAGCCCCTGAGCAGCAGTCGGTTGGTGGAGGCAAGTGTCCCTTGACCTATCTTTGTCCTATCCATTCTATAATTCACTTCCCGCATTTACACAGTTATACCTAAGGATTGACTAGCTTTTGTTATCCATGTCCTTGTTTACCTATTTGGGTCAAATTATTATTGTTTAGCTTTATGCTATTGCTCAACATTAATCAATGAACATGATGAGAATTATCTATGATACGTTGTTTTCCCTCTTATTTATGATATTATACTTGTGGTATTTAAGGGGACTCGAGCGGTTTCTCGAGTGCCTCTCTGTAAGGACCTGTTCGTTGGATGACCGCCCGGGAAAACAGTGCAACCATGAGGGTGGAGTGGGACACCCTTAGCTGAATAATTAGAGGAACCGGAGTGTAGTTCGCTTAGCCGTCGTGCCGTCAATGGGGCTCGGTGTATGCGACTCACTCTGCCAAGGTTGATTTGTCCCTTGGGGAGGAGTGCGGTACATTTAGGAAACCTAACGGGCGGCTACAGCCCTGGGGAATCTTTGTAAAGGCTACGTAGTGATACCTTGCTGGGTCACCTTGGTAGTGATCAATGGAGAGTCATGATCTCCGGGCAGAAAGGGAAATCACGGCTTGTGGGTAAAGTGTGCAACCTCTGCAGAGTGTTTGAAAATTGATATATCAGTCGTGCTCACGGTTATGAGCGGCCAAGGGAGCTTCAGTGATTAGTGGTACTTGATCAGAGATGTTCGGATTTGCAGGTGGCAATGAGATTGATGGTTCTTGGTTTTGACTCTGGTAATGGTAAGTGGTACTCTTTCCGTTTGGAAAGGAGTACGTTTGGGTTAATAACGTGGGTTAACTCTAAAACTTGGCTCTCTCTACTAGTAATAATAATCTGACCAACTAAAAGCAACTGCTTGACTTATCCCCACATAAAGCTAGTCCACTACAGCCAAACAGGATACTTGCAGAGTATGTTGATGTGTACTCACCCTTGCTCTACACACCAACCCCACCCCCATCCCCAGGTTGTCAGCATTGCAACCATTGCTGAGGAGAAGATGAAGCCGTGGAAGGAGACCATCAGGAGTTCCAAGATTATGATGAGTTCTAGGCGTGGGTTAGCGGCAACCCCCAGTCGGCTGCCTGTGAAGGCCGCGTTTATCTATGTTTCTTTTCCGCACTTTGATTTATTGTAAAGACTATATGGATGTCTCAGACATATGATGTAATCGACTATTATTTCCCTTTTAATACTATTTGAGCACTGTGTGATGATGTCCATGTTATGTAACTGCTGTGTACGTGAATTGCTGATCCTGGCACGTACATGGTTCGCATTCAGTTTGCCTTCTAAAACCGGGTGTGACATAGGTGGTATCAAAGTCGTGCTGACTGTAGGACCACTAACCTAGAGTAGAATGGTCGTTCTAAGGATTATAGACCTCTGTCCCTGCCTTGACTTTGGTATCCCTTCAAAAGTTGGTCATATCGACCAAAACTATGTTCTACCATATATTATACCTTGCTAAAAATTGTGTTTTATTCTAATCCTTCATTTATTTATGGTTCATTACTTGCTGGTCATACTAGTTCTGTTCTCACTCTTTTGCTTGCGGTGTCTTTTGTAGATGGCTCGTCTTAGACACACCGCACGGAAGTCTGTCATCCCCTTCTTACCCTCTCGTCTCGCGGAGCGTCCGCTTCGCCGTCCCGTGGCTAGTCAGTCCAGCCACTTGGAGAGGCTGCACCACCGCCTGCATGAGGAGCAGGAACGTCGACGACAGGAGCAGCAAGGCTCTTCCTTCTCGCTCCAGCAGGAGATAGAGTCTGTGAGGAGCTGCTCCCCTGTGCTTCCCTTGGAGGCGCCCCCTGCACCACCACTGGACGCCCCAGCCCCTGGAGTAGCTGTTGGAGGAGACCCACACGACGAAGGTGGCGATGATAGCTCTAGCCACGACACCGACTTTTCTGCTGGCCAGGAGCCGGAAGGATGGGTTGCTCGACCCATCACTCGCGACGCTGCTCGCGGGTGTCACTTCCACGATGCGCTCGACACCCTGCTACGTCGGGCACTTGACCGGCATACTTGGTCTATCGAGTATCGTTGTGTGGTCTACCAGCATAGTCGCGGGGTCTACCCGGACCGCTGGGAGGCGACCTGCTTGGTGCGCCGTCCGGAGAACAGTCTCTAGGGTGCTGAGGTCTGCTCAGAGCACTATTCCGTCTCTGAGCGGGACTCAGCTGAGGTGGCCATGCAAGATGCCGCATGGTGTGCGCTTTCGCACTACTGCTCAGTGCTCGGTGGGGTAGCTGACGGTCTCAACCTGAAGTATTACCCCCATCGTCCATCTGGCAGCACATGAGGCGTGATTGTTTCACCTGTTGGTGAGGACAATCCTAGGCTGAGCAGCACAGTCAACCTAGCCGTTGTGCTAAACACGGAGCTGGACTATGCATTAGACGAGCTGAGTAGGGCTCGTGCTGAGATCGCCCAGCTGCGGGCTGAGCGCGCGGAGCGTCGTCACTTGGACGATGGTTCCCCCGCTCCCGTCGGGACTCAGCACCCGTACCGCTCACCTCGGCGTGGACACCAGTCTTATGGCAATCCCGACTGCAAGACCAAGATAGACTTAGAACCATAGATCGCTAGAGTTGGATCTTGTAATTAATACGAAATATATACATAGAAGCTACAGTCTTAGCGTTAGTCTCGCTTTTAGTTAGTCTTAGTTAGACAGGGTAGTTTGATATATCCTGTGCATTTATATGTGTCATGGTGAACTATGTTTGATTTGGATCTTTGTAATGACTGTCACCAGAGTGTGGGTATCCCCTGCATTTTGGTTTACCTGTTATGTTAAAGGAGTTAGTTATTTAGTTGGGAAGCCTTTTATTCCACTTTCCTCTTTATCTGAGAAGCTGTGTGGTCTATGTTGGAGATCAGTGAAGATGCTCATCTATTCAGTGTTGTTGAAGAATTCTATACTCTTTTCTTATGCTGCAAGATTTGCGAGATCAGTTCTGATGTGTGGTTGCATTCTGCAGATGTCAGAAAACAGGCGCAGAGGAGGAAGGCGTGCTCAGCAGGAGCCAGCCGCTCAGCAGGAAGAGGTACCCCAGCAACAACAACTGCCGCCCCCGCCCCCGATGTCCATCGAGCAGATGTTCCTGATGCAGACTCAAGCAGTCCAAGCCATCGGTCAGACTCTGGCCGCCATTCAGCAGCAGCAACAGCCACCACCTCAACCTTAGATGCCTCAGATGCCCAGAGACAAGCGTGCTGAATTCATGAGAATATCGGTGAGATCCGGCGACTGATTCTAGACGGCAGAGGCAAAGATTTTCGGGAAGACGCAGAAGGTGTGATATGGTTCAAAGGCTGCTTGTGTGTTCCCAATGTCCGGTCTATTCGGGAGTTGATTCTCAAGGAAGCTCATGAGACAGCCTATTCGATTCACCCTGGTAGTGAGAAGATGTATCAAGATCTGAAGAAGAAATTCTGGTGGTACGGAATGAAGAGGGAAATCGCAGAGCATGTGGCTATGTGTGATAGTTGTCGGCGGATCAAGGCAGAGCACCAGAGACCCGCTGGATTGTTGCAACCGTTACAAATCCCTCAGTGGAAATGGGATGAAATCAGCATGGATTTCATAGTCGGATTGCCTCGCACTCGAGCCGGCTACGATTCCATTTGGGTAGTAGTGGACCGCTTAACCAAGTCAGCCCACTTCATACCTGTCAAGACCAACTACAGTAGTGCAGTATTGGCAGAGTTGTACATGTCTCGGATCGTTTGTCTTCATGGTGTGCCAAAGAAGATAGTGTCAGACAGAGGAATGCAGTTCACCTCTCATTTCTGGCAGCAGTTGCATGAAGCCTTGGGCACACATCTGAATTTTAGTTCCACCTATCATCCGCAGACAGATGGTCAGACCGAAAGAACCAATCAAATTCTTGAAGACATGTTGAGAGCCTATGCGTTGCAAGATCAGTCCGGATGGGATAAGAGATTGCCTTATGCAGAGTTCTCCTATAACAACAGTTACCAGGCTAGCTTGAAGATGTCACCATTCCAGGCGCTCTACGGGAGAAGTTGTAGAACTCCGTTGCAATGGGATCAGCCTGGAGAAAAGCAAGTGTTCGGGCCAGACATTTTGCTTGAAGCTGAAGAGAACATCAAGATGGTTCGAGAGAATCTGAAGATAGCGCAATCAAGGTAGCGAAGCTATGTAGACACAAGAAGAAGAGATCTGAGTTTCGAAGTTGGAGACTTCGTCTATCTGAAAGTGTCACCGATCAGAGGAGTCAGACGATTTGGAGTCAAAGGCAAGCTAGCACCCCGCTACATCGGTCTGTATCATATTCTTGCAAGGCATGGAGAAGTGGCCTATCAGCTCAGTTTGCCATAAGGTTTGTCTGCTGTGCATGATGTCTTTCATGTGTCTAAGTTGAAGAAGTGTCTGTGATTGCTAGAAGAGCAGTTGCTAGTGGAAGGTCTGGAGGTCCAGGAGGACTTGACCTACACAGAGAAACCAGCACAAATCCTTAAGACTGCAGACAGAGTCACCCAAAGGAAGACTATCAGAATGTGCAAAGTCAGATGGAATCACCACTCTGAGGAAGAACCAACCTGGGAGCATGAAGATGATCTGATGGCTAAATACCCTGAGCTCTTTGCTAGCCAACCTTGAATCTCGAGGGCGAGATTCTTTTAAGGGGGATAGGTTTGTAATGCCCTGAATTTGGGGGTAGAATTTTTTCTTCTTTTCTCTTACCAAATTCGGGCGTTACTCTCTTTTCTCTTCCTGTTTCGCTCTTTCTTCCCAATTTCAAACCAGTATAGTGACAGGTGTCCGTGTCATGTATAAACCAAAACCTAAGTGTCATGGGTGTTGCATCATGCCGAAGCGCATTTCTTTATCTGATGTTGCGTGTTCGTCTCGTTCTGTTTCGGTTTTTTAGCTCGTGAGTGGAGTCCGTTTAATGGCCATGCGTGTCGTGGGTTTCGATCCGCGAAGCGGCCCGGCCCAACCCAGTCCAGCCCAGCCCGGCCTGGTCCGGCCCCTGGCGCCCCTGGCGCCCCTGCCCACCCCCATGCGCCCCTCCCCCCAGATCCATTTGCTTCTTTTGATTTCTCCCGCGCAGCAACCTCTCTCTCTTCCACCTCTCCCTCTCTCCCTGTGGTGCCCTAGGGTTTGGAGTCGAGATCACCGGAATTTGGATCCCCGGAGGTGAGTTTTTCCCTTCCCCTTCCCTTTTCTCTCTCTCCTCCCCCTCCCCTTATTCTTCCCCCACGCGGCCTCCCTGCTCGCGCGCGTCCCGCGCCCTAGTGCCGCCCCGCCCTCGGCCCGCGCCACGGCGTCCCCGCGCCGCCCCGGCGAGCCGCGCCCTCCCCCGCGCGCGCCCCCCGGCGAGCCCCCTCCCCCCGCGTCCGGCCTCGGCCTGGCGAGCGCCGCGCCCCCCTCGGCCGCGCTCCAGCGAGCCGCGCTGCGCCCCTGCGCCCGCCCCCGGCGAGCCGTCCCCGCGCCCGGCGTGCCCTCCCCGACCCCGCACCCGCGGCCCCCTACCCGCGCTCGGCGCCGGCGGCTCGGCCCCTGCCCGCCACGCCCTCGCCTCGCCGAGCCCGCCCCGTCGCGAGCCCCCGCTCCCCGGTCGTGCCTCGGCGGCTGCGCCCTCGTCGCGCGCCCCGGCGGCCGTGCCCGGCCCCGCGCCCCACCCTCGGCCGCGCCCCTGCCCCGGCGACTCGCGTCTCGCGTGCCTCACGGTTCGCGTGCCTTCGGCACGCGTAACGTGCTTTCGCGCGTGCGACCGTAGTCGCACTGCGCCTAATCTCGTTTTAATCTACTTTAAATTGTTCAGTCGACGTGCTGCGTCACGCGCTTCGTCGCGCGATGATTCTTTTAATTTATAAATATTAGTGTGCTGTGTCGCGCGCTTCGTCGCACGACGATCCATTTTGATTTCAGGTTGTTTATTGTGTGACGTCGCGCATCCAGTCGCACGACGTTTCACTTTAAGCTCAGCTCTGTTGACGTATGTCGTTGTGCGCTTCGTCGCGCGATGCTTAATGTCTCTTTATAATTAATGCAAGTGTCTCGTTGTGTGCTCTATCACGCGGCGAGTCGTTTACCTCTTAATTTAATCCAAATGTCATGTCGGACGTCTCGACGTGCGACCACTCCCTTTCATTCATCTTCGATCGCTTATAATGATTAAATGTGGAACTTGATTTTACTTTATGCTAAAACATAGTATCCAAATTAATGTCCTTTTGTTAAGCGAGTGGTTTAATCTATAATCATGTAACGTGATCGTTTCTCGACTGTCTTTTTTCTCTTTCTCTCTTAACCTTAATTGCGAGCCCGCGTGGAACGTCTGTTTATTTACTGCATTCTATTGTATGGTGTATTGTTCTTTTGTATTAAATGTGTGGATGTATGTATGTTTGCGCTCGCATAGAGAACGATCTGGTTGAGGAGCCCGAAGAACTCGCAGGAGAAGCCCCTGAGCAGCAGTCGGTTGGTGGAGGCAAGTGTCCCTTGACCTATCTTTGTCCTATCCATTCTATAATTCACTTCCCGCATTTACACAGTTATACCTAAGGATTGACTAGCTTTTGTTATCCATGTCCTTGTTTACCTATTTGGGTCAGATTATTATTGTTTAGCTTTATGCTATTGCTCAACATTAATCAATGAACATGATGAGAATTATCTATGATACACTGTTTTCCCTCTTATTTATGATATTATACTTGTGGCATTTAAGGGGACTCGAGCGGTTTCTCGAGTGCCTCTCCGTAAGGACCTGTTCGTTGGATGACTTCCCGGGAAAACAGTGCAATCATGAGGGTGGAGTGGGACGCCCTTAGCTGAATAATTAGAGGAACCGGGGTGTAGTTCGCTTAGCCATCGTGCCGTCAATGGGGCTCGGTGTATGCGGCTCGCTCTACCAAGGTTGATTTGTCCCTTGGGGAGGAGTGCGGTACATTTAGGAAACCTAACGGGCGGCTACAGCCCTGGGGAATCTTTGTAAAGGCTATGTAGTGATACCCTGCTGGGTCACCTTGGTAGTGATCAATGGAGAGTCATGATCTCCGGGCAGAAAGGGAAATCACGGCTTGTGGGTAAAGTGTGCAACCTCTGCAGAGTGTTTGAAAACTGATATATCAGTCGTGCTCACGGTTATGAGCGGCCAAGGGAGCTCCAGTGATTAGTGGTACTTGATTAGAGATGTTCGGATTTGCAGGTGGCAATGAGATTGATGGTTCTTGGTTTTGACTCTGGTAATGGTAAGTGGTACTCTTTTCGTTTGGAAAGGAGTACGTTTGGGTTAATAACGTGGGTTAACTCTAAAACTTGGCTCTCCCTACTAGTAATAATAATCTGACCAACTAAAAGCAACTGCTTGACTTATCCCCACATAAAGCTAGTCCATTACAGCCAAACAGGATACTTGCTGAGTATGTTGATGTGTACTCACCCTTGCTCTACACACCAAACCCCCCCCATCCCCAGGTTGTCAGCATTGCAACCATTGCTTAGGAGAAGATGAAGCCGTGGAAGGAGACCATCAGAACTTCCAAGATTATGATGAGTTCTAGGCGTGGGTTAGCGGCAACCCCCAGTCGGCTGCCTGTGAAGGCCGCGTTTATCTACGTTTCTTTTCCGCACTTTGATTTATTGTAAAGACTATATGGATGTCTCAGACATATGATGTAATCGACTATTATTTCCCTTTTAATACTATTTGAGCACTGTGTGATGATGTCCATGTTATGTAACTGCTGTGTACGTGAATTGCTGATCCTGGCACGTACATGGTTCGCATTCGGTTTGCCTTCTAAAACCGGGTGTGACAGTTTTGCTCGTGTTCTTTGAGCTCTTGTTCTTAGATCACTTTCTTCTTCCTCATTCTTGTTCTTCAAGCACTTGTAATCAAAGCAAGAGACACCAATTGTGTGAAGGTCCTTGTGGGGTCTAAGTGACCCATTTGATTAAAGAGAAAGCTCACTCGGTCTAAGTGACCGTTTGAAAGAGAAAAAGGGTTGAAAGAGACCTGGTCTTTGTGACCACCTCATCGGGGACTAGGTTCTTTGGAACCGAACCTCGGTAAAACAAATCACCGTATCATCCGCTTTATTTCTTGGTTGATTTGTTTTCGCCCTCTCTTCCGGACTCGGATTTTATTCTAGCGCTAACCCCGACTTAAAGTGTGCTTAAAGTTTGTAAATTTCAGTTTCCGCCTATCCACCCCCTCTAGGCGACTTTCAATATGCATGATGACAACATGAGAGATAAATGGTAGCTAATTAAGACTGCATAGTCTATTCAAGTGGAGATGACTTGTTAATGACACTAAATGTAAGATATCACTATTGAAGGCTACCGAGTGGAAAGTTCATCATCTTTGAAGTGGAAGTTTTTGTCAAACTATGGAGATTCCATTTTTCTTTAATGAGACTACTACACACATGATCTTTCAGGGTGGTGCACCAGGTCGCCCACGCGACTAGCCGTTAGAGTCCTACAAATGGCGCATTGGACCATTCGCACCGGGCAATTTGTACATGCCACATGTACTAGCTGTTGCAACTAGACGTTGGGGCACCTGACCGTCCGAGTGACGCACCCGACCGTCCGCACAGAGGTGCTGAAAACACACTTTCTGCGTAACCGGTCAGGTGTACCATCGGACCGGTCCGATGAGCCTCTGGGCTCCGGACCATCTGTCAATGAGGCTGGACCGTCTGCTAGTGACCTTTTTCTTCTTTCGTGTCTTGGACTTTTCTTTATACTTGTAGGTCTTATGTGGATCTTCAAGGGATATTTGAGGTGTTGCTTTTTCACTGCCTTAGTCCAACACACTTTGCATCATGTGAACTACAAATATAAACACTTGTAAACATATTAGTCCACATGTTATGTTGATCATCAAATACCAAAATCAATGTCAAATAGGTCGAGGTCCATTTTCTTACAGTTTTCACGGTATTCAAGGTTGTAAATACAAGACATATAGGATTTGTTTCATGATAAACTTTACTCTGTCAATATCTAGAAAAAATATTCATTACTTATACAAGACTATAATTTCTAGGTTATATAAAAATACTTTTATAATGCGATTATTTTGATTTTGAAAATACATTTTTATAAATAGTGCTAGTCAAAATTCTTATTTGAACAAATGCTTAGAACTCAAGTTAGACTTCATGCAATTTTAGACTACATCATAACCCATACATTAAAATAGTCATCTCTATAGTATTTATTCGATTATTTTTTAATTTTAAGGAGATTTATAAAAAACAATGTTTTAATTTCTAATTAACTTAATTATTAAATATATTTAAATATCTATGTAATAAATATAATATATAAATATTAATAGTATATATTTTTAGTTAAATTTAAAGGGGTTGTTGTGTTCATGTTCCTCGATGGAAGTGCAATTGTGATTTACTTCCCAAAAATCAACTTTGTGATTTTGGTTCATGTTTTTGAAAATGAGATATAAGTTTGGGTCTGTTTTGTTAGAGGCACTTGACGATGTGAAATACATGGATAAATCATGATTACATAATAATCAAAATTCGAAAGCAGGGGCACAATTGTAGTTACCAACTTGTTCTTCGTTTACAACTGTGATTTTGTCCTTGCTTTTGAATTTCGCAGTAATTGTAATTGTATCATTGTATTTCACATCGTCGAGTGTGAAAGTCGCCTAGAGGGGGGGTGAATAGGGCGAATCTGAAATTTATAAATTTAAGCACAACTACAAGCCGGGTTAGCGTTAGAAATATAAACGAGTCCGAGAGAGAGCGTGAAAAACAAATCGCAAGCAAATAAAGAGTGAGACACAAGGATTTGTTTTACCGAGGTTCGGTTCTTGCAAACCTACTCCCCGTTGAGGTGGTCACAAAGACCGGGTCTCTTTCAACCCTTTCCCTCTCTCAAACGGTCACCTAGACCGAGTGAGCTTCTCTTCTCAATCAAACGGGACACAAGGTCCCCACAAGGATCACCACACAATTGGTGTCTCTTGTCTCGGTTACAATTGAGTTGATCACAAGAAAGAATGAGAAAAAGAAGCAATCCAGGCGCAAGAGCTCAAATGAACACAAGTCACTCTCTCACTAGTCACTATTTGATTGGGAATGGTTTTTGAACTTGGGAGAGGATTTGATCTCTCTGGTGTGTCTTGTATTGAATGCTATAGCTCTTGTAAGGTGTAGAAAGTCTGAAAACTTGGATGCAATGAATGGTGGGGTGGTTGGGGTATTTATAGCCCCAACCACCAAAAGTGGCCGTTGGGAGGCTGTCTGTCGCATGGCGCACTGGACAGTCCGATGCGCCACCGGACACTGTCCGGTGCGCCAGCCACGTCACCCGACCGTTAGGGTTCGACCGTTGGAGCTTCTGTCTTCTGGGTCACCGGATAGTCACTGTACACTTTCCGGTGCGCCTTCTGGCGCTGCTTTGACTCTGGCGCACACTGTAGCGCATTGAATGCGTTTTGCAGACGACCGTTGGCACAAAGTAGTCGTTGCTCCGCTGGCACACCGGACAGTCCGGTGCAACACCGGACAGTCCGGTGAATTGTAGCGGAGCAGCTTCCAGAATTCCCGAGACTGACAAGTTTGGAGTTGGATTCCCTGGTACACCGGACACTGTCCGGTGGCACACCGGACAGTCCGGTGCGCCAGACCAGGGCTGCCTTCGGGTTAACTTTGCTCCTTTTGTTTGAACCCTTTCTTTTGACTTGTATTGGTTTGTTGTGAACCTTTGGCACCTGTAGAACATATTTTCTAGAGCAAACTAGTTAGTCCAATAATTTGTGTTGGGCAATTCAACCACCAAAATTCTTATTGGAAAAGGTTTGACCCTATTTCCCTTTCAGAGTGTTCTTAGTCCAAACTTCTTCCTTTGTCACAAAGTTGAATTTAGAGGGTAAAATTATAATTGCACTTTCATATAGGGAGAGAAATATAATGGCCCTAAATTAAAAATAGTTGTCTTAAAAATGCGATAATCGTTTTTTGGAAAGAACTAAGTATCAGTGTTCTAAATAGCGGGAAAACGAGTTTATCCCCAAACTTCCAAAAAGTGCAAATATCGGAATATATCGTGATATAGCTGAATATATCGGGATATGTTGGGCTAAACGGCGTAACTTTTCGCTGCTAAAAAGGATATATCTGGATATATCGACCGCTATGACCGGTTATTTAAAACCTTGCTAAGTATTATTTAATGCATCATAACTTATGCCATCACTTTAATGCCTTTTTATAAAAAATAACAACACTGTCCAGAAAAAGGTACAATTGAGATATTATACTACAATACTCAACTTTGTGGTTTTGGGACCTTTTTTGGAAATGAAGAATAAGTTTTACATATTCTATTGGAGACAATTGGCGGTGTGAAATACGAGGTAAAATTATAATTATAGAATATCTAAATTCAAAAGCAAGAGAAAAATCACAATTGTAAATGAAGAACAATTAAGAATAATAAGTTTGTGATTATGATTGCGCATCCACTTTTGAATTTAGTTGGTCTATAATTATGGTTTTGTCCCTTTATTTTATACCACCAAGTGACTAACAGAACAAGTCTAAACTCATAGGAGTGTTTAGGACTGCTTTAGGTTTAAGCTCCAGAACAAGTGAAGTTGTAGTTTATAATATTTTTTTAATAATTTTAAAATATATATTTAATATAAATAATAAATAAAATAATTTATTTAAATGATTTTTAAAGATTCACGACTTCAGCTCTACGATTTTCTAAATTATCTATTAACATGTTTCATCAATTTTATCAAATTTACTGAAGCTAGAAACCTATACTTTTTTTTAATAAAAAAGGTCGGTAGAATTATTCGGGTAACAAGTACAATTGCACGTCCATCGTGAAGAAACACAATAAGTTGAGGTAACGTGACAGGGCTGAGATAAAACCCAAGCACAGCAGCAGGTAGACCGCTGCAGCAAAACCGCGCCCCACCGCTTCCCCGTTCCCCACCCCGACCGACTGCTCCCCCTCCCCCGCACCAGCCTCAAGCATCGCCGGCGCCGCAACTTCGCTGAGGAAGCCCGCACCCCTGCCCGGATCCGATGGCCAACAGCAACCTCCCGCGGCGGATCATCAAGGTGCGCGCCCGATCTGGTCACTCCGGAGCAGATCTCTCGCCCGCCTCGGATCCGATTCGTTGTGTGCTCGCGTCTAACCTCTTTTTGGTTGCCATGTGGTTGGATCTGTGCAGGAGACTCAGCGGCTGCTCAGCGAGCCAGGTTGGCGTGCTCAGTCTCGCGGTTTCAGTGGACTTGTCTAAGTTTTTCGTTTTTTTTGAGGGCCGAGTTTGGATTCTGTTAGTCAAATGGTTTTGCTGGTTCGTTCGTTCGTTCGTGCAGCACCGGGGATCAGCGCGTCGCCCTCGGAGGAGAACATGCGCTACTTCAACGTTATGATCCTTGGGCCGGCGCAGTCGCCCTATGAAGGTGCAGGCTTCTGATTTGGATTTTTTTATGCGCTGTTCGTGCTGTGTGGTGTGGTGACTATTGTGGTAATATTGGAGTGCTTCCAGATATCGATAGTCGAGTCGAATCGATTCTTTTCTAAAGATGCCACTGGAAATGGCAGAAATGCTGAAATCTTTGCTCTAGTTTATGCGCACATAGGTAAGCTTGTATAGTTTGGTCGGCTGGTGACTTTTGGCTTGTCAATTTTAGTTTTTGGGCGGTATTGTGGCTGATGAGTCTCAGCTTCTATTTGCAGAATTCTGTTAGCTATGTTGAAGGGCAGGTAATTTGAGTAATGTTTTGCACTAGTATAGTATGTGATAGTTATTACTAGTTTTGTTTTATGTGTGCTGTTTTTCTGCATATTTGTGTAGGGAACAAAAGTCATTTTTTATTTCCTAGATTATAGTTTTCTGTAGACTGTAGCTTCTTTGGATGAATTGGTAATAATATATTTTGTTCCTTCCATGATCTATTAGTTCTTATCCATGTATGCTGTGATGATCTCCTTACTCTCTGATGTGTTTAAGTTGTAATATAGCAGATTCACTTGCTAATCTCTTTTTCGGAGGCAAGGACTAAGGAAGTCACTAGTATGCACCTTGGGAAATGGGTTAGTTGATCTCGATTCTAAAATGGTAGTGAATGAATGAAACATACCACTGGTACCAGTGGAAACCGGTTCTTAAGGTGGCAAGGGGATACATGGTGAGCCATCCCTTCCAATCATCTAGGCCTAGGCACCTGTAAGGTGAAGCAAGGTGATACTATATACCAGAGGATAACAAGGCGGCTGGCCCAGCCCAGCAGACAGCTTATATACCACTCGGTCCCTGATTTATCATCTAGAACCGCCAGCGACGCTGCCCCCCCTCAGCCCCCTCTCTCTCTCTGCACCTCTCGCTCCAGATGTGCTGCCTGCAAGTGCTCCCTGCCTTTCCTCATTCTTTTTCTCACTGCTTTATGCCCTCTGATTGATGGCTGCTGCCCCTCCTCTTTTTTAGATCAACTGCGTCATAGTTGACCGGAGCAAGTTATGCGCTGGTCACGGGCGCTGTAGCCAGCAGGGATAGCAGCGGCTGCATGTTCTGTCTTGCTGACCAGCTCACCTCCCGTTCTTCCTATCTTTTCCCTCCTTCCATCCATCTCTTTTGCTGACCTTTTTTGTCGTGGAGACCAGGATACCCAGAAGGTCAGAATCGCAGTGTCTCATTGCCTAGGCGATACCTTGAAAACCATGGTGGAACTCACTTTTATCTGGATTAGTGGACTATTCTTTTCAGCTTATTATGTGTGTTGTAGCAATCACCACAATACCTTTGCTTGTACTGGGGATATTTGTGACACCTAATTGGTTTCCTTGTAAGTTATAATCATACTTAGTTACTGACAATGTTACTTTCGCTTATTGATTGGTCAGGTGGAGTTTTTAAGCTTGAACTCTTTTTACCTGAGGAATATCCAATGGCTGCCCCAAAGGTAACTACCAATTTTGCCTAATGTCTAACAGTATTATGCTCTATACTTTGTAAGCTAATCTTGTTTGTATGTTAACTTTGAGTAAAACTTCTCTTTTCCAAGATGACTTCTGCTTTCTTTTGCATAGTTATTTGAATCATCGAATTGCTTTGATATGATGTGTGATATTAGTGTAACACTGTAACGACTTGTCTGTCTTTTCTTCTGTTTGTACAATACAAACATATCTTGGCTTACTTGGATTTGTAGTATGTATTTGGATTAATAATGTCTTCTGTTAGAAGGGCTAGCTATTTTCTGTCCCTTCCGTTGTTTTCAAGTCATCTGATTAATCGCGATTAATCGTCCAAGTCGTTTTGGGCCAGTCATGATTAATTGCCAAAGTCGTCCGACAAATCATGATTAATCGCCCAAGTTGGTCAGCCAGAACCACCAACAAGTCGTTCAACTTGAAAACAATGGTCCCTTCTCTTTGGTGTCCATTGTAGTGTTAGAACTAGTCAAATACACTGTTCTAGTGTTTATGATCGCAGTGAACACTTATATTAGCTTGTGCTGTTGCAGGTTAGGTTTCTGACAAAGATTTATCATCCCAACATCGACAAGGTAGGCATGCATATCCTTTGTAGTGCCAGTTTATTTCTTATGAATGGTTATTCAGTCCTGGACTTCACTGTTGCAGCTTGGTAGGATATGCCTCGACATTCTCAAGGACAAATGGAGCCCAGCACTTCAGATTCGAACAGTTCTTTTGAGGTCTTTATATTTATCTGTGTGTGTCAGTGTACCAATACTTATGTTTTTGCTTACAAAAACATTCTGTTTTCTTTGTTAACCTAATAAACCAAATATACCGAGCGGAGTTATTTCTCTTTTGTTCTTGTGCAGCACTAAAATATGACTTTATAAACGTTGTTCAGTTCCTTTGCCTTTTATATCCATGGACATGCTAGCTGTTCTGACAATATTCTGGCTTTCAGTATACAGGCTCTACTGAGTGCGCCAAATCCAGACGACCCTCTTTCGGATAACATTGCTAAGCACTGGAAAGCCAATGAGGTAGAAGCTGTTGAAACAGGTAAATTGAAGTTGACAAATCAGTCAATGTTGTCTCTTCTGGACTCCGATTTCCATAGCTGACAATGAGAGATTTCATGTCATTTGCAGCTAAGGAGTGGACTCGCCTGTATGCGAGCGGTGCATGAGAACGCAGTGATGTTCTTGATGTAATAACCCATCATACTTCAGTCCTCATCTATTGCCATTTGCTTGATAAAAAATAGGCTGGAGATATTTGCCATGGAATGAAGTCTCTACATGACTATCACTCTGAATTGTTTGGTTGTACACCTGTGGTCGGTTCCCTTTACCTTGGGGCACCTTTGACAAATCAGTATCTGTGGTAGAACTTGCTGATACTGTAATATATTTGTTACTTCATGTAGAAGAGCTTCTCAACTGTCCATAGTGTTGAAACTGAAGCTTTGGTTGCACTTTTTTTTCTTTGCCCGTCGACTGTCATCGGAGAATGCGAATTGCCAAAACTAATGTGCACCTGGTCAGCTTTGCTGCGAGGTGCTTTCCTACGAAGTGATCACAGGGTCGTTTTATCACAATACTTAAGCAGCTTTACAGGAATTTGTATTTTTGCAGTACATTTTTGACAGTCATAATCAGGTGGAACTTTAGTATCCGTAAATATTAACCTCCAGTTATACATACATCGGACAGTACTCTAGATTCTTGTGGTTTCATGGGTTGTGTTTTTCCAATGCATCAAGGGCAATCAAGAGCATGTTTGGATGGTGACATGAAAAAGCTATACGGCCAGAAATCCTCCGGATTTGTTGCCTGGCTAGGCGATGGGTGGACGGGTCAGACCACCTCTCATCCATAGGACTGTCTCTTCCCAATAGGTCGCATCGATCGATCTCCTCTACTGTCCACTATCCTCGACCCTTACTGTTTAACATGTTCGATGAGAGTAGGCCTACCAAAACTACATTCAAAATTGAGCTATTTTCCAAAAACTACATTCAAAATTGAGCTATTTTCTAACTATGAGTAATTGTCGGAGATAAAGCTATTTTTTACTCCCAATAGCTATTTAACAACTTGAGAACTATTAGGATTGCTCTAAAAGTGACTAAACTAGTTTAGCAGGTGGGAACCAAACACTCTTTAATCGATCTCGTTTCGGAACCGGCTAAGCCTATTTTTACTGAAATATTTAGATTTAGTTTATTTTAACACTTTTTGGCTGTCAACAATCAGGTAACATCCATATTAACGCTAGTGACATGTGGCATAAAACTTAAAATAGAAATATAAAAAAACATGATTGAACTTTTAAAATCACAAATGGCACCGTTCTATCTTTTGGTACCGAACAGTGAGAGTAGTATTCAACGCTATTGTAGAAGTAGCAGCAAGTGTACATGGCGGGTGAGTGGCGACGGTTCGTTAATTGACGCGACTCGCAAGGTGTTCTGGTGGGTGAGTGTGGCAGTCCACCGTCGATTCATCTGGTGGGTGATACGGAAGCACAATAGTACTCCTGTCCTGACGAAAGAAGAAGATGTTTGAGGTGACCGCGTCGGTTCCGTTGCCTACACAAATGCCAACAGGCAACAGCTAGAAGCACAAGCACACGTTTCCGAATGGACGCCACGTTGAAAACGCACACGGAAATCAGCCGCAGGGTCCGCGGCGCGCTGGAAACCGTGTGGCTTGGCGGCGTATATAAAAAGACAAGCTGTGGCTCTGCTCCTACTGACAGACGGGCTAGAACCGCGAATTCCGACTCTGGCCGCCCAGTGTCAGTGAGAGCGGCGGGGTCACGGAGAAACCGAGCCTGGAGGACCTGGACGCGCCCTCCCGTTCCGTGCGTCCGGGCCTCTGGGCTCCGGGAAAGACCATACCAGCGCGGCAGCGCAGATTCCATCGACGCCCCGCTGTCCCGGCCGCTTGTTTGTTGTTTACTTATATTTTTTCAGCCCCACCGCAACCGGCGCCTCCAGTCCTACTCCTCCAACCTCCACCCAGCTCGCTGCTTCCGGAATCCGGAGAGCTCGCGTCGCGCGTGCGTGGGCGTGCGGCGGCGAAGCACCAGCACCACTCTCTCGCGTCGCGCGCGCGCGCGCGCGTCTCGATGGCCGACGGGGAGCCTTCCCTCACGCGCTGGACCTTCGAGGTGACTGGCTGGCCTCTGCGTGCGCTCTCCCTGTACTCCAGTCCTCCCTCTCGTGTTCAGTACCGCTCCCCCAGCACGTGCCTGAGCTGAGATCTCGCGGCGCGATCGGTTGGCCTCCCGCAGGATTTCGTGGTCCACTACGACGCGCGCTTCGGCCTCCGGCGCGAGGCCGACGGCGACGGCGACGACGCACCCCCGCCGCGCGGATCCGATCATGGGGCCAGCCGCCCCGCCACTGCCCGCGCCAACGGCGGCGCGGACCTCGCCGTCTTCGAGCAGTTCGAGCGGATGGTGCGTTGGATCCTGTGTGCCTCGTGTCTTAGCTCTTAGGACACGTTGCTGAGCTCTGCATTGGTTGATGGTTTTTGTTTTCCGTCTCCGAGGATCCTGTAATTATTTGATTCCCTGGTTTCGGTTCGCAGGAGAGGAAGGTGGAGATAAGCAATGGAGCTATAGAGGATGGTCCACTGTAAGACTTGGGTGTACACCAGAAAGAGTTTGACTACACAAATTTTTTTTTTCTGAACCACTGAAATGAAATGACGCTCTAAAGTTAGCTAATTCCATCTGATGCTCTGTTCAGCAATCAGTAACTAGCTCTGAAATGACACTCTAAAGTTAGCTAATTCCATCTGATACTCTGTTCAGCAATCAGTAACTAGCTCTGAAATGACACGCTAAAGTTAGCTAGCTAATTCCATCTGATTCTCTGTTCAGCAACAAATAACTAGCTAGTGTGGCCAAATCTACTTGAAACTGTGCTGTACTCTCTGTTTGATTTGCATGTCAGCTAAGATGGGTCTGAAAGCCTTCATTCGACCCCCACTGGCCGGATTTCAGAAATAGTGCTTTCTAGTAAGAGTTTAAGATAGAGATATGCCCCTAGACTTTTATGCTCTGCATGTCGACCAGTATGCTCCGTGTGGCTTATATGATGAAAATCATACAACTTTGGATGCTTGGTGCTCCTGATGGAATCTTGTTCCTGATTTTGGACTTCAATTATATGTTCTCCGGCATGTTAATAAAAAATTGTACTCCAAATAGCAACAGGAATTAATCTTGTTCTGTTCCTTTTAAGTTATGCTACTATAGCTGACGAACAACTATTTGGGAATGGTTGGAGCCTAGTTATTTGATCATTCCAAAACAATCCATACTATTTGCCACATGCAAGAAATCTTTTCTAGTTTTCTTGATCCAATTGTTAGGTTTTAAGCATTGCTGTATTATTTTGTTTGGAAACATAACCTGCCAAGACCATGTGTTTCAGTTGTCATGCAAAATGTATTCCCTTTTTTATACGCCTGTGGTAACAGGGTATGATGGTTGCAGGCAGAAATCTCTAGTTCCTTCATTTGAATCTGCAGAAATGCGCAACTTAGCTGAGACATTGTTAAGGTAAACTGTTTCAAAATCTGTACATGACATCAATAGTGCGGTACTGTAATGTATTCTCGACTGCTGTTACTATAGCTTCCTTCTCCAATGCCTACAGGGATATAATTCGTGGAAGTCCAGATGTTAAATGGGAAAGCATAAAAGGTCTGGAGAATGCAAAGCGTCTTCTCAAAGAAGCAGTTGTAATGCCAATTAAATATCCCAAGTAGGCTTACTTCTCAGTGAAATATATTGTATGTTATATGTGTACAACATAATAAATCTCTAATAAAATTTAAGACTTGTACATCTTGCAGTATCAATTAGATGCTTTTTCATTTGAACTTTGTTTTAAGAACTTTACCAGCAAAGCTAAAGAAAATGCATTTTTATAGATGCTTCCTTAACATATTCTTTGCATGTTATTTTTTTTATATATGTTTATGATATGGATGTCGCACAAGATTTGTTTAGTCAATTTCTGATGGATGTTTTTTCGGTTTTCATTTCTATTGATTTAAAAAATGAACTCTATCAACCATTGTATTGCAATTAGATAATTTGTTAGTTTATTTACCCACTTCTTTTCTCGAACAAAGTAGGAGAGCTGGGTGCCATTTCATTAAGAGAGAGAGAGAAAAAAGGAAAAACACCACAAAAAATGGGATGCTAGAAAAACCTTCCCAACACCCAGCTCAACAGTTTAATTACTGGAACCTATATTCATCTTTATTAGAATACTGTTTAAACCATCCAACACTAATATTCACTCTGACTGATTTTGAAAGTAGTATTTATTGCCACAAAGGTCTAAAGGGCAGATGCAAAATTTGTATTAGTCAAGGTCTTAAGGATTTCTTTTGTACACTCAACATTTTTCAATCATGTGTTGTCCAGTTGGATATTTTCTTCTCTGCTTACTAATTACTCCTTTTTGTGTTCTAACTTGTGTTTCAATCCCAGATACTTCACAGGTCTATTATCACCTTGGAAAGGCATATTACTGTTTGGTCCACCTGGAACAGGAAAGGTTTGCACTTCAAGTGTCATTCACATTTTTTCTCTCGTTTTTGAACCATATATGATATTCCTGTTGTTTGTAGTTCTTTATTTTGTATATTTATATGTTGCTAGGCAAACTATATTTAGCTATATTTTGCTAACTGATACTTTTTGCGGGTCCATGGTGCTCTCAGGCCTAATCCCCCTATATATAACTATGACTATTGACTTCTCATCATGGAACTTCAGTAGTTAAGCAAATAATCCAAATATCTGGCATGTTATAATTGAATTACCAAGTTACAACATTTCTTTGGAGTGTACTTGTTACTCTGTCTTTAATGAAATGATATGCAACTATCCTCTGTATTCAAGAAAAAAGAACAATTTTTTTTTGGAATGTTCTACTTTCTACTGTGATTTGGCGAAGAATATAACTATCAAAGATAATAGAGAAGTTGGTGTCTATGGATCGAGCTTTATAACACCTGGAATTTGTTTCAATACAGTCCGGGAGCCCCTCCCCTTACAATTATATCAAAAAAGAACAAAACAACTGTACAGAAACACCTGGAATTGTTACCTGAAAAGTTGCAGTTGATCTGTTTCTTTTTTCAGTATTTCTTGTATTCAGTTATACTGAATCTCCGAGTGCAACCGTTTAACCTCCTCAGCATATTTAATTTCAGACAATGCTAGCTAAAGCTGTGGCTACTGAGTGCAAAACAACTTTTTTCAATATTTCTGCCTCGTCGATTGTAAGCAAGTGGCGCGGTATGTCACTGTATTTTGTTTGCTTCTCGACATGTGTTTTTGTGGTTCATGAGCATGCATCAGTTTATGTATTCCATATTGGCAGTACGAGCTTATGCATTTCTGTTATTGCTCCATTTATTGCTGCAAATTTGCTATATAATATTGTTGCCTGCTCTATGGAGATCTCCTTGATAGAAAGAAGTATTTAGGTCCGCTCAAAGCTACATAACTGTGGAAATTTTACCCTTCCACAAAACTTAACACTTGTTCTGTGCATAATTATGGAGCTTAAAGATGAACATAAATTGTAACTGGACTCAGTTTACCTCAACATTACATCAATACGCAACCAAGGGGGACCAGAAGATGGATGACATGTGCTATGTTTCTCTTTCTATATCTTGTTTGTATACTCCCCTGCCACATAGCTGATGGCCAAATGCTTAGTAATTGATTGCTTGAAGTGCAGCACACACACACACTCCTTAATCTTCATGATATGATTACTTTATATGCTTTCTATCTGGGGAGTGTTTGCTTCTATTTAAAGCGTGTGTACTAGTTTTGGCAAAAGCATTCATCAATTTACAAGCTGCAGTTGCAGCACAACGAACTTGTACAACAAAATATATAATTTTACTTTTTTCATACAGAAAAGTTTTGCTTATTCTAATAGTCCGAGTGATGCAGGTGACTCTGAGAAACTAGTGAAAGTGTTATTCGAACTTGCAAGGCATCATGCACCATCTACTATTTTCCTTGATGAGATTGATGCTATCATTAGTCAACGTGGTGAAGCTCGTAGTGAACATGAAGCTAGCCGGCGATTGAAAACTGAGCTATTAATACAGGTAGTTTTTTTGGGTTGTACAAAGCTGAAAGTATAATCAGTTATCTTCCATTGAGAAATTTGAGCTTCTCAACAACAAATTGGTTGCAAGCAATAACTTTTTCGAAACTACATTTCTGGGAAACAAAGACATTGTGCCTAACATCGGATCAGCAAGCATCTCAAGCTTTCCAAAGTTGACATACGTAATATCCTTGGCTTTCTTAACTTCTTTGAATTGATCACAAACTAGTCTTCAGTTTTTTTCTCGAACCACCCAGGAGAGCTGCGCAGTCATTTCATTAAGAAAGCAAAGTCAAGGTCCTGAGAGAAAAGAATCCCCGATGGGCAAACAGTACAACACCACCGCCCTTACACAAACACAAAGGAAAAAAACCGACCACGAGTCCACGACCTCTAAGAGCCAACCCTTAGGACTAAGTCCTTGAGGGCTTTTGCCCCCGCCAAACACCACAAGTGTCCCTCTGGACAACCAACTGGTCTTCAGTTTTGGGGACTGTTGTCTCTATGGTAGTGATTATTTCATGACATTTTGATTTTATTGCTGCAGATGGATGGGTTGACTAAGACAGATGAGCTTGTTTTTGTTCTAGCAGCAACAAATTTACCATGGGAGTTGGATGCAGCAATGCTGCGTCGGCTGGAGAAGCGTGTATCCTTTTCTAAATAATCTTGTGTTTCAAATCTTAGTTGATTTACAAATTTCATGCATATTGTTAGAGATATGTATAGACTTGTATATTTTTGTACTCACCTTACACATCAAGCCATACAACCTTGTATACCAAACTGTACAAACTATAATGAAAGGTCATCCCCACAATGGGCGTGTTGCGTTTCCCTAATTCTCTACATGGTATCATGAGTTTGGGCCTAAACCTAGCTCTTCCCCTCCGCTGCCCCTGCCCATCTGAATCTGATCCCATAGTCGCCGGCCCTTTCCCTAAGGCGCTGTTGGCTCCCCTCCGCTCTCTATTTGTTGACCCCAAACCCTAGGGCATCATCGGCCTCTCCCTCCCTCCATACCATCCCTGATCACAGCCGTGGGTCTCCTCTCCTAGGTACTGATTGGCGCTGGTCCATCTCCTGGTTGCCATCACCCTTGTTCTGATGGCACCACCAAATTCCAGTGACTCCATCAACACGTTCATGACAGAGGATGCCTCCTCCAGCAATCAGGAGTAGCTGGTGGTGGTTGTCAACCTCTATGCCATCGTCTGCCTCAAGTCCCACATTCCCATGATGTTGGAGATGCAGAACTCCAACTATATCAAGTGGGCACGAGCCCACATCAATGGCACGGGCGCTGCCAATCCCACTGATCCGCAAAGATCAGGCGGACTGTTGCGTCTGCAAGTCCAGGACTCTGAGCTCGTCCTCAACCTTCTATGCGTCCTTAACCCTCGCTTCTCCAAACCATCTCTTTTTTTAATCAAAGCTGAAACCTCATGAGAAATCTGAAGGAACTTTTTTCCCCATAACTTGTCAATCAGATTCTTGTTCCATTGCCAGAGCCGGATGCTAGACATGCTATGTTTGAAGAGCTCCTGCCATATACACCTGGCACAATGGAGATTCCCTATGATGTTCTTGTGGAGAAAACTGAAGGATATTCTGGCTCTGATATTCGCCTGGTATGCAAGGAAGCAGCAATGCAGCCCCTAAGACGGGTAATGGCAGTTCTTGAAGGCAGGAAAGATGAGGTCCCTGAGGGTGGTACGTGACTTGTTCTCAACTAGTATTCTCTTCTTTTCAGCAATTCTGTTCTTGTGAACAGGAACAGATGACCACTTGCCACTTTATTGCTCTTTGTTGTCAACTTCTCTTCAATTTCTAGGAAAATCATGCCTGTATCTGTATGTATGGGTTGTACCTAGTGTTTTCAGAATAGAAAATAGGTAGTGGCACAGAAAAAAAACGAATTTGTACTATGATAGTACTTTTCAATGCATGTTAATTTAAAAGTAAATTATTAGTCTTTAGAACTTTTTCTGGGGGACATGTTGCAGAGTTGCCTGAAGTTGGCCCAGTAACTACAGAAGATATTGAACTTGCTTTGAGGAATACAAGACCGTCTGCTCATCTTCACGCACATAGATACGAAAAGTTCAACCAAGATTATGGCAGTCATGTCCATGGCTAAAGGTGAGCTGGAATGACCAAGAGTGTCTGTGTCTTTGATTTCTGGGTTGTTCTTTGAACTACTCCCTAAGCATCTATAACGTTCCTTTCAGGGGAGAAGCTTGTTGTAGGGTTTAATTTGTATGCTCATGCGTGGGCCAATAGGTGAGTACTGAATTCATCGACATGCTGAGGTATCCTTGTAAACACTATGCTTATCCTTGTATGCTGTACACTATCATTCATTTGATGAGCAATAAGCTGTTTCGTAACTCAGTCTCACCTGGATAAGGAGAAACTACGATTTTCCCTGCATTTGGCTCGATTTATCTATTCCTCTGGTGTCACTCTTATGTTTTGTCAGCCAGTTTTGGAGTTTCTTTCAGCAAGCAGCGTGAACCTGTGTGTACTTAGGTGCTGTTTGGTTGGGTATTTTTGGCCTGTAATCCATTCACATGGTTAACGGATCCCGCTGCTTCGTGTTTGGTTGCGTCCGCGTGTAATGGATCACAACTTTAATGGCTACGGCACAGTACAATGCCTACCTTGTAGCGCTATCCGGTCTCCTTACTAGTCAAAATAAAAAACCCCTAAACAAACAATCATAGGCTTTCCTTATAGTTTGTTGAATCACGATGGTAAGTTTAATCCACTATTAGAGTGAACGTACTATCCAGTTCAACCCAAAAACTTGAGTTGATCCAATTACACACTTCAACACCTAACACCCAGGTTAATCTAAAAGATTAAGCTGATAAAAGAAGTTAGTCAATCCATTTATATACTTCAACAGTAACCATTTTATTGACATTTACACTCACGGAGTCCTAACCAAACAGCACGTTAGAACAGTCAAATCCAATTTGTTTTCGCGACACTGATGTATTTTTAGTAGCACTACCAGAAACCCAGAAGAGTGTGGTTAGTGCTGTATTTCAATTTACCTCCTTGCATACACTTTTCTTTTCGGTACACCAGAAACCAAGTATAACCGTACCTAGTAATATAGAAAAGTAGGCTAATGCATGGTAAATTACGGTTTATTTGATTTCCAGTCTGAATTGAACACCATGCAGTGGCTCACAACATTCTTCCCATTGAACGCCACTGGAGAAATGGCTATTGGTATCGGTTGGGAACCGTCTGCGGTACCAAATTCTCAACCGGTATTGGACATACAGGACTAAGGGCTCCTTTGGTAGGGCTTATGAGACGGCTTTTGCTCTGCTTTCACCAATAAGTGAAGTTGTGCCAAACAACATTTTTTAAGACTCTAATATAGGCACCTAGTGCTACCATGACTTGTCCTTCACGCTGACACTCTGAACCCGTCCCTGTGGGCCCATGCTCAGCACCCACGCAACACTCTCTCAACTACTGCTCTGTGGACCCCAACGCTTTTGCTCTGGTTTCACCAATATTTAATGAAGTTGTACCAAACAACATTTTTTGAAATGGCTTCGCGTAAAAAGCACTTCTCTCATCTATACTACTCGATTAAGAGCCTAATGTGGGCACCAGGTGCTACCACGGCTTCATCCTCCACACTGACACTCTGGGCCCGCCCCACGCGCCCCGCCTCGGCGTCGTGCCTTGTGGGCCTAACGCCTAGCACCCGCGCAACGCTTTCTCAGCTACTGCCCCGTGGACCCTAGCGCCTACTCTTGCCCAACACCCGATCCCACCCGCGTAGATACCACACCGCGCAAAAAAATAATGCAGAGCGAACACTCGAACCCATACCCTCATTTTATAAATTTGGGGCTAACCACTAGACCACATATAACTTAGTTTTTATAAATAAATAATAAATATATTTAAATAAATATCTAAATACTTATTTATATGATATATAACAATCATAGTAAAGCGCGGAAAATTGGCTAGCTTGTATTATAAGGGTGAAGCTGAAAAAACTGGCTTCATCAACTTTGGTTCACGTACATTTTGTAAAGAGACCCTTCCACCATCGTTTGATTTTTTTTCCTCGGTCCGCTGTTCTACTCCGTCGACGGTGATGCACGCAGATGAAGACCCTCGATCTGACAGGAGGATACGACGGACGGGTGTATGAGCAGGTGGCCATCTAGGACGCCGCCATGCCGGGGCTGCGTAGCGTCTCATCTTGTATCTCTCCCAGGCTGGCACCGAGGAGCGGTCGCCGTCCCCACCGGCGGTATAGGGCGCAGCCTTAGCAGCTCGAGTAGATCCAGCAATATGTTGACAACTTATAGATCACAGACATGACGGTGTCCAAGTTCAAGAAGTAATCTCCATCTTGCCGAGAGATCACAGACATTTTCTTCCACGGTTCTACTCCGGGCGTGAGCTCGTCTTTTTTTTATTGAAAACAGCCTAATAGGTAATAGCCTGCGGGAGAGCTCCGTAAAATTAACGTGCCGGACCACTCTATAAATATAATGATGTACTACTCTATCTTTTCATTTTTCATGCTTTAATTCAAAAATGAACTAACAGACAATAAATATTTAAGATCATGGTAGTAACATTTAAAACAATCCAGTGAAACTATGACAGGTAGGGAAAGTGGATCAGATATTTAGGAATAATTTCTTACAATAGGAGAGAATCACGGGCACATGACAGCAGGTAATCAGTACACAGCGCTCGCCGCTCAGGTGGTCACTGCCCATTGGTCAGGGAGGTGCTCCGCCCTCGCCTATGAATAAGAAAAAGAGAACCAGGTTGATGAAGTTATATAGCTTGGGAGAAGATGTAATGACAGGGGCGGATTTAGGTGGTGGCACTGCTACAGGGTCGCATGGAGGCTGAAGGTGGACTGGCGGAGGCCAGATTGGCGGAGGCGGACAACACTGCTACAGGATCGCGTGGAGAGCGATAGAGGACTGGAGGGAGACGGCTGCACCACTGGCAACATAGGAAGTGTAGCCGCGCAGATTTATGAAATAATTTGGAAGAGCCTAGGTTCTTTTGACTCGAGCGACTCAGAGAGGCAACCACTGCCATGCTTTAATCGCTGCAAGCAAGAGGTCTTTTGGGCCATATTTTTATCTGAAATGTATTTTTGGACTAGAATTTCTGGCTGAAAAAACTATAAACAAGAGAACTTTTAGGCTGCGCCTCGGACCACGGTCCACGTGCCTCGGAGCCCAAATCCACCCCTGGTAATAGCCATATAGCCAAATGGTTTTTGAAATGTCTTTAGCTTGTACATAAAAGCTGGTGGCACAAAGAAGCTAGAGCTAAAGCTATTTTTTTTTAAAAAAAATAAAGCCATACCAAAGAGGCGTAAATGCCTTAATGTTTAGTCCCGGTACCAAAGAGATCTTTTCAGTACCAGTTCTTGACTTCAACCGATATTAAACATTCTTTTGTACCAAATCTGTGCTACGATCAATACTAAAATATCCGACAAATTTTTATTCTATATATATTTATAAATTGATATATTCATGTGTACTGTGTACAATATATATACATGCAGTGGTAGCATCAGATGCCATGAGGTGCCCACGATATGGTGAGTGTCTTAAATATGTCTGAATATTGCGTAAACTAATATGTCATGTATACTAAATGGATTTCTTTCCAATTTGGATATGTTTTGCTGTGGGGCCATCCATGTAACCACGTCCTAGAGTGGGCGCAACAAGACCGGATCACATACTCGTCCTTACCATTTTGCATATCAACGCTGAAAACTCAGAAATGACTCCGACCCAATATTCCTGATTATGTCGTCGGCTGAAGATAGTTAGTATATTTTGGTCACATGCTAGTCCCCATGCGGTACACCAGTGGCGTGCACTAGTACACAGAAGCTCTATAGTGGCGGTTCTAAACCTATTTACACTGGCGTTTTTCAGTACCGCGAGTGCTAGGGGCCAGTGGAAATCAGCATTTTCACTGGCGGTTATTTTGGAACCGCCAGTGAAAAGTGCATTTTCACTGGCGGCTGAATAAAGAAAACCGCCAGTGAAAAGTGCATTTCCACTGGCGGTTTTATAAAGCAAACCGCCAGTGGAAATGCACTTTTCACTGGCGGTTTTCTTTATTTAGCCGCCAGTGGAAGTTTTCCCGCCTTTTTTCAAAATTTCAAACAATACTGAATTATATATATATTTATTTACACACACAAACATATATATATATATATATATATATATAGATCTATATTGATATTGAAAGCAACATGAAATTAAATTCTATCATACATTTATATACATCAAAGTATTCTGTTTACAACCATATATGCTTCATGCATTCTATACATCATAAGTTTTCACCTAAGCTCTAATAACTATCTCGGCTAAGAGATAATCTACTAATTTCTGTTAGTATTCTAAACTCTGGCAAAGCTAATGTTCCGGAAGCATCGTGACATTTTCCTTCTGCGGGAATGACCTCTTTCAATATGAATGTGCAGAGGTCCTCGACTATGCCATACAATGCAGCTTCGGTCAAGTTCTCCGGGTTTCCTCGTTGAAATTGCTGTAAAGGAATTTTATAAACATCATCTATTTATACTCAATAATAACACATTTGCATCTTTAATGACATAAATACATACTTGACTATTACTAATAATACCTTGTCAGGGTTCGTGATGTATCGTCCGTTCACTCTCATGAACTCGCACGCATAGAATCCACATAGGACCGATCCTTGTGGTTGCTTGTGGCACTACATAACCGGAGATTGGTTATTTAGTTGCAACATTGTGTATGATATGTATTCATAAAATCACATACTTACCGGCCAGTGATGATGGATGTCTAGTGGCACGCGTTGTTTCGACAGGTCGTACTTTCCACCTCTCATCTTATAGAATCTATAAGCCCTGTGATCTCAAATAGAATCACCATGTTATTCTCAAATTTTAATCGATAAAAGTATGCATGCATAGAAAAGGCTTACAGCTCTAAGATGCTGAGGAATTCTGCATATGTCGAAGGGTCGAAGTTCAAGGAGTCGAGCACCAGCACCTTTCCAACCTTAGGATAAATGAGGAAGCATATCCAGTGGTCCCTGTACGAATCAAATTTGTGATGCATGTGTATTGAAATTATTAATTTTATTTATGCAAAATCACACTTACTTAAAGTTGTACGGGGCCATTATGGCTTCCCTATCTTGAAATTGAAGCATTGCATGTCCTATGTAGGTGGCGTATCGAGCTTCAAAATCCTTCTTCATATCCTTTATACGCTTCTCAACTTCTTCGTCCGTCTTTCCCCGTATTTCATCGTTGTCTTTCCCGATTCTAAAAGTGTGGCTTTCCTCGAATATAAGTATTGGGTTGAGATACCCAACCCTTTTACTGGCACTAGCATTGGGCTTGGTACCGTAAAGGATCTCCTGCTGATCATGTTGCATTCTGCAAGTCACACGTGCATGTCAGATATTGAAATTTTATACAGCTCACTAATAATAACACACATATGTGGAAGTATGAGCGACACTTACAATGCAAACATCGTTACAAGTTGCACGTCGAGTCTCTGAAGGTTCATCATTAACCACATGTCCTCGAATGTAACAACGGCCTTTTGGTCCGAACCAATAAAAGCATGGTCTGGTATATGCACACTGATGGTGTCGATGCCAACCGATGATGCCCGCATGTACCAGTCATGCAACCTTTTAACACCAGCCGGGACCTTTCTTAGTTTCTCAAGAGGTAGCAGAGGTCTGCCCGGCACATATTTTTTAGGCACGTTTTTGTAATCTGCCTTAGTTGGCTTCTTTATCTTTGCGGCCATTGCCTCAGCCTTTTTTGCAGACTCCTCGTGCTCGGCCAAATCAACAGTTTGTGACGTGAGGCTCCGTCCAATCCCTTTCAAAAACCGAGCTGTGCCAGCAGTACTAGCTTTACTCTTCTTTTTCTGATACGGGGACACCAATTTTGGTATAGGAAGTTTAGATTTTTTTGATGGCCGTGGATCCTTTGATGGCTGTGGAGAAGGTGGATCCCTTGATGGTGGCGTAGACAGTGGGTCACCAAGAGGATGGGGAGGAGAAGGTGGTGGAGCCCTGAATGGTGATGCTTGTGGCGGAGACGGTGGGTCAGAAAAAGGATGAGGAGCAGCATGTGAAGTTTGAGGAGGTGATGATGGATGTACAATAGGAACAGCAATTTGAGAAGGCGGAGACGGTTGGGCCTGCGACGCCTGCGACGAATTCGACCAATCAAGCAATTCGACATCCCTTCGAGGCCAAAGGATAAAATTCTTGATAGCTTGTCCAAGTTTCTCGATACCTTTGGGCCCAGGGATGTCTAGCATGTCGTCCTCGGATCCTTGGACGACCGTCGTCACTTCTACTTTGCAATAATCATCTGGAATATCGTTTCCATGGAACTTGCGTCCTGGGATCGCAAGGCCTGTGGCTACTTTCTTTGTACGTTTATTGTTAATACCATATCTTATAACCAGTGTGCACGCCACAGGCCTTGTGATATCATCAACTGGATAACGGACCTTATTTCCCGTTGAAGCAACAGAGCTTGGTAATGTCGTACAATCTGTGAAAGCCGGCGGTTGAGCTGCTGGAATTATTTGTATCTGTGGAGTGGTCATCTGTTGAATAGACATCGCACTCGCCAACTGTTGCATCAATTCTGGAGGAGGATTCGATAGCATTTGAGACATCATGGCTTTGAACTCTTTCTTGGCCTCCTCCTTAAAATAATCCGCCATCTCTTCCCTGTATCGATCACGTTTCTTGTACAGACCTTCCCACTGTGGTCCGAATCCTTCCTTCCATCCTTCCTTAGACGAGATTCCTCGTACACGACCAGGATGCTCAGGGTTACCGAGACCAGCCGTTAGGATGTCTCTTTCCCTTTGTGGCTTAAAAGTTCCTTGGCTCTGCTTAGCTGCCATTGTATATATGTTTTTTGCCGCTTCTTCGACAATGGGATCATCAAAAGATACACCGGTCTCGGTTTCCCTTGGTTTTCTAGCATGGAGCCAATTTGCCGCCCTTTCACCAAGTTGCTCGGACAGCGTCGGCAACCCTGCGGCCTTCTTCTCGGTGTCTTCTTGTGTCCATTTAGGAACCTGACGCTTGTAACCACCTGTGCCTAGGTGGTGGCGGTACTTGTTCTTCTTTGATAGTTCCGAATTTGCCTCACTTAGAGATATGAAATCAGGGCTGCTCCTCTGCTCTAGAAATACTGCCCACTGACCTGCTGAGATTTTATATTTTTTGGTCGGGTCCAGACCTTTCTTTGCAAACTTTGTGTTCATCTCAGACCTCCAGTTTCGGAAATTGATTGCAAGCTGCTTCATCGTGTATTCCTTCACGAGTTCTTCTGAACCCCGAGGCAGAACGAACCTCATTAATAGCTTATTCCATATTTGATTCTTGACATCATCTGACAAATCTCTCCACTGTCGTATTGTTATGTCAAGATTATCTCTAACTAAAAACCCAAGTGCATTCCGGAACTTAGGTAGTGCCTCTTCTGGAGCTAGGGGCTGACCTTTCGGGCTCACGTCTGAGATTTTGTATGTTTTGTCGGGAAACTTGTTCAGCCCCCTGTCACCTCTTTTTCGATCGCTCTGCTTCCTTTTCCTTGACGTCTCGGTTGTTGTCTTGGTCTGTTCCGGTGCGTCTTGGGTCGGCTCCGGTACGTCTTCGTATCGTGCCATGGCTTCTTCGAGTATCGCACGAAATTCAGACACGACCTCCTATTCATGTAATAAAATGCACAAGAGATCATGCATGTGAAATCAGTAGGGTACACATACGAAGCTAAAGATGCGTACTTTTACCTCAGCTTCTCGTGGATCATAAGTAGGGTCACGTTGCAACTCACGGAGAGCGGCCCTATCTATGCTAGTGGTAGGAAAAGGGTCGCTAGGCGTTTCATATCCTTCACTGCTGGATTGTTCTTGAGCAACACTCTTGTCCATGTGCTCGGGCACTAATCCTTGGTCCTTGATCGGAGAACTCATTGAGCTATATATATACAAATACATAAGCAATAATTAAATACATATTAACACATATTAACGTAAGCAATAATTAAATTCATATTAACAAATACCCTAAACCCTTAACCCTAACCCTAACCCAAAACCCGAACCCTTAACCCTAACCCTAACTATAACCCTTAACCCTAACCCTAACCCTAACCCTAACTATAACCCTTAACCCTAACCCTAACCCTAACCCTTAACCATAACCCTAACCCTAACCCTAACCCTAACCCTTAACCCTAACCCTAACTATAACCCTTAACCCTAACCCTAACCCTAACCCTAACTATAACCCTTAACCCTAACCCTAACCCTAACCCTTAACCATAACCCTAACCCTAACCCTAACCCTAAACCCTAACCATATAGTATTGTATAGTCGTATAGTATCGTGTTACGGATATTATCGAGTTACGTATATTATCGAGTTACGTATAGAGAGGGAGAGAGGGAGAGTCGTATAGGACGGGGAGAGAGGGACAGAGGGAGAGTTGCATAGGACGTATAGAGAGGGAGAATCGTATGGATATTATCGAGTTACGTATAGAGAGGGAGAGAGGGAGTCGTATAGGACGAGGAGAGGGAGAGAGGGAGAGTCGCATAGAACGTATAGAGAGGGAGAGAGGGAGAGTCGTACGGAAATTATCGAGTTCAGATCGAATTCGGATCGGATACGTATATTATCGAGTTGTGACGGATAAAATTACAATGTATATATTCAACCCGATGATTTTTATCGAGTTTAGCTCTTGATTTTTATGTATATATTCAACTAGATGAACACACACACACACACACACACACATATATATATATATATATATATATATATATATATATATATATATATATATATATATATATATATATATTAAACACATACATTTGAACACATATGAACACACATATATATATTGAACACATACATTTGAACACATATAAACACACATATATTGTTGGGGGCCTTCGTCCTTCGAAGGTCCTCAAAAACATGATTTGACAATGTTTTCCAAGTGGATTATATGAACAGGTACCTTCGGACTCAGAATTATGAACATGAAGTACGGTCAGGACGAAGCCTAAACCAGACGAAGGGGGATTGAAATGGAGGACGGGCTGATTACCAAGCTCTACGAAGGATGGTGCACGGCCGAAGCTGTGCGAAGGAAAGCTTCGTCGCGATAGCAGAAAGGGGAACCGACTTAAAGATGGAAAGACTACTTAGGCCTTGACAGATTTCCATAAGTCATTAGCAAATGTAATGGACATGAATGTAATTTCACATGGGCTGTGTCTCACGCCTATAAATAGATGAACAGTACTCCCGTACTAGACATGCTGACTTGGCATTTGCTTCTGCGTCATTCTTGTACTTCTGATTTCCTGCAGTTCGAAGGTACATTTGTAATTTGGAGTCATTTCTATTTTTACATAGTAATAAAATAGAAATGACATTGTAATAAAATTTAAATGTTAACATTACTATTCATGTTATGCATAAATCCTTCGTCGTAACTTATCATGCTTACGAAGATATGTTGTTTATGACCTTCGTCCGGAGCACGTTATATCCCAAAGGGAAATAATGTTTCGAAGGACGAAGGACCTTATCATTTAACACTTTTTATGTTGCCTTGTTCTTAATCCGAAGCATTTGAGAACAAGTCACCAACATTGGCGCCCACCTCCGGTGAACTCACTTCCACTTAGAGTTTTTTGAACACCTTCGGAAGCCATAGACCCTCGCTATGGCGCCGAAGAAAGCTTCAGCGACTGGAGCTGCAGCACTGCAACCGCTGGACCCCAACCAGGAGACCGTCTCTCTTCGGGAGGCCCGAAGCCAGAAGAGGAAGGCCGTCAGCCCGACGCTTCAGGAGGATGAATTAGACCAAGAGATCAGGGATATGGAGATGCTTCATCAACAGGTGCAGAGGAAGAAAGAAAAGATGGCCAGGTTAGCTGAGCTGCAGAGGCAGATAGACGAAGCTTCTGAAGAAGTTCGCCATCTTACTCACGATGGGCAGAACAGAAGGCCTCAACAAAAAGACCTTCATCAGGAGGGCTTCTTCAACGAAGATGACTGGTATGACAATTTCCATCATGGAAATTTTGTTTTCGATGATGCTTCTCCCCTGTCTGCTGAGCTGCAGGCTACACCTTGGCCTCCATCCTACAAGCCACCCCAGCTTCCCATGTTCGATGGCCATTCAGACCCGAAGCAGTTTTTGATGAGCTACGAAGCAACAGTGTCTTCGTATGGTGGCAATGCTGCAGTCATGGCAAAGTCTTTTGTTATGGCTGTCAGGAGTGTTGCTCAGACCTGGTATTCCTCCCTTCGACCAGGAACGATTACTTCATGGCAAAAGCTGAAGGATATGTTGCTAACTAGCTTTCAAGGGTTTCAGACGAAGCCGGTTACTGCTCAAGCCTTGTTTCAGTGCACTCAGGACCATGAAGAATACCTTCAGGCGTATGTCAGAAGGTTCTTACGTTTGAGGGCGCAGGCACCAACGGTGCCCAATGAAATTGTCATCGAAGCCATGATCAAGGGGCTCCGACCTGGACCTTCAGCTCAATATTTCACCAGGAAGCCTCCTCAGACTTTGGAGAAGCTGCTCCAGAAGATGGATGAGTACATTCGTGCCGACAATGATTTTCGTCAAAGAAGGGAGGAGGCTTTCAGATTTTCTGAAATGACCAGGGGCTTCGGAGGAAGATTCTATCCAAGGCATGTCAGGTCTATCCACAACTCTACTCAAAATGATGATAAGGGGAGTCAGCAGAACAGGCCGCAGTGCTCCTCACAGGCTTCGGGGCAACAGCAAAGTTTCTTCCGGCCACCAGCTCCAAGAGGCAGAGGCGCCAGGGGCTTCAGCGGAAGATTTGGAGATCAACCAAGGAAACTGTTTTGCTTGTTCTGTGGAGAAAACAAGGGCCATACCACCAGGACGTGCCATGTTACAATCCAGAAGCAAAAGGAAATAGCCGAAGCTGCAGCGCAACAAGCTCAGCCGAAGCAGGTCATGCATACTGCTTCGTATCATCCGCCTTACATCCCACAATACATAGACAACCACCCTGCAGCTTCTGTAGCTTCGGCAAGTCAACCTCAAGCTTCCTGGCAACAGCCTCCGCCTCCACCTCCACTGCAACAAGGTCAACAGCCAGAAGGGAGTCAATATGCCCCACACCAAAGGGACTTCAGAGAACAATCCGAAGCTCGCACAGTCAGCAGCACTGTGCCAGAGTCGAAGCACATTTATTGACACATATCCTACCTTTGATAGCAGTCTTTTCTATTCAGTTATATTTTCTGTGTAACAAAGAACATTGCTAGTTTTCATGTAATAATTTCGTTGTTTCCCACGAGGAAAACCTATTTTCTCCACAGGCTTAAGTTGCTGAAGCTTAAAAAATTTTGCGTTAACAAGGAGGACCTTCGAATTATTAAAAATCCTTCGAAGCAACAGAAAGTCGTTCTAAGGAACGCAGAGTAAGTTGATGAAGTCACAAAAAGTCGTTCCAAAGAGAGCGCAGTGTAAGTTTTCTGCTCAAAAGTCGTTCCTAAGGGAATGCAGAGCTTACAGCGAAAAGTCAACGCTGATACCGCCTAAGTAAAAGGCGAAGAAGCTCAAAAGACGTTCCTAAGGGAATGCAGAGCTTACAGCGAAAAGTCAACGCTGATACCGCCTAAGTAAAAGGCGAAGAAGCTCCAAAGACGTTCCTAATGGAATGCAGAGCTTACAGTAAAAGATTGTGTGTTTCACGGGGATATGTGTGTATCTTCGGAATCAAATTCATCTACATAACATAACATCATCACATCATTTTGCATAGCATAAGCATCATACATCATATTGCATATGGCAAAAGAAGGGAGGACAGTATCAACCTTCGGAAGAGTGCTCTGAGAAAGTAAAAATCTTCGGAATATAGCTTCGGAAAATGTTCTCACGAAGTTTGGATATTTTTCATCAGAGCGCTACGGGTTTTGTGACGCATAAAAGTTTTTCTATCTTCACGAAGCATGAAAAGAAGGGAAGGTGTTTTTTCGCCGAAGGCTTAAAAACGGTACGTATGTAAAGTTTCATGCATCGTAAAGAATTGAATAATGAAAAGAAATTTATATATTACATTCAAATGTACAAAATATTACATAGATCACATTTCAAATGTTCTTTCTAATGCCATCTAGTCTTCTCTTAGTACTACTTCGGCAGCCTCATTTAGAAGTTGTTCAACAACTTTATCCATGATAGCTTCGGCCATTTGTTTAATTTCGTCATCCTCTTTCGTGTGAGGGTCAGCAGACGATCCAGTAGGTTCTGAGGGAAGGGAATATGTCTACATTACTATCACAAACCGCGAATAAAGTTTGAAATAAAAATTACAGCACAACAAGAACGACTAATTAATACCTATCTGCCCTTTGGGCTCTGTACTTTTTTCGGCAACTTCTGTCACTTTCCTAGCATCATGGATGCCTTTTTCACTCCTTTGAATAATTTCCTGCGCCATTTCTCGGCCGCCGTTGTCCCAGATATCAGTAAAGAATTTACCGCCAACCATGCTTGCTTCGGTCGAAGGGTCTTTGATATCTTCAGGGGACAGGGCAGCTTCAGACTGAGCTAAGGATTTTACATGTTCACAACCTTTCTTCTCCAAAACAGCAGCAACTCCTCTGGCACCTGAAAAAGCGCAGATGTCATCGCGGCTGCTCAGGATTTCCTCGAAGGCTTCTGCTTCGTGACTGATCCAGTCCAGTGGACCTTCGGGATTGCCTCTTAAGAAATTCTCTTCACTAGAAAAGGCACCAACGCTGGCGAAGCTGGATTTTATCCTTTTGACGCATTCTATAGATTTAACATAGCATTTCCTTTGGGATGCACGAAGCTCCTTAACACTTAACTCTAAATGATTGACCAACTGGTCATTAAGCTCTCGTTTTGTTTCTTCAAGCACACGTTCCTCTTTAGCTCTAGCTAGCTGTTTCTGAAGATCTTTAATCTCACGTTTTTGGGCTTCGGCTTGGACCTTTGAAGTGGCTTCGTCTTTTTTCACCTTGTCTACCAATGTAAGCAGAATTTTATCCTTTTCCAGCGCTTCGTTTCTCAGTTTAATAACTTCTGATCGTAGGTTGTTAAATGCGATTTCATAGCTCTCATCTTCGGCGCTCTTTTGCGCTCTTAATGCGTTGCTTAGGATTAAGCCCTATATGTAAAAAAAAGTTGGTATAAGAATAAAAGAATGGGTTACGAATTAAAAATTTTTCAAGCGCTTAATCCCCGTACCTTTAGGCTATTGTACGCGAGACTGTCCGCGAGATCCTCCTTCGTCATAGCACTTAATCCAGCTTCGAGCTTCGGGAAACCCATACTTCTAGCCATCTCCCGGCAGACAGATAATTCTTTGTTATCAGGGAGGCAGTATAGGAAGTCATCTTCATTTGTCCCATTGAACACTACTGCCCCCTTCGGATACTTTAACTCTCTAGCATAGTGATTGGCTTCATAAGTCTCTTCTTCAGATAATTTCTTCCCCGAAGCATGTCGCACGATGTAATCGCATATGTTGGAAGGAGCTTCGGGGGCGGCAGTGTCAATTTCTTCAACCAAAGCTGGTTCTGATATTTTTATTTTTTCGGTTTCCAAAGATTGTTCCTTGGTGGGCTCTGAAGGCCCAGCTTCAACTTCAGGTTGTTGCTTCGGAGCTTCAGTAGATGCTTCAGCAAGTTCAACAGTGTTCTTTGGAGTTGTGCTTGAAGACTTAATTGTCTCCAAGACATCTAGCACGTTCACCATTCTTTTTCTTTTTGGGGTCACCGATGGGCCCTTTTGATTTTTTATTATTTCAACATTTGCTGAAGGACTTAAGATTTCCGATATTTTTGGCCCTTCAATCTTTGGTTTTTCTGCCTTTTCTGCTGAAGGCGCTTCAGTTTTCTCTTCTATCTTCGGCACTGGAGCTGGTTCTGTAGCTTCAGAGGCCAAAGAGACTTCACCAATAAATTCTGGAACTGTGGCCGGCTCAATAAAACGCGCCCGGTGGGTGAGCACCTTCATCTTTTTCCTTTGCGGCGCTGGCTCACCAGTGGCACTTGTGGTAGCTTCTGTCGCAGGAGAAGTATTTTTTCTTTTGCGGCCCAATACCGGATAGTGATAGTCAGGGTAGACAAACCCGACTGCGTCAAATACCCGGTTGAGCCTTTTCTTCTTTCGGCCTCCGAAGGCTGCTGATAACGCAGTGTTCTCGGCCTTCGAATATGCCCCAAGCAGTTCGTCACTTAATGTTTCAATGCTTTTCAACCAGTCGTCATCAGGTTCAACAAACTTATCCCCGTATTTGAATGTGTATTTCAGTCTGACCAGTCCGCCTTCGTCGGACTCTTTGATGGTCTCCTTCGGCATTTCCCATTTTCCTGCAAGTGGCCACACCCTGAAGGCAATATGCTCTTGGACCAAGTCCCGTGTCCCAATAAAAGAGCAGATTACGCCGAAGGCTCTTTGGCATTCCTCGGCTGCTTCATCCATTTCAACCTTCGGCCTTCGAAGTCCGAAGCGTTGCCAGATGGGGCGCATAATGATACTCTTAACATCTTCCTGTCCTGTTAAGTCATTCTTTACATAGAACCACTCTGTCATCCAGGCTCCGGGCCACCTCTTCCGAAAGGTTGGCACAGGGCGGCTTGACCCGGAGCGGGCACCGAAGCTGTAGCACCCAAAGTTGTTGTGATATTGTTCTTTTCCCCAGGGCTTCGTCTCATATAACAACTCATGAATGTTGCAAAAGCTTTTAGCATTTGGTTCTAAACCTTGGCTCTTCGCAGCCCAGACAAACATCCCCATTCTTATGATCGCTTCGGGAGTAATTTGATGCAGGTAGACTTGAAATGTTTTCAGCACTTCGACAACAAAGCTGCTTAGCGGGAATCGAAGCCCAGCCTTGAGAAAGCTTCGGAAGATTACGACTTCATCTTCTTCGGGAGTGGGAGAAGTTTTTTCTCCAGCATCAGCCCTCACAATAGATATATCTCGAAAATATCTCCCCCTCATATTGTCAATATGGCTTTGCTTAATAGTGGTTTTCCCGAAAACCGTGTGACTTGGCCGCCATGGTCGATCTTCGGACTCTTCCCCACCACTTTCTACATCGTAACTGTCGCTGTCACCAGTATCTTCAGACAAACCTTCCAGAATCTCCTTGGTGATTTTCTCCGTATTGGTCTCCGCCATTGCTATAAGGAACCCCAAATTCTTCTCTTCGTCGAGACTCAGCTTCGTCTCAGTAGGGACCTTCTTATCTCCAGACATCTTCGGAAACACTAAAAAACTGTTTTCAAGGCCGAAGCTTCAAAACCAAAAGATCAGCAAAACTTAGTGCGCAAGAGCTAAAAATTTAGTGGGCAGAAGCAGGTGGCAAGTGAGAGTACCAAAATGAGTTTGCGGTATGATCTTATTTATACGCCCAGTGCGTTGAAAATTGGAAGACCCCGCTTGTCAGTGAATGTTGCTATTCTAGCAAAGGGAAGGTGTTTTTTCGGACCTTCGGCTCAAGGCCTTCGTCCATATCGCAATCTGAATTTATCATTAACAAATTAATATTGCGAGGGGCTATTGTTGGGGGCCTTCGTCCTTCGAAGGTCCTCAAAAACATGATTTGACAATGTTTTCCAAGTGGATTATATGAACAGGTACCTTCGGACTCAGAATTATGAACATGAAGTACGGTCAGGACGAAGCCTAAACCAGACGAAGGGGGATTGAAATGGAGGACGGGCTGATTACCAAGCTCTACGAAGGATGGTGCACGGCCGAAGCTGTGCGAAGGAAAGCTTCATCGCGATAGCAGAAAGGGGAACCGACTTAAAGATGGAAAGACTACTTAGGCCTTGACAGATTTCCATAAGTCATTAGCAAATGTAATGGACATGAATGTAATTTCACATGGGCTGTGTCTCACGCCTATAAATAGATGAACAGTACTCCCGTACTAGACATGCTGACTTGGCATTTGCTTCTGCGTCATTCTTGTACTTCTGATTTCCTGCAGTTCGAAGGTACATTTGTAATTTGGAGTCATTTCTATTTTTACATAGTAATAAAATAGAAATGACATTGTAATAAAATTTAAATGTTAACATTACTATTCATGTTATGCATAAATCCTTCGTCGTAACTTATCATGCTTACGAAGATATGTTGTTTATGACCTTCGTCCGGAGCACGTTATATCCCAAAGGGAAATAATGTTTCGAAGGACGAAGGACCTTATCATTTAACACTTTTTATGTTGCCTTGTTCTTAATCCGAAGCATTTGAGAACAAGTCACCAACATATATATATTGAACACATACATTTGAACACATATGAACACACATATGAATAAAAATAAGTATTGTATGTGAAAGGGAATTAGGCGTACACCTAGTCCCTAAATAATTTTAGTGGTTGAATTGCCCAACACAAATATTGGACTAACTAGTTTGCTCTAGTGTATAAGTTTTACAGGTGCAAAAGGTTCACACTTAGCCATTAAAAAGACCATGCGTTGGGTTCAACGAAAGGGCAAAGGAGCAACCAAAAGACTCCTCTGGTCTGGCGCACCGGACTGTCCGGTGTGCCACCGGACAGTGTCCGGTGCACCAGAGGACCTCAGCTCAAACTCTTCCCTCTCGGGAATTTCCAAAGGCCACTCCGCTAAAATTCACCGGACTGTCCGGTGTACACCGGACATGTCCGGTGCTCCAAGGAAGAGCGGCCTCAGGAACTCGCCAGTCTCGGGAATTCGCGAAGACGGCTCCGCTATAATTCACCGGACATGTCCGGTGTACACCGGACTGTCCGGTGCAACCTCGGGGCAACGGCTACTTCGCGCCAACGGTCACCTGCAGGCGCATTTAATGCGCGCCAGAACCGCGCAGTTGTCAGGCACGCGGGAGCAGGCACACCGGACATCAAACAGTACATGTCCGGTGTGCACCAGACATCCAGGCGGGCCCAGAAGTCAGAACTCCAACGGTCATATTGCAACGGCTTTGGTGACGTGGCTGTCGCACCGGACATGTCCGGTGTGCACCGGACTGTCCGGTGCGCCATCGAACAGACAGCCTCACCAAACGGCTAGTTTGGTGGTTGGGGCTATAAATACCCCCAACCACCCCACATTCAAGTCATCCAAGTTTTCCAACTTCCAACCACTTACAAGAGCTAGGCATTCAATTCTAGACACACCAAAGAGATCAAATCCTCTCCAATTCCACTCAAGCCTTTAAGTGACTAGCGAGAGAGATTTGCCGTGTTCTTTTGAGCTCTTGCGCTTGGATCGCTTTCTTTCTTTCTCATTTGTTCTTGTGATCAAAACTCAATTGTAACCAAGGCAAGAGGCACCAATTGTGTGGTGGCCCTTGCGGGGAAGTTTTGTTCCCGTTTTGATTGAGAAGAAGAAAAGCTCACTCGGTCCGTGGGACCGTTTGAGAGAGGGAAGGGTTGAAAGAGACCCGGCCTTTGTGGCCTCCTCAACGGGGAGTAGGTTTGAGAGAACCGAACCTCGGTAAAACAAATCCGCGTGTCTCACTTCATTATTCGCTTGCGATTTGTTTTGCGCCCTCTCTCGCGGACTCTATTATTTTTCTAACGCTAACCCGTCTTGTAGTTGTGATTATTTTTGAGATTTTCAGTTTCGCCCTATTCACCCCCCCTCTAGGCGACTTTCAATTGGTATCGGAGCCCGGTGCTTCATTAGAGCCTAACCGCTCGAAGTGATGTCGGGAGATCACACTAAGAGGGAGATGGAGACCGGCGACAAGCCCACTACAAGCCAAGGGAGCACTTCATCGGAAGAGTCCCGCACCAAGAGAAGGGAGAAGAAGAAGAACTCCTCCAAGCGGAAGGAGAAAAGATCTTCCTCTTCTCACCACAAGGAGAAGAAGGAAAAATCCTCTTCTCACAAGCCGCATCGGAGTGGAGACAAGCACAAGACATCTAGTTCTAGGCAACCAACCCGTGCTAAGTTGCCTAGAAAGAAAACTCCTAATGCATCAAATGATCATAGCATTTCATTTAAAACTTTTGATGCATCTTATGTTTTGACTAACAAATCCGGCAAAGTAGTTGCCAAGATTGTTGGGGGCAAACACAAGGGCTCCAAGACTTGTGTTTGGGTACCCAAAGTTCTTGTTTCTAATGCCAAAGGACCCAAAACCGTTTGGGTACCTAAAGTCAAGAACTAAAATTGTTTTGTAGGTTTATGCATCCGGGGGCTCAAGTTGGATATTCGACAGCGGGTGCACAAACCACATGACAGGGGAGAAAAGGATGTTCTCCTCATATGAGAAAAACCAAGATCCCCAACGAGCTATCACATTCGGGGATGGAAATCAAGGTTTGGTCAAAGGATTGGGTAAAATTGCTATATCACCTGACCATACTATTTCCAATGTTTTTCTTGTAGATTCTTTAGATTACAATTTGCTTTCCGTATCTCAATTATGTCAAATGGGCTACAACTGTCTATTTACTGATACAGGTGTTACTGTCTTTAGAAGAAGTGATGATTCAATAGCATTTAAGGGAGTGTTAGAGGGTCAGCTATATTTGGTAGATTTCGATAGAGCTGAACTCGACACTTGCTTAGTTGCTAAGACTAACTTGGGTTGGCTCTGGCACCGCCGACTAGCCCATGTTGGAATGAAGAATCTTCACAAGCTTCTAAAGGGAGAACACATTTTAGGACTAACCAATGTTCATTTTGAGAAAGACAGGATTTGTAGCGCATGCCAAGCCGGGAAGCAAGTTGGCACTCATCATCCACACAAGAACATCATGACTAGTGACAGGCCACTGGAGCTCCTACACATGGACCTATTCGGCCCGATCGCTTACATAAGCATCGGCGGGAGTAAGTACTGTCTAGTTATTGTGGATGATTATTCTCGCTTCACTTGGGTGTTCTTTTTGCAGGACAAATCTCATACCCAAGAGACCTTAAAGGGATTCTTGAGATGGGCTCAAAATGAGTTCGGCTTAAGGATTAAGAAAATTAGAAGCGACAATGGGACGGAGTTCAAGAACTCTCAAATTGAAGGCTTTCTTGAGGAGGAGGGCATCAAGCATGAGTTGTCCTCTCCCTACACTCCACAACAAAATGGTGTAGTAGAGAGGAAGAATCGAACTCTATTGGACATGGCAAGAACCATGCTTGATGAGTACAAGACACCGGATCGGTTTTGGGCCGAAGCGGTCAACACCGCTTGCTACGCCATCAACCGGTTATATCTTCACCGAATCCTCAAGAAGACATCCTATGAACTCCTAACCGGTAAAAAGCCCAATATTTCATATTTTAGAGTTTTTGGTAGCAAATGTTTTATTCTTGTCAAAAGAGGTAGAAAATCTAAATTTGCTCCTAAAACTATAGAAGGCTTTTTACTAGGATATGACTCAAACACAAGGGCATATAGAGTCTTTAACAAGTCCTCAGGACTTGTTGAAGTTTCTTGTGACGTTGTGTTTGATGAGACTAACGGCTCTCAAGTAGAGCAAGTTGATCTTGATGAGATAGGTGAAGAACAGGCTCCATGCATAGCGCTAAGAAACATGTCCATTGGGGATGTGTGTCCTAAGGAATCCGAAGAGCCTCCACATGCACAAGATCAACCATCTTCCTCCATGCAAGCATCTCCACCAACTCAATTTGAGGATGAGGCTCAAGATGTTGAACAAGAAAATCAAGAAGATGAGCCACCTCAAAATGACGGCAACGATCAAGGGGGAGATGCAAATGATGATGACAAGGAGGATGAACAACCAAGGCCGCCACACCCAAGAGTCCACCAAGCAATACAACGAGATCACCCCGTCGACACCATCCTCGGCGACATTCATAAGGGGGTAACTACTCGATCTCGTGTTGCATATTTTTGTGAACATTACTCTTTTGTTTCCTCTATTGAGCCACACAGGGTAGAGGAAGCACTTCAAGATTCGGATTGGGTGATGCCCATGCAAGAGGAGCTCAACAATTTCACAAGGAACGAGGTATGGCACTTAGTTCCACGTCCTAATCAAAATGTTGTAGGAACCAAGTGGGTCTTCCGCAACAAGCAAGACGAGCATGGTGTGGTGACAAGGAACAAAGCTCGACTCGTGGCCAAGGGGTATTCACAAGTCGAAGGTTTGGATTTTGGTGAAACCTATGCACCCGTAGCTAGGCTTGAATCAATTCGCATTTTATTAGCCTATGCTACTTACCATGGCTTCAAGCTTTATCAAATGGACGTGAAGAGTGCCTTCCTCAATGGACCAATCAAGGAGGAGGTCTATGTTGAGCAACCTCCCGGCTTTGAAGACAGTGAGTACCCTAACCATGTTTATAGGCTCTCTAAGGCGCTTTATGGGCTCAAGCAAGCCCCAAGAGCATGGTATGAATGCCTTAGAGATTTCCTTATTGCAAATGGCTTTAAAGTCGGCAAAGCCGATCCTACTTTATTCACTAAAACTCTTGACAATGATTTGTTCGTATGCCAAATTTATGTTGATGATATTATATTTGGGTCTACTAACAAATCTACATGTGAAGAATTTAGTAGGATCATGACACAAAAATTCGAGATGTCTATGATGGGGAGTTGAAATATTTCTTAGGATTTCAAGTCAAGCAACTCCAAGAAGGCACTTTCATTAGCCAAACGAAGTATACTCAAGACATTCTAAGCAAGTTTGGAATGAAGGATGCCAAGCCCATCAAGACTCTGTCACACCCGGTTTTAGAAGGCAAACCGAATGCGAACCATGTACGTGCCAGGATCAGTTATTCACGTACACAGCAGTTACATAACATGGACATCATCACACAGTGCTCAAATAGCATTAAAAGGGAAATCATAGTCGATTACATCATACGTCTGAGACGTCCATATAGTTCTTACAATAAATCAAAGTGCGGAAAAGAAACGTAGATAACACGGCCTTCACAGGCAGCCGACTGGGGGTTGCCGCTAACCCACGCCTAGAACTCGTCATAGTCTTGGAACTCCTGGAAGTCTCCTTCCACAACTTCATCTTCGCCTGAGCAGTGGTTGCAATGCTGACAACCTGGGGGGGATTTGGTGTGTAGAGCAAGGGTGAGTACACATCAACATACTCAGCAAGTATCCTGTTTGGCTGTAGTGGACTAGCTTTATATGGGGATAAGTCAAGCAGTTGTTTTTAGTTGGTCAGGTTATTACTTACTAGTAGAGAGCCAGGTTTTAACATTAACCCAAGTTATTAGCCCAATGTATCCTTTCCAAACGGAAAGAATACCACTTACCAATATCATAATCATAATCAGAACCATCAATCTCATTGCCACCTGTACCAAAATATCTCTGATCAAGTATCACTAATCTCTGGAGCTCCCTTGGCCGCTCATAACCGCGAGCACGGCTGATATATCAGTTTTATAACACTCTGCAGAGGTTGTGCACTTTACCCACAAGCCGTGATTCCCTTTCTGCCCGGAGAGAGCGACTCCCCATTGACCACTACCTAGGTGGTCCAGCAGGGCATCACTACGTAGCCTTTACAAAGATTCCCCGAGGCTGTAGCCGCCCGTTAGGTTTCCTAAATGTACCGCACTCCTCCCCAAGGGACAAATCAACCTTGGCAGAGCGAGCCGCATACACCGAGCCCCATTGACGGCACAACGGCTAAGCGGACTACACCCCAGTTCCTCCAATTATTCAGCTAAGGGCGTCCCATTCCACCCTCATGGTTGCACTGTTTTCCCGGGCGGTCATCCATTGAACAGGTCCTTACGGAGAGGCACTCGAGAAACCGCTCGAGTCCCCTTAAATGCCACAAGTATGATCATAAATAAGAAGGGGAAAACAGCGTATCATAGATAATCACATCATGTTCATTGATTAGAGTTGGGCAATAGCATCAGACTAAGCAGTAATAATCCGACCCAAATAGGTAAACAAGGACATGGATAACAAAAGCTAGTCAATCCTTAGGTATAAATGTGTAATGCGGGAGGTGAATTAAAGAATGAATAGGACAGAGATAGGTCAAAGGACACTTGCCTCCACCAACCGACTGCTGTTCAGGGGCTTCTCCTGCGAATTCCTCGGGCTCTTCGACCGGATCGTTCTCTATGCGAGCGCAAACATACATACATCCATATATTTAATACAAAAGAACAGTACACCATACAAGGGAACAAATAAAGTGAGTATGCATCAGGTATGACATTCGATATCGCATTTGTTATGGTTAGAAAGAAACGAGAAAGGGTCTCGCAGGGGGTTAAAGCTTATGCACTAATAATTAGTTACAATTGGTCCTTAGCAAAAGAATTCTGTTATATACACAAATGGAAACCTAATCATTTTAAGTTGATCAACATTGAACGAGATAAACAATTAACTAAATGAATCAACTAGCGCAACAAAATTCTAAATTAAACTTCCTATTTCAATAGCATGAACAATGATTAGCCTACCTAAAATAAAATAGCTATGATAACAGAAAGTAAATAAAATAAAAAAAATAAAAAAATAAAAAAAATAAAAAAAACAGGGGGGGCGGTTGAACCGGCCCTAGGGCGGTTGAACCGGCCGGGGGCAGGGCGGCCGAGCTGGGCGCGGGCGCGGGCGCAGGCAGCCGAGCTGGGCGGCCGGGGCGGCTGAGCCGGCGGCCAGGGCGGCTGAGCCGGTGGCGCGCAGGGGGGTCGGGCTGGCCAGGGCGGCCGAGCCGGCCAAGCGGCCAGGGGGGCGCGCGGCCAGGGCGGCCAGGCGGGCGGCCGAGCCAGGCGTGGCCGGGGCCAGCTGGGGGCGCGGCCAGGCGCGGCCGGGGCCAGCTGGGGGCGCGGCCAGGGGCGGCCGTGGCCGGCTGGGCGCGGCCAGGCGGCGGCCAGGCGCGGCCGGGGCCAGGGCGCGGCCGGCGGCTGGGCTGGGGGCGGCCAGGGGCGCAGCCAGGGGTGGCCGGGCGGCTGGGCTGCCAAGGGGAAAGGAGGGGAGAGGGAGAGAGGAGGGAGGAGAGAGGAGGGGGGGCTCACCGGCGGGGGCGGCCAACGGCGAGGGCGGCGGCCGAGCAAGGGGCGGCGGCTAGGGCAGGGTGGGGGTAGGGGCGGCGGTGGGGAGAGAGAGGGAGAAAATGAGAGGGAGGGAGAGAGGATTGGGGGAAAAAGGGAGGGGGTGGGGGCGGCTGGGCCTATTGGGCCCAAAGGGGGGGCGCGGGGGGCGGCTGGGCCGGCCAGGGTCGGCCCACGGCGCGGGAGAGAGAGAAAAAGAGGAGAGAGGGAAAGAGAAAGAAAAAAGAAAGAAAAGATTTTCTCCTTATTTTCGAAATCCGATCTTCCTAGATGAATGCATTTGCACTTTCAAACAATCAAAGAATGCATAGTTTGGCATGGTGCATCAAACAACATAAAACAGTTTTATGGTTTTCTTTACACGGGAATTCCAAACCGAATCCCGCTAGCTTTGGAAAAGATCAAGGTCTAGCGAGGGGAAAAAGAAAAAGAAAAGGTAACGCCCGAATTTTGGCGAGTAAAGAAAAGAAAAAATTCAACTGCAAAAATTCGGGGCGTTACAGACTCCCATGGGAACAAATGGGCATCTCGACCTCGACACGGGAGGTAAGTCCGTGGATCAAAAGGTATACCGGTCGATGATTGGTTCATTGCTTTATTTATGTGCATCTCGACCGGACATTATGCTTTCCGTATGCATGTGTGCAAGATTCCAAGCCGACCCTAAGGAATCACACCTTACGGCCGTAAAACGAATCTTGAGATATTTGGCTTATACTCCTAAGTTTGGGCTTTGGTACCCTCGGGGATCCACTTTTGATTTGATTGGATATTCGGATGCCGATTGGGCGGGGTGTAAGATTAATAGGAAGAGCACATCGGGGACTTGCCAGTTCTTGGGAAGATCCTTGGTGTCTTGGGCTTCAAAGAAGCAAAATTCGGTCGCTCTTTCTACCGCCGAAGCCGAGTATATTGCCGCAGGTCATTGTTGCGCGCAATTGCTTTGGATGAGGCAAACCCTGCGGGACTACGGTTACAAATTAACCAAAGTCCCTCTTCTATGTGATAATGAGAGTGCAATCCGCATGGCGGATAATCCCGTTGAGCATAGCCGCACTAAACACATAGCCATTCGGTATCACTTTCTTCGGGATCACCAACAAAAGGGGGATATCGAGATTTCATACATTAACACTAAAGATCAACTAGCCGATATCTTTATCAAGCCGCTTGATGAACAATCTTTTACCAGACTTAGGCATGAGCTTAATATTCTTGATTCTAGGAATTTCTTTTGCTAAACTTGCACACATAGCTCATAATAATACCTTTGATCATGTCTCTTTTATATGCTATGACTAATGTGTTTTCAAGTGTATTCCAAACCAAGTCATAGGTATATTGAAAGGGAATTGGAGTCTTCGGCGAAGACAAGGCTTCCACTCCACTCTACTACTCATCCTTCGCCGTCGCTCCGCATCATCTCTCCAACTTTGGTATAATCTTCACTCATTTATTTTATGACCAAAGGAGGAGAAAGTACTTCAAAGGGCTTATGTCTCACTCAAAGTATCCGTTTTTGGCGATTCATGCCAAAGGGGGAGAAAGTATGAGCCCAAAGCAAAAGGACCGCACCCACCCAAATTTTAAAATTAATGATTTTCAAGTGGTAAATTTCAAAATTGGTATCTCTTTATGTTCTAAAGGGGGAGCAAGTAGTATTTTCAAAATTGATGTCTTAAAACCCTCTTGAACACTAAGAGGAGACTTTATTTGAGGGGGAGTTTTGTTTAGTCAAAGGAAAAGCATTTGGATCAAAGGGAGAAAATTTCAAAAACTGAAAATGCTTTGCAAAATCTTATTCATTTATCTTGCAAAAGGACTTTGAAAAGAATTTACAAAAGAGTTTGCAAAAACAAAACTTGTGGTGCATATATGGTCCAATATGTCAAAAACAAAGAAAACAATCCATGCGCATCATGTAAGTATTTATATTGGCTCAATTCCAAGCAACCTTTGCACTTACATTATGCAAACTAGTTCAATTATGCACTTCTATATTTGCTTTGGTTTGTGTTGGCATCAATCACCAAAAAGGGGGAGATTGAAAGGGAATTAGGCGTACACCTAGTCCCTAAATAATTTTAGTGGTTGAATTGCCCAACACAAATATTGGACTAACTAGTT